>JANAVB010016796.1:430000-1097500 GCA_029216955.1 Iris pallida | reverse complement strand
TATATATATATATATATATATATATATAATGCAGCTTCGAAACAGCTCAAAAATGAGCCGTCTAAGCCGTATGTATATCATCAACCATTAATATAAAAATGCAAAATAATATAATTTTAAACTTTTCCTTCCTTTTCTTCCCCATAATCAAATAGCCTCTTTTTTATTTTTCTTCCACATAACCGAACACCCACTCTTTTATTCACATATATCCATAACAAATTATAATTTAATTTAAATTTAATTTATATAAATCTTATATATATAAATATATATATAGCAAAGTTTAATTTTAATTTAATATTTACATTATATTTTGGTAATATTAGAAAGATGAAAAATTATTTTACGTGCAATGTACGTGCTTTTACTAGAAATTTATGAAATGCCAAAAAAACGAAAAAGTTTTATGAAAAACCCACCGCGCAATTACCATTCATCGCGTGCCCAGAATTAGGAAAAAATATATAAAAAGGGTTCCGAATAACCGTTTTGCCCTTCCTTCTAATTTATTGAAAACACCCACGAAACTACTCTTAAAAAAAACGTTTCGATACTTCATCTTCTTCCATACGCTGCTCACTTTCGAATCTAGATTTTTTCCTCAAAAATCTTCAAAAATTTGTCGAAAAATTTCGGAAAGACCGAGACAAACGGCAAAAGTACTAAAACGGAGGTCCAAACATCATTTTTTTGCGATTCTAAAATTTCAGAAGGTCGTCTAACGGAGAAGCATTTAATCTCAGGCTCCTCGAAGATACGCTCATTTTGCGACAAACCGGGTCTCGTTTCGACCTCCCAGTCAAAAGTTATGGCCCTCCAAAGTTTCAACTGACCATAAAATGCAGGAGAATGGCCATTCTCCGTGTTAGAACACGAAGAATGTTAATTTCGCATGAGGGTGGCCATTCTCCGTGTTAGTAACACGGAGAATGGCATTCTCCGTCTTAATTTACACGGAGAATGGCCATTCTCCGTGCTAAATTACACCCATTCTCCGTCTTAATTTACACAGAGAATGGTCATTCTCCGTGTAATTTAGCACAAAGAATGGTCATTCCAGTGTTAAAATGCAGGAGAATGGCCATTCTTCGTGTTAGAAACACGGAGAATGCCATTCTCCGTGTTAAATAAAATGGAGAATGGCATTCTCCGTGTTAAATAAAACAGAGAATGGCCATTATCCGTGTAATTTAGCACGAAGAATGGTCATTCCAGTGTTAAAACGCAGGAGAATGACCATTCTCCGTTTTAGAAACACGGAGAATGCCATTCTCCGTGTTAATTTACACGGAGAATGGCATTCTCCGTGTTAATTTACACGGAAAATGGTCATTCCCTGTGTTAAAACGTAGGAGAATGACCATTCTCCGTGTAATTTAGTACGGAGAATGGCATTCTCCGTTCTAAATTACACGGTGAATGGCCATTCTCCGTGCTAAATTATACGGAGAATGGTCATTCAAATGTTAAAACACAGGAGAATGGCCATTCTCCGTGTTAGAAACACGGAGAATAGCATTCAACACGGAGAATGGCATTCTCCGTGTTAATTTACACGGAGAATGGCATTCTCCTTGTTAAAAATGCAGAAGAATGACTATTCTTCGCGTGATATCGACGGAGAACAGTAGACAGAAACCTTATTTTTTATTTTTTTGTTTTGTGGTAAAGATTCAAGAGTTTTCGTTCTTCTTTCAAAACGATGCTAACTCTTATGGAAAAGAAGATCTTCTCTCCATAATTGACCTAATTGTCGGAAAAGAAGAAGAAGAAGAAGAAGAAGAAGAAGAAGAAGAAGAAGAAGAAGATGAGCGATGATCGGAGTTCGACTAAAAAAAAGCACGGTGAACTACGAATGATCTTTGCGATCTCTGCTGAAGATGAGAGCAATGGAATTCAGATCTCTCGTGAAGAAGAAGAAGAAGACGACGAGAATCGCAATCCAAATATGAGTTTGTGCGGAGGGGTAGTTATGGTATTAATTTTGTAAATACAGAGCAGCTAAAGGAAATCTTGGAATACTTAACGAGAAAATATATAATTCTGGGCATTTCATAAAACCCATCATGCGGGTGAGTTTTCCATAAAAACCAACCCCGAAATTGGGTTTCTCAACAATTTCCAGTATATATATAGTGCAACACAGAAACGGCTCAAAAATGATCCGTCTAAGCTGTCTGTATATCATCGTTTAGATGAATTAAAAAAATAATAAGAAAATAACTAAACAACTACCCAAGTACTCCACAAATTATTAAATAAAAAAACTCAACCAAATATTTACCTAATATGATATATTTATAATTAAATAACATTAACTCAAGTGGTTAAGATGAGGTCCATTTTTGTTAATTGCTTGAGTTCAATTCCTAAGAATGTGGTTTTTTTATAATAAATTTATATTTAATTTTTGTTTACGCACGTGCAATGCACGTGGGCATTGTTAGTGTGTGTGTGTGTGTGTGTGTGTGTGTGTGTGTGTGTGTGTGTATATATATATTATATGAGTCGTCCAAGCCGTTTGTAAATCATCCACTATTTAATTAAATTGAATAGTATAGTCACGGGGACACCCGGGGGAGTGGTCAAGAGATCGAATCCCCCTCCGAACTGGCTGGGTGGCTAGGCCAAACTCATTCTCTGAATGTTTTGTGCCTAACATAATTTAAGGAAACATTTGATCACCGACTAACAATAGAGCATAAAATTTAAAGTGGTGATAACCAAATAGAATTAGATGCATGTGTACAACTCGTTATACCCCAATCCATTTGCAGTAGCAAATGCCCGAATTTGGGTTCCTCAGTCCTTCACCTATACTAGATTCTGCCATCTAAGTGATCAATTGGCTGAAACAAGGGCCGGACAACACACACGTACTCTGATATAGAAACATGGGCACCTAATATTTAGCACTAAGACTACAAATACGAGCCTAAATTTCCAAGAAGAGAACTACAAGTTACTCACAAGTGGCTTACTCACTGTGGCATTCCAACAAACGGGCCATCTGCATAATTCCCAAAAGCGCCAAGAACAAACTCTGATTCAACAAAATCGATCTTACACGAGCTGGCTATGCCTGGCCGGAGTAGTGGGAGGTGAGGAAGAGAGATGATATGATGAGGGAATTTGGGTTGTTGATGGAGAAGACGAGGTGGAGATGTTCTAGGAACTCGTCGACGCGGAGGAAGGAGGGAGAGGATGAGGGAAAGGGGTATTGAGGAGATTAAAAATTAAGGTTAGGATTTTCTTATGGTGGAGGAGAATTGGCGGAAGCTAGGATTAGGGTTTTGTGGAGGAGGAGAATATAGATGGTGATTAGGGATGGTTCCCTGAATCTGGAGGGAGAGGGAGACTCAATCGAAAGATGGGGAGATCAAATTCTAACCATTCGATTGAGGGTTTGTTTGGTAAAATGGATTTGGATTTGGATTTAAAAATTCAAAATTTAAATCTAAATTTAAATCATGAATTTTCAAATTCTAATCTAAATTCAATTCCAACCAAACATAAAATTTAGTAAATTATTAATTAGCACATATAATTATAATTATAGTTATGATTAATAAAATATGAATTAAAATATAATAATAATTATGATGACGATTAATAAATTATTAATTAGCTATTATAAAATTATAATTATAGTTATGATTAATAATTAAATTATTATTATAATTATGATAATAGTTATGATTAATAAATTATTAATTATAATATAATGATTATTATAATGACGATTAATAAATTATTAGTTAAAATTTTAATAGTACACTAATTATTATTAAAAAGTAAATTATTAATTTCGATGATAACTAACTATTAGTTATTTTTTTATTAAAATAATAACTAATTTTTAGTTATAAATTTTTTTAAAATAATAATAATAATGATGACTAATTTTTAGTTAATTGTTAGCTAATTTTTAATTAACTATAAATTAAATATTTTAAAAATAGTAATTATAAATTAATATAATGATGATTAATAAATTATTAATTAAACTATTATAATATATAAATTATTAAATTGTAAATTGTGGCCATGCATTGTTTTTTGATATCTACATTAATACTTGTCAATGCACTTATAATCATATTAAATAGATCCAATTCTCATAAGTTGTAGTGCTTCGGTTCTTCGTAGAGAGATTGTATGGTTGGTGATTTGCTTCATCCTATAAAGACATATCTCAAGTATTATGGAGAATTTCCTCTCCCAGAGTGAGTCAATCGTGTTCACTACCATTTTCACATCAAGGATTTACTCTACCAAATAGCCTTTCTTACATCCATGTTACTTCCTTTCCCTAAAAAAAAAACTTACATTAATCTTCATTTAATCAATAGTTGAACTTTTTTTTACTTACGAGCAAAATTAATCCTTTCGTTAAATATTCCAAACAAATAACATACAACAAAACCAACTAGCTCTTGTACCCTTTTGTTGCAAAAAAAAGAGAGCTATTAAATTATATGCAATTAATCAAGAAAATTTTAAAGATCGATTCTTTTTTCACTATGAAAAGTAACGACTATTTTATGTCCCAAGACTGACAAGGATTCACAAAACACTAAAATCCTAAGGACTAAGCCTAAGGAAGCTTTTACCTATCGGTTAACTGGCTTTCTAGGTTTTATGCATGGCATTCTTGTGCTAATACAGGGCCGGCCCTGGCCCATGGTGGCCAGGGCAACCGCCCAGGGCCCCATGAAATATGGGAGCCCAATTTTTTTTAATATATATTTTAGTAATCTTGTATCTAAAATAGAACTAATATGTAACATGATCTTTTTTGGGAGGATTTATGAAATGCCCAAAAACTAAAAAAGTTTTATGTAAAATCCACCGCTAAAAAAACTTTCATCGCGTGCCCAGAATTAGAAAAACTTATCCAAAGCGGGTTCCAAATGACCATTTTACCCTTCCTTTTAATTTATTGAAAACACCCACGAAACTGCTCTTAAAAAAAACGTTTCGATACTTCATTTTCTTCCATACGCTGCTCACTTTCGAATCTAGGTTTTCTCCTCAAAAATCTTCAAAAACTCGTCGAAAAATTTCGGAAAGACCGGGACAAACGGCAAAAGTGCTAAAACGGAGGTCCAAACATCATTTTTTTGCGATTCTAAAATTTCAGAAGGCCATCTAACGGTGAGGCTGTTACTTTCAGTCTCCTCGACGATACGCTCATTTTTCGACAAACGGGACCTCGTTTCGACCTCCCAGTCAAAAGTTATGGCTCTCCAAAGTTTCAGCTGACCATAAAATGCAGGAGAATGGTCATTCTCCGTGTTAGAACACGAAAAATATTAATTTCGCATGAGGGTGGTCATTCTCCGTGTTAGTAACACGGAGAATGTCATTCTCCGTCTTAATTTACACGAAATTTACACGGAGAATGACCATTCTCCGTGCTAAATTACACGGAGAATGACTATTCTCCATCTTAATTTACACGGAGAATGCCATTCTCCGTGTAGTTTATCACGGAGAATGGTCATTCCAGTCTTAAAACACAGGAGAATATTCTCCGTGCTAAATTACAGAGGTTTTCTTCAACAGCCGTAGGAGAAATAGTCCTCCTACGGCTGTTGAAGAAAACCTATGTACTTCCTCCGGGTCATGCCGCCGGCTGTGCTGCTTCCCCCTCATCTTTCTGCCCACTTCTTCTCCCCCGACTCTACACTTGAGCTGGATGTCATATGTGGCTGAGAGAGTTAAATAAGAAGAAGGAAAGTAGGGAGGAGCAGATTGGTTCAGAGCCATGGTGGAGGAGAGGAGAAGGAAGATGCTTGATCAGAACGGATGGCTCAGAACACAAGCCAAGATTTATTCTAGCATACATTAGTGTGAATCATCTATGTTCTTATCGTATATAGTATCTGAAGGACGTAACAGAATCAAGATGAACTCACTAATGTATGCTAGAATGAATCTTTGGTTGTGTTCTGAGCCATTCGTTCCGATACTTGGCAATTAAGTCATTCGACTGGGGAGGCAGCAACTATATATAAGGCTACTTGCATGTTCTTCCAACTTTAAATTATAAGATTACTACATTTGGTTACATAAATCACTAACCTCATCGCGGCCAATGTTTACAGTCTTGGTCTCAACTGTCTTCGATTCTATGATCCCATGCTTTCGAAAAATAGACAACGCAGACTCCATGGAATAGAATGGCCTTACATGCAAATCGTCTGTGATTATGTATCATTTCCCTTCTTTCACAAACACGCCATCCTTGTTGCCTCCATCTGCAACCCCCTCCCACGCAATATCCTCATCCATTGCCTTACCACAGGGACATCGAGCGCCAATAACCGAACTATACAGACGGTGAGCCTTGGTGTAGCACTCAAATGTGGGGCATCCGTAATTTCGTCGAGGTTTTAAATCATCGACTTTGAGTTTTAAACCCTCACGTAGCCTTTCTGCTTCACTTCTAGGGTCGAGCAGCATCTTCTTGCAAGCTTCGGTCTCCAGATACTTAGTGTCAGATTCTGGACGCTTTCGTAGAGCATATCAACGCATCCTAGCGTCAATTTCCTGTCGAGTAAATTGGCGCTAGGATGCGTTGACATGCTCTACGAAAGCGTCCAGAATCTTGACACTAAGTATCTGGAGACCGAAGCTTGCAAGAAGATGCTGCTCGACCCTAGAAGTGAAGCAGAAAGGCTACGTGAGGGTTTAAAACTCAATGTCGATGATTTAAAAACTCGGCGAATTTACGGGTGCCCCACATTTGAGTGCTACACCAAGACCCACCGTGATGAGGTTAGTGATTTATTTAACCTAAGACATGGGATCATAGAATCGAAGACAGTTGAGACCAAGACTGTAAACATTATGTGAGTTCATGTAGAATGAATTTTGGGTTGTGTTCTGAGCTATTCGTTCCCATACTTGACAATTAAGCATGTGAAATAGAACTGATTATGTTTAGTTTGGCTTACGATACAGATTTTCACATCCAAATTGAAATTCAAGTACAATTGTTACTAAACCTTCCACGATACTAATTTGAAATAGTCTATACTAATCCAGCACGTCCTTATAGTTCTCCTACGTATGTTGAAGAAAACCTCTGTACTTTCTCCGGTTGGGTTGTCTTCTGAGCCATCCGTTCTCACACTTAAAATACAGGGATTGGATTCTGTGTTTCGTATTTTCGGCGAACCCAGGGATTGGATTCTGTATTTTGTTTTTTGGTTTCTGTATTTTGTTTCCAGCTCTATTTGCATTAATCTACGGTACGACATGGTGATCAGGACATATATAGTCCCTGCAGCCATTCGACTGGCGAGGCAGAAACTATGTAGCCATAGATAAGTTGACTGTCCTCCGACCCTCATCCCTCGGCAATGATGATACGACAACCAACCGGAGAGGATACTCCGAGAGATCCATCTGGGTAGGACGTATACTCTGAGAGATCATCCTTACAGAAATGATATCAGTAGTGGTATCGAATGTTGGAGAAAATATTATCACAGTATACGTCCTCTCCTCCACGATGGCTCTAGACCCATCTGCTCGTCCCTGCTTCCATTCTTCTTATTTGACTCTCTCAGCCACACATGATATCCAGCTCAAGTGTAGAGTAGACGGAAAAGAAGGGGACAGAAATAGGAGGGGGAAGCAGCACACCGGCGGCATGACTCGGAGAAAGTACAAAGGTTTTCTTCAACATACGTAGGAGAACTATAAGGATATATCTTTTCACAATATGTCATCTTGTCAAAGACCCTTAATGTGACAACCATGTTACCGCGGTGTCGGAAGACTAACATGTCATAATTTTCTAAGCCGTGTGTTTTGACATAATCATCCCAACTCTTTCCTCCTGTGTCGTAATCTCGCATTATTACATAGAACTGAAATCCGGTTGGGAGGATTATGTCAAAACACACGGCTTATAAAATTATGACATGTTAGTCTTCCGACACCGCGGTAACATGGTTGTCACATTTAGGGTCTTTGACAAGGTGATATGTTGTGTTTACATATATCCTTATAGTTCTCCTACGTATGTTGAAGAAAACCTCTGTACTTCCTCCGGGTCATGCCGCCGGTGTGCTGCTTCCCCCTCCTATTCCTGTCCCCTTCTTTTCTGCCTACTCTACACTTGAGCTGGATATCATGTGTGGCTGAGAGAGTCAAACAAGAAGAATGGAAGCAGGGACGAGCAGATGGGTCTAGAGCCATCGTGGAGGAGAGGACGTATACTGTGATAATATCTTCTCCAACATTCGATACCACTACTGATATCATTTCTGTAAGGGTGATCTCTCAGAGTATACGTCCTACTCAGATGTATCTCTTGGAGTATCCTCTCCGGTTTGGTTGTCTTCTGAGCCATCCGTTCTCACACTTAAAATACAGGGATTGGATTCTGTGTTTTGTATTTTCGGCGAACCCAGGGATTGGATTCTGTATTTTGTTTTTTGGTTTCTGTATTTTGTTTCCAGCTCCATTTGCATTAATCTACGGTACGACATGATGATCAGAACATATATAGTCCCTGCAGCCATTCGACTGGCGAGGCAGAAACTATGTAGCCGTAGATAAGTTGACTGTCCTCCGACCCTCATCCCTCGGCAATGATGATACGACAACCTATCACTATATCTTATATAGTAGTAGATGATGTCTTAGTATTACATTATGTGAGTTCATCTTGATTCTGTTACGTTCTTCAAATACTATATACGATAAGATCATATACTACACCATATGTACAGAACATAGATGATTCACACTAATGTATGCTAGAATGAATTTTGGGTTGTGTATTCTGAGCCATCCGTTCTCACACTTGAAGATAAATTTTCAGTATAACGACGGATATTAGGTTACTCTTCAGTATAATTGATGTCTTTTCTTGGATAATTGGTGTGTATTAAATTCGTATGTGCATATTTCGTCTATGTGATTTTTGGATATATACCTACGCTGGGTTATAAGCGATGATCTGATATACAAAGGAGGTGCTGCCGAAATTTTTGTAGACATTTGGATACATTGTATGTTCGGATATTTTTTTTATGTTTGGATAATTTAATGTTGGATATTGGATATATTGTGTTGGTAATATTTTGTTGGATATTGGATACGTTGGATATTGGTGTCGGATATGGATATTTTGCATATGGATATATGGTGTTGGATATTGGATACGTTGGATATTCGTGTTGGATATGGATATATGGTGTTGTATATGGATATTTTGCATGTTTGATATTGTGTTGGATGTGTTGTACAAACAGGAAAGAGTCTGTTTGCAGTATTTTTTTTTCAAAAATTAGAAGTTAGCGACGGACTGGCGACTACTGAGCGACGGATAGTCCGTCGCTATCTGGAAAAACTGAGTTTAGCGACGAAGTGGCGACGGAAAAAACCGTCGCTACCTGGAGCATTTCAATAAAGCGACGGATTGGCGACGTAATATCCGTCGCTATCTGTAGGATTTACATTGAGCGACGGTTTAGCGACGGAATGTCCGTCGACCTAGTTCTGTTTGATGTCCATAAATTTTGCTGTTAGCGACGGATGTTTTGTCGCTAATACGCTTTTACCGACAAATCTACGACGGATTAGCGACGGATATTGCGTATCAGAAAATCACTGATACGGTTTTGCCGACTCTTTAGCGACGGAGTATTCCGTCGCTAAACCTATATCCTGATACATGTTTTGACGAAAGCTAGTCGGTAATCCGTCGCTATATATATTTAAATGAGCCGGCGGTATTCCGTCGCTAAGTCGTCGCTGAGCGACGGAGTAGCGACGGATATGTTTTAGCGACGAGGTTATTCCCGACGGCTGTTTTACCAAAATATCCGTCGGTAATCCGTCGGTATTTATTTTTGGCGACGGAATACCGACGGATAAGGCCGTCGGTAAATCCATGTATTTTGGTAGTGTACAAATAACAACATGAAATACAAAACAACCGCAAACAAATACAAGATATTATTCTTGGCAAAAACGAAAGTTGTTGAAATATTTGATGAGAAATGTTCTTCTTTTACTTTTAGTTTTCACAAGTTTTCTGATATTACAAGTAAGGAACCGTTAGATGATAACAAACTTATTGGTAAATACATGGTTAAATTATTTTTGTGTTTACAAATATGAAATTATTTTATTTCATCAATTTTATTGTTATTTGTAAATACCATTAATTTCAGATATTATTGGACGAGTTGTTACATTAGATCCTCCCCAACAAAGGGATTTGAAAGATGGACCAACACGACTTATGGATATTACTCTTGAGGACAATGAGTAATGATTTAAATTTTTGATTATTCAATTTTTTAATATTTTCCATATAATTAAAAATAATTTAATTTTCTTTGTATTATTAGGAAACATCATCTGTCATGTACTTTGTGGGGTAATTTGGTTGATGATATGGTTTCGTACGTTAATAATGGAAGAAATGAGCCTGTTGTAGTATTACTACAAATGTTTCGTACCAAATTATATAGAGGTGATAATTATTTCTTATATATTGTATTTTATTTTCATTCTACATTTATAAAATAATTTAATATATGTTTAAATTGTATTGTTTTTCGATTAGGACAAGTTACAACATCCAACACGTTCTATGTGTCAAGGTTGATATTTGGTGTTGACATTCCTGAGATTGAAAATTTTAAATCAAGGTAACTAAAACATATCGATACTATAATTAATTGTTAATTGTTAGTATTTTAGTTAGTATTCAGAATTAAATTAATAAATCTTCGTCTACTTTCTGAAGGATTGTTGAAGAAAGTTGAATCAATCACTATAAGTAATGTTTCACTAACTTCCACAAATTTGGTTGAAAATGAATTATCAAGTGGCCAAGCTATAGTTAGGACCATTGAGAAATTGAGAGATAACCATGAGGTATATATTTCTTTCAGTTATAATTTATAATTATATTATATTACATAATTTACCTTATTCAGAATATTAATCTAAATTTTTATTATTGATTATCAGATTGGAAGCTTTTGGGTTTATGCTGAAATTGTTGAAGTTGTATTAAAGAATGCTCGGTGGTATTTTTCGTGTAACAATTGTCCAAAAAATTAGATAAATGTGGCGATTTATTTTACTGTGACAAATGTGACAAATTTGAAAAAGATGTTAACATCAGGTATTAACCTACAATAATTTTAAACCTAATTACTATTCTTCTTGATTATTTGAATACAATTTTCTGTAACAGGTACAAAATTAATGTTCGTGTCATTGACACAACCGAAGAAATAGAGTTACTATTATGGGACAAAGAATGCGTTCAGCTTATTTGAAAAAAGGCTTTGGATTTAAAAAAGAAGACGTCAGAGGTACATTTGCAAGTAAGCTCTAAGCATATAAAATAATTTTTGCACTATATTTAAATTTGTTATAATTATTAAAAATTTGTTTCTCTTTTTTAAAATTGTAGGAATCAGAAAATGATAAGAAAATTCCTGAGGAAATACAAAATTTAGTTGGCTTAAGAATTTTCTTCAAAATTCAAGTAAGATCTGAACAAGTACGTAATTATACTGGATCATTTATGGTATTAAAGCTGACTACCGATGAAGACTAATTTCACTATATTCTGAAACTTTTAAAGATAATCAGGTATGTGTTAATCTTTTGGTAATTTAAAATTGCTTTAATTATTTTTTAAAAATTCTATTGAAAATATTTTTTTTTTAAAACAGGAATCTGATATTTTTTCAAATTTGTTGAAGGAGGATAATGATGTCGAAATGGTAAACAAGTTTTCCTTCAATTATTCATTTTCTTCTCATTTACAACACATTTTAATTGCATTGTCATATAAATGAATAGATTGGATCGTGTGGAGAGATGATTTCAACCCCAAATGTTAAATATTCACAAGAGATTGAGTCTGTAGAAACTCCTGAAGATTCCGGATTGAAGAGGTCCTTGGTTGATGCTTACTCAACAATAGCAGGATCAAAGAAGATGAAGGTTGATATAAAGAAAGAGAAGGAATGAAGATTATTTTAGTTTGATCCTTAGTGCTTTTAATTTCAGCCAGCTTAAAAGAACTCTTTGTTCAATGTATTGACGTACTTGAATATTATCTTAGTTTGTATTTTAATGCTTTCAAGTTCAGCCAGCTCTTAAAAGAATATTTTGTTAGAGCTTACTTAGTTAATTGAACTTATGTTATTCTCAATGGAACTTTCATTTGTGTTAAATATGTATTTGAAGAAAGTATATATAAACCTTTTTTTGTGCTATTAGATAATCTAATTTAATACAAACAATGAAACATTATTACCAATAAGATGAAGGTTGATATGAAAAAAATATAAGGAATGATGATTTGGCAGTCATTATAAGTTGATTACTCATGCAAATGAGATGATATTAACATCTTTGTTAGATTAAATGTCAAACATCAAATAATGTTGAACAAACTCCATGCGAACATGTAGATTAATTTTCTACAAATTTACGTATATAAAAAAGAGCTGGACATACTAAATATACATTGTCGGACATGAAATCTCATTGATATCGAATAAAAATGTGATTGTTAGAGATAACTAAATTAAAAGTTTTAATACAACTCAATAAATGTGATATTCATATTAATTTATTTCCCACAAATTTCTAGTTCATAATATTACATTTACAACAAATATTGACATTAAACATACTTAAAGTAAATAAATATTAGTAATAATATTATAAGGAATGATATTTTTTACTCATTATAAGTTGATTATAAGTTGATTACTCATGCAAATAAGATGATATTAACATCTTTGGTAGATTAAATGCCGTACATCAAATAATGTTGAACAAACCCTTTCACGTTCATAATATTATCTTAGTTTGATCCTTAGTGCTTTTAATTTCAGCCGCTGCCGTACATTAATGTTAATTGAACTTATGTTATTCTCATTAAAATACAAACTAAGATAATTTATTTCTCACAAACTTCCAGTTGATAATATTACATTTAAAACAAATATTGACATTAAACTTACTTAAAGTGTACAAATATTAATAATAATATTACAAAGTTTGTGTCTGCAGTTAATGTGTCAATGTACAACATTATTTTAAAATGTAGAACCATATAAATAATTATAGCCCAAATTTTCTTTATGTAAGCCCGAAAAATATATAAAAGTAAGACAGCCATATTTACGTATGATGCCACACAACTAAATAATACAAGTTAAAATAATATGGCATATAATTTAAAATGTCTTATAAAAGTAAATCTCCCCAATCAAATCAAAAAAGTTAATTTCGAAACTAAATGTTTATATAAAAAAAGGTCCCACAACTAATATCATACAAAATATTGGAATTCCATCTTCTCCTTTTAGTGTCTCGAAAAAAAAATCCTCAATTTTAAAACATGTATGGATCGGAAATCGGAATTGTAGAATGTTTATATTAAATATGATGTCATTAAAGCTGTTTTTGGAAATCTAAAATGAAGTTGTCCATACATCATTAGAACCTTCAAAAAAAGTGCTTTACTTTAAAACATGTATACATTGAAAATCGGTTTTGTAGAATATTTATATTAAATATGATGCCATTAAAGCTGTTTTTTGATATCTAAAATTAAGTTATCCATACATCATTAGAACCTTCAAAAAAAGTACTTAGCAACAAACTGTTGGTTTTCCTTACTTTTGTCTTCCCAATACAAAATAATCATTAATTCACGACCTATATATTGGACTTACAATATAAGAATGGGGTTTCAATTTTATCATTTTAAAATCCCCAAAAAAGAATATCAAAATCAAGGAACTAATACATAAAAAAGAAGAACGTTATTAGGAATCTGACAAAGAGTACAATACTTATAAATTCACACATTAATTGTAGATTACATGTCGTATATCAAATAATGTTGTACAAACTTGTGTTTAACAGCCATATTACAAATTTTTATCCATGCAAACATATAACAAATCTTACTGAAGTAAATATATAGTGTTGTGCTGGCCATACTAAATATACATTGTCCAGCATGGAATATCATTGATATCGAATATAAACGTGAATGTTATAAATAACTTAATTAAAAGGTTTAATACAACACAATATATGTGATGCGCATAATTTATTTTCCACAAACTTCCAATTCAACACTTATAAATTTATTCCATTTTCAACAAATATTAACAATAAACTTACTTAAAGTATATTATTATTGATAATAATATTATAAAGTTTAATTATGCAATTAATGTGTCATTGTTACAACATTATTTTAAAATGTAGGGCTATTGAAATAATTTTGTGGCCCAAGTTTTCTTTATGTAAGTCCTAAAAATATGATGCAATTAAAGCTGTTGTTGGAAATCTAAAATGAAGTTATCCATACATCATTAGAACCTTCAAAAAAGTGTTTAACAGCAAAAACTGTTGACATTCCTTTCTTTTGTCCTCCCAATATAAAATAATCATTAATTGAATGCCTATATATTGGGCTTACAATATAAGAATGGGGTTTCAATTTTGTCATTTCCAAATCCAACAAAAATATAACAAGGAAAGGAACTATTACAAAGAAAAAAATTGAGAATGAGGAAGCTGACAAGGAGTACAACACTTAACAAGCGACCGAAACTTACAAACGATAGAGGAGGTAATAGTTCCATCTGGAGTCTTTTAAGTTAGATATAATTACTTCTAATAGTGCAACATATTTTTATCACTAATATACATTGTAAACATCAGACTTATCTATATGCTTGAACTGAAAATTACCATTTAACAATCATAAAAACTATATTATAACTATTTATATATAAGCCGTGCATGTTGAAAATCTGATTTACTGTAAAATTCCAAACATCCATAGATTAATAATTTATATGATCATGCAGTATATATCCATCCATTTCAAAGATGTATAATCTAATATTAGGTAAAAATTGAAGTGCTATTTAGTGTACAAAATCATTAAATAAATGTAAAAAAATTATTGTACAAGCATTATTTTACAACATGTAGATATTCGCATTATTTTTAAAGATTTAGCGAACAAGCATTATTTTACTAAATCATTTGAATGATATAAAATAACATTAAATTAGAAGCATTTTTTTACGCAACATCTGAGGAATTACTAAATAACATTAAATATGAAATATAGTGATCAATTTTGGACTGAATATAAAATCACTAAATTATTACAATTTAGTTAAGAAAATATTCAAACATGTCTTCATAGATAATTTAAATAATATTCAGTCCAATAAGTTGCTAAATACAGCAAACAGATGATAAAACTAAGTTAGGTTACCTTATGTTATGAAGCATCACCATAAAACAATTTGTACCATCCTCCATAGGAGCTAACCGTTCCACCATAGGAGCTAACCCTTCTGTCTTCGCAACCAACCGATCTTCTTGGAGGATCCTTACAATGTTATTCTTACATGAAGAGCAAGAAAACCAAGAAACAAAAATAAAAATAAAATAATAAAATAAACCAAAAAAAGAGCCAAAAAAATCGAAATAAGGGGAAAAATCAGCACATGTATTTATAGATCTAGCACATCCCTGATGACTCACCCTAAAAAAAAAAAAATTAAACGAGCAAAAAATCGAAAAAAATCTTCGTATTGTAACATGCATGTGTAGATCTAACACATCTGGTGATAAATAACCAAAAAATAAAGAACAATTATTACTAACATACATGGGTAGACCTAAAACATCTCATAACAAAAAGAGCAAAAATGATAACATGTAACCGATCTTCTTGGAGGATCCTTGCAATGTTATTCTTATATGAAGAGCAAAAAAATCGAGAAACAAAAATAGAAAAAAATTGTAATAATAAAATAAACCGAAAAGAGCAAAAAATCGAAAAAATCCCTAAAATCAGCACATGTATTTATAGATCTAGCACATCCCTGGTGATTCACCCAAAAAAAGAAAAAAAACGAGCAAAAAATCGAAAAAGAAACTTCGTATTGTAACATGCATGTGTAGATCTAACACATTAGGTGATAAATAACCAAAAAAATAAAGGACAATTATTACTAACATACATGGGTAGACCTAAAACATCTCATTACAAAAAGAGCAAAAATCACAACATGTATTTGTAGATTTACCACATCCCTGATGACTCATCCATAAAACAAAAATAAAAAATAAAAAGAGCAAAAAATCGAGAAATCTTCGTATTGTAACATGCATGTCTAGATTTAACAAAAAGAGTGACAGATCACCAAAAAATAAAATAAAAAAATTTGTAACATACATTGGTAGATCTAAAACATCACATAACAAGAAGAGCAAAAAAATCGAGAAACAAGAAGAACAAAAAAAAACCGAAAATGAGCAAAAAATGGAGAAAACCCACAAATCATAACATGTATTTGTAGATCTAGCACATGGCCCTCATGACTTAACCAAAAAATCCAAAAAAATTCAGTAAAGAGTAAAAAATCGAGAAAATCTTCGTATTCTAACATGCATGTGTAGATCTAACACATCAAGTGATAAAACGCCAAAGAATGAGTACAAAAATCGGTTGATGTAACATACCAAAAAAAGAAAAAGAAAAGGAGAAAAAAGAAAAAGAAATCTACCGTAGCATGGGTGTGTAGATCAATAAAAAAAAAAGTTAATAACAACCCAAAAAAGTAAAATTGAAAGGGAAGAAGAGCCATCGGCAAAGAGGAGAGAGCTTTGAGAATGTTAGGGTTTGTGTGAATGTAAAATTTCTTGATTCATGTGCGTGTATATATCACAGCTTATGGGCTAAAATTTTTTGTTTGGACAAAGCTTTGGACCGGGTTTCTCTTTTTATTTGTCATAGTAAATATTTAATACTTGACAACTGTCGGAAGGAGAGAAGAATATTCTTCACAGCTGTAAAAAACTATCATTTTAACGTGTGTTTGACAGCTGTGCACCAGTTATTTATTATTCGTGATTGCAAAAAAGTTATATTTGGCAGTTGTTGACTGGTTATTTGTTTAGTGTGATTGTAAAAGGGTTATATTTGGCAACCGTGGGCTGGCACTTTATTATTTTCATTTTAAATAAGTTATATTTGGCAGGTGCCGGGCCGGCTCTTTATTACTTGTGATTGTATTGAGTTATATTTGGCAGCTGTAGGTTACTAAAAACTTAAAATATATTAACTTTTACATAAAAAATGATCATTTGCAGATATTTTTTCAATGTACAAAAACCATTTGTCCTATAACTAAAATTAGAGTAATAATATAATACACATTTTTAACAACAAAGAAGTAAAAAATTTGATCCAAATGATTAAAGTATAATTTTTTTAAAAATATTAGAAAAAAAACAAATTTTATTTATTATTTTTGTTTAAATCATTTTTCATGATTTCACGTTAATTATTATTTTTAATTAAGGTTAATAATTTTTTATTTTATAGAAAACATAGATTCAAATAGAGATCAACGTACGCCTCCATCAAGTAAAATTAATTTGTTTTATAAGATCAAATACTAGAGGAAAATATTAACAAACAAACAAATTCATCGGAAAAAAAAATTCAGACCATCCAATTAAATTTGATGTGTGCTAAATTAATGTTTGCCTATATAGATTACTACATTTTCAAAACAACAAAAAAAATTTAAAATAACATTTTTGATAAAAATAAGTTTTTTTAATTTGTAAATTGTATGTGCGCTAAATTAAGGTTTGCCTATATAATGATAAAAAAATTCTTTATTTTTTAATTTAATGTGCGCTAAATTAAGTTTGCCTATATAAATTAATCTTTTTAGAACGAAAAATAATTGTATGTTATAATTGTAAATTGGTAGAAATTTAATTTGAAAACAATAGTAACATATAAACTAATTTATGAAAAAATTATTATTTTTATTAATATATATATATATATATATATATATATATATATATATATATATATATATATATATATATATATATATATATATATATATATATATATATATATTAAATTTTTATTATTTTACGTTTAAATTTTATTTAAATTTAACTTAATCATTCTTTATTTTTGTAGAAAATATAGATATGGATTTAGATGAATGTACGCCTCCATGCTGGTAATAAAGTTTTGATTCCAAGAATGTCAAAATTAGGCAATCGTGTTCTTGAAGCAAAGATTCTTTGTGGAGACAATGCTGGTAATAAAGTTTTGATTCCAAGAATGTCATTGACACCTTCTGATCCAAGATTGCCTTTCAAATTTCAAAGAAGACAATACCCATTGATTGTTTCTTATGCAATGACAATAAACAAAAGTCAAGGTCAATCACTTTCTCATGTTGGACTTTTCTTGAAGAATCCCGTTTTTAGTCATGGACAGTTATATATTGCTGTTTCAAGGGTAACAAGTAAGAAAGGATTGAAGATTTTAATATGCAGTGAAGATAAAGATCAATGTAATTCAACAACAAATGTTGTGTATAAGGAAGTATTTCAGAATTTGTAATTCAGACAAATGTTATCTTTTATGTCATCAAAATAGACTTTATCGTATAATTTTATTTACGTTGAGGTATATATTGTTATAATTCGTTCATAATCATATTAATATATTTTGGTCTAAGATATTTGTGAATTACACAAATACTACTAATGATAATTATGATGTTAAAATTTAATTCGTTCATAATCATATTAATATAATGTTATCTTTTATGTAATTCACAATTGACTTTATTTTAACTTTTGTTTTAATTTCAAATGTTATATAAATATCAAGAACATTCATTTATTTATTTTTTAAATAAAACAGTATTAAATATACAAACCGTGCATCGAACGGGTGATATACTAGTGTCATGTAATGCTAAATAAATATAGGAAAATGCATGAGACGTTAACATATATGCATAAGATTCTACAGTTTCCTACCTTTTATATACTTCTATATAGGAGCAGTTAAACATTTTTGTGTTCATTTTACTTTACTAAAAATGACTTGGAAGATTTAGCAAGAAATACAATTAGTCACAAAATACAAAATATCATGCTAGACGCCCCCTTTAGCTAGGGATACTGAATTATAGACTTTTTCGAGGAGCAACCAGCATCAACTATCAACTCAGTGTGCACGCTTGCTGGCTATAGAGAATAAAAATATGTCTTAGATCGCGAGCGACCGTTATTTCCATTAATTGTACATGGAACCCTAGCTAGAGATGCTAATGTACGTTCTCTTCTTATTTATTTTTTTTCCTTTTTGAGTTGGATCAAGGTGCAATCACGAGTTATGAATAATACAAAATATCATGTTATGTTGATTATCGATGCCCCTTTAACTAGGAATACTGAATTATAGACATTTTCAAGGGGCAATCAACATCAACTATCAACTCGGTGTGCTCGTTGACTATATAGAATAAGAATATATCTTAGATTGCGAGCGACCGTTACTCCCATTATAATTGTACATGGAACCCTACATAGAGATGCTAATGTTCTCTTCTTATTTTTTCCTTTTCGAGTTGGATGAAGATGTGATCACGAGCTAGGAATAATACAAAATATCATGTTATGTTGATTATCGACGCCCCTTTAGATGAGAAAAATTAATTATAGACTTTTTCGAGGGGCAACCAGCATCAACTATCAACTCAGTGTGCTCGTTGACTACATATAGAACAAGAATTATATGTCTTAGATCGCGAGCGACCACTATTCCCATTAATTGTACATGGAACCCTAGTTAGAGATCATGCTAATGTTAACTCTTCTTTTTCTTTTCTTTTTGAGATGGATCAAGGTGCGATCACGAGCTAGATATAATATAAAAATATCATGTTATGTTGATTATCGATGCTCCTTTAGCTAGGAATAATGAATTATATTTTTTTTTTTTCCAAGGGGCAACCAGCATCAACTATCAACTCAATGTGCTCGAATAAGAATATGTCTTAGATCGCAAGCGATCATTATTCCCATTGATTTTACATGGAACCCTAGCTAGAGATCATGCTGATGTTAACATCTTTTTCTTTTCTTTTTAAGATGGATTAAGGTGCGATCACGAGCTAGGAATAATATAAAAATATCATGTTAAGTTGATTATCAATGCCCCTTTAGCTAGGAGTAATGAATTATAGACTTTTTTCAAGGGGCAACCAGCATCAACTATCAACTAAGTGTGCTCGTTGACTCTTGGGCAACTTGAGAAGGCGATGTGATACGGGAAAAAAGAGATAAGATAATTAAGTACATGGCAGGGGGAGATTGAGTGACTCAAGGCTTATCTTCTTTTGGGAAGGAAGTAGGGTTCTTTCAAGCATGATATGCTAATTGGTTGCATCTCCATTGACATTGGATAAAACTTGATCCAAGATTTTGGTCACTTTCCTATGTATTTTCTGAGGATATATTCTCCCCATGTGTCCATTTCATTGTTCAATTAATATAGTGTAAGTGCTGGTATATAAACATTGTATGTTGACATTCTCTAGCTGAGTTCTTTTTCCCCCACATAATAATCTTATAAAGTTTTATAAACATTATTCTTTTGAAAATCTTCAATCTCATTCCTCCTTTTTTTTTTTTTTTCTTTTTTTTTCTGCAGACCCCAAGTAACAGCATGAGAGAAGCACAACCCCATTGCACTCTCTATCCAAGTCCTGAACCCTATCCAGCACTGACGGATAGTCAATTTCCAAAGACATCCAAGTAGGAATGTTTGTTCCCTAGGGATAGGGATAGGGATAGGGATGAAGTGCTTGAAGAAGAACAGGAACACTAAAAATTCTTGGGTTGTCAATTGGTACCACATCAGCAGCATACTTACATGCTACCCACTACCACTGTTGGTGCTGCTGCCTTCTTTCTGTGCAAAAATCAACCCGTCTCATGTACAAATAGTTCCATATCGGCTATGACGTTTGTGAATAGTGCATATATTGTTTTGTACCTTGTTATTTCATTAAAGTATCATGTGGGAGCTATATAGGTGACACGTGCGACACCACCGCTGTCCAGTTCGGTTTGATTCGGTGTGTAACGGGTGCGGGTACGTGCCCACATCTGTGGGACATCGAATGCGTCTGATTCGATTTTTTTTCTTCGGGTTCGGATTGAGACCCTAAAAATCTTTTTACTCCTCTTTAATTTTTTGACCGTTTGTGATCCATAAATATTTGAACGTTGGACCGTTTTGTAGTCCAGCCTTTGGTTATAAATTTTTATTCCTATATATTGAGCCTTCTTCTTCTTCTCTCTTACACAAAAAATTATACGTAAAATCTCTCAAAAATCTTGTCTTTTCGAACATTTTCTGTTCTTCATCCTTGCTATGGGCAGAGCTAAGTCAGGATCGTTCTTTTCGAGTTGTGTGCGATGAGAAGATACCGGTAGAAACAAAAATTTTACCACTAAGAGCATTCGGATAAAGTCTGCACATAGATTCAGATTAACTCTTAGAACAGTATTACGTTTGCGACTTCTCCATAAGCCTTAATTTTTTTATTTATTTTATTTACAGATTTCAAAAGACAAAAGAAAATTATTTCTTTTTTTTTTTTTTTGAACACAAACATAAAGACTATTCATTCAGTAAAAGCAGAGGTACAACTAGATCTGTCACGAACAACCAGATCATGTATACAAGTAGGAATGTTATCATGAACTTGTAAGAAGTTCAAAGAGTTGTTGAGCAAAGAAAAAGAAGCTAATTGATGAGCACAAACATTAGCACTCCTATGAATATAAGAGAAAGAAACATCCTTGTTAAGGCAGAGAAAGTTCCTGGCATTTGCAATAGTGTGACGAGCAAGCCAAACAGATGATTCCACATGATGAGTAATTGAGTCGATGATGATTTTGCAGTCTCCTTCCACGCTTACTTGCTTCAGTTGTCTTCTCACTATGAGAACCAGTGCTAGGTGGACAACGAGAGCTTCTGCCTCTGTTGGTGAACCTCCATCTTGACGTTTAGATAGAGCAGTAATGAAGGAACCTTCATAATCTCTTAATATAGCCGAGGCTGCCATCTTGCCATCTAAATAAGCACCATCAAAGTTTATTTTCCACGTCTCTGGTTCAGGAGGTCTCCATGTTGTAGTAGAAGCCAATCTGAGAGAGATTGGAGGAGTAGAAGGTGTGCTTGAACCCATTGCTGCTTCATATTTTCCTTGTAGGATTTTTGCTTCATAGATGATTTTCTGTGTAGAAAGCCTTGAATTGTTGAAGATGTAATTGTTTCTAGCCTTCCAAATGGACCACATTTGATATAAACAGCATGATATGTTATCTTTATCACCATCTTTGAGTAGAGCAGTTAGTAGGGAGCACACAGTAGAATTGGGTTGGATCAGACGAGAAATTGCAAGGTTGCTTTGCTAGGAATGACCTGAAAAAGTGCAGTGTAATATAAGGTGGTCAGTAGTTTCATCACATACCTGACATACGGGACATGTTGATGCAATGTCATTAATTCTTCGATTGATATTTGATTTTGTGGGTAAAGAATTTGTCAGCACTCGCCAAGCGAATAGAAGAACACGAGGATAGATATGAGAGAGTTTCCAAAATTTCTTCCAATCTTGAAACATAGCAACACCAGATGTGGGGAGATCTTTGTGAGTATATTCATGAATTGCTCTGTAACCTGATTTCGTAGTATATTCACCATCCACTGTGTATTTCCATATGAACTTGTCAGATGTACAGTTCCTTAATAGAGGAATATTAAGAATGGCTATAGCTTCATGTGGGGGAAACAAAACATGGATTATATGTTCCTTCCAGGTATAAGAATCATGATTAATGAGTTCACCAACAAATCTGAAATCTGCGTTGTCTTGATGATAGCCACGCACTCTGTTATTTGGTAGATTTGGCACCCAAGGATCAAACCAAATATTAATATTTGCACCATTCCCAACCGACCAAATGACATATCCATGAAGAAATTCTCTACTTCTCAGGATACTTGTCCATATACATGATGATGAAGGAGAAGGAGTAACAGTCCAGAAGTTGGAAGAAGAAAGGTATTTGCTACGAAGGAGGGTTGCCCAGGATGAAGAGGGATCAGTAATAAACCTCCAGGCTAATTTCAGTGTTAAAGATAAATTAGTGATGTAAGGATCACGAATACCCAGCCCATCTTGAAACTTTGGTTTAGTGAATGAAGACCAAGAAGTGAAGTGAATTTTCCGATTGGTATTATCAGTCCCCCACCAAAAATCACGTTGGTGTTTAGATAATGAGTTTGTAACAGCTTTCGGGATAGAATATGAAGAGAAGTGATACGTGGGAATGGAAGAAAGAGTGGATTTAATAAGAGTAGTACGAGCAGCATGTGAAAGACAACCGCGCTTCCAACCACTAAGTTTTTGGAGACTGGTGTTGAGAAGATCAGCATATGTTCTTGTGCGAGACTTTGATTGAAGGATTTTGTGGCCTAGATAACTATCCCAAGGATCCATAGGCTTAACACCAAATAGATTAATGAAAAGATTACGCATATATGGATCGATTTTTTTAGAGAGAAACAAGGATGACTTGTCAAAATTTATGCGTTGCCCCGACCAGATTTCAAAAGATTTGAGGATGATTTTAGCTTGGGAAATATTATGGAGAGTACAATTACCAAATAGCATTAAGTCATCTGCAAAAGCCAGATGAGAGAACAATATGGGACATTGATTCAATCTGATACTTTCATAAAGCATGTTTCTTTCCATGATAAGAATAAGGGTAGATAAAATTTCCATGCTCATGATAAATAAATATGGTGATAAAGGACATCCCTGGCGGATACCACAGGATGGTTTGAAGCTGTTGGTTGGTGCACCATTGACAAGAACAGAAAATGATACCGAGGAAATACACTCCATGATGATATCATGAGATTTCCCGACAATCCCAAATCCAGTCATAGCTTGACTTATAATACCCCATTGTAATCTATCATAGGCCTTAGACATATCCAGTTTAAGAGCAAAAGTTCCTTTGGTAGGGCTGGATTTCGAAATAGAATGAAGAAGTTCATGTGCTAAGATTACATTATCACCAATAAATCGTCCAGGAACAAAAGCGTTTTGAAGAGGGTTGATGAGATGATTCAGATGTAGTCGTAAACGATTTGCAATGATCTTAGTAATAATTTTGTATAAGACATTACATAAAGCTATTGGTCGAAACTCAGAAGGAGAGAGAGGATTTTTGGTTTTAGGAATCAAAGCAATGAAGGTATGATTAAGATTTATAGGCATAATACCTGAAATGAAAAATGTTTGAATCAAATGAGTTACCTCACAGCCTATGATATCCCCATTTTTTTGATAGAATGCAGCAGGAAAACCATCTGGACCAGGGTATTTATATGGACTCATATTTTTGATGACACTGAGAATTTCTTCAATGGTAGGAACAGCATGCAGGCCTTCATTGACTTTAGCATCCAGACATTTAAGTTCATGAATGATATGGTCTGGAACAGGGTGATATGTTGTTGATTGAAACCGATCTTTGAAATGAGCTTCAAAAACCACTGAAATGTCCTCCTGAGAAGTTAGCATAGTACCATTATCATCTTTAATGTTCTGGATTGTATTCCTCTGTTTCCGGATCGTGGCAGAAAGGTGGAAAATTTTTGAATTTTTATCTCCTTCTCGAAGCCAGGAAATAGTTGAACGTTGTTTCCAATATAGATCCTTCTGGAGTAACAACTTATTCAACCATATTTGAATGTATTTTTCTTCTTCATACAAATCATCATTAGGAGGAAGACCCTGAATAGAAAGAAGCCTCTCCTGGCATTGTTTGATATCCATATCAATGTTACGGAGTCGAGTTCTGCCCCACTTATGTAGTTTAGGAAGTAAATTCCGTAATTTAGGCAGGAGCTCTTGATTACGAATGTTCCTCCACATATCCTGAAGAACCTCGGGAAAATCT
Source organism: Iris pallida (assembly GCA_029216955.1). Classification (NCBI taxonomy): domain Eukaryota; kingdom Viridiplantae; phylum Streptophyta; class Magnoliopsida; order Asparagales; family Iridaceae; genus Iris; species Iris pallida. The sequence continues at coordinate 1,072,567 of JANAVB010016796.1, read as the reverse complement.
GGTTCATGATTCCAGGCAGCCTCAAATCTAATGATAGGTTTGTGTTTAACCAAGGAGACATTCAGCTGAAGCAAAATTGGATTGTGATCGCTATTCAGGCAGGGAAGATGAAGTACCCCAGCTTTTGGATGTAAAGAAAACCATTTAGTATCCACCATAGCTCGATCTAGTCTCTCAGCTACATTGCATCTGGGAATTCGACGATTACTCCATGTGAATGCAGGGCCAGAGTAGTTTATATCCATTGCACCAACATTATAAAACCAATGGATGAAGAACTTATGATTATGATAATTGAAAGAGCTGCCCCCACGTTTCTCTGAAGGATGAAGAATAGAGTTACAATCTCCAATACACAACCATGGAACAGTAATTGATCTAACCATTGACTCCAAATGATTCCAGAATTGAGCTCGATTAAACACCATCGGTGGTCCATATATGAAGAAGCTATGCCATAATTGAGTACTATTGGCAAGGTGAACTGAAGCATGAATATAATTAGCTGAAGAAGAAATGATAGCAATATTGATATCCTCCTTCCAACAAAGTAGCAGACCACCCGACATTCCACAAGATGACAGAGCATAATTGTGAGTAAAACCAAGTTTGGTAGCTATTGAAGAAGCTACATTTGACGAACATCTAGTTTCCGATAGAAAAATAATTTTAGGGTTAGATGCCCGGAGAAATGAAGTAATTGTACGAATTGTCGGGTCCTTTCTCAAACCCCGACAATTCCAGGAAAAGATCATGGACTCTGAGGCTGTTGTAGGCCAGTCGCGCCTTCAAAATCATTATCTTCAACCATCAGTCTCTTATGTGGTCTGAGAAGATTAGAAACTATATCTCCTTCACTGAGATTATCCCTCATTCTCTTTGTTTTATTCCTGGATAATGGCAAGGTAAGCATAGGAGTAGGATGATTCTTCAAAGAATTTGGAGTACACCCAATGTCAACTAAAGGCTTCTTAATTTTTGAAGAGAATGATGACAGTAGAGATGTGAATGGTTAGGAAAAGTTTGGTGATTGAATTGGAAATTGAACTCTGTTTTGACCAGAATGTGATTTGGTTGGATGATGATGTTTTGAAATGGAGGGAAATAGAGTATCAGGAACTGATTTGAATTCAAAAGTAGTATGAGACATAGTATTTGAAATATCTGATAACACTGTAGAAGCAGGAGGAATTGGGATTATTTGAGGAGATAATGTTTTTGGGATATCAGTGGATTGGATGGTAAGGTTTGTGATAGTTATCGATGCTGGATTGGGTTTTAGAGTTATAGGAACTTGGGTAAGAGAATCAATGTTGATGTGGTCTGCAGAGGTATTAGTGATTGGTAATGGATGTGAACATGTTGTGACACAAGAAGTATTACTGATACCAGGTGGATAATTGTTTTCAGGGTATGGGTATGTATCAGATGACAGGATAGTAGTTGGAGGTGTGGAGGATGTGTATGTATCAGAAGACAGGGTGGTAGTTGGCGGTGTGGAGGATGGTAACTGAATAGTAATGGGAAATGATGTCTCCGGATTTGTAGGGGGTAGTGGACATGGTAAATGTTGTGATGCAGGAATTATGGATGGTGTAACAGTAGTAACCGTCGTCGGAGAACTGTTGGATTGAGGAGTATCCGGTGATATGTTCACCAGATTTTGAGTAGAATCCGGCGTCTTTGATTTTGAAAATTTTCCAACATAATTGACACAGATAGAATGATCTAATCTCTTGGCAAGCAAATCCATAATCTGCTTTTTCTGATCACAAGACCATGATTCATTGATCGATGATTTGAACTCTATGTGGGTGGGACAATGAGTAACGCCATGACCAAGACGTCCACAGAATTGATAGAATTTTGTAAGACGCTCATACCTCAGTTTGACGATACAATAAGCATTATTCCCCATGGATACCCGAAGTTGTCTGATGAGAGGATCCGCAATATTGATTTGGACTCTGGCTCTAGCAAATAAGCTCCAATTTGATGCTTCAGTTGTCGAAATAGGCTTCACAGTTCCAACTCTAGCCGCCAATGTCGTGATAAAATCGATGGTTAATAGGTTAACAGGTAAACCATGGAATTGACTCCAGAAAGGAGTGCTGGTGTAGGAATATTCACAAGGAAGTTTGTTTGGAAGACATCTCTCTATAAGAAGAAGGTGTTTGTTAAACTTCCATGGACCACCATCCATAACACATTCAAGATCTTCAAGACTCTCAAACTTAGCAGAGAAGGATTCTTCATAGTATTCAGAAACTTTAACTGTGTTGGATCGTTTCCACATCTTCGAGATTGTAGCAATAACAACATGAGGGGGATAAAGTTTCCTGGATAGAATTTTGAAGAAGAGGAATTTCTGCCATTCCGCTTGAGGGTTGGTTGAGGAAATTGATGAGGAATCAAGGCTAAATGATGTTGTAGAAGATAACAGGTTACCTAGTTTTTCCAGTACTTCATTGAATGTTGTAGACGTTTGATTATCCATAACCGAGGAGAATTCAGAAGGGAAGAATTTCAAGAATAGAGCTTGATGGAAGAAGAAAAAGAAGAGGAAGAGGAGGAAAAACAGGGAAGGCGAAGGAGAAGATTGGGAAGTTAGAAAGGAAAGAATATCCAAAGAAGGAAGATGAAAATCGCCATTGGAGAGAATAGCGAGGCTGACTGATATATGTATTACGTATCCAAGTCTTTATTTTAAGAAAATTATTTCTAACACCAACTTTTCATGCAGCTTGTTGAACTTGGTGGTGTGTCATCGTGCAGTTGAAAGAACACCCACGTGATAGATTTGAGTGACCTGGAGTACATAGATCTAATGGTGGATTTGAAAGAAAATTCTATCTTATCTAATGGATCTATAAATAGTCCAGCATTACTACGGTACTAAATGCATCCGAAGAAGAAACCACTACTACTAAAGGAAAGGGTTGGTCAGCTAGCTAATGCCCATGGCCATGCCGGGACCTTGCTCGAGTAGGGAGAGAGAGAGAGAGATGTAAAGCCAAGGATGGCTTGCCGTCGTCTGCCAGGTCGAGAGGGATCAAGCCTCCGACTAGTTGCAGGTCGGCGGGAAGTCACCCGCGGCGTAACGTCGCTCTCTTCAAACTCATACGAGGCTCTTGCATGATTCACAGGGCCGGCCCTGGGGTAAGTCCGGACAAGACTTCGGACTTGGGCAATCCTCTCCATAGGACAACCCCCCTAGATCATTTGGTTTTACTAGGACCTCTCCATAGGACAACCAAAATTAGCCCCGGCTAAGGCAAACCAACCCGTCGGACCGGCCCTGATGATTCAAAGTCGCAACCGGTTACACTACCAAAATTTGTCGATTTAGCGACGGCCAGATCCGTCGCCAGTCCGACGGAAATTTCTATTAGCGACCGATCACTGACGGATTTTGGCCAAAAAAAATCCGTCGGCAATCAGCTCGTCGCTAATAACGGTCCGTCGCTACGTAGTCGTCAAGCGACGGACTAGCGACGACATTTTGACTTCACAATACGAAGCATAAGCGACTACTTTTCGACGGACTGTCGTCCATTTCAAGTATTAAATACTGAACTGTTTAGACAATAGTGACGTAAAGTTCCGTCGGTAAACCGTCGTAATAGCGTATCAGAGTATATCGTTCCGTCGCTAATCCGTCGACCGTCGTCGATAACAAAGGACGGATTAGCGACGGTTTGCTGACGGAAAATTCGTCGACCAGGTTCTGGAAGAGGTAGGCATTTCCAGCGCCATGGCGACGGATAAGTCGTCGCTATTCCGTCGACAACTGTCGCTAACAAAAGACGGTTTAGCGACGGAATACGGACGACTTTTTCGTCGACCATGTTCTGGAAGAGATAGGCATTTCCAGAACCAGGGCGACGGAAAAGTCGTCGCTAGTCCGTCGAACTATATTCCAGCAGAACTGTGCCGACGGATATTCCGTCGACCACCCGTCGCTACCTGGAAACATTTTCAAATCTCCAGTTAGCGACGAATTTGCCGTCGAACAGTAGTCGAAAACTGGTAATATCCGTCACGAAACGGTCACTAGTCCGTCGCTAACTGAGAATATTTTGAAAAAAAAATTACAGAGCTTTCCCTGTTCGCAAAAATATGCATAAACCAAACCAATATATAATGCACACCAATTATCCAACAATCACATAGACCAAATATATAATGCACACCAATTATCCAAGAATCACATAGACCAAATATGCACATACGAATTTAATGCACACCAATTATCCAAGAATCATATAGACCAAACCAAATTAATATAAAATAGACATCAATTATCCTGAAGAGTAACCTAATATCCGTCGTTATAATCCGATCATAGCACAAATATTCCAAAATTTCCACAAATATTCCAAAATTTTCACAAATATTCCAAAACACATAGGAAAATCAACTTTGGCCTCAACAAAGACCACAAGTCAGACGATGAATCCTCATAGCCAGGGATCATAGTTGTGTTGAGGCATGTACCATTCTATCAGCCACTTTGCATACGAAGGCTCAATCTGGTTGAGGTCTTCTGTAGGGACAGGAGGGTCGGTCCCGATGCTACTACTCTCTGACGGTGGCTCCTTCTTAACTTCAAGCTTGGGAGCAATCTCTTCCCTGATGGTCATCGGTTCTTCCTTGACCTCGACCTTTGGTAACACCTTCTCCTTAACAGTCACCGGCTCTTGTTTGACGACGGAGACTTCCTCCGTGTCGATCTCCAAGGATTTTTTTGCCTCGACCCCTTCCTCGACTAGCAGCACCACCTCGACGAGTCCTAGGAGCCATCTTTCTGACAACAGAAATTTTCATATAGGCTAAAGAAATTTACTCAAATTATAAAAGTTGTGACGTTGGTTTTTTGCGTTCATCATCATTAGAGGGAGCAGCACTGAAAAAGTTGTGACGTTGGTAGCATGAGAGAGTAAAAATCTGTATCACAAGACTAACAGAATTACTATGTAATCATGTACTCACCAATAATCGGATGTAACTGGAGTCGTTGGGCCTATCGTGCAGTAATTGGTGGATCCGCTGGTATAGGCCGGATGTACTTAGTATCTAGTGTATCAGATTAGTATCGGTCTATCGGTTTGGTATAGGATGTATCATATTGGTATTGGCCTTAACAAATTGGTATCGTCCTATATCCGATATGTACACGTATCGGCCGAATTGCTAGGATTCATATTGGCCTTATCGATTTGGTATCGGTCATATCCGATAGGTATCAGCCGTGTTGGATTAGTATAGACCATTTCGGATTAGTATCGTGGAAGGTTTAGTAACAACTGTACTTGGATTTCTCTCTTCTCGAGCTAGAATACCATTGCAAGAGAATCACCAGATCGTGATTGGCCAGTTACAGTAACATACATGCTTCCTTTTCCATCAGAAAAAGCGAGATTGAAAAGGAAGTATGTATGTTCTTTAACTGGCCAACAACACTCTTGTGACTCTCTTGCAATGGTAATCTAGCTCTAGAAGAGAGAAATCCAAGTACAGTTGTTACTAAACCTTCCACGATACTAATCCGAAATTGTCTATACTAATCCAATGCGGCCGATACCTATCGGATATGACCGATACCAAATCGATAAGGCCAATATGAATCCTAGCTATACGGTCGATACATATCGGATAGGACAATACCAATTCGCTAAGACCAATACCAACCGATACGGCCCATACCAAAACGATAGATCGATACTAATCCGATACGGTCAATACTTATAAGTACCTACGGTCCAGGAGGTTGATCCGCTAGTACATCCATGTACGATCAACGAAAGTAACGATCCATTTCAATTTGGATGTAAAAATCTGTATCGTAAGACAAACTAAACATAATCAGTTCTATTTCACATGCTTAATTGCCAAGTATGGAAACGAATGGCTCAGAACACAACCCAAAATTCATTCTAGCATACATTAGTGTGAATCATCTATGTTCTGTACATATGGTGTAGTATATGTTCTTATCGTATCTAGTATCTGAAGGATATAACAGAATCAAGATGAACTCACATAATGTAATACTAAGACATCATCTACTATATAAGATATAGTGATAGGTTGTCGTATCATCATTGCCGAGGGATGAGGGTCGGAGGACAGTCAACCTTATCTACGGATACATAGTTTCTGCCTCGCCAGTCGAATGGCTTAATTGCCAAGTATGGGAACGAATGGCACAGAACACAACCCAAGATTCATTCTAGCATACATTAGTGTGAATCATCTATGTTCTGTACATATGGTGTAATATATGTTCTTATCGTATCTAGTATCTGAAGAATGTAACAGAATCAAGATGTACTCACATAATGTAATACTAAGACATCATCTACTACTATATAAGATATAGTGATAGGTTGTCGTATCATCGTTGCCGAGGGATGAGGGTAGAGGGACAAATACCGCTCGAGTGAGCCAAAGGCATGCAGCCACTTCCCTCCCTCCATTCACCCTCTCCCTCTCTCACGCTATCAATGTCACAACTTTTCCACCTCAAGTTCTGATCAAGCATTTTCCTTCTCCTCTCCTCCACCATGGCTCTGAATCCATCTGCTCCTCCCTACTTCCCTTCTTCTTATTTGACTCTCTCAGCCACATATGATATCCAACTCAAGTGTAGAGTCAGGGGAGAAGAAGTGGGCAGGAAGAGGAGGGGGAAGCAGCACAGCCGGCGGCATGACCCGGAGGAAGTACAGAGATTTTCTTCAACATACGTAGGAGAACTATAAGGATATATCTTTTCACAATATATCACCTTGTCAAAGACCCTTAATGTGACAACCATGTTACCGCGGTGTCGGAAGACTAACATGTCATAATTTTCTAAGCCGTATGTTTTGACATAATCCTCCAAACTCTTTCCTGCTATGTAATAATGCAAGATTACTACATAGGAGGAAAGAGTTGGGAGGATTATATCAAAACACACGGCTTAAAAACTTATGACATGTTAGTCTTCCGACACCGCGGTAACATGATATTCACATGAAGGGTCTTTGAAAAGGTGACATGTTGTGAAAAGATATATCCTTATAGTTCTCCTACGGATGTTGAAGAAAAACTCTGTAATTCCTCCGGGTCATGTCGCCGGCTGTGCTACTTCTCCCTCCTCTTCCTGCCCACTTCTTCTTCCCCGACTCTACACTTGAGCTGGATATCATATGTGGCCGAGAGAGTCAAATAAGAAGAAGGGAAGTAGGGAGGAGCAGATGGATTCAGAGCCATGGTGGAGGAGAGGAGAAGGAAGATGCTTGATCAGAACGGATGGCTCAGAACACAACCCAAGATTCATTCTAGCATACACTAGTGTGAATCATCTATGTTCTGTATATATGGTGTAGTATATGTTCTTATCGTATCTAGTATCTGAAGAACGTAACAGAATCAAGATGAACTCACATAATGTAATACTAAAACATCATCTACTACTATATAAGATATAGTGATAGGTTGTCGTATCATCATTGCCGAGGGATGAGGGTCGGAGGACAGTCAACTTTATCTATGGCTACATAGTTTCTGTCTCGCCAGTCGAATGGCTGCAGGGACTATGTCCTGATCACCATGTCGTACCGTAGACTAATGCAAATGGAGCTGGAAATATCCGTCGCTAACCGGTCACTAGTCCGTCAGTAACTGAGAATTTTTTTGAAAAAAAAATTGCAGCACTTTTCTTGTTCACAAAAATATGCATAAACCAAACCAATATATAATGCACACCAATTATCCAACAATCACATAGACCAAATATATAATGCACACCAATTATCCAAGAATCACATAGACCAAATATGCACATACGAATTTAATGTACACCAATTATCCAAGAATCATATAGACCAAACCAAATTAATATAAAATAGACATCAATTATCCTGAAGAGTAACCTAATATCCGTCGTTATAATTCGATTTATCTTCAAGTGTGAGAACGGATGGCTCAGAACACAACCCAAGATTCATTCTAGCATACATTAGTGTGAAGCATCTATGTTATGTACATATGGTGTAGTATATGTTCTTATCGTATCTAATATCTGAAGAATGTAACAGAATCAAGATGAACTCACATAATGTAATACTAAGACATCATCTACTACTATATAAGATATAGTGATAGGTTGTCGTATCATCATTGCCGAGGAATGAGGGTCGGAGGACAGTCAACTTTATCTACGGCTACATAGTTTCTGCCTCGCCAGTCGAATGGCTGCATGGACTATGTCCTGATCACCATGTCGTACCGTAGATTAATACAAATGGAGTTGGAACTGGAGACAAAATACAGTACTACTTCACCATATCGTACCATTTTACTCTCTCTCTCTCTCTCTCCTCCCCTCCTCCGGCGCTCTCACTCTCTCCGGCGCTCTCACACTACTAATTCCTATGTGTTTTAAGTGTGAGAACGGATGGCTCAGAACACAACCCAAAATTCATTCTAGCATACATTAGTGTGAATCATCTATATTCTGTATACATATCGTGTAGTATATGTTCTTATCGTATCTAGTATCTGAAGGATATAACAGAATCAAGATGAACTCACATAATGTAATACTAAGACATCATTTACTACTATATAAGATATAGTGATAGGTTGTCGTATCATCATTGCCGAGGGATGTGGGTCGGAGGACAGTCAACTTTATCTACGGCTATATAGTTTCTGCCTCGCCAGTCGAATGGCTGCAGGGACTATGTCCTGATCACCATGTCGTACCGTAGATTAATGCAAATGGAGCTGGAAATATCCGTCGCTAACCGGTCACTAGTCCGTCGCTAACTGAGATTGTCACATACACATATGTATATCACAGCTACATGTTTAGATATATACATCGATATAGAAGCACACAACTGATAGAACTCGCACTGTCCTTGAGACAGTGAACATATACACCATGAATCCAAACCCCATATTCACATTTACTAATTCAAACACCACCAAACTAATGGATAACACCCAATATGAATATAACACATTATTTAGCCAATATTTGAACTCAAATGAATTTGAGAAGCAAAGCCCCCCGCCGCCCCCGACCAAAGCCCGCCGCCCCAAACCCGCCGCCCAGTAGTTCGGTTGCATATATATATATGAAGAGTGCTTATGGCTGTGCGTCGGTTGCATATACCCCCGACGCCCCCGCCCCAAGCCAGCCGCCCAGCCCCCGACGCCGCCGCGCCAAGCCCGCCGCCCAGCCCCCGACGCCCCCGCCCCAAGCCCGCCGTCCAGCCCCCGACGCCCCAGCCCCAAGCCCGCCGCCCAGCCCCCGACGCCCCCGTCCCAAGCCAGCCACCCAGCCCTCGACGCCCCCGTCCCAAGCCCGCCGCCCAGCCCACGACGCCCCCGCCCCAAACCCACCGCCCAGCCCCCGACCCAAGCCAGCCGCCCAGCCCCCGATGCCCCAGCCCCAAGCCCGCCGCCCAGCCCCCGACGCCCCCGCCCCAAGCCCACCGCCCAGCCCCCGACCCAAGCCAGCCGCCCAGCCCCCGACGCCCCAGCCCCAAGCCCGTCGTCCAGCCCCCGACACCCCCGCCCCAAGCCAACCGCCCAGCCCCCGACCCAAGCCAGCCGCCCATCCCCCGACGCCCTAGCCCCAAGTCCGCCGCCCAGCCTTCGACGCCCCCGCCCCAAGCCCGCCGCCCCCGCTGCTCCTATACGACACCGCGAGAGAGAGAGAGAGAGAGATCGAGAGAGAGAGAGGGGATTACCTTCGGGAGAGAGAGAGAAGAGGACGCCGACGCCGACACCGACGCCGACACCGACGCCGATCACCGAAGCCGCGGGAGAGAGAGAGAGAGAGAGGAGAGAGAGTGAATTTGGGGGGAATGCGAAAAGTTCCCCCCGTCGTTTCATTTAAAGTCTGGAACGTATATTAAGTGACGGACTAGCGACGACTTATAGCCGGTCGCCCGGTAGTCGCAATTTTTGATACTTGCCGACTGAATATCCGTCGCTACGTAGTCGAAGAAATGTCCCGCCAATTCTCTACACAATTTCCGCCAAATAATCGACTGAGTAGCGACGACTGGCCTTCCGTCGCTATATCTCCGACACCCTAGCGACGGATGTGCGACCTTCCCCCCCTAAAATTAAAATAAAAAAATGTAAAGGCGTGTGGTCGGTAAGCCGTCGGCGAGCGGCCACGAAGCCGTCGCTAAGTCCGACTGAAAATTTTCGTCGCTAATTGTCCGTCGCTAATTTACTGTATTTTGGTAGTGTTAGACTTCGTTTGGTTCACTGTAATGTAATCGTAGTCACAATATAATCATCTGGATCAAAGTCGCAGAGAGATCGTCTCATCTCATGTTATAACTGAGTATGTTATGAATACCGAAATATAAAGTGGTATGTAATTGTCTTCTGTCTCTTTTTTTTAAGCACGTGCGGACTCAGTTAAATCTTTTGTCTCTCGCATATGATTTTTAGTCGGTCGTCATGTCACTTCGGACTCTTCGTGCGGATCTTGTCCGCAATGGCTTTGTCATCATCGTCCCATACGCACACCCCGGACACTCCGCTCGCTCCAGAGCTCCACGAGACGGCCATGACGTCTTTCGACACCCGCAACTTAATGCCTCGCTTCGCCCAAGATGCCGAAGGCGACCCCGACGTCTTCACGACGCCTACGACCGCCGATGCCGTCCAGCCACTCATTTTATGTGCACGACGTCTTCTCAACGTCCTTACGGCGCAATACAACGGACCGCGTGGTCGGCCGTCGTTTATACCCGTGGTAGAATGGTACCAGTACTCGATCGTCCGTGCAGCGTCCGATCCGTTGAGTTATCATGAACGGACGTCCCATTCGTGGCCCACGTAAGCTCAGATCGTGGCCATTTGTCATCAGTACCCAGACGTTGCTGATGTCCCGCACCGCGCAGGCCAGGCTCATCATTGCCCACATTGATTTTCAACAAGACTTATCTATGAACATGCTGAAACTTTTATCCGACAAGATTTCGAACTTTGGCAAACCACCCCCCCCCCCCCCCCCCCCCCCCTCTCTCTCTCTCTCTCTCTGCGCTTAGGACAACCTCTCAGGTCGAGCATGACCTACAAAAGGTCGGAGTCGCATAGTGATCTCCCAGAACATAAAAAATGCCTCACAAGAGACGGGATCAAGGGACAACAAAAAATAGCTCTGGCTAGGACAACCCAACCCCCGGGCCGTCCTTGTTTATAGTTCACAATTTATATGTGCGGCCGGTAGATCAAATGAGTGGTTAAGTGCAAGGACCCAAAAAGCTCATGGTAACCCACCATTGCAGTAAACATGGTTATAAGTTCTCGACATTGGATGTCTAATTCTTTTGCCAAGTTTGATATTAGCTTAATTAATACTTTCAGTTAAAGCTACCGGGTTGCTATATATATGTTATCACATGCCCAAACCTCAATACATAACTTGGATTTTGATTGCTATTATCACATCTTTCTCTAGACTTTCATTTCTGTCTGTTAAGATTAATCTAAATAAAAGAAACTTTATTACTTTAGTTTCTTATGGTCTGCTTGATAACGTTATTTTTATCGGTTATGTGAAATTTTTGAACCGACCGTTTATGAAAACTCCAACTTGTTAATTTTTTTGAGGCATTGGTTTTTTGTCGGCTCTAAAACCTCTAAAAATCGGTATAATATAATTTTGGATGGCTTTATAAACACCCAAAATCGGTAGGTTTTGAACGACTTTATTATTTTATTCCATTTATATACTCACAAAATATATATAATTATAACTACTGATATCCTTTTCTATTTAATTTTATTCGTGTAAAAAAATTTCAGAACCGCTCGTTGGTGAATTACCAAGCATGTTGTGGTCTGGTTTAAAAGCCGCTACTTAAAAACTATCCAAAATCGGACCCCTCATGACCGCTCATAACCCGTAATCTAAAAACACCTGTCACGCCCCACTCCCCGAACACGGTGAGCCGGGTATGCAACATCATCTCCAGGCTATGCACCATACGAATATTTTGTACATAATTGCGATTGTTGCCTGTAAAATACAAGAATGGAAAATACAAGTGACAACTAAAACACATTTCACTTTCACAAACTATAACCATTATGCATCAAACTGTTTTCTAGGAGTACATCATATACAAGTTTATTACAACAAAGTGTTAATTTACATATGTCGACATGCTACAAAATGTTATCGACCGTCTCTTGAAGATCTCCAGACAATTTACTCCTCGATATTGTCCTCGTCATAAAGAGGTAACATTCCTGCAAGAACTTCGTCTTCCCTAGTGAACAATACTAGGTCGTCAGAACGACAACAAGTCCTCGGTCAAGGACGGTAAAGAAAAACATAAAAGTAGAACATAAGTTTTAAAAATTTAAGGACTAAAATGAATTTGACCTAAAACTCTATCTAAGCCTAAATATAGGTGTATGATCCTAGGTGTTTAAAGAACCTATTTCACTACCACAAACACAAGCATATTATCTATATGATGCAAATGCAATTCTTTTGGAGAACAACTTTTGAATACCACAACCTATACATTTTCGATAATAATCCCGTGACCAGGGATCAGGTTGTGACTTGGTGGCACGGTACTTAGAATCCAGCCCTGTCTTCCTTGGGCTTAAATAATATCATGCCCTAATCGATCGTTTTCATCGAGTTAGTTAGGAAGTTATTAAAATCCCTAATCGATCTTTTAAATCGAATTAGGTAGGAAAAGATGATGAGCTAAGCCTCACCCACTCAATTCGCAAGGCCTTATGAAATAGCTAATTACTGATCAACTTTTATGGTTATTATATTACGAAAGTTCATAGGCAGTATTCATGTTGTTTTCTCCCGTCCAATGCTTTCTAACTAGCATACACAATCCATATATTTTATCATTTTTAAAATTGATTCTGCTCTGTGTATCATCATTTCATCAATAGACAATTCATTCAGCTAAGACGCTAGGGCGCATCTTGCATATGTCAAGTGTGAGCAGTTTTCAGGAATCAATTATTCCGGATTATCATATACATACGAAATTGTAAAATGAGATATTATACTCATAAAATTGTCACATAGCAGGAATATAGAAAATTAAATTAAGTTGCGCTTGCGTGACACGTGTCCGTGTCCTACGCGTCCTAGACCCTTTCTAGATCACCTTCTAGTTATTATTTAATTATGAGAGGATTTTTCTAGAAAATCTCTAGGTTTATGGGAATAACCCAATTTCTCTAAAAGTTGAGAATTTGGCTCTCTTGGAATTTCTGAAAATTTCGGTAGAGTTTTCTTTGTATTTGTTGACTTCGAAAATTTTCATAAGAGGTATAATATGAAGAATTAAAATCCCGAGTTCGCCGACCCCTTCGATGGAGCAACCCTCAACACCGGTAACCACGTAATATAATATTCCGGGTTCGCCGACCCCTTCGATGGAGCAACTCTCAACACCGGAACCACGCATTCATGTATATGTTCATTTTAGTAAAACTTTCTTACCATTGCAAGCAAGCATTTTATTTTATTTAATTTTATTACTGCAATTTGCTTTATCTAAATGCTCATCAAGTTCAAGAACATAATTGTTAATTAGCAATATAATGATACCAAAAATCTAACTTCCAATGTCACTACCCATTAAATAAAAAATAATTTTATATGCTTTGCAATATTGGCTTGGTATTAACTACATACAAAATTAAATCTAAGTATTCAATACCACATTTTGACTTCTTGAAGGTGTGAAGTAGCAAAATTACTTGAAAAGCTTAACAAATGGATTACCCTAGTGTTCCGGTATCCATAAATAACTATTCTAACTGTGTGCTTAAGACAAAATGGGTCATTTACGCATAATTATAATTCCGCACAGAATGGTAATATCATAATTATTTGATAATCTGTCAAGTTCACATATTCCAAAATTAATTAGAACAAGCCCTAATTTATACGTATTCATACTCATAATCTATAAGATCCCTAGTGTATAGAATTCAGATTGTAGACATATAAATTTGATTAAGATATATACATGCATATATGTTTATGGTACATATATATATACAAAACAAGTATTCATGAAGTAGATTATGCCTATGTGTTCATGCATGTCCTTTTTCTATAATATATATATATATATATATATATATATATATATATATATATATATATATATATATATATATATATATATATAACCAAGGTGTCTATTCCCGTGTCCACGTATTGTGCCAATATGATACATGCATTGATTGTATCCATAGGCATAATTTGTAAATTTGTGCTTATATCAATATTTCATTTTCATAGAGTTAATTGATCATAAAATTCATAAATTTCAGAATAAAACTAATTAACATTGATTCTTGATAAATTAGAGTATCCAAAATGAGAATTTTCAAAGAAAAGAGAAGAGGACTTGCCTTTGTTTCCTTGTACTGGACCTAGATGTTCTCCTAACTTTTTCTGTCATAACCCAAATCAAAATTTTAAATTTTATATATATTCATATATGTAAACCTAATTTTGACCTAGGTTTTGAAATTGGAGGAAAAAAGAACAATCTTTACCTAGATTGCAAATGGAGGAGGATGAATGAAGTGGTGCTTGGGGGGTGGCGTGACCGACGGCAGCGGGTGGCCGACGGCAGCGGAAGCAGCAGCAGCGGCAGTAGTAGCAGCAACAACAACAGCAGTAAGAAGCAGTAGCAGCAGCAGTAAGAAGGAGAGAAGAGGAGTGAAGAGGAATGAAGAGAGGGAGAAGAAATAGAGGAAGAAGAAGAATGAAGGGGAGAGAGAGAGAGAGAGAGAGAGAGAGAGAGAGAGAGGTGAGGTGGAAATTAGGAGGGGCTTTTCCTCATGCACCAAACCATATGGCATCATCAAGTGCCCCATGTCTTAGAAAGATGCCATCTAGTCTCATGAACCACATGGCCTCATGAGTTGGTATATTCATTTGATGAAATTGTACAAATTTGTTTAGGAGTTATATTCAAAGTTTTATGTAAATTTATTTAATAATTTTTTTTATTGTTATCATTATTATTTCTTTGTTGTTAATATAGTAATTAGGAGAAAAATTGATTAGGGCATAACACCACCTCCTAAGCACTGCCCCTATAATTGCCAAACAGACCTTAGGAATTTAAATTAGCTTAGCAATAAGTATTTACAAATTTGTTTTATTTTCTTTTGATTTCTGAGTCGATAAATAGTAAGTAAATTCAGAACTATTCATTGACGAATGAGATTAAGAATTGAGTTTAAAATTCGACAATGGTGTAATATCCGAACTTTTAATCTAATTCAAAATCTTATAATGTTCATCTTCTTCCTCCTACGTTTTTTTCTGCACAACCTATGCTGGCCCGCCGAAGACGACTCCCACGATCTTACGAAATTTTGATTTTTATTCAATTGGTTGCTTCTACAATCTCCTTAAGGTTATTTATGGCTACAGAAATAATTATTAATGCTCATAATTTGGTTTATGCATAATATCTCCAAATTAGATCCATGGATGGAACACATTTAGGTACATTGAGTTGAAAGTGACTTGAAACTCTTCGTCTATTGAAGTTCTTTAATTGGGTGATTGTAAAGATATTATTATTTTGAGGTAATCTGGACTTCTTTTTACAAGGTAAATTTAAAAAGAATGCTGCTACACGAATCGAACAAGGGGACTGTGCGTCAACTCAAGGGCCACGTGGCAGTTCTCCATCGATTGGGTGGGCCGGAGGGTGGGGGTGGGGCCCCAAGATAGTGGGGGTGGGAGGTTGGCGAATAGGGAGGCGCCACGTGGCTTCTGTCTGCCATTCGGTCCCCTTCTTCAGTTAGTTTAACATTTCTCTTTAAAAAAATCAACAAAAAGGATAGAGCAAATAAAAATAGTAGTATACAACAAATGCTTACCTCTAGTAAGTATATAAATGGAATAAAAAGTTTCTATACAATACATTCAATTTTGGAAGTTGTTTTCAATTTTGGGAAAGATAACAAGCAGTACTTTGGTAGTGAAAAGATGATTTGAGATCTTTGCATATAATCTAAAAGCCCTTTCACCACAACAAAATGGTTGGTTGGCTTTGGTAGATGCCATATGTTTTGATATATAAAGTAAAATTTGATGGTTCATGAACTATCGATCAAACAGAGCTGATGGTGGATTAAATACTTCATGTGAAAATGGTGATCACCATTGATTAATCCTCCCTTTGTTTTCATCAAAATCTCAGCGAAAATGTCAAACAAGTTCCCAACATTTTATCATTTTGATCATACAAAAATGCGCAAACTGCACAAAACAAGTAAATAATTCCGAAAGAAGAATACAAACAAATTCAAAGAAAAAAAAAATCATTTATCATTTTTATCATACAAAAATGCGCAAACACACAAAACAAGTAAATAATTCCAAAAGAAGTATACAAACAAATTCAAAGAAAAAAAATGTTGGTTTAGTTTGGTTTGAACTGAGTACTGCAGCCTCAATTAGATTGGATCGACAATATTCTGATTTTGATTGGATGTAACAAGAAGTTATAAAATGAAATGAGCCATTAGAATCGAAGCAAAATGGAAAAAATGAGATCAAGCCCCTCCCTATCCATAATTAATTAATAACACTCTCACAAGCATGAGGTTAATCCACAATTAGCAATCCTTGTAAGCCCCAGAATATTCCCTTTACTACAGATGGGCTTAATCCAGAACTATCACTAATTTTTAATTAGATATCTCGAGGGAGCTACTATTTTTAGCCAAAAATTCGTCCATGTGTCGTCACCATATTGTAAGTTCCAACTTGAGTTTCTGTAGTCAAACTCAAATCTAAAGAAAACTAATGCATTTATCGAGGCCTGGTTTCGATTGCTACCACCAAGTCCAAAAATTGAAGCAGCTTTTCAATTTTTTCTTTTTGGATAAGTTGTAGTTACAAAATAACTGATGGGGCTAAAAATACATGGATGTAAAAGCTAATGCAAATTAATATACAAACTCGTTACCATCAATGACCATCATATATACGTTTTTGGGAAGTATGCCATTGGACCAGCAATCTACTGGGATGTGCTATCACGATATAAAATTGTGCTATAGAACTTGGGTCAAAACACTCATTTTACATCAGAAACAGAATAAATAATTATCAAATCTTTCACCAACATGGTTGAAGATTGCATAAAACAAAATAAATAAATAAAAATCATTCACCAGAGGACAAAATTTCACTAGAGGGAGAGAGTTCTGTCATCTATGTATTTGTCTATGCGTGTTTTACTTAGATATAATGGAATTATTGGATTATTTTAATTCCCCAAAAAAGTAGGAATGAAAAAGTAATTACGATGTTTGTTTCACCTACACAGTTATAATAGAAGTAATAGAATAGGTGTAAAATGAGTTCTTTTAATTCCACCTATATAAATGGAATTTTTTTTAATCCATATTTAGGTGTGAAAAACTATTCGATCACGGGATATGTTCAGAAGGACCTTGTCAAATCCGGGTCAGTCGGGTCAAGAAAAAAGTCAGGTTCCGGGTCATTAGGCTCAGGTTAGGCGTTCGGGTTAGGCGCGGCTCAAGAGCATCAGACATCATTGATGAACTAATATATACCATTAATAGTAGTGTTCTAAATAATAACAAGCTTAAGATGTATTTTATCTGAAGAGTTTATTTAAGTTAACTACTTTCGTGTTTTATGTTTATTATACGGGTAACCCTACTTTGAAACTAATTACACAGGATACCCCATGTTCTTTAGGAAAAAATAAAATAAAACATATGGACATTTCTATAGAAAATATAAAACATAGAAGTACCCTGTGTAATTAATTTCAAATGAGATAGTTAACGTAAATAATCCTTATCTTAATTATATCAAAAATGTCATATTATATCAAAAATGTCATATAAATCATGATAATTCAAAAAAATGTCATATCCTTGCAAATAAATTCTATGTTCTGGGATGTTGTATAAATCATGGTAATTCTCATAGATACCCAAAAATGTCACCCCCAAAAATGTGTAATTCCTGATAATATTGCAATCTATTTACCAAAAGCAATGAGGGAAAAATGTGTAATTCCTGATAATATTGCAACCTATTTACCAAAAACAATGAGGGTCCCCGGACGGGGTCGTGGCCTAGCGATAGCGACGAGGGTCCCCGGGAGGAAGGCCCGGGTTCTAACTCCTCCCCTAAGCTATAGTAAAAAGGACACTCAAAAAAATTAAAAATAAATTTACCAAAAGCAATATAAGAGAACTCTATTATGATAAAATATTATTGAATAAAATATTGTTTCACTTTCCAAAACTCATTCTGAATCTCAAAGGAATTTTCATTTTTTTTAATATTAAGGTATTTGATTGGATCTATAATATTATATAATCAGATTAGATCTAACCACCTCCTACAAAAAGTTGTAAAGATTAAATGAGCCAATAATAGGATCAAAACTGAAAAAACGAGATCTCCTCTTAATTCATAATTAAGAAACTAGTTAATTAATTAATACTCCCATAAACATGGAGGTGGACCGGATGGTGGGACCCACGTTCTAGAAGTTGGAACAACAATAATTTAACTTAGGTTAAGGTTATTAATCATCAATTAACAATCATTGTAAGATCATTTGTAACCCCCAGAATATTCCCCATTAATTTATATCCGTTTGACCCAGAAAAAATAAATCATAAATGACCAGGTCACACGCATCTCAACCAGGTCCACAATTTTTAATACATTCCCTAAAAATAGAAAAAAACAATTATAATAATACCAAATTTGCAGGATCAATAAATCAACATTAAAAATAATAATAATAACCAATAATTGAAATATCTTCGAATCACCAACCAAATCTGAACGAAATTTAATATTTCTTAAATATAGCTAAAGAATTAGTGAATTATCAAATTCCATTGTAGATCTGATGGATCATCATCATCGTCTGATTTTGTACAAATTATCATGGTTTTCTTTTGTAACCGAGTAATTAATTGATCAAGTGATGCCTACATAGCAAGCACCCCGAAAGAATCCGCAAAAAATAGAACGATAATTAATCGGGAGAAAATTAGAAGAAATTTTTTTCGTTCGATCACCAACCAGATCCGAGATCCAGAATCAATGGCCGCTGCCGCCCCCGGCGCCGCTGCCGGCGATCTTCATGATCCCTCCTCCTCCTCCCGATCCGGACATCATGACCTTGAACTCCTCGAAGCTGACCATGCCGTCCCCGTCCTTGTCGACGCCGTCGATCATCTTCCTGCACTGCGCGACCGACACCCCCTCGCCGAGGCTCCGCAGCACCTTGGCGAGCTCCTCGGCGGAGATGGAGCCGTTGCGGTCGAGGTCAAACATGGAGAAGGCGTGGCGGAGGTCCTCGAGGGCGGCGGTGGGGTCCACCTGGAGGGTGTTGAGGTCGATGAACTCGTCGAGGCTGATGAAGCCGTCGCCGTCGGAGTCGGCCTCCTCCATCATCCGCCGCAGCTCCTCGTCGGTGAGGGGCTGGCCGTCGCCGAGCGTGGCGAAGATGGCGGCGAGCTCGTCGGCCGAGATCTTGCCGTCGCCGTTGGAGTCGAACTTGTCGAAGACGCGCTCGAGCTCGCCGGAGGTGGAGGTGGGGGAGGTGGCGGAGGAGGCGGCGGACGCTCCGGATCCGGAGCCGCAGCCGGCGGATCCGGCGGAGCTCTTGGAGCGAAGCTTGAGCCGGCGGCGGAAGAGGGACTTGATGTTCATCTTCCCCATGGCAGCAAGAAGACCCTTGGTTCTTTTGAAATTTGTTGGATTAATAAATGGGGGTTGGAAAAAAGAGGAGTGGGGTTAATTATAGGAGAGCACCGCCCTATTTATAGGAACAGAAAAATACAGCAGTTGGAGTTGGGTTTCTATTTCTGGTTCTCGATGGGGATTTCTCTTTCTGGGAAGGATCTTTTTAAGGCGGTGTGGGGGTGGGCCCGGGATGCATATTTTATAACCAAAAATTGTGTATATTTAAAAAAAAAAAAAAAACTAATTAGCGTTTTGATTCTGAATTTTATATCATGTACAATTGGACAAATGAAAAGTTTAGACCGTAGACTTTATTTTATTTTTTCAATTTTTTCCATTATATCCTCCATTTTATGTAGAAAATTTTTATTCTCAAGTACGGAGAGGAAGGACATAATGGAAAAAAAAAAAAATATATTCATGATCCAAACTTTCCAATTGGACATGTTATGGTTTGAACTCTAAGTTGGCAATGGCATAAAACATAGAGTCTAAACATTAATTAGCCCTTTTAAAAATATCAATTATATATAAGTGTTTGTAAGTTCAATTTTGATAATTTAATAACTAGTCCAACCTTGAACGCATTTTTTTTTGTTGGGGATTGAGCATTATTCGATTTTGACCCCTCAATTCGATGCATATTTTATAATTAAAAGTATTTATGCTTTAAAAACACCAATTATATATATATATATATATATATATATATATATATATATATATATATATATATATATATATATATATATATATATATATATATAGCAAATGACCTCTAGCCTAGTGGTTAAGAGAGATGCATGCGGTCCAAGTGGTCAGGAGTTCGAGCCCCAGTGGAGGCGAGTTCACCACAATTACCCATTGCTTCAAAATATATATATATATATATATATATAAGTGTTTTAAAGTCCAACTTTGATAATTTAACAACTAGTCAAACTTTGAACGCAATTTTAAAATATAATAAATATGTATATAAAAATTATAATTTTAACAAAATTAAGCAAGATCTCAACTTTGAGTCCGATCTATTAATAGTAGAATTATCCAAACAAAGTAACCGAATAAACTAAATTGATTATTTGGTTCGGTTTCAAATTTTTAAAACTTTGATTGGATTTCTACTCTTTCGATATGGTTGGGGAGGGGTGTTATTTTCTTGACTATTTCCTAATATAGAATAACTAATATATACACGTGTGCTACACCTATTTAATGACTTTTAATTAAATTTTTATGTACCGAGGAAGAACAAAAGACACCAAAAGCAAACTATATTTATCTTTAAAAAAAATCTATACATAATTACCTAGCTGCCTTCAATAAATTTAATACACAATTTTAATCAATAAAGTTAGATAACAACATATTTGGAAGGAAAAAAATTATAGTGTAGCCTACTTTTTTTATTATTATATAGTAGTATAAATAATTTACTATTAGGCTAATTTTTTTTTGAAGGGAAATCGCGGATTTTATTGCTAATTGTGTGCAGTATGAACTGCATTTTTACACTCCTCCAGAATTGGAATAATGAGTTCTGGAGGGGTTGAGAAACTAGAGTTGTCAAGATTTTTGACAGCAAAAGAAGCTAATGAGTGAGCTACTCTGTTACATTGGCTTCTGGCAAAGGTGAAGATGGGTTGCTTGGGTAGAGAAGCAAGACGTATGATCCGTCTCGCCATTTGTAACACCCAGTTTCTAAAATAAGGGTAATTTTAAAATTTTATATTTTTATTTATTTAATTAAGATATTTAAATGATAATATGATTTTTGGTAATTTTTAATTATTTTAAAACTATTTTTAGATCATGACTTATGATTTTGGTGTTTGACTAGTGTAACCTTAGAGCTTAGCCATGTGATTAGGATGTCTGACTAGTACATTATAGCCTAGAAGGTATTTTGGGCATTTTAGGATTTATTTGAATTTAATATATTTTATTAGGAATTTTTGAATAATTTAATTGAATGGTGTGATTTAAATACTAATATAATTATTGCCTTGTGTTTATGGTTAGCCTAACCTAGATTGGACCTAACCTAGATGAGTCATGACTAACTTAGTGAGCCACTTTGAGAATTAGATGAGTTGGTTAAGAGGTTAATCAAGTTTAGTCATGGTTAAGTGATTTGCTAAGGGCTAAGATAGAACCCTTGTTCTAGGCCATCTATTTCCCTTGATACAATCCTAGCCATAGGATGAAACCCAAAAACCCTAACCCTAACTTTATGACCAGCCAAGAGAACCCCCCCCCCCCTTGCCTATATAATGCCTCTTTGGGGATTTGAGCCTCTTTCTTAATAGTTCATCATTCTCTTAAGGAAGTAGGTAAGCCTCATTTATTTCTTTCCTAGTTTAATCAATAGGACTCCTTTTTGAATGAAATTTCTTCCATTAGGACCTAATCATTGCTCTCTTACTGTTGGTGGAGTCCAATCACAGATTTTGAATCGATTTGATTGATTGGTGGCTTGTGGAGATTTCCTCTTTGAAGAGCTTTTTGAGAGTTTTGATACTTTGAGGTAACTTCTTGTTCTCACCATAGAATCCTGAAATTATTGCATGTATAGGGAGCCCTAGACCTAACCTAACTATAGGAATAGGAATCCCTAAGTTTCTGTGTCGATTCGTGTCCTAACAGGACACGTATCAGTGTGCTATGCAATGTGTTTGTGTAAATGCCACAGAGAACTTTTTGTGTTTATTTTCGAATTTGATTTGAATGGAAATTTGTATTGTGGTGTCGCTTATCCATTTTTGTAGCTCTGAGGTGATATCGTGTTGGTGTCGTGTCGTTTGGTCGCCCGCACACACGCACTTGGACACGCGCGCGCGTGGGAACAATGATCCCCTGCACCATGGGCACTTTTCTGGACACGACACGATTTCCCTCGACACAAAACTTTGGAGGAACGTTGGGGCACCCACTGACATCACGCTCCCCAAGTTTCGTGGGAATTCGTGCACTGGTCGATGAGAAATCGACCGTGCATGGGTTTTTCCCTGACTGTGTGCACAGTTTAAACACACACTGACACGGCCCTATTACTCAGGACACGACACGCTTTGACCCGATGCAGACACATGGACACGAAGACCTATACCTAGGCTAGTTGGGGACACGACCACGAGTCCCCATTTGTGTCGTGTCATGTGCACGATACTCGTGCACGAGCCTGTGTACACTGCACAGTGTGTGGTGCACTGTTTTCATGTTTTCTTTCTGTTGGACACGTTTGTGTCCACTTTTGTGGACACAAACACTTCACATAGCATGTATACATTATGTTTTAACATCACCAACCTCTGCTTTTGGGTTTTAATTCACTTTCATAGTTCAAATCTCTCTTTTTCCAAAACTCTGATACCTTAGTATCAGTCTAGTTTTTTTTTCTGATTTTCCAGTTTTGTTAAATTCGATTTTGTCTTCAATTTTAACCCATTAAACACTGTTAATTAGTATAGTATAACCCCCTAACATGTACTCCTATGTATTATCTAATAGTGTGTTGATTTGGGGTCGAATTGGGAGGGGGTTTGGTCTTAAAATCTGGGTTTTCATTTAGGGACTGTTACTTGATTTTTGTTGTGTTGACATGAGTTATTAAAACTGTATGATTAACATATGTAAATCTGAGTTTAATTTTGGGTTGTTAAAACTGAGACTAGTATCTATGTTAACTGATATGAGGGGAGTATGGGACTGTATCTATGTTAACTGAGATGAGGGGAGGGGCTGTTGAACTGTCATTTAACTTTAAAACCTGAGTTTACTAGAGGTGAACTATTTCTAAATGTTTAATGGTTTTGAGTGTTGATTCTTTTCATTGATTTTCCTGTGTGCACTGTTTCAGTTATATTTTGCTCACTGCTTCACACACACACACATTTGCCTCTCTCACCACTCACACTATCATATACATTGTATTAACACTCACTGTTTACATGTTTCACACACACACACACATACTCACACATGTTTTCACTTTCCTAAAACCCCCTACATAACAACCCTAGAAGTTCCATATCAGACCATGGTATCCTAAAACCTGTCCCCATGGACCACTGTCCTGCATAGCCCATATTCCAGTCCCCTTGGTCCTAACTAACCTCCCTACAAACCATAAATCAGTCCATTGATTGCCCCATGTACCAATCCCATAACCTGTCAAGAACATTCCAGATTTTATCCCATGGTGGCTGTCCAATTTCAGTCTCCAATCTTCTAATTGCAATCCCATAAATACTGTCCTAACAACCCTAAGATACTCCTAAAACCTGCCCCTAACACAGCCCTTTGTTAGCCTTCTTTTAAGTCCCTAAACAGCCCATACATGGCTGTCCCCATTAGCTCTAAAACAATCCCATAGAACCTGTCCTATTGACATCCTTACACCCTCCCAAATCAGTCCTAAACTGAGCTAATATTCAGTCCTACATATCACCTAACCCTGTCATTTGACATACACAAATCAGTCCACAAATACCTGTCCTTAACCATGTCCATTGGCAATCCAAACCAATCCATGTTAGCCCCACATGGACAGCCCCAATCAGCCCTTATGCCTTTGTGTGTGTTTGTGTAAGCTTGTATATGTGCACTACCAAAATACATGGATTTACCGACGGCCTTATCCGTCGGTAATCCGTCGCCAAAAATAAAAACCGACGGATTACCGACGGATATTTTGGTAAAACAGCCGTCGGGAATAACCTCGTCGCTAAAACATATCCGTCGCTACTCCGTCGCTCAGCGACGACTTAGCGACGGAATCCCGTCGGCGCATCTAAATATATATAGCGACGGATTACCGACTAGCTTTCGTCAAAACATGTATCAGGATATAGGGTTAGCGACGGAAAACTCCGTCGCTAACCAGTCGGCAAAACCGTATCACTGATTTTTTGATACCCAATATCCGTCGCTAATCCGTCGTAACTTTGTCGGCAAAAGCGTATCAGAGATTTTCTGATACCCAATTACCGACGGACATTCCGTCGCTAAACCGTCGCTCAATGTAAAATTCTCCAGGTAGCGACGGATATTACGTCGCCAATCCGTCGCTTTATTGAAATGCTCCAGGTAGCGACGGATTTTACGTCGCCACTCCGTCGCTAACCTCAGTTTCTCCAGTTAGCGACGGACTATCCGTCGCTGAGTGGTCGCCAGTCCGTCGCTAACTGCTAATTTTTGAAAAAAAAAATACTGTAAACAGACTCTTTCCTGTTTATACAACACATCCAACACAATATCAAACATGCAAAATATCCATATACAACACCATATATCCATATCCAACACGAATATCCAACGTATCCAATATCCAACACCATATATCCATATGCAAAATATCCATATCCGACACCAATATCCAACGTATCCAATATCCAACAAAATATTACCAACACAATATATCCAATATCCAACATTAAATTATCCAAACATAAAAAAAATATCCGAACATACTCAGTATCCAAATGTCTACAAAACCAACAACATAAACAAAATCAAACTCCGTCCGTCGGATCGTCTCGTGCTCGTGCCGCCGCATCCGCTTTGCGTATGTACTCCTCCACCGTGTGTGCCGGCACTTGGGACAAGACATGGTCTGGAAGCGCGCGTAGCTGCTCTGGCGACATCATGTCAAGGAGCGTCAAGATGGTGTTATCCGATACGATGCGGGCGTCCGCAGAGCGGTTAAACGAAAGCCGTCCGGAGGAAGAAGGACCAGGTCAATCCGAAGCACCGGCAGCAGCAGTAGACGGATCGGGAGCAGACGGACCGGGAGCAGACGGACCGGGAGCAGACGGATAGCGCCCCAACACTATCGCCCGTAAATCTGACACCGCGGAGGTCAGAGTCGCAAGCTGCGCCCTCACATCGTCAACCGGGGGCGCTGGGGGAGGCGGAGGCGGTGGATATCTCGGGGACGGCTGCAACGAGGGCACCATGGAACCTAAGCCGTAGACGCGCCCTTTCCTAACGCCGCCGACGGATTCTACGAACACGTCGTCGTAGCGAGCGGCCATAGAAGAGTGCGTCTGGGTGGGCGTCGTTTCGTCGACATTCTCGGAAGGGGGCTCGATCTCAAGCCGACTAAGTGCCTCACGATACACAGCCTATCCAATAAATGTGTTTATACTATAAGTTTTTCTAAGTTATAATCTAAATCCTATGTTTCCCTAAGTTATAGTCTGAATCCTAAGTTTATCTAATTAACTTAACAATAATTATATTTCTAACATAAATCTCATAAACGTAAGTACTTACATCAGTCTCCTCGGCCCTCGCGTCGACGAAGCTCCCGTCCTTCCGCCTCTTGTGCGTATGCACGAATACATCGTGAGCGGTGACCGTCTCCGCCTCTTTCCCCTGCTTCACCGCCCGTTGGGCCTGTATACGTAGAATTTAATTAACTTCGTATATTAACAATACGAAATTAAATAATAGAATGAATTTGAATTTGTGCTATCTCACCAAATCTGCACGCGTCAATGCGTGGGGCCTTGATCCCCCCGTATGCAGACCTGCGACCTGTCGATTAGCCTTAGCTTTCTCCGATTTCAGCTTGAACTGCGGAGTATCCATCTTCTCCAACATCTGCTCATAGTACTCCGCCCGGATCCAGTCCTTCCTCGTATGCGCCGTACGAAGGTCGTACACCGCATCCCGTATCTTCTTTCCGGCGGCGGCTTTGTAGGTCCTGCGGATCGCCTCCTCGCGATGGGGGGGCCACCAGAACGTCCTCTGACATACAAATTCAAATATCACGTAATAAAAAATTTAATAATTTAAAGAATAATTAATAATTCATCGACGGATTTATACCCTCATCTCGTCGAGCCAGACGTACTTCATGTCCTGAGGCACCTCAGAAAAATTGAGGTAGGGGCCATGGTAGTTATCCCGGATAATGCGCCCTAGAATCCAGGCAGCATCCCACGGGAAAAACCTATAAAGAAGCAACGACTGGATTATTAACTTGAATAAATGAAACAAATTTAATAAATTAAGTTAAATTTACTTACGATTCACCAGCGGGCCATAGCTCTCGTCGGAACTCGCCCACCAGCCTCTCTGGTGGCGTTGGGGGATCCGCGGGTCCGCGCATGTACTCCCCGGTAACAGGATGAAATTGAATCCCGGGGTACTCCGAGGCCCACCCTGCAGTAACTGCTGGGCCCCCTGCTGCATCTGCTGCTGCATCCGCTGGTACATCCGGTGGCGGAACGGATCCGCTAGCGGATGGAGTCACAAGCCTCGACGACGATGTCGGTAGCACCGAGGAAGAATGACGACGGGAAGAGCCTGTGTCCGGGCTCTCCAAGTCGGGATCGGAGGTCACATCCGGGGAATGCGGCTGGCGACCACGACCGCTACCACCACGCCCACGCCCACGCCCACGACCACCACCACCACCACCACCGCCGCCGTCGCCGCCACCGCCACGACCACGGCCAGCACCACCAGTACGGGTGCTCGCAACCATGCCCTGTAAATAGAACACATAAACAAAATACCGACAACATAGATTTATAAATGAATATAAAACTAAACATATCCATACCAGCAGCAGGGCGATGAGTGCCGCCCAGACGAGTAGGCCTAGGAGTGCCATCTGCAAAAAGAAACTCATACAATAATACGCAAATATCCCAAACTGAAATAAATATTACAATCAGAAGTGAAGTACGAATAAAAGCTAGATACACAAAATCTGATAAAATCACGCACCAATACAACAAAGTACAATTCTTGTAACTTTTGATGAAAGGGCATCTTGTGTTCTACTAGACTTGTAATTGTAAATCCAAATGTAATAGGGTAATTTAGGATTCGAGACTAGATATTGGGTGCTTCAAGATACAACTGAAATATAGCGATATTTAATCATCGTCATCGTCCTCTTCCTCGGCCTCGGCCTCATCATCATCATCATCCTCATCGTCGATATTTAATCATCGTCATCGTCCTCTTCCTCGGCCTCGGCCTCATCATCATCATCATCCTCATCGTCGAATTCATCTGTATCCTCATCTGTATCGTAAGACAAACTAAACATAAGAATTAATAGCCCGATACAGATACTCATATCGTAAGAAAAACTAAACTTGTGGATAACACGCTAGGCCTACGACGAGGCTACTTAGTATCACAATCTAACATAATTAGTATATAATCATGTAACTGGTGGATCCGCTAGCTAGTAAGCCGGATGTACTTAATATCAGAGAGTATCAGATTAGTATCAGTATATAGGTTAGGTAGACCGTATCAAACGCATATCGGAATAGTAGGCCGAATAGGAGGCCGAGATAGTCGAATGAGAAGAAGGGAAGAAAGGAGGAGCAGATGGTATACTAGACTAGTTTTGGGTCAAATTAGGAGTCCAAGTCAACTCTGTCAAAACTAACCTTAATTAGGCTAAACTTCTACCTTAGCTAATCAAATATATATACTAGACTTCACGACGTGTGTCTGTGTATATATATATATATATATATCAAGGTTCAAAGTATCGGTATCGGAATCGGTATCGGAATCGGTATCGGATTTTTTGGTATCGGGGAACAAATAATTATTAATAAATTATTTACATTTAAAAACATATATTTTATACATTTAGGCATAATTTTAAGTATTTTCAGTGTTATTTCTTAGTAGTTTTGAAATTAAATGAAATAGTAGTCACCCTTACCGATTGGTTTACAAACAATAGATGTGATTTTCTTCAATTGATGTGATTTTCTTCTTTTACATGCTTCTACAACCTTGTTATGCTTTAAACCCTTGTTGATTTGTCTTTTCTGTTTAATTTTCTTTGTCGAATTTGTTTGCAAAAACAAAAGTATAATATTTATTTCACAAACTTTGTAAAGAATATTACAAGAATTCTGGGAAAGTACAACTATAGGAATCCGATCTGGATGACGATCGCTTTATCCCTTGGACGATGTGAACTTTGAAGACTTGAATCTCTGAAGAACGCAGCAGCACTTGGACAAAAACTCTGATCTCTCTTGATCTTTTTCGTCCTCTGTTGAATGGAAACGAAACTCTATTTATAGAGTTCTGAAATAACTGTTTTGGACAGTTATTCTGGAGAGCGCCTGGTTGAAGTGCGCCTGTTTTGAGCACATATGACAAACTGCGCCTGTTTTCACTCCGTTATCACGAACGTGCACCAACTGCTTTAGACACGTGGCATTATTTGATTGAAATGCGCTTGATCGTGTACAGTTAGTGGGACACGTGTTGGACATGTAGAGTGGTAGTTAGACGTTGAATTAGTCAAAGTGTGCCTGTTTCAGGGACACGTGGTAAGCTCTGAATTGATGTTGTTTTGAACTGCGCCTTCTTCGTAGGCGCAATCTGCAAAGTGTGCTGAGTTTGGATAGAAGTAGGCGCAATCTGCGAAGTGTGCTTGATATAGTCAAAAGTAGGCGCAGTCCGTTGATAGCGCCTAGTTCTTTGATGTAGGCGCAATCTGTTTAGACAGCTGTCATATCTTCTTCGAGCGCCGCGCCATCAGAGGAATGATAGCGTCGCCTTGATCTTCGTGTTTGTCGGGTAATGATGACTCCACGTCAGCTAAGCGCAGTTTGTGAAGTGCGCCTCTGTGATGCAGAAATAGGCGTGTTCTGTGTTTGTTGATGAAGTAGGCGCCATTTGTTTGTAGGCGTATTCTGATTAATCTGTTGAACTTAACTTAGGTGCGGTTTGATTTTTTGGACCTACAAGACCCCCTTCAAAGTTTTCGAATTTTGAATTTTTCAAAAGTTCGAAATACTTTGAATTTCCATATGACCAAGTCAAACCGCGCTTGATATTTGAAGAAGTTGCGCAGTTTAAGGCGAGAACGGATCTTCAGGCTGAATAGGGAATGATATTTTGGATGATTCTATTTACTTGTTACATACCCTATTATAGGAGATAAGCAATATAATGAGAAAACATATTCAGAGGTACAGGACGTGATATATTTTCTTGATGAAGAAAATAACTATATTCTTTATATCTTGCTCAGAGGTAATGTGGACATGGCAAAATATAAATATCGAATATTAGTTAATTCAATAGACAACTTAGTCAGAGGTAATAGGGACGTAACAAGTTGCAATAGAAAATATGTGAATTCTTTTTTAATGGCGATGATGATATGATGAACGATTGAAAATGAACCGTCTGAATGAATGATTCATCAAAAATGTCTGCTGGGGATTTTAATGAATGAACCTTTAGATTCATCGAAAGGGGTGAACAGTCACCTCGATTCACGAAGAGTCAGTAGGTTAGTATAAATAGTACAGGACTCATGAAGAATTTTATCACTGCCTTCAACAGGAAAGATGTCTTCCAACAACATGTCTAAGGAGACTGAAATCGTGCCGAAAGCCGAGAGCGTCACCGGGGAACTTTCTGCTGGGACAGAGAAGGGCGAAGGGTCGTCTGCACCCAGGCCTCTCGTCAACTCAGTCTTACCGGATCAAAAGGAGGTGGGCGAAGGCTCCTCTGCACCAAAGCCTTCACAGGATATCCTCGACTTTCTGATAGAGCCGGGGAAGACGGCGGAAGAAGAGGCAAAGAGGATAGCTTTCCTCAAATTCTTGCTGAGTTCCGACAAAGATGTCTTCGACTCCTTTGCTGATTTTGCTTGTGAGAAGAAGGGGCTCGGCCCTCGTCCTAAGTTTGATAGGGATGATAGTGATCTCCCTTAATGTAATGTAATATCTTCTTTGAAAATAAAAAGAAATTTTATTTACATTGTCTGTCAAGAAATCTTTACACATTTATACATAGTATTTCTTAAGAAATTTGCCATTGATAGGCATCATAGCTATTCTGCCATCCATCTCTGCTAACTGGTAGGCACCATTGGAAAACACTTTGTTTACAACAAAAGGACCTTCCCACTTGGCATCGAACTTGCCTTTACTCATGTGAGTCATAGTCATAGGACGTCTGACTGTAAGGACCAAATCACCTTTCTGAAATGCTCGTACTTTAACTTTGCGATTAAAGGCTTTTGAGATACGGGCCTGGTATAACTCAATGTGCTGTTGAGCCAAAAGCCTCTTTTCATCAAGTGCCTCCAACTCTTGCAATCGAAGTAGATCGTTGTTCTCCGTTGTAAGTTCATTGGCAATGGCTATCCGCAGAGACGGGATTTGAATTTCCAGTGGCAGAACTGCTTCACAACCATATACCAAGGAGAAAGGTGTACAGCCGGTAGGATTGCGAACTGTAGTGCGATAAGCCCATAAACATTCGCCAAGCTTCTCACTCCAATTCCGTTTGTTAGTAGAGACAAACTTCTTGAGGAGTTTGATAATGGTTTTATTGAAAGCTTCAGCTAAACCGTTTGCTGCAGGGTTATAGGCTGTCGAAGCAACATTGTCGATGCGATGATCGTCACAGAACCGAGTGAACTTTTGACTAATGAACTGAGGTCCATTGTCATGAATGATTCGCTGCGGTACACCAAACCTGTATATCACATGGTGTTTGATGAAGTTGATGACACTGCTGGTTTTGACTTCAGCCAGAGGTATAGCCTCAGCCCACTTAGAGAAGTAGTCTGTGATGGCCAGGATAAACCGGTGCCCTTTAGAAGAAGGAGGGTTGATTGGGCCTATGATGTCCATGCCCCAAGCTTCAAAAGGCCAAGAAGCAGCCGTAGGATGTAGATATTCTGATGGTTGATGAATGAAATCTGCATGAATTTGACATGCTCTGCATTTCTTTGCGTATTCAATAGCATCGGAAACCATAGAAGGCCAGTAATAGCCCATACGACGAATACGATCTTGCAATTTAGGACCGGGTTGATGTGCTCCACAAACACCATCATGAGCTTCACGTAGTATTTGTTTTGCTTCATTACCAGCAAGACAACGTAATAGTAGACCATCATAAGTTCGTCGGTAGAGAGTTTTTGTTATATGATTATAATAGAAACGGAGAGATCGTCTTCGAATGCTGGTGACCTCTTTGGGATCCTCAGGCAATATTCCATAAACTGTAAAATCAATGAAAGGAGTTCTCCAATCTTCATTGATGATATTGACCTCAGCAGAATTACTAAACTCAATATTGTGATTATTTTCAATACAAAATAACTCTCTATTGGAAATAACAACCAATTGCTGTCTTTGGACAGGAATCGCCAAGACTGCTGCAAGGTTTGCTAGAGCATCTGCTTCGGTATTGTAAGCCCGACGAACGTATTCAATATAGAAAGCTTTGAAGGAAATGGCCATAGCAATGGCTGCTTCATGATACGGAATCAAATCTTGATGACGAACTTCATATATTCCTCTAACCTGGTTAACAACCAGTTTAGAGTCACCGTATACTTCAAGATATTCGATGTCTAATTGTTTAGCCAGTTGAAGGCCGATAAGCAAAGCATTATACTCTGCAACATTGTTGGAACAAGGCTCATCCAAAGAATAAGCCCGTTGAATAGTTAATCCTTCTGGCGAAACGAGCACAATCCCTACTCCTGCTATAATAATCCCATTTGGTCCAATTCTGGAAGCTCCGTCAAAGAATAGGCGCCATGTGGGAAATTCTTCCGAGATCAGATTTGTTTCAAGCGTCTCATCAGGAATCTTGTCGTAGAGTTTAGAATTCTCAGAAACAGGATGAGCAGCTAAGAAGTCAGCAAGGGCTTGTCCTTTAACTGACTTTTGAGGTACGTAAATCATATCGTATTGGGCAAGTAAGATAGCCCATGTAGCCAGCCTTGAATTGAGAGTGCTGGGCTTCTTCATGAGTACCCGTAGAGGGTTAATTCGGGAGATGACATGGATTGTTTGACCAATTATATAGTGTCTTGTCTTTTGTACAGCGAACATTAAGGCTAAACATTCTTTCTCAACCATGCTATATCGATGTTCGGCACCGATCATAGTACGACTGAGATAGTAGATAGCCTGTTCATGTCCTTCTTTGTTCTTTTGGGCAAGTAAAGCACCCAATGAGTGATCCATTGCTCTGACATACATTAAGAAAGGTATGCCAGAGATTGGTGGCACCAAGACTGGTGGGCTCATAAGATATTGTTTTATGTCATCAAATGCTTGTTGACATTCTTCGGTCCAAACGAAAGATACACCTTTCTTCATGAGTTGTGTAAACGGTCTGCATCGTCCAGATAAATTTGAAATGAATCTCCTGATGTACGCAAGTCGACCTTGAAATCCTCGTAGCTCTTTTAGGTTGCGTGGAGGACGCATCTCGCGAATGGCTTTGATCTTCTCAGGATCTACGTGTATACCTTTAGAGGTAATAACGAAGCCGAGAAATTTACCACTAGAGACACCCAAAAATGACTTGGTGGGATTCATTTTGAGTTGATGTTGGCGCATAAGATTGAAGATAGTTCTCAAGTCTTGAATGTGATCTTCTTTCAGACGGCTTTTGACAGCAATGTCGTCAACATAGCATTCAACAGTCTTTCTCAAATGATCTCGAAAGATAGTGCTCATGGCTCGTTGATAAGTTGCACCGGCGTTCTTGAGACCAAATGGCATCACAGTATAGCAATAAACTCCTCGAGGGGTACGAAAAGAAGTATGCTTTTCATCGTCAGGATTCATCTTGATTTGATTATATCCAGAGAATCCATCCATAAAAGATAACCTCTCGAACCCACAGGTATTGTCAATCATGACATCAGTGATTGGAAGGGGAAACTCATCCTTTGGACAAGCGTCGTTCAGATCCCGAAAATCAATGCAGACTTTGATTTTCCCAGTCTTTCTCAAAACTGGAACAATATTAGCAACCCAGTCTGGATGTTGTTCTTCACGAATAAAGCCACAAGCGATGAGTTTTCGAACTTCTTCATCAATTGCATCCATCATTTCAGGTTTGAAGCGCCGTTGTTGTTGTTTAACAGGTTTTGCATTAGGTAATATATTCAACTTGTGCGTAGCAATTTTGGGATCTAAACCTGGCATGTCTTCATAGCTCCAAGCAAAGACATCAATATATTCGCGAATGAGAAGAATCAACTCCTGCTTATCATCTTCGGGGAGATTCTTACTAATGAATATAGGACGGGATATACCGTTTTCTCCTACATCAATCTGGATTAGCTGATCTTCAGTAGGTGGTTCTCGTTTTTCAAACCGGAGCTTCCACTGATTGTCCATCTTTTGTATCCAAGGACCAGTTTCAGGGCTTTCTTCGAAGTCATCATCAGTAGCATCGTTGTTGATATCTGGAAATTCAACTGAGACCATGTTGGAGGATATGGCAATACGATGTATGTGATCAATGCTAGTGTCAGAATCCCATGAAACTGTATCAGAAGAAACAGTGCGTTCATCGTCATCAGATTCAATTATCTTAGGAGCTGTAGCCATAGCAGGAAATGTAAATACATAACCAAGGCCGAGTTTATTCTTCTTGCTAGTAACATGAATAGGGATTCGTCTCCCTCTTCCATAGTTGAGTCCACTCTTGAAATCATATCCCATTTTACGAATGATCTCTTTAGACTGAGTGCTGTAACGACGGAGTTGTAAATGTCCCGTGTCATCGTTTTTGCAGTCTTCGGTATAAGAAAACTTTTGTTCTGGTCCTCTAATAAAGATTATTGGACTTTCGTCAGCTTTTCGAGCAGGAACTATAAAGTATGAACTATCCGTTGATTCCAATGATACATCTGTTTGGTAAGATTGTACAACTTCAATTGTGAGTGGCTTCAACCTATCTAACATATTTAAGTAACACTTAGCATGATATAACACATCAGTATACTGTAAAGGAGATGCATCTTTATTGATATTTATAACAGTGTTTACTGTAGGACCTTTAGCCTTAGCAGGCTTAGTCAAATTGATAACAAGAGGGGGAGAAGAAGAACGAGGAGGAAGAGAAGGCTTGTTACGACGAAGGTCGATAACAAATGGCTCAGAAGAGGTGAGCTCCCTTTTTCCTTGGTCAGTCATAGAAATTGTCTTCTTGGCAGGAAGTCGAATGACCAGTGGTTCAGCATGTGAAGGCTTAGAGATGCGCCCTTTGACAGGAATCACAAGAGTATCTTGTGACTTTGGTTCTTGTTCCTTTTTTCTAGGAGGAAGATAGATGGTTAGTGGTTCAAAAGAAGAGGGTTGAGAGACGTGCCCTTTAACAGGAATTACAAGAGTGTCTTGGGATTCAGTTCCCTGCTCTTCTTCAATGTCTAAAGCCAAGACAACTTTTATGAACTCGTCTTTGTACATGCGAGCATCGTTGCAGTATGCTTCGACGCCCTTGAAAGGATAGAGATCTGCAACTTCTTTTTGGACTTCTCCTTTGTCATCAACATATTTGAAACATTGATGAAGAGTTGATGGCACAATATTATGCTCATGAAGGAATGGTCTTCCCAGAAGAGCATTGTAGGAACAACCATGGTTATCAATGATGTAAAAGGTAACCTTTGTACGAAGATTGCCTATTTGGAATTTTAGGCGAATCTTGCCCAGAGGTTCACTTCTTCCTTGATTGAACCCCAGAATAGTAGTGATTGTACCAGTAAGACTGCGTACAGGAATTTTCAAAGCATCCAACATTGTTTTAGGCATAATGCTGAGTGCAGAGCCTGGATCTATCAGGATACGATCGACCTTCATGGTATCAACATACCCTGTGAAATACAAAGGGCGATCATGTCGATTATCTTCCAGGAGCATGTCATCTTGCGTGAAGGTAATATTTGGAATTAATTCCAACACGCTATGACAATGGAGACAAGAGAGAGGCTCTTTCTCCGGCTTCTTCAGAATTTTAAGACAATTTTCTGCCTGCAACAAAGCTTCACTTAATGTCTCTCGAGTTTCCTTAGAGAGGCGCAAGAGCTCGAATATTGACAATCTGGCAGGAGTGTTGGCCAGTTGAGCCAGTATGTCAAAGTTATACGGCTTCTCAAGTCCGAGAGAAGTGGACTTTTTGAGAGCTTTATCGAAACGAATCGGTTGTTTCCCTTTATCAGTAACTGCTGGTTTAGCAGGAGGAGGAGTTGGGTTAGTTGAAGATGAAGAGGGTTGAATTTCAGGAGGCGTGTCAGGAGTGGAAGATGAGGTTGGAGCTTCCTGATTCTCTGAGTATTCCCGTAAATAGAGCTTACCAGACCTGGTACCCAATAAGATCTCTTCTTCATTTAATGGTTCAAGAGAAACCATATTACAACTTTTAAACTTGCTTTTGGAATTTTTCTTTTGTTTAGATGAAGAAGAGGCGGAGGATTCAAAATCTGAGACCAGATCTGGATGAATCCACAAGATTTCCCCTTTAGAAGTTGATAAAGGGACTAGTCCTTCATTTCGAAAAGGTGGAAGGTTTACCAGCTCGAGAGTGGTTCGAGGAATGGGAACTACACCATCTTCTATCTGCATTGGTGGAAATTCGCCGAACTGAACAGAGACGACATTAGCCGTCACCGTCTTTTCATCTTGTTCGAGGGTTACTGCTCCGGATTTGATCATCTCTTGTATTTTTCTTTTAAGCACATAACATGCTCGAGTAGGATGTCCGATAAATCTGTGGTAAACACAATACTTAGGATGATCAGTCTTACCAACCTCTTCCGGCCTTTTAGGGTCGGGTAATTACAGTTTATTGCTTTTTGTAAGACATTCAAAGATACCCATGATGTCATCTTCATCGAAAGAGTATTCTTCTTTAGGACGTGGTGCTCTTTGAGGTTGTTGTGATGGAATAGGTACAGATTGAGCAACATTGACAGCCAGTGCTTCTTTGCTTCTCAAGTCAATGGCCAAAGTTTCTTTAGGAGTAGATGTATCTTTGCCTTTTCTATTATTATTCTGGCGATTGTTGTTAGAGTTTGAGCCATGATCGCCTTGGTCAGGATTCATGTGAACCCCCAATGTCTTGAATTTTTCAGCGCTGAGTTCTGCTGCCTTAGCATTGATAATGAAAGAAGGCCAGTCTTGGAATTGAGTTGCCCCTGTCCACATACTGATAATTGGCAAGAGATTATTCTTGCAAGTATCAATTGTAACAGCAGATGGAGTTTCCATTGGCATTTTGAGAGCTTCGCGACGGAACCTCTCGATAAATTGCTCAGCAGGCTCATTATTTCTTTGTTTAATTTTAATGAGGGCTGACATAGTCATGTCATTGACGCCTTCATAAAATCGTTCAAGGAACATCTGTTTAAAACCAGCAAAAGAAGTGATACATCCGTCTGGTAGACTTCGGTACCAGTCATAAGCAGCGCCAGTTAAGCAACTGACGAATACCCGAGTAAGAAGGGCATCATTAGGCTGAAGAGGATCAGTCATCAATTCAAAATGATTAATATACTGATTGGGAGATGAAGTACCATCGAACTGCATAATGGTGGGGAATTTGTATTTTGGCGGAAACTGCATTTTCTTCCATTCGGTGGAATAGGGTTGTTTAATGCCCAACCGTTGTAAGCCTTCCCTTTGTGTATAGGCTTCAAATTGATTCCGTAATTGTTCAACAGCATCATTAGCGTTCCCTGAAGATTGAGGATTACTAGATTGATTGGTGATGGCCGGGGGAGGAACTGTATGATAAGCATCACCCCCAGCACCAGTTTGGCTAAGAGTAACCTGAACTGGTACTGTGGTGACTGGAGGAGGTGGTACCCCCAGACCAGGATTCTGAGGAGTGGAAGAAACCAATGGTTCAGGAGTTATGACCGGTGGAATGTGCTGAGCCATAATAACATCATGCATTTTAGCCATCATTTCGGCCATAGTCTTCAATTGTTCTTCTAGTGCAACAATCCTTTGATTCTGATTGTTAGAACCAGAAGCATCTTGTTCTTTAGTAACGTATGCTGTCACTTCTCGTGCCATGACAGATGACACAGTTTGTTCAGAGCCATCACTATCGACAGCAAAGTCCGAATTACCCCCATCATGAGAAGTAGACCGATCACTGTAAGGGAGATTCCTTTGACCGATTGTTTCTCGGCTTCGAGATCGAGTATGCTGGTAAACACCATCATCTGATTCTCTAAGTCGGTCAAGATAGTGCTGGCTAGGTCTCCGGGTCTTTCCGTGCTTGCATTTTCTACCCCTAGAGTCTCTGGAAGTCATGTTGACGGAGGCAAACATTACCTCTTCTTCATCATCACTCTTTTGATCAACAGAAGGGAAAGTCAGACGCTCGAAGACAGAACGTTTGGTTGTTTGGCAACAACATTTGATAACCACTTCGTGAGGATGATTGCAATGATGAATTTGTGATTGTTTGGGAGAACTGGGGGTGATATTCCGTTTCTGCCTGAGATGATCCCGAAGATCAGAGACAACGGGATGAGAAGAAGTAGCAGGGATATACTCATAGATGACATTTGGAACATGATTCCGATTTCGTAAACGTTCGATTCCATGAGTATAAAGAGAGGTACTCATCTGATTGGCGTAATTGTCAGAATTCCTTGCCTCTAAAGGTTGATATTGAGGCAAGTTGATCTTAGCATGCTTGCGTTTTACAGAGGTAGGTTTTGATTGGGGTTTTCTATTAAGATATGCCCATAAATCATTTAAACCGCCCCTGGGAACCTCAGTTTGTGAAACTTGTAATTTGCCTTGTTCGGATCGTGAAATCCGCAAATTAGGCAATTCCTGAATATTTGCCTTGGGAGTAGGTAAAATACCTCTCTGATTAGTACGAGAACCCTTGTTAAGGAGGATATTCGTACTAATAGGTGCAGAGGCACTATCAGTTGGATCCTCCTCGATAAGAATCGAAGAAGACTTGAAAAAGGCCAGAGGACCTTTCCCATTGTTTTGAGATGAAGGGATAGCTAAAGAGCATTTCCCTCTGTTATCTTTCAAGTTTTGAGCTTGGAAAGATTGGGAGAAGACCAAGGGGCCTTTTCCTTTTGATGGAATGGAAGAAGGAACAGCCAAAGGACTGTCCTCAGCAAACTGCGCCTGAGCAGTTTGGGGTTTCTGGATTCTGGAGTGATTCAGAGTAGACTGCGCCTGAGCAGACTGCGCCTGAGTAGACTGCGCCTGTTTAGTCAGGGCAGCAGATGTATTGGATTGAGCCTTGGCAGCAGCAGAAGATTTAACTTGTGCCAATTTGGCACAAACTGTGCCAGAAGAAGGTTTGGTGGCAGACTGCGCCTGTTTCCCTAAGGAGAGAATAGACTGCGCCTGATTGTGAAGCAAAGATTGTGCTGTTTTGGCATGAACTGTGCCAAAAGATGGTTTGACAGCAGACTGCGCCTGTTTCTCTAAGGAGAGAACAGACTGCGCCTGATTACCAGAGATAGACACTGGTGTCTTAGAAACAGCAGGTTGTGCCGAAGAAGTGGCAGCGTTCTTCATCA
Source organism: Iris pallida (assembly GCA_029216955.1). NCBI lineage: Eukaryota > Viridiplantae > Streptophyta > Magnoliopsida > Asparagales > Iridaceae > Iris > Iris pallida. The sequence goes on along the minus strand of JANAVB010016796.1, from coordinate 1,033,427 downwards.
GAGAAGGAGCAGAGTTCTTGGGAGCCCACACTGAGCGAGTCTTGCTCTTGAAGGAAGTCGTAGTGCGGCGAGGAGTGCTTTGTGCATTAATCATTGCTTCGTAAGCCGTTTGGTCGACTTTCACGACCAAAGTCTTCTGCGTCGAGCCGATAGACGCCGTGTCACATTGAGTTGTCACCTTTTCATCAGAGGAAAAGGTCGTCCCCAGCAGAGTCGCCATTTTGTTTGCAAAAACAAAAGTATGATATTTATTTCACAAACTTTATAAAGAATATTACAAGAATTCTGGGAAAGTACAACTATAGGAATCCGATCTGGATGACGATCGCTTTATCCCTTGGACGATGTGAACTTTGAAGACTTGAATCTCTGAAGAACGCAGCAGCACTTGGACAAAAACTCTGATCTCTCTTGATCTTTTTCGTCCTTTGTTGAATGGAAACGAAACTCTATTTATAGAGTTCTGAAATAACTGTTTTGGACAGTTATTCTGGAGAGCGCCTGGTTGAAGTGCGCCTGTTTTGAGCACATATGACAAACTGTGCCTGTTTTCACTCCGTTATCACGAACGTGCACCAACTGCTTTAGACACGTGGCATTATTTGATTGAAATGCGCTTGGTCGTGTACAGTTAGTGGGACACGTGTTGGACATGTAGAGTGGTAGTTAGACGTTGAATTAGTCAAAGTGCGCCTGTTTCAGGGACACGTGGTAAGCTCTGAATTGATGTTGTTTTGAACTGCGCCTTCTTCGTAGGCGCAATCTGCAAAGTGTGCTGAGTTTGGATAGAAGTAGGCGCAATCTGTGAAGTGTGCTTGATATAGTCAAAAGTAGGCGCAGTTCGTTGATAGCGCCTAGTTCTTTGATGTAGGCGCAATCTGTTTAGACAGCTGTCATATCTTCTTCGAGCGCCGCGCCATCAGAGGAATGATAGCGTCGCCTTGATCTTCGTGTTTGTCGGGTAATGATGACTCCACGTCAGCTAAGCGCAGTTTATGAAGTGTGCCTCTGTGATGCAGAAATAGGCGTGTTCTGTGTTTGTTGATGAAGTAGGCGCCATTTGTTTGTAGGCGCATTCTGATTAATCTGTTGAACTTAACTTAGGCGCGGTTTGATTTTTTGGACCTACAGAATTGACCGGAACAAAGACCCCCAATGTCGGTATCGGTCAATACTTGGTATCGGTCGGTATCGGATCGGAACATGCCAAACCGTATCGGTATCGGCCGTATCGGATCGGTATCGGCCGATACTTTAAACCATGATATATATGTCTGAGTGTGTGTGTATCCGTGTGTCTGTGTCCGTGTGGGTCCGTGTGTGTGTGTGTGTGTCCGTGTGTGTGTGCGTGTCTGTGTGTCTGTGTCCGTGTGTGTGTGTGTCTGTGTGTGTGTGTCCGTGTGTGTGTGTGTGTGTGTCTATGGGAGAGGAGGAGGAGGACTCCTGCGCGGGGACTCCAGAGTCCCTCCTACGCCCCCCCTGCCCCGACCCCCCCCCCCCCAACCCCTGCCCGACCCCCTCCCCCCAACCCCTGCCCGACCCCCTCTCCCACCCCACTGCCCCCCCTGCCCCCCCTGCCCCGACCCCCCCCAACCCCTGCCCGACCCCCTCTCCCACCCCCCTGCCCCCCCTGCCCCGACCCCCCCAACCCCTGCCCGACCCTCCCCCAACCGCTGCCCGACCCCCTCTCCCACCCCGCTGAGAAAAATTAGAGTTAGAGATTACTAGGGAGAGGGATAAATACAAATAGCTCTAAAAAATAGAGTAGTTAGATTAAAAAAAATACTAGTTGGAATCCTTAATAACATCTTACCTTGCTCTTCAAAAATCATAACAATTAGCAACCAACATCTATTTTCTCCCTTCTCTTCTTTAGACTCCTTTTCTTCATAGTACTTATAACATGCGAGGACATAAAGGAGCCTTCGAAGAGAATCACTCATTTCTATTCTTCATAACATGTCGTTGTTACTCTTTATTCTTTTCTCCTACTTGATCTATTTTTACTCTCCGTTAAAAGAACCCCGACTTAATCTTAAAATTTTAGAACCCTACCAAATCAGTCCAATGCAAAAGAATGTAACTGTAATACAACTTGTTATACAACTATGACTAAGATTAGGTATTTATTAAGGCTATCGAGATGCATTGTTACATTTCGTATTGGATGGGTTTTTTTTTAATGTTACTAGATTTTGAAAATTAGATTATTTTAAATATTGAGTCTCATCAATCATATTGAACTAAATTTTGGACGTTCTTAAAGTCCTCCAAAAATATTAATGTTCTATCTATTGAGCTAAGTATATATCAATTTTTACGGAATTAATCAACGGACCAACACATCTAGCCGATTAATAAAACGGTCAGTTAAATTTAGTTATATAATTTTTATAACCGACTAAACCGATTCGATCACTAGAATTTTATAATGTACATCCCTAGGCATGATATTGACTTTGAATATCCTAATAAATGTAAAATAATAACATGTCGTAGGGTTAAAAAGAAGGCGAAGTGAAGGTTAGCTTGCTTCTCTTATTCTTATTTGGTAAAAGGAGTTGGGAGATGACCAAGATTCTTGTTGAACAATAACCCCCCCTCTCTCTCTCTCTCTCTGTGTGTGTGTATATACACTAGTAAACGCATGTGCTTTACACGTGTGATAACGTATAATAAAAATATTATCCAATTATAACTAAATTGTCTTTTCTAGCTCATGTGGTTAAGATGAAAGGTTTTCTTCTTGTTTGGCTGAGTTCAATTTTTCATTTTAAAAATATATATAACAAATTTAAACTTTTTTCAACAATTTTTTTACATAATTTAATTTTTTTTAAAGAAAATGGTTGATGATATACACGACTTAGACGGCTCAAGTTTGAGCCATTTTGAAGCCCCTATATATATATATATATATATATATATATATATATATATATATATATATATATATATATATATATATTTTTTTTTTTTTTTCCCTATATATATATATATATATATATTTTTTTTTTCCCTATATATATATATATATATATATATATATATATATAAAATATATAAATATATAAATATATATATATATATATATATATATATATATATATATATATATATATTTTTATATAATATATATATATATATATATATATATATATATATATATATATATATATATATATATATATATATATATATATATATATATATATATATATATATATATATATATATATATATATATATATATATATATACCTAGCCCAGTGGCGCGAGTTCGAGCCCCCTTGGAAGCATGCCTCCAAGCACCAGTAACAAGTGGACACCCTCAAAATATATATATATATATATATATATATATATATATATATATATATATATATATATATATATATATATATATATATATATATATATATATATATATATATATATATGAAAATTATAATTTTTATTCTGATCCGAAGGCCTATAAAGTACAATCACTGTCCGAAGGCTACATCCCGGCTCGAAGGCCTCCTCTACTTCATCGTACTTGCATCGCACCATGTCACGTCCCAGAACCAGAATACTGGAGAGCGGGAGAATGACCCAGCCAGCTACGTATTATGGGTAGATGAATACCGTATAATATGATCAATGCTGTCTAAAAGACGAGGAGGTGCATACTACATGAAAGTCTTACTAGGGTTACTCAACATCTATTGTCTCAACATTCAAACAAGAAACAGTAAATAGAGAACATGTAAGATAAAGCAGTAAGGCGTCCCAAACGCTCGGTCAAAATGTTCTTTGAGATCTGGCTTTACAAAACATAGCCAGAGGATATAACAATGTATACACAATCATTATCAGCTACAGTCTGACTTAGTTACAATTATGTAAAAGTAAGTACAAGATAGTCCGACTAACATGTCGGTGCCAAGTGGCAAAAATAAAGTAAGTAGTAACGGGCAGGGAAGCAAGAACCCACTCGTGTCCTCCTGCGATCATCCCTCTAGTATTGACCATCTTGGAGGTAGAAGTAAGTTGAGTCCTCGAAAACTGGCTCTAAATCTGGCCATGCAAAACCAGAGAGGTTAGACCTCTAATAACAAGTACCACAAGGAAGCACGACATGAGAATTAAAACCAGTGATAAGGGTTAAGAATATAATACATAGGTCTCTGCTTGCTACTGGGATTCACACAACATCACGACACTTCAAGCCAACTTTCCAACCAAACAAGGACAGAAGTTGACCCGTCATGTCCTGACATTTTGATCGTCTCAGTAGTTAACAGAGTAGGTACAGTACACAAACAAATTAATTTAAACGGCAATACAACTACTACGGCTTGCTAACTGTAAGTTTCAAGTTACCCTGGAAATATGCAATAAGAGATTCCTCAGTTCTTACAATGTACAAACAAGGCTAGTCTGCCCAATAATCAGTTGCGCCAGTCATGAATTAGACGAGTCCCAGCGGGACGCCCATCATCAATATATAATAAATATATAAACAGATACCACTCCCTGCCCATGTGGCAGATTTACAATATCTGTGGAAAACAGCCGACATGTCGGGGCACTAATTGTCCCGGGATGGCTGCCATGTAAGAACTCGGGAATCCATTCTCTCCATGCAATCATTATTTTTATTTAACTTAATGGTCCTTATGTTAATTTGAAATCTCATGTCGTGGATCATGGTCATTCAGAATGAGTACCTTCGTACAAAGTACGATATGCATAACTCCACAACGATGCCCGTGCGATTAGGTTGTAGGTCTTACATAGCGTAATGCAACAATCAAACCTAGCCACGGAATAAGCATGCCTTGACTGTGAGGCACACGTGCTGCTTTTATAGAAACAAGTTGAAGTCTACACGTATCCATATGCCAATGTTCGAGATCAGCCAGTCGATCACAATGGTTCATAATTAATATGAACGTGTCTCATTCAATTTCAATAAGACGACTAGCCAGTCTCTTAGTTCCAACTAGGAACGCATGATCAATCATTAGTCAAGGTAACAATCATTATCAATTGTGATAAGGCATGAAAGTCAACTAGTATTCAGTATGGTCGAGTCTATAACTCTCTCAGGGTTTAGTTCCAGTCACACTGGGTATTCATAAACCAATCAAGGCACAGGACACATTCTACACAACCATATGTATTAAAATATTAACACGTCAAGATTATCGAGTTGTAAATCCCCTGAATTTCTGGAATTATTTTTAAATTTTCTAAATGAATTATTATCGATAATTTATTTTTATTTAATTAATTTTGATCATTAAATGCTCTTTACCGTGAGTTTGGTTTCTAGAGCATCAGGGATGCCAGTCTCTGGAAACTTTCTTCTTGAAGTTTGTAGTAGACGAGATTATCTTCAATTTGATATATCATGTCCCACTCAAACTTGTTCCTTTGTATTCCATTTGCTTCGCGCAACTTTCGGGTCAAATTAGACAAATTTATCGTTTGTCGAAATTCGTGACTTAACTTTCAACTTAATTCCCGGGCCCGACATCGGTCCAATCCAGTCGACCCAATATATGGTCCTGGCCTATTTTGAGTCTACTATGCACGTGCCACTTGCGTGCCATCGAATTGATCTCCCTAATTGTGCTCCCATTTTATCCATGATTATAAATTGGTTTAATTTATTATTTTAATTAAATCTTGGCCCCAAGCTTGTCCAAACTTGGCCCAACACCCAATCTAATTTGATGTATGTCCTATCATGTCTACCCAAATACCCCACACAATTTCTCTCTTTTTTCTACTCTAAAAATATCTATTTTTCTCTATCTACTTAATTAAATATCTATACTTAAATATCTACTTCTCTTTTCTTAATATATATATAAATATCACTCTCTCTCTCTCACTTCACTCCTACACACAAACACACACAAACACCCCCTCCCATCAGCCGAACCCCCCTCACTCTCTCTCTAAATATCTCACTCTCTTTAAATATCTCTCTCTCTCCCTCTTTATATAATATATACACACACATATATATATTATATATAATCTCTCTCTCTCTCTCTTCTTCCCCATCACTCACCCACTCTCTCACCATCAGCACTCTCCCCCTACAGCCGACTCACCCCCTCCTCTCATTTTTCATTTTCTTCATCACCATTATTTTCTTCTTCTTCTTCATCCTTCTTCTTCATTCACTACCATCATCACCATTCTCACCATCATCAACACCATCTCCACACACCACCACTACTCACCACCACCATGCTCACCTCCACCATCCGAACCACTCTCCTCCTCCTCCCTCCCCCGCTGGGCCGCCGCCGTCGTCGCCGCGTCACGCCGCACCGCCGGCGCCACCGGCCGTACGAGCTGCAGCAGCAGCAGCAGCCAACAACCGCAACAGCAGCTGCAGTAGCAGCGCGTACAGTGCGTGCGTGCGCGGGCCGCCATCGTGCACCGCCGTACCGCCGCACGGCGCTGCCGCCGGCCGTCGCCGTCGTGGCCGGCCACCCCTGGCCCGGTGCCCCTCCGGCGAGCCTCCCCTCGCTGTCCGCCCGCCTCTCCAACGTGTATCGGAGTCGATTCGTGCGTTTTGTACGGAATCCCGTCGACGCGCGCGCGGACGAATTTCAGAATTCCTGTTTCGTCGCAGCGACTTCGTACAGATTTTTTGCACAATTCGACCATTGGATCGACGATTTCTTTGCTCCATCTTAATTTCGGTATATAGCTCTTCACTCTCCTCAATTTTAGTCCGTTAATTTTATCGTTTGATACATCAAAATCGGCCACCAAGTTTATCGTTTAAATTGTGTTATTTTTGGACGTTTTGCGGAGCCAATTTTGTCGGTTTGTATCTCCTCCATCGCAGCTCCGTCTGGCATGCCACTGGTTCCTATACGTAGCTGGTATAACTCTCTTCCTACCCCTTAAGTTTTGTTTCATTGTGAACACGTTTGGTTGGTTGAATTCGACGCCAAATTTGGCCGTCCGAATTCGTAATTTTTAATTTATAAAATTCCATTTTTGAACTCGGAACTCCGAATTCAATTTCTGACACCACCAGTAGACTCGTGGCGTCGTTCTGGCACGTTTTCATATAAAGTTTGTTAGATTTGGCGGACGTGGGCCCTGGCACGCATTTTGGTACAAAACGGGCCCCAAAGTCCGGGTCAATGGAACTTTTTGACGTCGGCTCATCGGAATCCAATTTCGGATATACTATTGAGTTTGTATCGTCATTCTGGACTCGTTGATATATAATTTGCAAGGTTTTAGTATACATTGGTTCCGACACGCACTTCGGTGCAAGTCAGATACCAATATCCGGATCAACGGATTATTTTGAGATCGGCTCATCGAAATCCAATTCTGGATATACCGTTGAGTTTATATCATCATTCTAGACTCGTTGACATATAATTTGCTAGGTTTTAGTGGACATTGGTTCCGACAAGCACTTCGGTGCAAGTCGGATACCAATATCCGGATCAACGGGTCATTTTGAGATCGGCTCATCGGAATCCAATTCTGGATATACCGTTGGGTTCGTTTCGACATTCTGGACTCGTTGACATATAATTTATTGAGTTTTGAGGACATTGGCTTCGACACGTTTTTTCGTGCAAATTAGATTCCAATATCCGGGTCAACGGACCAATCTGAGATCGGGTAATCGAAATCCAATTTCGAATATACCGTTGAGTTTGTATCGTCATTCTGGATTTGTTGACATATAATTTGTTAGATTTAGTGCACTTTTATTCTGGCATATTTTCGGTACAAAGTGGGTTCGACACGGACACCATTTTGGCCTGAAATTACCTTTTTGTCCCTGTGTCCAAATTGGACTTATGGATAGGCTATCCTAGCTAATTTGACCATTCTGGACACATTGGTGATGGTTGTTTCACCATCTGACAACATCTGTCAGTCTTCACCGTATTATTATAATCTTTCTCTTTTGTTTGTATTTTGAGATCCATCGATTCCAATGATTTCACCATCACTGAAATTGATATGTTGACCCTGTAGATGTTTATAGAGAGTAGCTTTGTGTAAACCCCCTAAATTTTTACTACGATTATTTTTTATAATTTTTTTCGTATTTGTACGTCGCGTGCGGGTACGAATATGTGAGGTAGTATATATTTTAGACACACAAAGAAAAAGATTTTTCTCCATATACAAAATAAGTTAATTTTCAAAATAAGTCTAAGGTATTTCTAGTTGCTTATAAATTATAAAATATGTCGTGTCGCGATTGCCAAAATTTTATTTTTATTATAAAAGGGCTATATTTTATTCTATTGGTAATTTTGAAAAATTATGCTTTATACAAATAGTTATTACATATGAGGAGCATAAATTTAAATTCATATATAATGCTATTTTTGAAATTATTTAATATTAATATTTTACTTTTCGAAAAAGTATTTTTATTATGGTGTTTTGATTTAAATTTAACTGATTATGATAAAGTATGTTTGAAAAGATTTTTATGGACTTATATTTGAATTGCTTTAAATCTAAGATGGTTTAAACGAGTTTAAATGAATTTGAATTTAAATATGGCATTATCTATAGGAGAATTTAAATCCCCTAATTTTCTATCTAACTGGGAATTCCCACCTCCTATATATAGGAGAGGTACTCCTCCAAGTTTTTCCATCTACAGTAATATCGTGCATCGTGTCTGTGACCACCACAAATCTTATTCCAAACTTGTACAATCATCCACGTCGTGTCCACACCCCGGACACGATGATAATAATCACATAATCTACCGCCACCGCCAACCACTGCCATCACCACCCCAGTTCTTCGGCCATTTTCGGCCATAGTCACCACCGTCGTCATCATCATCACCAATTTTCCCCCAAAGACAAAACCACAGGAAGGAAGAGAAAGAAGTAACCAACCTCACCGTCGCGCTGGACCCCGGCCAGTGACTCCTTCTCCGCGAACCCCTTAGAGCCACATCTCCCCGCGAGCTCCGCCAGAGCCGCATCCGTGCGCGCCTCCACGAGCCCTCTGGCCGCTCCTCCGCTGGCCGCCTCTTCCTCCGCGGCGTCCCTCCGCCGCGGCCAGCGCCGCACACAGGAGCAGCTCCGCCCTCCACCGGTGTTTCTCCGCCCGAGCGACTCGGGCCGGCTTCCTCCGCCCCGTCCCCTTCCGGAGTAGCTGCCGTACTCACCTATGTCTCTCAGCCGAGCCGCGCGTACCCTAATCTCCGCTGGCGACCACGTCGAAACCCCCGCGGTGAGCCGTCCCCTTGCGCCACCCCGGAAGGCCGCCGCTGCAACCCCGATGTGAGTTTCTCTTTCTCCTCTTCAATCTCTCTCTCTCTCTCTTCATCTGCTTCTCTTTTCCCACTCTCTCCCGATGGATTCTCTCTCCCTCCCTTTCCCTTTCTCTATATACTCAGTTTTCTTTCTGACTTTTATTTTTTGTTGTTGCTTTATTTTCGGTTTTGTTAAGTGGACCTTAGTTCCATCTGGGTCTATTATGGATCCAAGGGGCTGCAAGGTTTTCTTAATGTTAATATGTTGGGCTTTAAAGCCCAGCAGAAAAGTTCATTTATTTGGGGATACAGTTAGTATCAAAACTTATTTTTGGGCTTATATATATAATGTATTTTCTAAATCTGTTTTATATAAAGCTACTTTCTAAAGAAAAAAGAAAAAAAAAAGAACTTTTATATTAATAAGCATATTTCTTAATATGGTGGGCTTTGTATATTACAAATTACTTCAATATTCTATGGGCTTTATATTGGGCCATGGGTTAATATTGTGGGCTTTGGCTCTATATCTTAGTATATCTTTTAGATATAAGTATTTTAATAATTATAAAGTATTTTATAATTTTTATAAACCTACGAGTATTTTTAGAGAATTATATATATAAACATTTTAATAGATTTATATAAACTAGAGGTATTTCTAAATAGGCTTTCTGTTATATAAAGTACTTTCCCAAGTGGGCTTTATATGCTAAATGGGGTTTCATATTTATAATTTGAAATATAAATTATATAAAGTATATTTTTAAGAGAATATAAATAAGTATTTTTTTAAAGTAAGTTATAAATATATCTATATTTTTTTGACCTTATGGTTAATCTTTAATTAAAACCCTTGACCACGACTACTCACATGTTTCTATTTTCTCGCAAATTTAGGCCATGTTCGCATGGACCTCGGCTATTAGACAGAACATGACATCTTGATCATCGCACCATACCAGGCGACATACCAGGCAAGACACCTTGCCTTTACTGTTTAATTTCTTGCTCAATATCATGCATGCTTCTTCTTTATGTTGTTCTTTCAAAACTATATATAGATGCAAATTATTATACTTTATGCAATTGGCTTAGAGTTAAGAGACCACCGTATGTTTAGTGCATCTCATAAACTGTCACGATGTGCCACGGATTGTGTGTGAGTTGTGAGTCGCATATAGATGCTGACTTGCGTGCTGACTGATCATTGGTGCGTACAGGCCATGCGTTAGGATATAACTGCTAATAGATTTGTGTAGAAGACTTGACAGTTATTAAGGATTAAACAGTGTCGTGGAGTCGACACATGTATAGTATCATTGGGGGGAGGGGACAGCTATTAGCGTAGGGGCTACATTTATTTTTTACACACATTTTGGGCCGAGGGTGACTCTTATGAGCACTACCTTCTGCCCGGGCCAATAGCGTCTCGTATGAGCGCTACTTGACGGCCACTCTTTATTACTTGCTTGCGTGAATCCGTTACAGTCCCTGCGTAGAACGTTGTCCTCACAGTACATATCACATATAATGGTTAGGAACCTTTGCTCGTGCATACTTTTCTGTTGAGCTTTATTACTCAGTTATTGGCATGATATTATGTGTCTTGTTACGTCCCTCTGAGGACCTGGCAATCTCTCCAGGTGTGTGCTTCGTGGTTTCTTGCAGGTGCTCTAGCTAAGGCCATGTCCTTCCATTCCTTCGAAGATGATCGTACTTGGTTCGTCTCGATATTTTTGCGGGTCATTTCCTTGTATACCTTCTCTCATTTTGAAAGTTGGTAGTGAACCTTGTCTCTGCCCAAAAATTATACTATAAATATTCAAGTTGATTTTATACTATTATTTTTTTTATTGTGGATGAGATTTAGTTTGTCTTGGATTACTATATTATACAACTTATGTATACATACGAGTCTTCGTATGTTGGAGTAGACTTCGTATGTATACAGCTGGCATGATACGTATCTAGTCCCAAGTATTTGGGACTGGGGCGTTACATGTTTTTGTGGTGGCCCATGCAGGTCAAGTTAATTTGCCGTTTCGGTTACATGATTGTACCGAACGGGCCTGCAATATAGGATTAGAATCTAGGAATCTCATCCGCATACTTGATCACCTTCCTTGACCTTCCTTGATTTCCATATTCCGACTCCCACGACTTCCTTTGATTTTTGCATCTTGCTTGAACTCTTTCTACCAACACCCTATCACCTTGTGCTTAAACATGGTTAGAAAGATGACTACACTACTATATACTTATTGGTCAACCCTATGGCTAGATGGATTATATTGACAAATAATATCCATTGAGGTTATATTTGAGTATAAAGACAATTATTTTTCCTAGAGATATGATCTTAAGGATTAGTTAATTCCAAGTTGGGTAGTAGCATATTACCGCCTTCAAAGGATAAGTTAGAATTACAAGGTGGTATACACAAAAGGATAGCTAGATCGAGAAAATAAATTTTTTTATTTACGAATTTTTTTTGAAATGGTGAAATAGTTATGATTTGTTAGAGATAGGAAATCGATTGAAAAATAACTTAAGTTTTTATATTGTGACACATGATTTACGGTTTGGATTGTAATAATAGAAAGCCTATCTCGAGATTATTTAAGGAGTTTTAATTATGATTTTTAGACCACTAGAGAAGACGAAAGTTTAGTTTGAGAGAGCTTGAGGTTTAAAATTGAGTCGTACGATTTATAAGGTTATTTAATTTTGAGTTGAAGAAATGATGGTAAAATTTTGTTTAAATATTTGGACGATATGAAAGCGACTTTGAAGAAAAAAATTAAATTTTAAATTGTGTCATATGATCTATGATTTAAAAAGTTAAATAGATTTCAAGTTTAAGGCCTTGATTATGGATATTTAATTTTTGGTAAAAATTTTTTTAATTTGGGTTACATGATTTACGATTGATGAAACGGGCTAAGAGTTTATCTCGAGATACATTTGAGAATTGGAAAATTTTAAAAGTGATAGCTTATTATGAAAGTTTAGTTGTGCCGCATTAGATATGATAACGGTTACTTAAAATTTATTTAAAGGAAATTAAACTTTAAGTTATGATTAAATACTTGATGGAGTATCTTGAGATTTTATTTCGAAACTGTTGAGGAACTTGAAATTTTAAATTAGATCATATATTGGTAGAGGACCAAGAAGCAAGCAAGTCACCCTAATGGGATACAAGTATTCCTCATTAATTGCCATATCATCCATGACCATGATAGTTGCACATACACAAGTGGGGGTTAGTTATCTACCAACCATGTGATTATATCGCAACCTTGACGCACACGACATTCCCTCAAACCTAAGAGTTTATCGTGACTTTCTCATACTCCATCTAAGTGGCTATCATATCCTTAGAAACTGTATTTCTGACTTATTTTACCTTGATTTGTTAGAATCTAAATTATCTTTACTTCATGCTTTAACTGGGTCATTTATTTGTACGTTAATCATTATCTCATGAACTCCCACTTTCTATTTTAAATTCTTTTGTGTCCCTTACCGTGACTTGGATATTTAGAGCACAACACTAGACTTTTTCAGCCAACAAATTCCATATGTAAAACCTAGACGAGCCCATGTTCATGTAGGTATATCACGTGCCACTAAAACACGTTCCCTTGTACTTTATTTTTATGATGCAACTTTCGAGTCGAAATGGCGAAACTATAACCCCTACCATAATACTATTGTCCTTTCTAGCTTCGGTTAGAGACCAAATCATGACTCAAGTCTTTCGACCCGATATATGATTGTGACCTACTTAATTCCTTGTTATGCATCAAACTTTGTGTTAACTTGAATGCTTAACTTGTCATTTTATTTACATGTCTTATCTTGATTTACTTACGCATAACCCCCTTCTACTCTCCATGCAATATTAACAACCCTCACTTTTCTTCCTTCCGATTAAATTTCTTCATCCATATTTTCACTATGATTCCCCATAGTGTAGGCAACCTTGTTCCTTGTATGATTCTTTGCTCGAAGAATAGAAATTGGTCACGACGCTCTTCAGTTATACCTGTCCAAATTAGAAAAATCCATAAAGGAGATTAATGGATAGATTATAACGAGAAATATGTAGATTGGTCATAAATTGAAATAGATGGTCAACCCTACTAGATAATGGAGGGATGTAATATGGAGCAAAGGTAAATAGACACCAAGGTTGGCAATAATTAGTTAGTCAAACCTTGAGTACAAGTACTTTTAATTTTGATGTTTAAGGAATACGTTCAAGGATGATTATTATGAATGGAAGATGAGTCATTTTACCATCATAATTAAGATTTTTTTTGAAAGACACTAATAAATAAATGATTGAAGAAAAATAACAATTTATAGATTGTGTTAGGAAGATATGATCAAAGGAGAGTAGGCACCTCGATTGACAAATTGATTCTTCGTTGTTGAGAAATTTTTGAGATGATAAATAGGGTGTTTAATATTATTAGATTTCAAGGTCACTTCAAGATGATTTGTAAATTCTGATACTATAAGGATAAAATTTCTTTTTATGATAGTTACAAATACGAATTGATGAAATAATTCAAAGATGTATTGGAATTCAATTTCAAAAGAGATTATGGAAGATGAATTTAATTGAAGGAAAAAAAAATTTGAAGGAGAGGATTAGATATTTATTGAATTAAAATTTTATCATGAGATAATGGATTCAATTATTATTTTTGAATTTAAATTCTGCGGGTTTTTCTTTTGAGTAGATCTCAAATATAGAAAAAGGAAACATGTACAAGGAAATTTTTATGGAATATGAATTCAAAGGGTAATAGATGAAGAGTGGAGTATCGAAAGACATTGATGATTTTTGATAAATCACAAACTTAAAAGATCATGACGACATGAATGTGGGTTTCGAAGGATGGAGATATTTATAGGTCGAGGAAGTTATTACCTATTTTTAGATTATACATTATATGATATTTGATGGTGGTGTGATTTGGATACTGATGGGTTGTCATATGATCATCTTCTAAACTAAATCCAAATTCTATTTGTCTAGTTATCTAAATGACCGTTATTCAAATTGCTTGATTTTGTTTTTGTTTTCAAATCATTGCTTAAATCTTGATCCATAAACTCCTCAACCCTACCAATCCTAACTACTCCTAAATTTCGAGGACGAAATTCTTTTAAGTTGGGTAGGATGTAAACCCCCTAAATTTTTACTACGATTATTTTTTTATAATTTTTTTTCGTGTTTGTACGTCGCGTGCGGGTACGAATATGTGAGGTAGTATATATTTTAGACACACAAAGGAAAAGATTTTTCTCCATATACAAAATAAGTTAATTTTCAAAATAAGTCTAAGGTATTTCTAGTTGCTTATAAATTATAAAATATGTCGTGTCGCGATTGCCAAAATTTTATTTTTATTATAAAAGGGCTATATTTTATTCTATTGGTAATTTTGAAAAATCATGCTTTATGCAAATAGTTATTACATATGAGGAGCATAAATTTAAATTCATATATAATGCTATTTTTGAAATTATTTAATATTAATATTTTACTTTTCAAAAAAGTATTTTTATTATGGTGTTTTGATTTAAATTTAATTGATTATGATAAAGTATGTTTGAAAAGATTTTTATTGACTTATATTTGAATTGCTTTAAATATAAGATGGTTTCAACGAGTTTAAATGAATTTGAATTTAAATATGGCATTATCTATAGGAGAATTTAAATCCCCTAATTTCCTATCTAACTGGGAATTCCCACCTCCTATATATAGGAGAGGTACTCCTCCAAGTTTTTCCATCCACAGTAATATCGTGCATCGTGTCTGTGACCACCACAAATCTTATTCCAAACTTGTACAATCATCCACGTCGTGTCCACACCCCGGACACGACAATAATAATCACATAATCCACCGCCACCGCCAACCACTGCCATCACCACCCCAGTTCTCCGGCCATCCCCGGCCACAGTCACCACCGTCGTCATCATCATCACCAATTTTCCCCCAAAGACAAAACCACAGGAAGGAAGAGGAAGAAGTAACCAACCCCACCGCCGCGCTGGACCCCGGCCAGAGACTCCTCCTCCGCGAACCCCTTAGCGTCGCATCTCCCCGCGAGCTCCGCCAGAGCCGCATCCGTGCGCGCCTCCACGAGTCCTCTGGCCACTCCTCCGCTGGCCGCCTCTTCCTCCGCGGCGCCCCTCCGCCGCGGCCAGCATCGCACACAGGAGCAGCTCCGCCCTCCACTGGTGTTCCTCCGCCCGTACGACTCGGGCCGGCTTCCTCCGCCTCATCCCCTTCCGGAGTAGCCGCCGTACTCACCTCTGCCTCTCCGCCAAGCCGCGCGTGCCCTAATCTCCGTCGGCGACCACGTCGAAACCCCCGCGGTGAGCCGTCCCCTCGCGCCACCCCGGAAGGCCGCCGCTGCAACCCCGATGTGAGTTTCTCCATTTCCCCTCTTCAATCTCTCTCTCTCTCTCTTCCTCTGCCTCTCTTTCCCCACTCTCTCCCGATGGATTCTCTCTCCATCCCTTTCCCTTTCTCTATATACTCAGTTTTCTTTCTGACTTTTATTTTTTTGTTGTTTTATTTTCGGTTTTGTTAAGAGGACCTTAGTTCCATCTGGGTTTATTATGGATCCAAGGGGCTGCAAGGTTTTCTTAATGTTAATATGTTGGGCTTTAATGCCCAGCATGAAAGTTCATTTATTTGGGGATACAGTTAGTATCAAAACTTATTTTTGGGCTTATATATATAATGTATTTTCTAAATCTGTTTTATATAAAGCTACTTTCTAAAAAAAAAAGAAAAAAAGAATGACTTTTATATTAATAAGCATATTTCTTAATATGGTGGGCTTTGTATATTACAAATTACTTCAATATTCTATGGGCTTTATATTGGTCCATGGGTTAATATTGTGGGCTTTGGCTCTATATCTTAGTATATCTTTTAGATATAAGTATTTTAATAATTATAAAGTATTTTATAATTTTTATAAACCTACGAGTATTTTTAGAGAATTATATATATAAACATTTTAATAGATTTATATAAACTAGAGGTATTTCTAAATAGACTTTCTGTTATATAAAGTACTTTCCCAAGTGGGCTTTATATGCTAAATGGGGTTTCATATATATTTATAATTTAAAATAAAAATTATATAAAGTTTATTTTTAAGAGAATATAAATAAGTATTTTTTTAAAGTAAGTTATAAATATATCTATATTTGTTTGACCTTATGATTAATCTTTAATTAAAACCCTTGACCACGACTACTCACACGTTTCTATTTTCTCGCGAATTTAGGCCATGTTCGGATGGACCTCGACTATTGGACAGAACATGACATCTTGATCATCGCACCACACCAGGCGACACACCAGGCAAGACACCTTGCCTTTACTGTTTAATTTCTTGCTCAATATCATGCATGCTTCTTCTTTATGTTGTTCTTTCAAAACTATATTTAGATGCAAATTATTATACTTTATGCAATTGGCTTAGAGTTAAGGGACCACCATATGTTTAGTGCTTCTCATAAACTGTCATGATGTGCCACAGATTGTGTGTGAGTTGTGAGTCGCATATAGATGCGGACTTGCGTGCTGACTGATCATTGGTGCGTACAGGCCGTGCGTTAGGATATAACTGCTAATAGATTTGTGTAGAAGACTTGGCAGTTATTAAGGATTAAACAGTGTCGTGGAGTCGACACATGTATAGTATCATTGGGGGGAGGGGACAGCTATTAGCGTAGGGGCTACATTTATTTTTTTACACACATTTTGGGCTGAGGGTGACTCTTATGAGCACTACCTTCTGCCCGGGCCGATAGCGTCTCGTATGAGCGCTACTTGACGGCCACTCTTTATTACTTGCTTGCGTGAATCCGTTACAGCCCCTGCGTAGAACGTTGTCCTCACAATGCATATCACATAGAATGGTTAGGAACCTTTACTCATGCATACTTTTCTGTTGAACTTTATTACTCAGTTATTGGCATGATATTATGTGTCTTGTTACGTCCCTCTGAGGACATGGCGATCTCTCCAGGTGTGTGCTTCGTGGTTTCTTGCAGGTGCTCTAGCTAAGGCCATATCCTTCTATTCCTTCGAAGATGATCGCACTTGGTTCGTCTCGATATTTTTGTGGGTCATTTCCTTGTATACCTTCTCTCATTTTGAAAGTTGGTAGTGGACCTTGTCTCCGCCCAACAATTGTACTATAAATATTCAAGTTGATTTTATACTATTTTTCTCTTCATTGTGGATGAGATTTAGCTTGTCTTGGATTACTACATTATACAGCTTATGTATACATACGAGTCTTCGTATGTTGGAGTAGACTTCGTATGTATTCAGCTGGCATGATACGTATCTAGTCTCAAGTATTTGGGACTGGGGCGTTACACTTTGACCCTGTTTGGCCATGGTTGACTACTTTGACTGAACGTCGAATTAGAGTCAACATTTGACCTATGTTAGACTAGTTTGACCTTGGTTGACCACAGTTGACTATTTTGACCAAAGTCAACCAGAAGTCAACTGTAGCCTAAAATTTATTAGAACTTGACCGAAGTTAACCAGTTGACCAAAAGTCAACTGTTAGTCAACATTAGCCTAGTTTGACCTAGAGTTGACCAGAATTGATTAGAGTTGACCAGTTGACCAAAAGTCAACTGTAAGTCAACTATTGACCCTGTTTGACCTAGTTTGACTTGGTTTGACTTCTTGTGACCTAGTTAGACCTAGTGTGACTCAGTGTGACCTAGTTTGACTTAGTTGACTGAGTCTGACCTAGATTACGTAGCTTATACTATAGAATCAAGACTAATACTGTTTGTAATGCTTGTGGTTCGTATTACGTATTTCTGGAATACGTGTACGTAATTATTCTTGTATTGCCTAATTTTCTTGCTTAATTCCTTCTTGGCTTGGTCTATTCCTGGTTCGAGTTGGTTGGTTCGGCCTGGCTTGGTTTGATTGGGTTCATGATGAACCCAAAGTGAACCCCTACCTACCACCACCATTTTGTATTTATTAGCCCTCTTTATTCTCTCTCTTCATTTATCATCTTCTTCTTCCTCATTTACTTCTTACCTACCAGAGAGAAGAGAGAGGTCTAGGCAAGTGCAACTTGCTTCATGGAGGAACTCCAATTTTATTACTTTATTCTCTTCCTTACTACATTCTAAAGCACTTTAGTACTTGGCATTTTCACTTTCCATGGCTAGATTCTTGTAGATCTATGTTTATTTTATTTTTGGATTTCTTGGGTTTTGATCTACTTAGTCTTGTTATTTCTATGTTTTGATGGTTCCATGTTGTAGAGAATTTTGTTCTACCCCATTTTGACCTATGAAAGTTCGGATTTGGGCTCCGGTTGAAAGTTTTATGAAGCTTGGAAGGCATGGGTTCCTAGTGTTCTTCTCCTCGGAATTTTGGAGAAGAAGAACAGTTCCCTGACATGACATGACCTGTAGTGGTGCACTCTTGACAAGAAAACCTGACATGACATGATAGTGGCCCGTAGTGGTGCACTCTTGACAAAAAAACCTGACATGACATGATAGTGGCCCGCCGTGGCGTACTCCTGACAAGTACACTTGACATGATAACCTGACATGATATATCTTGAGAAGCTGTTGCGACGGCTACCTGACATGACATGACCTGTATAAATTACATGGACTCCGTGGGCGATTGTGCTTGTACAAATAAACCAGTCCTGTCTTGCATCATGTCTAGGGAGGGAGCTCCTGAGTACCACGGTCAGGAGTACCTATTGAAATGGACTAAGGTTAATAACTAGATTAACACATTAGTTATGAAGAGATTTCCCAGCTACAGGCAATCCCGTTACCTGGGCGTACCTGGGATCTGTAGCCTGCCGTCGAGTAGGGCACATTACCAGCACACTGTCATGTGTTGTACCTTTCAAGCTACTTAAGGGTACATGCGTTTCCTGGACGGTGTACCCACCTGAATTCAACCCCTAATTTCGACCTGGGTAACCTGGATGGTCTGCAGGGCTTGTGGCTGTGGAGTAATCTCACTGCATCTTGCTAGTAATTAGGCCTGTGATAACCCTAGTTAGTTAAAGTATCAAGCCGTAGTTCTTGCTTGGCCGTGAAGTGATTGGATGGAGTCTAACCTGTCTAGCCTTGTCCTGATCCTGTTCTAGACTACTGCATGACCAGAATGCATGTATTTATTTTACCGATAAATGGTGAGAATTCCAAGTTCTGTTCAGACGAAGGGTTATAACCCCGGTCCTTGTTTGGTTTACGGGTTGTAACCTGGTTATCTGAATAGTTCCATGGTTATCTCGTCGTATATCATCCTGATGTATTTTTTTATTTCCAGTTCTTACTTTTATTTATACTCTTATGCTGATTGCTGGTTTTAGTTCCTAAGTGAAGCTTCCTTTGTGGCACTTGCTCTTTCTGGGGTCTGACCCAGCAGGTTTTGTATGGCCAGATTTCGGAGCAGCTCCAGAGGATCTACCGACCTTCCAGCCAGATGGTGGCCACTAGACGGAACCCTGGCAACGAGTGGGTTTATTTTTGATCTCCCACTTTATTGTAAAAATATTCTTTTGAGGCGTTTAGCCGACGAGCACCTGTTTAGCTCGATTGCACTTTACTTACTGTCTGCCTACGGGCTGTAATATGATTGACAGATCCTAGGGTTGATCATGTATGACTAAACTCTTGCTAGTCCTGACATTTTGTAACGACTAGCTTCATGATCAGCTGAATATATAATGTTTGGGACGCCTTACTATTGTATATTTAATGATCATACATCTTGTGGCTTTTACTTACTTGCTTGTGATTGAGACATTAGGCTTGTTCATGACCATAGAAGACTGTTGGCTTGTAGTAAACCCTCATGTATCTAGACAGCCGTGACCGTATAGCGAGATGGAATCCATTTTAATATACGTAGCTGGCTATGTCTGCCCCCGCTCTCCAGTATTCTGGTTCTGGGGCGTAACATGGTTTAAGTGGTGGCCCATGCAGGTCTTGTAAATCAAGATATGTGAGGGTTTACCGAATAGATGTCTCAATCAGTATTCGTCCTTGATCTCTGCTCGTATCTTCTGAATCCCTGGATTCTTGTCCTGATCATAAGCTTGTATCGTTGATCTGTCCTGGTCCTTCCTTATTGTTCCCTATGTCATCTTCTTCAGCGACATTGTTCGTAATCCTACCGACCAGCAAGGCGGAGCACCTCCCGCGGACCAGCAACAACCTGGAGATCAAGTCTAGCACTCCGGAGTAGCCTCCAGAGTCGAGCCTATTGGAGAAGAGCCACCAATCCAGCCAGTTCAGCCTGCCGAACCTGATGATGGCACATTAGTAGGACTCGTCAGGACCTTGATAGCTTCCCAAGATCGTCGTGGAGATGCCTTACAACAGGCAGTGGCGGATGCTTTGACCCGGGGTGGTCATCAGGGTAACAGCGCGGCCAACAGCTTCAAGCGCCTGAACCCTCCATTCTTTGACGGTAGTGAAGATGCTATCGCAGCAGATGCTTGGCTTCAGGATACAGAGGTGGTCCTCGAAGCAGCCAGGACTCTGGAGAATGAGAAGGTGGCAGTTGTGCGCCTGTAGTTGTTAGATCTTGCCCGCAGCTGGTGGGCAGCTCAAGCCATTGGATTAGCAGCACCCATTCCTTGGACAGTATTCAGAGAGAGATTCCAGACCAAGTATTTCGATGCTGTAGCTCGGTATGATCTGCAGACCAGGTTCACCAATCTGAAGCAAGGAGGCAGGACGGTCGATGGATATGCAGCCGAGTTTTTAAGACTCAGTCAGTTTGCTCCCACTTTGGTGGCAACCGAGTATGATAGAGCCCAGCAATTCCAGCAGGGGCTCCACCTGGAGATTTTGTTGGCAGTTGAACAGTTTGAGCATCAGACTTTTGATGCAGTCTTGAGAGCAGCCCGGAGGCATGAGTATACCTCCCAGAGGATTGTGGATAGGACCGGAGGTCGGAAGAGATCTCACGGCCAGATGAATCAGTCTTCAGCACCAGCCCCGGCAGCCAGGGCCTTGACTATTGGAGCTCCGAGGCGAGCGGCCTCAGTAATGTCGGTTCAGCATTCCACCCCGACGTACCCTCAGCAGCAGCAGAAGCAGAAGCAGTCTTCCGCAGTAGGATGTTCTCATTATGGGAAGCCAGGCCATATAGTGGCAGAGTGTCGTAGGGCACAAGGATTGTGTCTGGTTTGTGGAGCAGCAGACCATAGGGTTGGATCCTGCCCGAATAGGGGTGGTTCATCATCGTCCAACCTTTCCAGCTCTTCGGTAAGAGGACCAGCTCTGGTCCAGCAGCAGCAGCAGTATCCCTTGCCGAGGCCCTTGCCGCCTCAGACCCAAGTATTCCAGCAGCAGAACCCCCAGCAGTATGCACAAGCCCAAGCCTTGAGCCAGAGCAGACAGCGAGGATTTTAGCAGAGGGGACCAGCACCCCGAGGGCATGGTCAGGCTATGGTGATGACCGCAGAGGAAGGAATAGCACCAGGAGAGGTAGTGGCAGGTACTATTCTCGTCAACTCCTTTCCAGCTTCAGCTTTATTTGATTCTGGTGCATCGCATTCATTTATGTCTGCACGATTTGTGACACGGGTAGGATTGGAGCCCGAGTCATTATCAGTAAGGCTCAATATACTTACTGGTAACGGACTTGTGGGAGTAGATAGAGTGTTTTCCTCATGTCGGATCGTAGTTAGCGGTAGAGAGTTCCCCGCTAGATTGATAGAATTCCCGATGGCCGATTATGATGTGGTCTTAGGGATAGATTGGTTGAGGAACCAGTATGCTAGGATAGACTGCCACATTGGCAGGGTTGTTTTTAGCATTCCAGGAGAGCCAAAGTTTTCCTTTTTCCGAGGTGAAGTTGAGCCTTCTCCTCCGATAATGCGGATGGCAGTAACAGCAGTGCAGTTGCCCAGGATAGTGGATGAGTTCCCAGATGTTTTCCCAGAAGAGCTACCAGGTATGCCTCCAGAGCGGGAGATCGAGTTCACTATAGACTTGATTCCCGGGACAGCCCCAGTGTCAGAGAGAGTCTACAGGATGGCGCCGTCAGAGTTGGAGATATTGTACAAGATGATTGAAGAACTTCGAGCCAAGGGATTCATTCGTGCTAGTGGATCGCCTTGGGGAGCCCCGATGCTTCTTGTGAAAAAGAAGGATGGTACGTCCAGGTTATGTGTTGATTATCGTACCTTGAACTCAGTGACAATCAAGAACAGATACCCTCTTCCGAGGATAGATGACTTGTTTGATCAACTCAAGGGGGCTTCAGTATTCTCGAAGATTGATTTGCGCTCAGGTTATTATCAGATCAGAGTCAGAGAGCAGGACATCCCGAAGACAGATTTTAGATCGAGATATGGGCATTGGGAGTTTCTTGTTATGCCTTTTGGAGCAACCAATGCGCCAGCCGTATTCATGGATCTCATGAATCGTATTTTCATGCCTTACTTGGATCAGTTTGTGATTGTGTTCTTGGATGACATCCTGGTCTACAGCAAGAGTGAGGCGGAGCATGAGCAGCATCTCAGAGTTGTTCTTCAGATTCTCAGGGAGCACCAGTTATATGCCAAGTTCAGTAAATGCGAGTTCTGGCTCGATCGTATTTCGTACTTGGGTCATATCATCACCAGAGGAGGAGTAGAAGTGGATCCCCAGAAGATTGTGGCTATTGAGTCATGGCCAGTGCCCAGCACAGTCGCAGAAGTTCGCAGTTTTCTTGGATTGGCCGGCTACTACCGACGATTTGTTTCAGATTTTGCTCGAATTTCAGCGCCATTGACGCAGTTGACCCGCAAGGATGTGCAGTTTGCTTGGACGGCAGAGTGTCAGAGTTCTTTTGAGCTGTTGAAGCGAGGATTGATAACAGCTCCTATTCTCATGCTTCCAGATGGAACCGGAGGATTCTCAGTATATTGTGATGCTTCAGGCAGAGGCTTAGGATGTGTTCTGATGCAGCATGGGAAGGTAATAGCTTATGCGTCACGACAACTTCGTGATCATGAGAGGAATTACCCAACCCATGACTTGGAGCTGGCAGCAGTAGTGTTTGTACTTAAGTTGTGGAGGCACTATTTGTATGGAGATAGGGTGGAGATTTTTACCGACCACAAGAGTCTGAAGTATGTTTTCACTCAGAAGGATCTTAACATGCATCAGAGAAGATGGCTGGAGCTACTTGTGGATTATGATGTTAACTTGCAGTATCATCCTGGGAAGGCCAATGTTGTTGCAGATGCTTTGAGCAGGAGAGCCGGAGTTTATTTCCTAACAGCGCAACCAGAGCTGTTAGCAGATCTTCAGAAAATGGGTATAGAAGTTGTTCTCCCTTCCAGTGTAGCATTGATGGCCAGCATGCAAGTTCATTCTACTATAGTCGAGAGGATCCGGATGGCACAGTCAGCAGATTCTAAGCTTCAGCGACTCAGAGCAGAGTGTGAGACAGGACGAAGACCAGAGTTGTGCATTCATGAGGATGGTACACTTCGACATGGTAAGCGTCTTTGTGTACCCAGCGGAGATATCCGGCAGGAGATCATGGCAGAGGCGTACAGTTTTCAGTATTCTATCCATCCTGGGAGTACGAAGATGTACCGAGATATCCGTCAGCACTTTTGGTGGAATGGCATGAAGCGGGAGATAGCTCGGTTTGTCTCTCGGTGTTTGGTTTGCCAACAAGTCAAGACTGAACATCAGAGACCGGCTGGACTTCTTCAGCCTTTGTCGATTCCAGAATAAAAGTGGGAGCATGTGACCATGGATTTCGTGACTGGATTACCTAGATCCCCAGCTGGCAGAGATGCTATCTGGGTTATAGTTGATCGGCTCACGAAGGTGGCTCACTTTCTTCCATT
The DNA here is from genome assembly GCA_029216955.1 of Iris pallida. NCBI lineage: Eukaryota > Viridiplantae > Streptophyta > Magnoliopsida > Asparagales > Iridaceae > Iris > Iris pallida. The sequence continues at coordinate 1,009,229 of JANAVB010016796.1, read as the reverse complement.
CAGAGTTGGTCAGTCGACGGCTCAGCTAGCAGAGATGTACCTCAGGCAGATTGTCAGATTGCACGGTATGTCAGTCAGTATTACCTCGGACCGAGATTCTAGATTTACGTCGCACTTTTGGCGTAGCTTGCAAGAGAGTTTGGGGACTCACCTCCAGTTCAGTTCAGCTTATCACCCGCAGACAGATGGTCAATCGGAGTGCACGATCCAGACTCTTGAAGATATGTTGAGATCATGCACACTCGACTTCGGTGGTTCGTGGGAAGATCACTTGCACCTGGTGGAATTCTCGTACAACAACAGTTTCTAGGCCAGTATCCAGATGGCACCGTTCGAGGCACTATATGGTAGGAAGTGCAGATCCCCGCTAGCTTGGGATGATGTTGGAGAGAGGCGGATGCTCGGTCCAGAAATGATCGCTCAGACAGTTGAGGTGGTCAGGAGAGTCCGAGATCATCTTAGAGTTGCCCAAGATCGCTAGCGTCATTGGGCCGATTCTCATCGACGCCCTCTAGAGTTTTCGATCGGTGATCATGTATTCCTGAGGATTTCACCTAACCGTGGCGTCATTCGTTTCGGCGTCCGGGGAAAGCTTAGTCCTTGGTATATAGGACCGTTCGACATTCTGGAGCGAGTAGGAGATGTATCATATCGTCTCGCTCTTCCGCCGTCGCTAAGCGAGGTGCATGACGTGTTCCATGTATCCCAATTACGACGGTATATCCCAGACCCGAGCCACATCCTGGATCATTCAGAATTGGTTGTTGGTACCAACCTTTCGTATGAGGAGAGGCCCGTATCTATATTAGACCGGAGAGAGAAGATACTCAAGAACAAGACTATTAAGTTAGTCCGAGTTGCTTGGGGTCATCACTCTTTGGGTGAGTCAACGTGGGAGCGTGAGGATGATATCCGATCACGATATCTCGACTTATTTGACTCGTGAGGTATAATGTCCTTCTTATACCTCATGCCTTCGATTCCTTGCTTGCATGATTGATTGCTTGATTGATTGTCTAGTATAGCTTGCCTGTGATTAGTGTAGCTTATTCTTGTCTCTCTAGCCTCTTAATTAAATTCCGAGGACGGAATTCTTTTAAGGTGGGTAGAGTTGTAATGCCTGTGGTTCGTATTACGTATTTCTGGAATACGTGTACGTAATTATTCTTTTATTGCCTGATTTTCTTGCTTAATTCCTTCTTGGCTTGGTCTATTCCTGGTTCGAATTGGTTGGTTCGGCCTGGCTTGGTTTGATTGGGTTCATGATGAACCCAAAGTGAACCCCTACTTACCACCACCATTTTGTATTTATTAGCCCTTTTTATTCTCTCTCTTCATTTATCATATTCTTCTTCCTCATTTACTTCTTACCTACCAGAGAAAAGAGATAGGTCTAGGCAAGTGCAACTTGCTTCATGGAGGAACTCCAATTTTATTACTTCATTCTCTTCCTTACTACATTCTAAAGCACTTTAGTACTTGGCATTTTCACTTTCCATGGCTAGATTCTTGTAGATTTATGTTTATTTTATTTTCGGATTTCTTGGGTTTTGATCTACTTAGTCTTGTTATTTCTATGTTTTGATGGTTCCATGTTGTAGAGAATTTTGTTCTACCCCATTTTGACCTATGGAAGTTCGGATTTGGGCTCCGGATGAAAGTTTTATGAAGCTTGGAAGGCATGGGTTCCTAGTGTTCTTCTCCTCAAAATTTTGGAGAAGAAGAACAGTTCCCTGGCGCATGGCTGTACTTGACCGCATGAGTAGTCATGCGGCAAGTCGCCATCAGCCGCATGAGACCCTTGTACTTCTAAACCGCATGAAACTTAGTCCCAACCGCATGAGGCTGAGTCTCATACTCAGCCGCATGGGCTCGTTTCCCATCAGCCGCATGAGTCTACATGGACTTAGTCGCAGGGCTGGGAACGAACTCTTCTTGAGCCGCATATGTAACTGTTTCCCCCCAGCCGCATAAGCAATCGCATCGACCCAGCCTCATGCGCCCTTACTTCTTCCGGGCCGCATGGGTTTTGCTATGTGAGCCGCATGGACTTGAGTTCGCCATCAGCCGCATGAAGACCCCTTTCTAATTCGAGCCGCATATGCGCTCACCTCCCTGAACCGCATGAACTCAAGCACTTGCCAGCCGCATAGGCCTTGATCCCCGAGCCGCATGAGAACCCTAGACCCTGGCCGCATGGACTTCTGAGTCCGGGCCGCATGATCCCGATTAATTTCAGCCGCATGCGCCTTTGCATTTCCAGCCGCTGGCGCCCTTGTACTTCCAGCCGCATGCGCCCCCTCCTTTCCTGGCCGCATATGACTGAACCGCATGACTTTCTCATGGTCCTGTGTATTATTATTTATTATTATTTGTCCATGTTTCGTAACTCCTCTATTAGATATTTTACGCCCATTTTATATCCTTACGCCTTTTGTCATGAACTTGATAATCATGGATTTGTTTAATATGTTTGGAAATGATACCTGAGCATGACACGATAGTGACCCGTAGTGGTGCACTCTTGACAAGAAAACCTGACATGACATGATAGTGGTCTGCCGTGGCGTACTCCTGACAAGTACACTTGACATGATAACCTGACATGATATATCTTGAGAAGCTGTTGCGACGGCTACCTGACATGACATGACCTGTATAAATTACATGGACACCGTGGGCGATTGTGCTTGTACAAATAAACCAGTCCTGTCTTGTATCATGTCTAGGGAGGGAGCTCCTGAGTACCACGGTCAGGAGTACCTATTGAAATGGACTAAGGTTAATAACTAGATTAACACATTAGTCATGAAGAGATTTCCCAGCTACAGGCAATCCCGTTACCTGGGCGCACCTGGGATCTGTAGCCTGCCGTCGAGTAGGACATATTTCCAGCACACTGTCATGTGTTGCACCTTTCAAGCTACTTAAGGGTACATGCATTTCCTGGACGGTGTACCCACCTGAATTCAACCCCTAATTTCGACCTGGGTAACCTGGATGGTCTGCAGGGCTTGTGGCTGTGGAGTAATCTCACTGCATCTTGCTAGTAATTAGGCCTGTACGTGATAACCCTAATTAGTTAAAGTATCAAGCCGTAGTTCTTGCTTGGCCGTGAAGTGATTGGATGGAGTCTAACCTGTCTAGCCTTGTCCTGATCCTGTTCCAGACTACTGCATGACCAGAATGTCTGTATTTATTTTACCGATAAATGGTGAGAATTTCAAGTTCTGTTCAGACAAAGGGTTACAACCCCGGTCCTTGTTTGGTTTACGGGTTGTAACCTGGTTATCTGAATAGTTCCATGGTTATCTCGTCGTATATCATCCTGATGTATTTTCTTATTTCCAGTTCTTACTTTTATTTATACTCTTATGCTGATTGCTGGTTTTAGTTCCTAAGTGAAGCTTCCTTTGTGGCACTTGCTCTTTCTGGGGTCTGATCCAGCTGGTTTTGTATGGCCAGATTTCGGAGCAGCTCCAGAGGATCTACCGACCTTCCAGCCAGATGGTGGCCACTAGACGGAACCCTGGCAACGAGTGGGTTTATTTTTGATCTCCCACTTTATTGTAAAAATATTCTTTTGAGGCGTTTAGCCGACGAGCACCTGTTTAGCTCGATTGTACTTTACTTACTATCTGCCTATGGGCTGTAACATGATTGACAGATCCTAGGGTTGATCATGTATGACTAAACTCTTGCTAGTCCTGACATTTTGTAACGACTAGCTTCATGATCAGCTGAATATGTAATGTTTGGGATGCCTTACTATTGTATATTTAATGATCATACATCTTGTGGCTTTTACTTACTTGCTTGTGATTGAGACATTAGGCTTGTTCATGACCATAGGAGACTATTGGCTTGTAGTAAACCCTCATGTATCTAGACAGCCGTGACCGTATAGCGAGATGGAATCCATTTTAATATACGTAGCTGGCTATGTCTGCCCCCGCTCTCCAGTATTCTGGTTCTGGGGCATGACACTGTTGAACCCTAATTAGCTTATATATATCTTATCTTTAGGTCCGTGGCATCACTCTGAGCAACAACCCCATTTGACAGCTTAGGATCGCATGCGAGTACATTCTCTAATAGTAGTTCCTTGTCTTGATATTTTCTGTATCCGATTTAGTTATAGTGTTTTACTTGATTCTTGCCACGATGGTACACGGACTAGTATATACCGGATTCCTGTCATGAGATGTCATTCTTAGATTTTCTTGGGATACTGGTACTTGCTACCTTCTTAGGAAATCTCGTGCCATGACGTGCTATGTCCGGATCCGTATACTATTCGGGGAATGGGGAATTATTAGGGGCTATGTGATCAAAGCAACCTTGTTACTATATTCTTGTGCTCGCGCCACTCTCCCTCATGTAGGGTGTAGCGAGATCCTATTTTCCTTGTGTTTGCTATCCAGGTTGGCCGGCATGACCCTTCCCAGATTTTTTTGTGATTGTCGGGCCAAGTGGATAGCCTGTCCTGTAACATTTCCCAAAGCTGATCACATAACACTCTAATAATTCAAGGCACATTTTATATTTACTTTATCTTATCTTATGTCCTGCTCTGTTCTACATTCAGTACTTTCTCACCATGTTATGATATTCAGTTACTCACATGTTCTACATGCCTTTATGTTGTACCTTGATTGGATACTAAGTTCTGCTCGGGAGAAGGGTTATAACCCCGGTCCTTGTTTGGTTTAAGGGTTATAACTCAGCTTTCGAATGGTTCCTAAGTCATCCTATATCATTGTCTTGTATTTTATTATACTGTCTCTTATAGAATTTGTCAATACTATGAAACTGTTGTTAGTTTATGTACTCGTTCTATCCTGACTGGATATGTTGACAATATTTTAGGAGTTGTTATGCCATTATTGGACTTCATGATGTTGCTAGCTGAGGTGGATCTCACTATTCTTCTATGTGAGTTGCCTGGTAGTTATCCTTAGTTTGTCTTGTTTTTTCTTCTTTATTTTCCTGTCTTATGATTCCTTCTAGTAGTTTCTATTGTTCTTGTGCCTTAGTTATCTTTCCTGTCTTATCTTCTTTAGATGTTGGATTGTGATTGAGTACATTTGTAGTTCATGGACCTTCTAGATGTAGTGTATATTTATTTGGATACTAGACAGCGTTCTACCGCCGATACTGCGGCGTAGGCTGGGCGTGGCCCACGTATTCGTATCCGTATATCCGGGTGCGGGTCGTGACACATTTTTAGCGGTGGCCCATGCAGGCCAGTCTTTCCAATTAATGCGAAGTCGTGGTAGTACTTGAGCTTTTTTGTACTACTACGAGCCTGCCCTAAGATTAAGGTTGAGTCATGGAATATTTTAGGAATTTGGTACTCAGTCACGTATTAGGAAACTCTTGGTAGATTCCAGGGATGACCCCTGGGAATCTTATTTCGAACTTTTTGAAACTTTTCCCATTTGTTTATGTCCGTCTTGATTTCTGAAACATCTGTCCGTTATCAACTTTATTCTTTCTTGAAATGAATTTGTGGACCCCAGAGGGAAGGTATAAGTTGAACTTATATATCTTCTAGGTTGAGACGAGAATATGATTTGCCAGTCTCATATCAGGTTGAGATTGTTTTAGATTATATTCCAATGATTTCCTTTTATCTTGACCTAGATAGTACCTTTGGACATTTTCTAAGAATTTTCTTCTAAACCCTATCTCAGAATCTGTTTTCGCTAGTTTTCATTTACTTATCTTTGATTCGTTGTTGAATTTTAAATCTTGATGTTCGTTCGTTGTTGAATTCGATTTTGATTTTGTTTGAGATAATTTTTTAAGGATTGAGTTAAGATATCCTGATAAACATATTTGATGGAGACGATGGGAACGGTAAATGTCTACTTTATTCATGGGGTTTAGAATTTATCGCAGTCATATTAGCTAGCATGATAGGGACATGGAGCCTGATTTTGGATATACTATCCTAGTTATGGAATTTAGATTCTCTTGCATCCATACCGGTTGGCGTGGTAAGGAATCTAGATGACATGATTATAGGGTGTATACCTTAGTTATGGACTCGATCGTTTATTGCAGCTATTCTTACTGGCGTGGCATAAATTCTGGCAGCATGGTTTTGGATAGACGTGTATGGTTATCAGGTCTTATCTTAAATTGATTCACTTCTTTTTGACCAAATGATGAGGACAATTCATACCCTTATTTCTCGATTTATCATTCATTTCTTTTCTTATCGTATGATGATTTCCTCATCTTGCCATCATTTTCTTTGACTTGTTTAGCTATGTCTTGATTACACCAATCACCTATCTCATATCTACATCTGTCATCTACACTTGAAATCTCTGAAAATTTTGAAATTTTTATATCTCAATTGTTTCTTAAATTTTGATACTGTTAAGATTTTGATTCCCTTCTGTCCATGATTAATCAATTTTGATCGTCTTGTTTATCGTGCCAAAGAGTCTTGGTTGCTAACTAGACTCTAGATGACTTCAAATTCCTTTGTGACTTGGATTTTCATCCTTGGATGCTCGTGCCCAGCCTTTGTTGATCTTATTCTCCATCTTGCCAAATTCTGATTTATTCAAAAGTTGATCAACTTAGATCGTGTTGAGACTAATTTCATTATCGTAGTTAGATTTCAATGCTATTAACCCTCGTGCATTGACTTTCGATTTTGATCATGTTTAGATTTTGGACACTCGTGTCTAAACTCTTTTTGACCTTGATTTCATTTCCTGATTACATCCAAATTCTTTGTGATTAGTCGTGCCTACATGACTTGGCATGACTAAGACAACTTGGGATTTCCTTGACCATGATTTTAACGATCATAACTATATATTTTATCTTGCCTCAAACTCGTGCCTAAAATTTTTGACTTTCAATCACGACTAACTAGTGTGACTACGAAATTATTCGTGTTAGAATTAAACATGTTTGACTTTCTACCGTGCCTAATTGACTTGGGTTCCTTCCTAAATTGTGCTGTTAAGACCTTGATTTTGAATTCATGATTTATCGTCTTTCACAACTGAACTTGAACCTTGATCGTGCTTATGTGACCTATAATCTGATTTTTATCAAATCTAACTCTCAATCGTGCTATACTCAAATTTTTCTCTCCATTTGCTTCTTTTAGCCCTGTTTTAGATCATGACTATCCGACTTTGATTTTCATGATCTTGATAATCTTAACCCTCAAATCGTGCTAAAAATCTTGAACCCTAATCATCTGTGCCGAAATAGATCTCCTTCGTACTTAAATTTTGATTCTCTAGTCACTCGTGCTCAGGTTTCATTCCTGATCATGACTAGGTTTGCGATTTTCGTCGCTCTACTCTACTTCGTGCCTAAGTGGTTAATCATTCCAAAATTTTTGAACGCGTCTGGGTCTTGATTTCACTCATGACCAGGTGGTTAAATTCTCGATCACTGTTGTGCTAAGTATTGTTTATTCCTAACAATACCTAACCAAATCATTTTTCGTCTTGATCGTGCCTATGTATAACCCTAAATCTAATTTCATCGAGCTGAAATCCTGTTAATCAATGTTTTGACTCGATTGTAACCGGACGAAGCTCAAGTTTTGATTTCGTTATCATACCTCTATCGTGCCAAGTGAACTTAGACTATTTCCAATTTTAATCACGTTCGAACTTGGATCGTATTTCATGATTTTATTAATCATACTCCTTAATCTTTGATCGGGCCTATAAGACCTTGATTTCGATTTTGTTGTGTCTGAAATTTTGTCTCAACCTTGCCAAACCTTGTTTTGGTCATGGTTAGCTTTTCATCTTGATCGAGCCTGTGCGACTTCAGGTTGATTTTCCATCAACCTAAGTCCTACAGATCACCCCGTACTTGAACTTCATTTATATCGTCAATTCCCCTAATCGTCTCTAAAATCGTGCCCCAATGATATGACTTATTTCTGAAATCATGCACTTTTTGTTCATATCATAATTCTATCATGCCAAAATGCTCTATCGTGCCTGAACAATTTTGAATTGATTTTCTTGATCGTGCAAAACTCGTCATTCTTTGATCGTGCCTAAAATATTGCTTAAATTTTCTATCATGTTTTAACCCCACTAACAACCTTTAATTTCGAGGACAAAATTTTTACAAGGTGGGTAGGATGTAAGCCCCCTGAATTTTCGGAATTATTTTTGAATTTTCTAAATGAATTATTATCGATAATTCATTTTTATTTAATTAATTTTGATCATTAAATGCTCTTTACCGTGACTTTGGTTTCTAGAGCATCAGGGATGCCAGTCTTTGGAAAATTTCTTCTTGAAGTTTGTAGTAGACGAGATTATCTTCAATTTGATATATCAGGTCCCACTCGAACTTGTCCTCTTGTGCTCCATTTGCTTCGCACAACTTTCGGGTCAAATTAGAAAAATTTATCGTTTATCAAAATTCGTGACTTAATTTCCAACTTAATTTTCGGGCCCAACATCGGCCCAATCCAGTCGACCCAATATATGGCCCTGGCCTGTTTTGAGTCTACTATGCACGTGTCACTTGCGTGCCACCGAATTGATCTCCCTTGTGCTCCCATTTCATCCGTGATTTTAAATTGGTTTAATTTATTAGTTTAATTAAATCTTGGCCCCAAGCTTGTCCAAACTTGGCCCAACACCCAATCTAATTTGGTGTATGCCCTATCATGTCTACCCAAACACCCCACATAATTTCTCTTTTTTTCCTACTCTAAAAATATCTATTTTTTTCTATCTACTTAATTAAATATCTATACTTAAATATCTACTTCTCTTTTCTTTAATATATATATAAATATGACTCTCTCTCTCTCACTTCACTCCTACACACAAACACACACAAACACCCCCTCCCATCAGCCGAACACCCCCCTCTCTCTCTAAATATCTCCTTCTCTCTCTCTAAATATCTCTCTCTCCCTCTTTATATAATATATACACACACACATATATATATATAATATAATCTCTCTCTCTCCCCTCTCCAATCACTCACCCACTCTCTCACCTCCACCACCCGAACCACTCTCCTCCTCCTCTCTCCCCCGTGAGGCCGCCGTCGTGTCGGGCCGCCGCCGTCGCCGGCCGCGCGAGCTGCAGTAGCAGCAGCCAGCAACCACAACAGCAGCCGCAGCAGCAGCGCGCACAGTGTCGCGCGTGCGCGGGCCGCCGTCGCCGCCGGCCGCGCGAGCTGCAGTAGCAGCAGCCAGCAACCACAACAGCAGCCGCAGCAGCAGCGCGCACAGTGTCGCACGTGCGCGGGCCGCCGTCGTGCGCCGTCGTGCCGCCGCACGGCGCTGCCGCCGTCGTGGCCAGCCACCCCTGGCCCGGCGCCCCTCCGGCGAGCCTCCCCTCGATGTTCGCCCGCCTCTCCAACGTGTATCGGAGTCGATTCGTGCGTTTTGCACGGAATCCCGTCGACGCCCGCGCGGACAAATTTCAGAATTCGTATTTCATCGCAGCGACTTCGTATGGATTTTCTGGACAATCCGACCGTTGGATCAGCGATTTCTTTGCTCCATCTCAATCTCGGTCTCAATTTCGGTATATAGCTCTTCACTCCCCTCAATTTTTGTCCATTAATTTTATCTTTTGATACATCAAAACCGGCCAGCAAGTTGATCGTTTAAATTGTGTTATTTTTGGACAGTTTTGCGGAGCCAACTTCGTCGGTTTGTATCTCCTCCATCGCAGCACCGTCTGGCGTGCCACTGGTTCCTATGCGCAGCTGGTATAACCCTCTTCCTACCTCTTAAGTTTCGTTTCATTATGAGCACGTTTGGTTGGTTGAATTCGACGCCAAATTTGGCCGTCCGAATTCGTAATTTCCAACTTGTAAAATTCCATTTTTGAACTCGGGAATCTGAATTCAATTTCTGACACCACCAGTAGACTCATGGTGTCGTTCTGGCACGTTTTCATATAAAGTTTGTTAGATTTGGAGGACGTGAGCCCTGACACGCATTTCGGTGTAAAGCGGGCCCCACAGTCCGGGTCAACGAAACTTTTTGACGCCGGCTCATAGGAATTCAATTCTGGATATACCGTTGAGTTCGTATCGTCATTCTGGACTCGTTGACATATAATTTTCTAGGTTTTAGTGGACATTGGTTTCGGCACGCACTTCGGTGCAAGTCGGATACCAATATCCGGATCAACGGGTCATTTTGAGATCGGCTCATCGGAATCCAATTCTGAATATACCGTTGAGTTTGTATCGTCATTCTGGACTCGTTGACATATAATTTGCTAGGTTTTAGTGGACATTGGTTCCGATACGCACTTCGGTGCAAGTCGGATACAAATATTCGGGTCAACCGGTCATTTTGAGATCGGCTCATCGGAATCCAATTCTGGATATACCGTTGGATTCGTATCGTCATTCTGGACTCGTTGACATATAATTTGCTGAGTTTTGCGGACATTGGCTCTGACACGCTTTTTCGTGCAAATCGGATTCCAATATCCGGGTCAACGGACTAATCTGAGATCGGTTCATCGGAATCCAATTTCGGATATACCGTTGAGTTCATATCGTCATTCTGGATTCGTGGACATATAATTTGTTAGCTTTAGTGCACTTTTATTCCGGCACATTTTTGGTACAAAGTGGGTCCGGCACTAGGGGTGAGCATTATTCGGTTTTGGACCGAAAACCGAACCGAACCGAACCTGTCACGCCCCAGTACCGAAATACGAAGACGGACTAGGCCAGCTACTCCATATGAGGTACGTAACGTCATACGGCGATCGTGGCTGTCGAGAGACTAGGGGGTACATGCTACAATCAAGTCTCCTATGGTCCCACAGAGTTCTATGTCTCAATCAATCAAGTCACATCAGCAATTAAATGAACATTAAAGATAAAGCAGTAAGGCGTCCCTGACGCTTCATCAAAATGATCATGAGAGACCAGCTTTATAATTTAGCTATCTCAGAGAGTCAGGAGTACAAAATTATATACAGCTGCAGTCTGTTTATTTACAATTCTGTACTGACACAAAATATCATGTAATCCGGCTAACAGGTGCCGGTGGCTAAATGCCGCACAAAATATAAGCAGGAGTGGTGGAGAAGAAACCCACTCGAGTCCCCGAACCGCCATGCTCCTAGTATGCACCATGGATGTCAGGGAGGAAGATCGTGTCCTCTGGCTCTGCTACGAGATCTGGCCAAACAAAACCAGCGGGATCAGTCCCGAATAGCAACTACCGCCAAAGGGGCACAAGAGTTAAGATTAAAAACCCAGATAATAGAATGATTGATAATAGTAATACTTATGCAACTATTATAGGGTAGCGCAACATCCTCGAACCCATATGGCACCCTTACAACCAAACAAGGACAAAAGGTGCCGCATGGAGTCGGGACGTGTCGTACTCTATAACTTTCACATAAGTTAAAAAGGTATAAACAATAAAATCTCCTGATCGTTACTTCGGTCGATAGCCTATCGCAGCACAATAACCAACCCAACAATCAAACAAGAACATGGGTTGGATCATGTACCATGATAGACCATGTTCCTCAGTCATTCACAGAAGTAGCACTTCACAACCAGAATAAGTCTTCCGTTCATAACTTCGGTCCACAGCCTGTCATAGTACGATAACCAACCCAATAATCAAACAAGAACATGGGTTGGATCACGTACCATGACAGTCCGCTTCCCTCAGTTATTCACGGAAGGTAATAAGATACACTCAAGTCATTTTCGCGGCCAATCAAGTCTACGAGTTTCTAGTGGGACGAGGTTATCCTCGCATCAGGTTATTTCAAAATCTTCAGATCGTATCTTTCCAGCAAGGCTAGCCAACCCAGGGGTTCGCGTAGACAGGTGTCATTGAGCACAGGTCCCTCATAAGGCCACCTTGCCAAGACATATAATATATAGCAGGAATTAATCGGATACAGTTATCCGCTCGTTGCGGATGACACAGTATCCGTGGAGACCAGCCGGCGCGTCAAGACAATATCTCAAGGCGGCTGGTGTAACACGATCTCGAGATTTTGCCCTCCCCATGCATCTAGTATGTTTAGTTGCCTAATTTAACCCTAGGTGAAATCTTGGACTCACATGCTGTGGCCTGCATGATTATCCTCCTAAAGTCGTACTTTAGTACGAGTACCCCAAAGAGGGCCATATCAATCAGTATGTCAACATGTGCTACCCTCCTTAGTGTAATGCATCATTGTAAATACGCCACGTGGAGTTACGAGTCATTTGTCGAGCATGAACAAGAACTGGGACATTCAGGTACATGTATCGGGTAGGAACACTTTGTTCTCCGGGGTCACATTAGTGCTCATATCATGCTCGGGACAAAAGGCGTAAGGATATAAAATGGGCATAAAATATCTAATAAAATATCAAAATACAGGGTTATAGAAGAGCCAAGCTTAAAGAAATAAAAACCAAAGCTCCAAGAGCCAATGGTTAAGCAAGGGGGTCAGGGGAGCAGCGTAGGTGAAAAGTCACGCACGCTACAGGGAGCAGCGTAGGTGAAAAGTCACGCACGCTGAGAGAGCAGCGTAGGTGAAAAGTCACGCACGCTACAGGGAGCAATGTACGTGAAAAGTTACGCACGCTACAGGGAGCAGCGTAGGTGAAAAGTCACGCACGCTGAGAGAGCAGCGTAGGTGAAAAGTCACGCACGCTACAGGTAGCAATGTAAGTGAAAAGTCACGCACGCTGAGAGAGCAGCGTACGTGAAAAGTCACGCACGCTGAGAGAGCAGCGTAGGTGAAAAGTCACGCACGCTACAGGGAGCAATGTACGTAAAAAGTCACGCACGCTACAGGGAGCAGCGTAGGTGAAAAGTCACGCACGCTACAGGGAGCAATGTACGTAAAAAGTCACGCACGCTGAGAGAGCAGCGTATGTGAAAAATCACGCACGCTACAGGGAGCAATGTACGTGAAAAGTCACGCACGCTGAGAGAGCAGCGTAGGTGAAAAGTCACGCACGCTCAAGGAGACACGCTTCCAACAGGAAGCGTACTCAAGTCTGCGTACGCACGCTAAAGAGCGCGCGTAGCTCAGTGTGCGTACGCTAAACAGCTCTGCACACTGCTCACTGTCTTCTCCAAACAGCAAGAACACCATGGTTGAACCCAAAGCTTCAAAACATCACAACTTGGCCATCCGAACTCCAAATCCGGATTTCCAAAGTTTCATCTTGGGTGAAATGGAATTCTCTTCCACATGGAAGCATCAAAACCCACAAAACCCCAACGAAAATAGATCAAGACCAAGGAAATTCGAAAATGATTAAAATTTAGATCTACAAAAATCAAAGCTTCAAAATGGAAATTTCCAAGTTCTAAACTAGTATAGATTGAGGAGAAGAACATGTTTTGGCAAATAGTTTTGTAAGAAATCATTGACAAAATTATGGATCCATCTCTTGAGCAAGTTGGTACTTGCCTTGGTTGGTGGAGGAAATAAATGAGAGGAAATAAATGAGAGGAGAGAGAATGAGATGAGTTATATATAAAGATCTTGGACCCATGGGTTCATGATGAACCAAAGGGTTCATGATGAACCATTGGTGAACCAAGAATAGGTTACCCAAATGAGCCAAAACTGTAGGCCCAAATGCAGAAAATAAATTAGGAAATAATATTTTGTCGAATACTTTTGGGAAATGCATGAAGAAATACTGCATAATAAATATCGTATAAATTCAAGGTAAATATAATTTATCGGTTTACGTATTAAATTACGTATTCCAGGATTGGGGAGTGACAGAACCGAATAAGAGGTTCGGTTCGGTTTTAAAAAAATTCGGTTCGGTTTTGGTTTTGAAAATACTAAATTTTCTTATTCGGTTTCGATTTCGGTCAAAAACCGAAAACCGAATAAGTAAATTTAATTAATTAATATATATATATATGTGTGTGTGTGTGTGTGTGTGTGTGTGTGTGTCTGTACTATATATATAAGTATTAATATATATAGGTATATACTAAATATATATAGGTATATACTAAATATGTCTATGTATATTTAGTTACTATATATATTAACAAAAAAATTCAAAAAAATCAAAAAAATATGAATAAACCGAATAAACCGAAAACCGAACCGATTTAATTCGGTTCGGTTTGATTCGGTTTTGGGCTAATTCGGTTCGGTTTCGATTTTGCTTATTCGGTTTCGGTCCAATTCGGTTTTGGGTTATTCGGTTCGGTTTAAACCGAATAAATCGAATGCTCACCCCTATCCGACACGGATACCATTTTGGCCCGAAATTACGTTTTTGTCCCTGTGTCCAAATTGGACTTATGGATAGGCTATCCTAGCTAATTTGACCATTCTGGACACGTTGGTGATGGTTGTTTCACCATCCGACAACATCTGTAGGTTTTTAACCTATTATTATTATCTTTCTCTTTTGTTTGTATTTTGAGATCCATCGATTCCAATGATTTCACCATCACTGAAATTGATATGTTGACCCTGTAGATATTTATAGAGACTAGCTTTGACCCTGTTTGACCATGGTTGACTACTTTGACTGAACGTCAAAGTAGAGTCAATATTTGACCTAGGTTAGACTAGTTTGACCTTGGTTGACCACAGTTGACTATTTTGACCAAAGTCAACCGGAAGGCAACTGTAACCTAAACTTTACTAGAACTTGACCGAAGTTAACCAGTTGACCAAAAGTCAACTGTTTGTCAACATTAGCCTAGTTTGACCTAGAGTTGACCAGTTGACCAAAAGTCAACTGTAAGTCAACCATTGACCCTGTTTGACCTAGTTTGACTTGGTTTGACTTCTTGTGACCTACTTTGACCTGGTGTGACTCAGTGTGACCTAGTTTGACTTAGTTGACTGAGTCTGACCTAGATTACATAGCTTATACTATAGAATCAAGCCTAATACTGTTGAACCCTAATTAGCTTATATATATCTTATCTTTAGGTCCGTGGCATCACTCTGAGCAACAACCCTATTTGACAGCTCAGGACCGCAGGCGAGTACATTCTTTGATAGTAGTTCCTTGTCTTGATATTTTCTGTATCCGATTCAGTTATAGTATTTTACTTGATTCTCGTCACGATGGTACACGGGCTAGTATATACCGGATTCCTGTCATGAGATGTCATTCTTGGATTTTCTTGGGATACTGGTACTTGCTCGATCTTGTTCTTGTACTTGTATTGACACCGATTCCTGAGAAGGAGTAGCTACCTTTTTAGGGAATCTTGTGCCATGACGTGCTATGTCCGGATCCATATACTATTCGGGAAATGGGGAATTATTAGGGGCTATGTGATCAAAGCAACCTTGTTACTATATTCTTGTGCTCGCGCCACTCTCCCTCATGTAGGGTGTAGCGAGATCCTATTTTCCTTGTGTTTGCTATCCAGGTTGGCCGGCATGACCCTTCCCAGATTTTTTTGTGATTGTCGGGCCAAGTGGATAGCCTGTCCTGTAACATTTCCCAAAGCTGATCACATAACACTCTAATAATTCAAGGCACATTTTATATTTACTTTATCTTATCTTATGTCCTGCTCTGTTCTACATTAAGTACTTTCTTACCATGCTATGATATTTAGTTACTCACATGTTCTACATGCCTTTATGTTGTACCTTGATTGGAGACTAAGTTCTGCTCGGGAGAAGGGTTACAACCCCGGTCCTTGTTTGGTTTAAGGGTTGTAACTCAGCTTCCGAATGGTTCCTAAGTCATCCTATATCTTTGTCTTGTATTTCATTATACTGTCTCTTATAGAATTTGTCAATCCTATGAAACTGTTGTTAGTTTATGTACTCGTTCCATCCTGACTGGATATGTTGACAATATTGTAGGAGTTATTATACCATTATTGGACTTCATGATGTTGCTAGCTGAGGTGGATCTCACGATTCTTCTATGTGAGTCGCCTGGTAGTTATCCTTAGTTTGTCTTGTTTTTTCTTCTTTATTTTCCTGTCTTCCTTCTAGTAGTTTCTATTGTTCTTGTGCCTTAGTTATCTTTTATGTCTTATCTTCTTTAGATGTTGGGTTGTGATTGAGTACATTTGTAGTTCATGGACCTTCTAGATGTAGTGTATATTTATTTGGGTACTAGACAGCGTTCTACCATCGATACTGCGACGTAGGCTGGGCGTGGCCCACGTATTCGTATCCGTATATCCTGGTACGGGTCGTGACACGAGTTCAGGCCAAAAGGCGTAAGGATATAATAGGAGAAATGTCATGCCGACATGAAGTGAATAAAGTATAGAGCAATAGGAACATCAAGATTAGATTACGCCAAGGCTGATCTATGCCATGACTAGTCTACGCCAAAGCTTTACGCTAAGGCCACCAGTTTACGCCAAAGCTTTACGCTAAGGCAAATACACGAGTAAAGAAAGTACGCATAAACTTGTACGGTCAAGAGTCAAAGTTTATGCATGAATGAATACGCGTAAAGGAATAATGTTATGCATAAACTTGCACGCGCAAAAAAAAAAAAACCATTACGCTAGCCAAAGGACTACGCGTAAAACAGAGTTAAGTTTACGCATGAATGAATATGCGTAAAAGAAATACGTCAAGCCAGAGTAGACTGCGTAAAAATAGATTCACGCTGACACGAGTGATCGTGGACGTAAAGCTCGGTACTACGTGGACATGTAAAACGTGAGCGTAAAGGGCTGATACTACGCGAGCACGTATAACGTGAGCGTAAAACTCCTTCCGAACTCCAAACTCCATAAAATCTCCATTCTAAACCTAAAATGGGATTCCATGGGTCAAAATGGCGTATAACACAATCTCAACAAATCTGGAACGAACAAACCTTGAAAATAAGAAAATTTGATAGATCAAAACCCACAAAATCCGAAAATGCCAATTTCTAGATCTACTGAAAGTAAGACATCAAAATGCAAAATGCCAAGTTCTAAACTATCTTAAAATCACGAAAGAAAGATTAATGAACCATAAAAATATGGGTTCTCATGTGGAAGCAAGATGCACTTGCCTATGAGTTTGGTAGATGGAGAGAGTTATGAGGAAGAAGAAGAGTAAATGAGAAGGAGAAGTAATGAAGAGAGAGAAAAGGTTGATGCTTAAATGGAGATGTGGTAGGTGTGGGTTCGGTTCATGATGAACCATCACAATACGAAAACAAACCAAACCAAGCCGAACCCAAGAGGAGAAAATAAAATACAGAAAAATAATTAGCGCAAAATTAAAGAAATTAAATACAGAACAAATACATGATAAATATTAAATAAATACATTCAAGCAGTACACGTATTATACTACGTATTCTGGGAACGAAAAGTGACACACCGCACCCGCTCCTGGACTGCATCCCCTTTGCTCTATGCTGCACCGCACCCATCTCACTTTAATTTCTAACATCAAAGAAAAGAATTTAAAGTGCTTCTCTTGTTACTCGAAATCTGCAGCCTCTGGGGACAATATGTCTGACTCTAACCACTTGGACTAGAGATTATCGACATATATATATATATATATATATATATATATATATATATATATATATATATATATATATATATATAATTGAACAATAACCTATATGAACTGTATTTGGACAAGTAATGTTTGGTCCAGAAAGGGTTTAGTGCCACAAATCTTTTTGGAGACGGATACAAACTCCTTCAAGATACCAAGGTTAGAAATAGAAATTAATTAACATATTTCGTGTTAGAAAAGAGTACCTAAAATTTGGACATGACCTGATATTGATCGAAACCATAAATTAATCAAAACCTAATTTTGGACGAGTAGCGTCTGGTCCAATTAATCGTTCAAGTAGGTCAGATTCTGCATATTAGGCCCATTTCATACTCCATGTTTGTACATAACGCAAGAAGTAGTAATAAATAATCAAACGGATTTACGGAAAATTGGTTTCGACAAGAAGTCTATTTTTATTTACCCACAAAACGAAATTTGGACTTTTTTTTTTTGATATATTCGACGTTATGTATCGAATTTGAGTGATGTTCGTCATTACACTAAATAGTTGTTACGGCAACCTAAAACTACTTTTTTTTAAAATAAATATAGGTGAGAGAAATTAAATTAAATATAAAAATAATTTTAGGTGCATGTTACTAGTATATATAATTGATGTCCTTTTTTGGGGAACTGAATGGTTGTTCTGGTACTGGATCCGGATAGATTTTTATAAAAATTAGAAAAAAAAAATTGTAAGATATTGAAAATTTCTTGTCGCCAGTACATTTCCTAGATAATTATATCAATACCTAGTACAATTTTTTTAATTAGCGTTGATATTAAGAAGCATTACGAGTTATTATATATTAGAAGATTCGGATATAAATATTTTTATTAGCGTTGATATTAAGAAGCATTAAGAGTTATTAATATTAGAAGATTCAGATATAAATAAGAGAATAGAAAAGTTTAACGTTGGCCCAAATTTTTTAGAAAAAAGTAAATGTAGAATGTATTGGATTTGTATGAGAATAGTAGGAAATAATAAAGTGAGCTCTGATCTCAAAGATTGTGTGGTCAAAAATTGACGTGGAAAAAAAAAAAAGTAAAGTCTAGAATTTAGAAAGTTGGACTCCAAATTGAAACTTACTATTCAACAAAATGAGTTCCTACAATTTAAAATCTAGAAATTGGGAAGCCCAATATTTAGCACCTATGGGATGAGCCTTACTAACGATGCTCTAAGTACATCTATTATATTACGTATTATAGTATTTTTACATTTTCAATATTTATTTTACTGTAGATAGTGCCACATGTATAACAAAAACTTCAATAGTTATTGGATAAATGACAAAAAAATTCCTCGTTAGATATCTGACTTTTGTAAATTAAGATCTATTAGTCATTTTTAGCAATTTGCCACTCCTTAGATTACAAATCCGCTCAATAAGGTCCCTCCAGTCAAAATTAAAATTTTTAATCCCGAAAATGTCTCTGCCCCCCTCTTCCCCCCGGTGGTGGCGACGACCACCCAGCCCAGCCCGACCCCCCTTGCCCTCCCCCCGCCGGCCGGCACCCTTGCCCTCCTCCCGCCCGACCTCCTCTGCTCTCGTCCCGCCGGCGAGCCCCC
Organism: Iris pallida; assembly: GCA_029216955.1. Lineage (NCBI taxonomy): Eukaryota > Viridiplantae > Streptophyta > Magnoliopsida > Asparagales > Iridaceae > Iris > Iris pallida. The sequence continues at coordinate 990,149 of JANAVB010016796.1, read as the reverse complement.
AGCCTCGCCCGACCCCCCCTGCCCTCCCCCCGGCGGTGAGCTCCCAACCCCGCCCATCCCTCGCGAGCCTCCCCCCGACCTCGTCGGCCCCTCGCGGTCCTCTCCCGCCCTCGTCCCGACCCCACGCAGCCCTCCCCGTGGCATCGTCGGCCACCCAGCCCCTCCCCCAATGGCCGAGTAGGGAGGGGGGGGGGGGGGGGGGGGGGGAGGGGTAAAATTGTCATTTGGAAATTTTTTGCAACAAAAAATAAACAGTGAAAAATTTAAGAGCATGTGGTATTTTTTTCGCAAAAATTGCCAATTTAGGGAGGATTTTTTTGTCATTTACCCATAATTATTTTAAATGCAGCAATATTTGTTACGAAAAAAAAAGTTACAATTCCATTTATACTTTTTTTTTTTTTGTTGCAACTAATTTCGAGTTAGGCGGCAACCCAACTACTTGAATCCGGTGCGTCATCACAGGGACCACGCGCTTATAGCTGAAGACGACAGTGACACGTAACCGTACTGTGCGTCATTCGCCAATAGCGTTATGCCACGTGGTACATAAATCTACATTAGTAAATAGTTTCTTTGCTTATTACATAGAAATGTAAATAAATTATTAAGAATAGTGATTTTTTAAAAATTTCTCTTTCTCACGGACTACGCGTGAAATCATTGAATAGACAAAAAAGTTTTGTCGCTGTCGCTGTTGCTTTTTTTATTTTTTATTTTTACTCGTTTTAGGTTTTTATTATTATTTGTTGTTTAAACAAAACAAAACAAGAAATGTAGCAAAAACATGATAAATAAGTGTATTTATGTTTTTTAACTAAAAATTAAAAAATAGTAAAAACGATAAAAAAAATGGTTTATTGTTGTAAATTATATATTTGGGGATAACAACAGAGAAGTGTTTGTATAATTTTTTTGTATGGTACTTTTTATGATTTATGGATAATCACAAATAAGTGCTTGTATTCCTTTGTATATATGTGTTTACCAAAAATAAATAAATTTACCTTATTAGACATGCTTCTTTAGAAGTAACAACTAGATATGGGCAAGTATTTATTTTCTAAAATAAATTGGAAAATTTTAAAAAATAGGAAAAAAAAAAACTAAAGTGATTCTAAAGAGTACCTTATTTATTTTTGAACCGACGAGTTGATTTTATTCATCAAGATCAAACTTAGGCCTCATTTGGTTCGCGGAAAGAAAATGAAAGTAAATTAATTCTTTGCTATTTTTTTCCCTTTAGAATATTATAATTTTTGACAATTTTTTTTTCCGGTCTTTGGAAAAAACATAATCATGGTCAGAATATATCTTTTACTTTCCTAATAATGTTTGGCGTTTTTAAGAAAAGGAAGCAAAAGTAAATCAATTTTTCAATAATACTCTCTTGCTAATGAGAAAACTTAAGCAAGACTGACACATAATTATAAAAGGTAATATGGATACAAATGGTAGCTGTAAGTAAAGTTTTCTAGCATGGATATTTAAGTCAAAAATAATATAATAAATGCAAGAAAGAGGGATAAAAAGTAATTTCTTATATGGGTGAGGAAACTTTTTTTTTCCTATTTTTTTAACCATTGAAAATTATTTTACTTTCCATATTCTTTTCTTTGGCTTCCAAATACATGAAAGAAATGACTTTTCTTTTGCAATGCTCAAATTTTGGTAACCAAACGTGGTCTTATGTTAGATAGCTTCATTGTGTCTACAAGCATGAGTGGACACACCATAAGTTTGTCCTATCTTTAATAAATTTATTTTAAAAATGTCGATTAATCCGTGACTAGTTTAGTTAATAAAGTTACGGGCCATTCTTAAGTACAATTCCTTTTATGCACTTTATTAACACCAAGTTGGTCCAACGCTTGTAGCTCACGTGAAAAATAACACGGATATCAGACGGGACAGACATGGTTCGAACCCCTAACCCTAAGTTCCTAAAAAATTAATAATAACCAAGTTGCATTCAATATATGTTCAAATTTCATTTTTGTTCGTGACCAATTTCTGTCTGATTGAGTTTATTATGTTGTAATTTATAGTGTTGGAGATTTCGAAGTTAACCGAATCAAAATGGAAAGGATAAATTTGATATATGTTGACCGTGACTAAATTTATAGACATAACAATCACATTTTACACAATAAGCATCATACAAAATGAGTTATATATTGTTGACTAGTTTATATAACAAAAATTTGTAGACACCATTTTACCATAGTAAATTTGGCCACATAATGTTGTTATATAAAATTTGGTTCGCATAATTATGATTTTGGATAATAAAAAAATTATTCGTTTTCTGTGTTTGGATGTCAAAAAAAATGCGTAAAAAAATCAAAGGAAAAAAAAAGGAGAATGGTTCTTCATCCATCCCAGGATTCACTTTTGTTGGTGCTTTATTTACATGGAGAGAGCTTGCTCTCAACATGCCTTGTAAAATTTTAGTTCCACATTGGAAAAGCACCATGAGTTATCTCAACATATATACTTGGGTGTGTTGTTGAGAGATGCACATGGGGTGGTGACCCTAAGGAGGGAACCATGTGGGTGATTTTACTAGGAGGTAAGAATAAGGCTCCAAGGATTAAGCATTAATGCTTTTGTCATTCTCTTGGATTAATTCCACTTGGAGCTAAGCCCCAAAGGGGCTTAGCGACTCGGACTCGGACTCGGACTCGGGCTCATGAGGCGTAATGTGGCGTTTTGTTGGCGCACTTAGCACGTCAGCAGTCATGCGGTCTTTATGCGGCTCATGCGGCTCATGCGGTCCATGCGGTCCATGCGGTTCATGCGGCTCATGCGGTCCATGCGGTCCATGCGGCCCATGCGGCCCATGCGGCCCAAGCGGTCCATGCGGCCAGGCTGCTGCTGTTGCTGCCGCATGGAGGTCCATGCGGCCATGCGGTTCATGCGGCCATGCGGCTCATGCGGTCCATGCGGTCCATGCGGCTCATGCGGCCATGCGGTTCATGCGGCCATGCGGTCCATGCGGTCCATACGGTCCATGCGGCTCATGCGGTTCATGCGGCTCATGCGGCACATGCGGTCCATGCGGCCCATGCGGCCCAAGCGGTCCATGCGGCCAGGCTGCTGCTGCTGCTGCCGCATGGAGGGCTACGCTGACTGTGCAGATTTCAAATCGGTTATGGAAAGAGTGAATCTATGCGATTAATTCAGATCCTATCTTTGTGGGATTTGAATTAATTTCGTTACTATATTTGTGGGATTTGAATTAATTCAGTTCCTATCTTTGTGGGATTAGAATTAATTCGTTGCTATCTTTTTGTGATTTGATTCAATCTTTCCATAACTGAAGAGGCGGCTAGGGTTTTCACTCTCTCTCTATATATACTCTCTTCTGGCCTCCTTTGTGGGAACAACAAAAAATACAAGTCAGAAAAGAGAGAAAGAGAGAGAGTTGCTGCCGCCATTGCAAGTCCATCCGAGGAGTCAGAGCAGAGTGGACATCGAGCGTTCCACAAGTTCTTCAAACTTGCTGGTTCCTGGAAGCAGATCGTGTGGGGCGAATCTTGCTTTGAGCAACGGTGTTTTGACACCCCAGCATTGTTCTTCTTCTCATCTCTCTAGATTATTGTAACTTGTTCTGTCCCAATTGCAACACGTTTGCAAGGAAGAACAAGAGATCTTCTCTTTGCTATTTTTCTCCTTCATATTGTAATTTGGCTATTTAGATTTATTCGTAGATCTTGAGTTTGATCATCACAAAGTTTTGTGTGACATCTCAGATCTCGATTGCATCTGTTTTTCCATCTTTGATCAAGCCCCGGGACTAACAATCTCAAAGCAAGATCCGTATAGATGGAAAACATTAACGCTTCGCTCCTCCAATCGGACTTCTGCAAGTTGGAAAAGTTCGATGGAGAGCACTATCAAGTCTGGAAGAGAAAGGTGTACCTAACTCTTCAACTGAAAGATGTTGATCATGTTCTGTTGGAGGAAGAACCCTCTGTTCCAGACACTGGATCTACTGCCGCCATCAACGCGGCTACCAAACTCCAGGCCAAATGGAGAAGGGAAAATAGCATCTGTAGGCTTATCATCCTGAATGCTATGGAGGACTCCCTGGCAGAATCCTACTCGAAGAAGGAACTTGCCAGAGACATATGGGAGTCTGTGGAAAATCTGTATGAAGAAGACAAGAACAGGAGCAAAATGTTTGTGGTTGAAAAATATCACAAATTGCTCTTTGAGGACGAAAAGTCCATGCTGCCACAGGTGAAGGAATTTCTGAAGCTGCGTCAGAAACTGGAAGACGAAGAGATGCCCCTTCCCGACAAGTTTGTCGTCGGAGGGATCGTCTCAAAACTTCCTGCTGGATGGAGTACCTTCTATGCAAGGATGCACAGAAAGAAGCTAGACATTAGCTTGGGAGATCTACTTCAAGAGATCCATGTTGAGGACGAGATGCGTTCTCAACAGAAGGTGGACACTCTGTCCAAACAGTTGGCTAAAGCCAATCTTGTGCAGACGAGAGATTCCAAGGGGAAGCAGGCGGCTTCTCATCCCAAGAAGAAGGACTTCACTAATCTGAAAGTGAAGGGTCCTTCATTCAAGCAACAGAAGACTAAGTCCCACGTGACTTGTTACAATTATGGCAAGAAAGGCCACTACAAGAGTGAATGCAGATCTAAGCCTAAACAATCAGAGAAATGTGAGCCTAATAAGGTTTCATTGGTTTCTAACATTGTTGCTATGATCGGACAGGTCACAACTGTGGGGGTTGACTCTGACTGGTGGATAGACACTGGTGCGACTTGCCATGTCTGTTCTGACAAGGAATGGTTCGTCACATACCAGCCGACATCTGAGAAAGTTGTCATGGCGAACCAGGCCCAAGCTGAAGTACTGGGGATTGGGACTGTGGAGCTGAAACTCACTTCTGGGAACACTCTGACGCTTCAAGGAGTGAAGCATGTTCCTGCGATTGCCAAGAACCTAATCTCTGGGAGCCTGCTCTGCAACGCAGGCTTGAGGATGGACATCAACGCTGGTCAGATGGTTATGTCCAAGAAAGGAACATACTTCGGGAAGGCTTATCAAACCGAAGGAATGTTTAAAATTCAGCTTGTCAACCAGTTTGATGACATTAATGCAGTTGCATTTTCTGATTATTCTCTTGAGTTGTGGCATAATAGACTAGGACATGTTCATAGTAAAAGAATCAACAAAATGTCTAGTCTAGGACTTATCTCCAAATGTGGGGGTAAGGTGGAGAAGTATGAAGTGTGTGCTCAGACGAAGATCACAAGGAAACCCTTTCATCGGGTCAATCGAAGCACAGATCTTCTGGAGTTGGTGCACTCCGATATCTGTGACTTCAAACATTTCTCCACGAAGGCCGGGATGAAGTATTTCATAACCTTCATCGACGACTTCTCAAAATACGCGTTCGTCTACTTGCTCAAGTCCAAAGACGAAGCTTTCGAGAAGTTCAGAGAGTTCAGGGCCGAGGCTGAACGGCAGACTGGACAACAACTCAAGAGGCTGAGAAGTGATCGAGGTGGGGAGTACAGGTCTCATGAATTCGTATCGTTCTGCAAAGAACATGGAATCATATGCGAGACTACTGCTCCATATTCTCCTCAATCCAACGGAGTAGCAGAGAGGAAGAACCGGACATTAACAGAAATGATGAATTCTATGCTGCTCACTGCAGGTCTTCCAAAATGCTACTGGGGAGAAGCTGCATTAACGGCCACTTTCATTCTGAATAGAGTGCCATATGCAACTTCGGACGTAACTCCTCATGAACTCTGGTTCAAAGTCAGACCCAACTTGAATGTCATTCGAGTGTGGGGGTGTCTGGCGTATGTGAAGCTTCCAGATCTGAAGATTCAGAAGCTGGGGACAAGGACTACGAAGGCTATCTTCTTGGGGTATGCCGAGAAGAGTGATGCTCGGAGATTTCTTGATATTGAATCAAATCATATTATCGAATCTCGCGATGCTGAATACTTTGAAGACAAGTTCGCAAAAGACAAAAACATTATTCTTTCGGACATTCCGGAAAATGATGTAGGTACTAATGAGACTGAAATCTCATACGAGCCAGTAGTCCAAGAAGAAGCTGTTGTTGATGAAACAACTCTTGCACCAGAACTCGCCGAGCCGTCAGCTAAGCGAGCGAGGAGACCGAAAGATTTCGGAGATGACTTTGTCACATATCATGTGGAAGCAGATCCGCTTACCTATGATGAGGCGATGAAGACCAGAGATGCTATCTTCTGGAAGGAGGCAGTGAATGACGAGTTTGACTCTATCACCTCCAATAACACATGGGTGTTGGTAGATCTACCTGAAGGAGAAAAGCCCATCGGATGTAAATGGATCTTCAAGAAGAAGATGAAGGCAGATGGAACTATTGACAAGTTCAAAGCCAGGCTGGTCGCCAAGGGATTTTCTTAGAAACAGGGGATAGACTACTTCGACACGTACGCTCCAGTAGCTCGGATGACCACCATCAGGATGTTAATCGCTCTAGCAGCTATACATAAGTTGGTGATACATCAGATGGATGTAAAGACAGCATTCCTGAATGGGGAGCTGACCGAAGAGATTTACATGCAACAGCCAGATGGATTTGTCGTCAAAGGTCTTGAAGACAAAGTCTGCAAGTTGGTGAAATCATTATATAGTTTGAAGCAAGCTCCCAAGATGTGGCATGAGAAGTTTGACAAAGTTATTAGGTCAAACGGCTACAGAGTCAGCGAGACGGACAAATGTGTTTACATAAAGTTCGCTGATGGAAGAGGAGTCATCGTTTGTCTGTACGTGGACGACATGCTAATCCTAGGTACGGATATAGGCTGTGTCACAGAGACAAAGAAGTTCCTCTCAACCAAGTTCAGTATGAAGGACTTGGGGGATGCAGATGTCATCTTGGGCATAAAGATCATCCGGACAGACACTGGAGTAGCGCTGTCACAATCTCACTATATTGAGAAGATGCTCACACGCTATGGGTATAAGGATCTTCCAGCGATCGATACGCCATACAGGTGTGATCAGAAGCTGAAGCCAAACTCGAGGGAAAGCGTCAGGCAGCTGGAGTATTCTAGCGTTATCGGAAGTTTGATGTACGCAACTACTGCCACAAGGCCTGACATAGCTTTCGTCGTGGGAATGCTGAGTCGGTTCACAAGCAACCCAGGGGTTGAGCACTGGAAAGCTGAGAAGCGAGTAATAAGATATCTCAAGAAGACTCAGACATATGCACTGCACTACAACGGATATCCGACAGTAGTGGAAGGCTTCAGTGATGCTAGCTGGTGTTCAGAAGTGGAAAGCGAGAGATCCACAGGTGGATATGTTTTTTCCTTGGGTGGAGCTGCTATATCGTGGAAGTCGAAGAAGCAGACAATACTCTCTCGTTCCTCCATGGAATCTGAATTCTATGCACTTGAAACTGCAGCAGATGAAGCAGAATGGGTTCGGAAGCTCATGTATGATCTTCCAGTGGTTGGGGCTCAGATACCGGCGATACCGATATACTGTGACAACCAGGCGACTGCGGCGGTGGCATCAAATGACCTCTTCAACGGAAAGAAGAGGACTGTGCGGTTGAAGCACAGGGCAGTACACGATCTTATCAAAAGAGGTGTAATTGCAGTGGTTGATGTTCGGAGTCAGGAGAACCTGGCAGATCCGTTCACAAAGGGCCTCAAGCGCCATCTGGTCGAAGACACAGCTTGTAAAATGGGCTTGAAGGCATTCTGATAGTGTGTCTTTGTAATCCTACCATAAAGTTTTATGCTATTAGTTCAAAGAGAAATCTACTAGGCATCTAACTTTGGGTTCAAAGGAGGATCACTGACTGAAAAACTATCAGGTAACGGTGGGTACTTATTCTATGGAACATGGAAGGGATACGGACCCATAACCACTGTTGTCTACTATGTATTTTTCTGCGGAAAAACAGATTCTGTGGAAGGTTGGCTTAAACGCCTTAATGAGTTCTCAGGCAGAGTGAATGTCTGGTGTGCCTTACAGGAAGCACGGTAGAGCAGCACTACAAGGAGTGAAACTCCATGCTACAGTGGGATGACTCCACCATGAGGTTCTCAGGTAGGGGTAATGCCTCGGCTTTGCAAGCCAAGTCATAGCGGCGTAGCACCGCAAATAGGCAGGTAGCCTAATGCTGTATGACGTAATTAAAGAGTTGTAGACAGCACTACAAAGGGGAGGATGGCCCCATGTTACAGTGGCACGACACCACGATGAGGTACCCAGGTAGGGATAAAGCCTCGGCATTGCAAGCCATGTCGTTGCGGCGTAACACCGCAAGGAAGCCTTAGGCTTCATGCTGGGTAGTTTGGCACTACAAAGAGGCTTGTGACCTCATGCTACAGTACTATGACACTACGATGAGGTTCCCAAGTAGGGGTAATGCCTCGGCTTCAGGCCATGTCATCGCGGCGTAGCACCGCAAGGAAGCGCAAGGCTTCATGCCATATCTCTTTAATAAAGAACTCACCTATAGTATATGAAAAGAGATATCAGGCCGTCTCTTGAGGGTAAACTTGTAGACGCCCAAAATTATACACTGAAACCAGGCTGGCACATGGCCTTTAATGTGCAGCCAGAAGCACACGTAACTACACTTTGTGAGTGGGAAGAATTGCAATTGTGGTGCAGAATTCAAGGCGTAGTCCATTCTTGTATCACATTGTTATTTAACCCATGCGGGAAGATTCAAGTCGTCAGCGACATCTATCCTAATGCAAAATGGACAGTTGCTGTGGGGAACGCTCAACCCTGGACACATATATATGTTGTGATATGTGGGGGATTGTTGGTACTTTATTTACATGGAGAGAGCTTGCTCTCAACATGCCTTGTAAAATTTTAGTCCCACATTGGAAAAGCACCATGAGTTATCTCAACATATATACTTGGGTGTGTTGTTGAGAGATGCACATGGGGTGGTGACCCTAAGGAGGGAACCATGTGGGTGATTTTACTAGGAGGTAAGAATAAGGCTCCAAGGATTAAGCATTAATGCTTTTGTCATTCTCTTGGATTAATTCCACTTGGAGCTAAGCCCCAAAGGGGCTTAGCGACTCGGACTCGGACTCGGGCTCATGAGGCATAATATGGCGTAATGTGGCGTTTTGTTGGCGCACTTAGCACGTCAGCAGTCATGCGATCTTTATGCGGCTCATGCGGCCATGCGGTTCATGCGGCCATGCGGTCCATGCGGTCCATGCGGTCCATGCGGCTCATGCGGTCCATGCGGCTCATGCGGTTCATGCGGCTCATGCGGCACATGCGGTCCATGCGGCCCATGCGGCCCAAGCGGTCCATGCGGCCAGGCTGCTGCTGCTGCTGCTGCCGCATTGAGGGCTACGCTGACTGTGCAGATTTCAAATCAGTTATGGAAAGGGTGAATTTATGCGATTAATTCAGATCCTATCTTTGTGGGATTTGAATTAATTTCGTTACTATATTTGTGGGATTTGAATTAATTCAGTTCATATCTTTGTGGGATTAGAATTAATTCGTTGCTATCTTTTTGTGATTTGATTCAATCTTTCCATAACTGAAGAGGCGGCTAGGGTTTCCACTCTCTCTCTATATATACTCTCTTCTGGCCTCCTTTGTGGGAACAACGAAAAATACAAGTCAGAAAAGAGAGAAAGAGAGGGAGTTGCTGTCGCCATTGCAAGTCCATCCGAGAAGTCAGAACAGAGTTGACATCGAGCGTTCCACAAGTTCTTCAAACTTGCTGGTTCCTGGAAGCAGATCGTGTGGGGCGAATCTTGCTTTGAGCAACGGTGTTTTGACACCCCAGCATTGTTCTTCTTCTCATCTCTCTAGATTATTGTAACTTGTTCTGTCCCAATTGCAACACGTTTGCAAGGAAGAACAAGAGATCTTCTCTTTGCTATTTTTCTCCTTCATATTCTAATTTGGCTATTTAGATTTATTCGTAGATCTTGAGTTTGATCATCACAAAATTTTGTGTGACATCTCAGATCTCGATTGCATCTGTTTTTCCATCTTTGATCAAGCCCCGGGACTAACAACTTTTCCTCCCAATAATTCACTTTCTCTTCTAATTTTTCTTAACATTCTAAATATCAAAAAAAAATTGATGTAAATTATAATGTTTTAAAAGAAAAAAATGATTTTCTTTGCTTTCATTTTCGCGAACCAAACGACGTCTGAATGTCAAAATATTTTTTTTCAAATCGAGTTGAATTATTTTTAGGTTTCTACGATGTTGAATTTCAAAAAGAAAAAGAAAAAAAAAAAAGAATTTAACATATTGGAGTAATAGCAAACTCATCTGATGTTTTTTTTTTTTTCGGAATTGAACAGATATTATTCGATTAAACTCATCGTAGATCCGATCTGATGTTACAATAATAAAAAAATATAGGAAATTTTTACTTTCATCCCACTTGTTAATATGAATTTGTACTTACATCCCACTTTTTAATTTTTTTAGACTTGCATCCCACATTTTGTCACGAAAAGTATTTATTTTGTCAAGAAAAGTATTCGTTTTGTCACGAAAAATATTTTTTGTGACAAAAAGTGGGATGTAAGTCAAACAAAATTAAAAAGTGGGATGTAAGTACAAATTCATATTAATAAGTGGGATGAAAGTCAAAAAATCCCAAAAATATACTATTAATACGAAACCAACAAAATGAGATGGAACAAAACGGAAAAAGAATGAGATTGAATGGAGCCGAGCCACCGTTTGCCAACTGAGATGTGAATGCATCTAAAAATAGTTAATTACCTTTATTTACATGGTGCTGATACGTGAATGTATTTTTTTTTAGGTGGCCTTTCTCCAAGTCGTTGTGGCTTTATATATAAACCATCCAGTCGTCCGAGAAAGAATTTAAATCCAAGACCTGTACTTGGACGGCCCCGCACTACCACTAGGAATGTATTTAGAAATAGTTAATTACCTCTGTTTTCATGGGATTAATAGTTACTAATTTTAGTTGATCCAATAATGAGATTTAAGTTATTGTAATTGTTGACGAGAGGAGTACTGCTTCTCCAAAATGGGTGTGTCAATTTTGTTCCCTCTCATATGTATGTAACTTTTGATATCCATAATTTAGTTATTTAAATAAAAAACTATGAACATAATTGGCACATCCATTTTCATTTTGGAGACAACTGATTTGCTCCCATTGCGACATGGGTACCATATTTACTAAACCTAATATATTCTGTTTAATAAATTGGTCTAACTGCTGTAAGAGTTAAACATATTCAACCACAACTCGGTTTTGTCAGTTAGGCAAATAACTGTAAAACCTTGAAATCTCAAATTTCACCTAGAATTGCTTCAAAATGTATTTATCTTACTATACAACCCACAAGTACTTAATATGCTTGTAACACTTAAATCATTCGGAAGTGCTATGTTGTCCGCGGATTTGAACCGCAGGCCATATGTCGTCTCTCCACACTGAAGAGGGGCTGCAAAAAATTCAGAGTAGACCCGATGCGGCAGGGCCAGCCCTGGCCCAGGACGGCCAGGACGACCGCCCAGGGCCCCCATAAAATTTGGGGGCCAAAAAAAAAGTATATATATATATATATATATATATATATATATATATTAGTAATCTTGTATCGAACATAGAACTAATATGTAACATGATCATCATTTATCATGAAACAATTGTGGTGTAGTGTTAGTATGTTAAACTTATACACAAGAGATCCTAAGTTCATTTCTTGGTTGCAACATTTTTTAAAATTTACTTATAGTTCAATTTTTTTATATTATATTTGGGTCCCATGCCCCCATGAACTCAGGGCCGGCCCTGCGGTGCGGTGCGGAGGGCCCGAAAGGAGGTGACACATCGACACACAGGTACGCACGCGGTCACCCCCGCAGGCAAAAAAAAAATTTCCGTAAATCATATGTGAAACAAAGTGTCGACCTCCCAATAATTTTAACCAGCTCCAATCACTAGACCACGACATCTAAGAGATATATCTAAAAGCTAAAACGCTAGTTACGCATAGAAGATAGAAATTTTTTTTTGAAAATCTAAGAAATATGTGATCGTACAAATGCAGCCTCACGAACAATTCAAATCAAATTATAAACAGGTCTAAAAATATTATTGACATTTACATGTACAAAAAAAAAAAAACCCTAGAGAACAAATTATACTCAATGCCAGGGCATATTGACCATCTATAGATATAAGGGATGATTTCTCTATTTTTCCTTCAACTTTCCATTGTCCGAGAGAACAGCCCTATCTGCCATCACAACAGTCTCCAGCCGGTGAGCAATTACATGCTACAATGACAAGAATATGACTCCGGCACAGGACATATATGGCAATATATGGCTACATGATTACTTGCGTTGGAAACGAAATACAGAAACAACCCTGCTATTTGGCCCGCGGGCGGCCTAGGCCGTTCGTCACGTGGCACTCCCTCATTGGAAGGTTGCCGGTGTGGGCCCCACGCTAACAGAGGGGACAATGGGCTGGCTCGTCTGTGGGCAAAATAGCATTTTCCATACAGAAATCGTATTCCCAAATAAAAGAGGCTGCAAAAGAGTAGAAGAAAAGCACATAAAACCAAATCGACAAAATCACAAAGAAAGTCACATGCAGATACAAGCAATTTTTAACGTTAAAAAATTCCGCGAAAAAAAAAACAACGGGATAATCAGAGTAAACCTCCCCCTCCCCCTCTTCAATTTCTCTCTCCAATAGTTGTAAAACACTCTTGCGTCCTTTTACGATATTTAGAAATATATTTTAGGGTTAGAAAACACATAATATATATAACCTCAAACCTACAACTAATTTGAATCATTGAGGCATTTCTATTATATGTAGGAATACTCAATCCAACTCCACTGCGGTAGTCCTATTATATATATTGAATACACAGTCAGACTCTGGGACGTTCTCCACATAGGTTGGGAACCTCATCCACTCCAACATCGTGTCCTAGTGTATTTTGGAATATCTTAGTCTTGTCATATACGTGTCCAACATGACGTGGCGTCTGGCATTATTCAGGACTAATTTTGGTGGCATCTGTTGCATTTTGGAGTAGGGGAGAGCATTATTTGGTTTTGGACAGAAAATCGAACCGAACCGAATAAGAGAATTGGTTCGGTTTCGGTTTTGGATTTCGGTCGAAAACCGAAAACCTTATATTATATTATATTATATTATATTATATTATATTATATTATATTATATTTTTTATTTTTTTAGTTACTATATGTATTAACAAAAAAAAGAGCAAACAAATCAGAAAATTGAATAAGTCGAAAACCGAATCGATTTAATTCGTCGCTTTGATTCGGTTATGGGTCATTTCGGTCCGGTTTAGATTTTACTTATTAGGTTTTCGGTTATTTGGTTCGGTTTGAACCGAATTAACCGAGTGCTCACCCCTATTTTGGAGTGTTTTTGTTGTGCTCAATCCAGCTGCCGGGTGAAGAGGCATTCTAGCAGTTTAATTGGCCAAGCGGGGATCTCATAGGTGGAGGTGCTTCAATTGGAAAGTAGACAACATAATCCTACTTCCTTGGACTAGAAGCAGTAGCCGAAGTCTACTACTGCAAAGAATCATGCCCTAACCTAATAAGAGTGAGTGGAAAGCCGCCACGTGACCTGCGGTCACGACGAGCAAAGAAGCAGAGTCCATTCTAGAACCATGGATACTACAATTTGGTGCGATAATTGGGTATGTCCAGGTCCGCTCTCGACGACGGAAACGGAAGATTTGAACCATGGATACTACAATTTGGTGCGATATTGTATATGTTCATGTCTTTTGTCTTGCCCAAAAACAGTCTATCATTGGATACTACAATTTGGCGGCTTTCCATTGTCCTCCGGTCTGGGGAGGCCGGTGAAAACAGGGGAGCCAATAGTTGGCTGTCACACGGACAAAATATCATTTTCGTTCTAGAATCGAAGTACCTGCAGATATATGGACAGAGACCAGAGATGAAATCCATCACCTTTGAGACAGAAATAATCACAAGAACAAAACAACAATAACTGCAAGAAAAATGCAAACGAACAGAAATCAACTCGTATAGTAAACATATAAGATGCCCATGAAAGGCTTTTTAATTAATCAAATCAAATATATACTTAGTGTTCATAGAAGAAGACGCATCCATCCATCTTCTTTATTTCCCCATAAGTAGTAAAGTATATAGTTGTACATAAATGGCACCCTTCCGGTTGCGCGCACACTCTTAGTGGCAATGGCACTCTGCTCCTCCTACGGACTTCCCCAGATTATAGGCCACGTAGGACGCTAATCCCACCAAGACCCCGACCGCCACTCCCATATTCATCAGCAGCTGGTTGGGCTTCTGGAACGACAGGCTCGCTCCGAGCTTAGGCTTCCCCGCGCCATCCTTCTCGGCCCCTCCGGCGCGCGCATCCGCCTCCTCCGCAGCCGGCTCCTCCCTCCTCGGCACATCGGCGGCGTCGTCCGTCCTCTCGACCTTCAGAGCCTCCTCTTTCTTGCCCGCGGGTTCACCCGTACTCCTCTCTTTCGCTCTCGCGTCGACGGTCGGCTTCGCCAGCGGGGCTGCGCCGCCGGTGTTCGACCGCGTCGTGCTTTCCTTTCGGCTTCTGATCGTATGATCTTGATCACCGCCGTCTCCGACTCTTGGCGGCGGCTGCTGAGGCGGCGGTGTAGGCAGCTGAGGCTGCTGGTGGCGAGGTTTGACGGCGGCGGCGGCGGCGGCGGCGGCGAGCCTGGGCAGTACGATGTCGAGGACGTCGTCGTCGAACTTGGCACGGATCTCGCCGGCGTTGCAGTTATCGGGGATGCGGAAGTCCTTGCGGAAGCGGCGCCAGCGATTGCCGGCGCCGCCGAGCGGGCTCTCCCCTGTGACCCTCAGGTTCCCTAGGGTGTCCATCTGGACCTTGATGTGGTCCTTCTTGAACCCTACAAAAAAAATAACGATATAAGTCGTGTATATCATTAACCATTTAAAATAAATAAATAAATAATATTCTAAAATTAACTATTTTTTTTATTTTTTGTGTGGGTAATCGAACACTGTTTTCTCACGTACAAAATTAAAAATCGTCCTATAGAACATATTTAAAGTTAAAATTATCTTTAAACTAACTTACATAACATTATAGAATTAAACACATATCCAGAATTAAAAAAATATAATCATAACAAATCATGTTCAGATATATTCAAATTATATTTAAAATATTGTAATATAATTTAATTTTTTTTATATATTCTATTAATGCTATCATTATTCACTCTATGTTTTACTTGTCCTCTCCAAGAATATACTGCGACTTGGATTTCATAACCTTGTTGCGGATCTCGGAAAGTCAATTATTTCAATTTGCACAAGAACTAGTGGGACACCATCGCTTACTCTCTTCCAACTTCTACATACCTCTGAGTTCTATATACCAAATTAATTGAGTAATGTTATTCGTACCTTCAAATTGTTCCTCCAATACATCCCTCCTTATGTGACAGTTGGCATAACATGTTAAATAATATTATGTGTTATCTGACATGGCCGATGACATGACAAATTTTAACCCAAAAAGTTAATTATTCAATTTTGTCCATGTTAATTTAATGTTAATGTTAATATTAATATTAATTAATGTTAATATTAATATTAATATTAATATTAATTTAATGTTAATATTAATGTTAATTTAATGTTAGTGTTAATATTAACTAATGTTAATATTAATGTTAATGTTAATATTATTGTTAATGTTAACGCTAATATTAATTTTTAACATTAATATTAACATTAATTTGAATTTTAATTTTAAAATTTGTCACGTCAGCTGCAACATTAACATGTCACGTCAGTTGTCACCTCAACATGCCACATCACCTCAACATGTACACATCTTTATATAATCTAACGGTTGAGGACAAAGGGTACGATGAGTCTGACACATAAAATAATTTTTCAAAAAATTGCAAAAAGGGCGTCATAGTTTAATGGAATTCTAAGAAAAGCATTAGGTTTTACGAAATTGTAAAAAGAGCACTGGGCCGGACTTTTAAAGTCCGGCCGCTCCTAATCACGAAATTAAGCACGGCGGACTTTTAAAGTCCGTGTGCTGACATCATCGTACGCAGTCACGTTACATTAAACGGATTGTTGGGTGGTAGAGGGATGTGGTTCAATGTATTAATGAATGTTGGGTGTATATAGGATGTCGTGGAGGAGTTAAAATTTTTTACATCGGTAAAATTTGAAGGAAGAGAAGGAGAAGGCGGAACTCCAAACCGAGAGGTAATTTTCTTGCCTTTTTTTTCCTGCTACTATTTGGTAGTCTGGCCATGTATAGGTTAAAAAAAAATTACAAATTCAGCCCCCCTTAAAAAAAAATAGCCGTTACAAATTCTGTTCGTTAAGAAAAAATAGAAGTAACCGTTGTAAAGAGCAGACCGGACTTTTGAAGTCCGGTTGCCCTCTTATTCATTCGCTTCCTTCAACTAATCTAGCTTAATCCATTTATCATCCTGATGGCATCACAAACCAGACTTTTAAAGTCCGGTTGGATGCTCTTTTTGCAATTTTTCAAAATGTAATGCTTTTCTTACAATTCCATTAAACTGTGATGCTCTTTTTGCAATTTTCTGATAATTTTCCACTAGGAATAAGTCCGACAAGACTTTGATATAGGATAAATGGTCTACTTAGGACAATTCCACAATACCAGAGAGGTCGGAGTTAAAGGTGATCCCCCTCACAACAAAGGTAAAGGGACAACCAAAATAAGCTTTAACTCGGATAACCCAACCCTCTAGGTACTGTTTATCTATCGATGTTGCGTTTTTTTTTGTTTTTGGAGAGTGTCCACTTCTTAATGGTGCTTGGAGGCATGGGCTCGAACCCGTGCCACTGCGTCGGGGTGTTCCACCGTTCCCAACGGACTACGGCCACTGGGACTATCGATGTTGCTATTCGTGCGGTAACAAATCAATATTGTCGACAACAAATACCTGGGAGGGGAATTCGGAGGATGTCGGCCCCTTCTTCTTCTTGAATCCATTCAAACGAGGCTTGGAATTCTTCGTAGGAGCGCGGTGCTAATTTGGCGATCTTGGCCATCAAAATCCTCTTAAATATTTGCCAAGTCAAGCTGCGATGAATGAACGAACGAATGAATGAATGAATCAATCGATGTGGAGACATTGGCAAGGAATTTATATATGTAGGTGTATGGGAAATGTGGTTTTCTTGAGAGGAGGATTATTCGTTAGAAATGTGGTTTTCTTGGGACACAGTTTTTTTAATGGCAGACTTATTCCTTTTCAGTCAGACTTTTGGTTAAGTAACCTTCTGGTATGGGCAAAGGAAAGGTTCTTTGGGCTAAATAACATTATCCTTTCTTCTTCTTCTTCTTCTTCAATTTCCTTGCAAAATTGTAGTAGTCTTCATCAACGAGTTCTACTCTGGTAGTCGCAGTGCACGGATAGTTGGATATTGGTAAAATATATAGACACAAAACTACAAAAGTGTTTTTTTGAATCACAGACAATGCATTCATTGAAATGTTAGAGAATTACAAGAGTCAATATCACGACGGATATTAGTAGAAATACATTCAGGAATGATATCATGAACTAAAGTAGAGTTCATATTGTTATGTAGAAGTGTGTGCGATGCAAGATCATGAGCACAATGATTTGCACTTCTGTGTACATAAGAGAAGGAGATGTCCTTTGTCGAATTCTTGAGTTGTCGGGCATCAAAAATGGTATGTCTCGCTAACCATATGGATGGTTCCATATTAGAATTAATAGAGTCAATGAGAACTTTACAATCCCCTTCTAATCTGATTCTTTGTAATTGCTTCCTCTCGATCAAAACCATAGCAAGATGTATACCCATTGCTTCTGCTTCCACAGGGGAACCTCCATCTTGGAATTTAGAAATGGCACCCAGAAATTGTCCATGTTCGTTGCGGAGGGCTGCAGCTGCAGACATCTTTCCATCAAGATATGCACCATCAGTATTAATCTTCATTATATTGGCTTCAGGAGGTCTCCAGAGTACAGGAAAATGAGAAACAGCTGAAGCAAGATTTGTCGAAGAGACTTCACTATTGAGAGATGTATATGATTCCTGCATTGTAGAGGCTTGATGTAGAATCCATTTGATGTTGATAGCTGTGTTGTCGAAAATGAATTTGTTTCTAGCCTTCCAAATTTGCCACATTAAATATAGACAAGTAGATATATCTTCCCGGTCACCATACTTCAAGAGATTTGAAAGAAGAGATGAGATTGTGGTGGAAGGATGAATGAATCTTTTAATAGATTCTTTGTCTCGCCAAATAGTACCTGTCAAAGAACAATGTAGCATAATATGGTTAGTATCTTCTTCACATACCTTGCATAAAGGGCAAGCTGCATCCAAATGGCTGAGTCGTTGATGTATATTAGCTTTAGTAGGGAGAGCATTGTTAAGAGCCCTCCAAGCAAAGTGAAGAACTCTTGGATAAATGTGGTTGAGAGACCATAACTTCTTCCATTCAGTAAAGTCAGATTCAACAGAATTTGATTACTCTTTGTTAATATTTGAATGAATGACTCTGTATGCAGATTTTGTGGATAGCTTCCCATCACTTGTGTGTTTCCAGATCAGCTGATCAATGTAGCAGTTTGCAGAAAGAGGAATCTTTAAAATTTCGATAGCTTCATGCAAGGGGAACAATATGTGTATAAGATTTTCCTTCCAACTGAAATTTACAATGTTAATGAGATCACTAGCATAAGTAACCCATCCCCTGGAGAACTGATGACCTGATACTCTGTTATGAGGAGTAGTAGGAACCCATGGATCGTTCCAAATGTTAATAGAAACACCATTCCCTACTGACCAAAAAATGTTGTTGTAGAAATATTGTCTGATATGCAGGAGACTAGACCAGATATAAGAAGAGGTAGTTAATTGCCTTGCACTCCAGTATGAATTATCTTGAAGGTATTTACTACGGAGCAATGTCCCCCAAACAGAGTTTAAGTCTGTTATGAAACGCCATGATAACGTCAGCAACAGTGAAAGATTGACAATGTGAGGATCTCGTATGCCAAGTCCTCCCTGGAACTTGGGTTTAGTGAATATGGACCATGATTTGAAATGAAGCTTCTTCTTGTTATTGCCTGAATTCCACCAAAAGTCCCTTTGATGCTTAGATATATGTACTGGTAACATGTTTGGGAACAAGATATGAAGAAAGATAATATGTAGGAAGAGATGCAAGAGAAGATTTTATGAGAATGGTATGAGCTGCATGGGATAAACAATTCCTCTTCCAGCCTTGTAACTTATTGGAACTGGTATTGAGTAGATCAGAGAAAGTGTTTGATCGATTTTTGGAGAGTAGGATTTTGTGACCAAGATACTTCTCAGTGTTTGGCATGGGTTTAACCCCTATCAAATTCTGATATAGTTGACGCATGTAGGGATCAGTTTTCCTCGAAAAGAATATCGAAGATTTCTCAAAATTAATTCTTTGACCAGACCAATTTTCAAATGTTTGAATGATGACTTTGATTTGGGCAATATTGTGAAGAGAACATTTTCCAAAAAGTAATAAATCATCAGCAAATGATAGGTGTGTGAAGGAAATAGGGCAGTGTTTGAGCTTAACACTATCAATCAGCATATTTCTATCCATAATATGTATGAATGCCGAGAAGACTTCCATACTCATAATGAATAAATAAGGTGATAAAGGGCACCCTTGGCGAATTCCGCAAGTTTGAGTGAAAGATTCTGTGGGTATGCCATTAACAAGGACTGAAAATGAAGAAGAAGATATGCATTGCATAATTAGACTATGGGATTTTCCTTTAATACCAAATCCTAGGAGAGCTTGGTTAATAATTTCCCAATTTAGTTTATCATAGGCTTTTGACATATCTATTTTCAGGGCAAAAGAACTATTGGCAGGAGAAAATCTTGAAATAGAATGGAGGAATTCATGAGCAATGATGACATTGTCTCCAATGTATCTTCCTGGAACAAAGGCATTTTGTAGATGACTAATGATCTTCTGAAGATGAGGTCAGATTATATTGGTTAGGATTTTGGTTATAGTTTTGTAAAGAACATTACAAAGAGAGATGGGCCTAAACTCAGATGGTGTTTTTGGGCATTGTGATTTGGGAATCAGAGTTATGTATGTATGATTGAGCAAAGGAGGCATGATAACAGTAGAGAAAAAGCTCTGAATGAGTTGTGTTACCTCATTTCCAATTAACGTCCAATATTTCTGATAGAAAATGACTTGATATCCATCAGGACCATGAGCTTTATAAGGACTCATACCCTTAATAACATATATGATTTCTTCTTCATCAGGGATCTTGCCAATTTCTTCATTTTCAGAATCCGTGAGTTGAGAGAGTTCTGCAATAATATGAGCTGGAATTGGAGTAGTAGCTGAAGCTTGAAAAATCTGCTTAAAATGATCAACAAAAGTTATGCAATCTCCTCATGAGATGAAACTAAATCACCATTAGCATTAGTGATAGAGTGAATAGCATTCATGTGCTTCTTGATTGATGCAGAGAGATGGAAGAAACGCGTATTTTTGTCACCTTCACGGAGCCATGAAATGTTGGAGCGTTGCTTCCAATATGTATCCTTTTGAAAATAGAGTTTATTAAGCCAAATTTGGATTTTCCTTTGATCTCTGAGATTAGCTGAAGACATTGGTTGACCTTAAAGTCGGAGGAGTTCTTTTTCATGAAAAGAAATATCATAATCCAGATTCCTTAGTCGAGTTTTGCCCCATGAATGAAGTTTTGGTAATAGACTCTTCAGCTTAGGAAGGAGAGCAGTGGTCAATAATTTACCCCACATATCAGGGAGAACTTGGTTAAAGTCAGCTTCATGAGTCCATGCCATTTCAAAACGGAAAGGAGCTCTCCTTCTTTTAATAGTTAAATCCATCTTCAGTAAAATATGATTATGATCACTATTTAAACTTGGTAAATGTATTACTCCAGCTTTTGGATGAATAGAACGCCATTTGGAGTCAACCATAACTCTGTCAAGTCTCTCTGCAACATTAATTCTATGGCCACGACGATTGTTCTAAGTGAAAGCTGGACCATAGTATCCAATGTCCATAGCTCCAGAGTTGTTGAACCAGGTGATAAAATGTTTGTGTTGATGAATATTGAAAGCTTTCCCACCACACTTTTCCTCAGGACTTAATAGAGAATTACAATCCCCAATAGACAGCCATGGTTCAACTAAGCACTACAACAAATATGGCATACAATAGCATGCGCAGAACGCTATAGAAAGCCTTCTATAGCGTATTCTGTCCGCTATAATTGTCCACGCTATAGTATGTCAAGGCATGTGAACGTTATAACATTATGGCGTTCTTGAATGCTGTAGATGGATTATAGCGTTCGTGTATGCTGTGGATGGTTTATAGCGTTTGTGAATGCTGTGAATGCTTTATAGCGTTCTTGAATGCTGTAGATGGTTTATAGCGTTCGTGAGTGCTATGGATTATTTATAGCGTTGTGAATGCTGTGGATGCTTTATAGCGTTCGTGAATGCTGTAGATGGATTATAGCGTTCATGAATGCTGTAACATTCAAGAATGTGTTGATGAATGATAGTGTTCATGAACGCTGTAGATGGTTTGATTTATTATAGCGTTCGTCATATGCTATCGTGATAGCAGCCAACAGTTTTGAAAATGCTATTACATTTAAACGTTTTGAGTGCTATAAATCTGCTACAGAATTTCATATTTAAATAACCTGTTTTGTATCACATACAAATAACCATAGAAATTCATACTAAATCGCAATTTTGATTTCAACAATTTCAATAGCAACTTCCATTTCGATCAATCAAGATATAGGAAAGGTTTGCCAAAATATGAACATGTTTCATTAAAACATTCAAGGTGTACAAAAAATAGTTGTCATTAAAACATTCAAGATGTACAAAAAGTAGTTGTACGCCTAGTAGTCCAAAATAAACCATTACATTTACAAAATATCTGTAGGCCAAAAAACAGCTCGATCGCCTCTTTCCTTCTAGCTATCCACAATCATCAAAAATTTATACGCCAACCTACACAAAATTGAGAAGAAAATACATTATTATATAAAAAAATAAGTTCACATAAGATCATATATTGATGAACAAGATTTATTTATCTTTAACTGAAGAAACGACAAAAACTATTTTATTTTTCAGAAAGCAAGAAAAAGAAGGAAACTGAAAAAGTGCCTATAACTATGATTTATTTATTCGACTAGAGCTAGAAATGAATCTAATTTCTGCAGGGCAACTAGATAGAAACATTTGACACCATGAAATGAACTAAGAGTGTTACCAAACAGCTTTTACTGCTACTTTCCAAAGAATATACAAAAATAGCCCTGATAAGCAGTAGAATACATAAAAACAACTTTTACTGCTCCTATATATGCCATGTAAATTAGGTATGCAGGACCCTGAGACATCTATTAATGTCTTAACATGTCCAATAAAATTAATTCTTCAGGGAAAATAACATTAATAGATGTCTCCAAGTGTCACGACCCGCACCCTAGAGTTAGGGTACGAGAACGTAACAACGCCCAGCCTACGCCGCAGTGTCGACGGTAGAACGCTGTTCTAGGTCATGAACTATAACTAGCATAATATGAATACTCTCCATAAGGAGGCCAACACAGAGGTACAACTCAATCACAATCTAAGGTAGAATGATAAAGATAGATAAACATGAAATCCAAAAGAGATACATGAGATAGAAGTCTAAGTGTCTAAGATACATAATCCCAGAAATATATCTCAAAACTCAAATACAGTAATCCACAAGTAAATACAACTCCAGACAAAATGAAATAACTATCTAAACAACCTCTACTCTGTCTCCTCTAGGCTAGCAGGCAATCCCAGGCTATCTGAAAAATTTATCAACAGGTCCAGTCAGGACAGGAGCGAGCAGATTACATCTCAACAAAATCATAACCGGTTAGAAAATATAAACATGCTAGAGAGTAAGATACAGGATCTGAAGAAATAATATGATAAAAAGAGAGAGACTGTAAGTAAATAGCTACAATATATAGAGAACTGATAGTGTCTAGTGATTCAGAGCACAAGTTGGTTATGTAAACGGCACGATGTTATACACGAGTAATCTTCAGAGGTTGTACACGAGTAATCTACAAGATTGAATACATAACCACTTCTACTCCCCCGCCCCGATCAATACACAAGGATCTGGCTAAGTTATGTTATTGTACACGAAGGTCATGTGAATACATGATTATACACGATTTCACACGTTTCGTACACGAATGTCACAAATACAAGGAGTACACGATGTTCACGAAAAAGTACACGAACGCGAAATACCCGATGTATCCGCTAAAGGGATAACATCGCCCAACAAGATCCATATAGTACTAATTCGTGTTTTTAACGTGTCAGCATCATGTAAAGTAATCTAAAGCAGGAAATATACTCCTAATGCAGGATATAAAATGATCAGAGAATGTACTCGCCTGATATCTGAATGTCCAAGGTAAAGATACTGTCCGAGGAGAGGTGTCTGGCTCCTAATTAGAACAGCACAAGTCACAACATGTCCAGAAGGGTAATATAAAGCACTACAATGCATTCTACAAGAATCTAGGTGAAACTAGGGCAAAGTCAACCCTTGGTCAACTCTGGTCAACTGCACTAGTCAAACTAGGTCAAACTAGGTCATGTCCTAACCCAGCAAGTCTTACTAGGCCTAACCAAGACTATCCTAGCAAGCACACATCAATACAAGGCTATACAAGTCAACATACACCAAACTCTATACAACATGCAATTATTCAATACTCAAATAGGCAAGAATTCACATTGGATATACACTAGGTAATCTATTACTTTAAACTATATATGTCTACACATATATACACATGCATATATTGGTATTCAATATTAGGTCTATAATCATGGCATTTCAAATGGTTATATAAACTTATATATTACAACATAATATGCTAACATATATATAATATACATACATAGCTAAGTTAACTGTATTCATAAATACTTATTTAAGGCTATGTGTGTGTATGTGAACATGGCAAAGGGGCAAGTGAGGGTTAAATGGGCATACATAGTGTATACATATCAAAGAGTGTCAAAGTGTAAGTAAACAAAGTGTCAAGTGTGATAGTGTCTACATAGTGTAAGGGGTACATGAGGTAATATAGGATTTGTGTTAACATAGAACATTACATCTCATTAACTTGTATATTGCATACATTACATCTATTATTACATTACATTCATGCTTGCATTCATTCATCATTCATTATTCTCTTGCACCACTATATGCACCATACATTACATACTATGGAACCTACATATTCATTACAAGCCATACTTATACATGCTTACATTAGATAGGATACTTACACCTCAAACATCATTTATTTAAACATTTACTCATGCTTGCATTCTCTATTTAATTACATAATATATATACATTAACATGGGTTAAAATCAAATAGAACATTATATTACACACAAGGGTGCACAAAATGCATATACCGAATAGTAACTCATATTAATAATCAATACTGTACCATCTCAGCATGAATTAAAATCTAGGATTAAAGTATGTTATAGATCTATGTGTTAGCTTTCCGAAACTTCAAACGGATCGCGTTTTCGTTTTCGGAAACTCCCGGAATCACGAAAACACCGAGAACGCGTTTGTCTTTCATACAGCTGACACTCAAATAAATCTCCAGAAAGTTACAGAAAGAATTAGGCCTATTAGTATATGTTTTTGGAAAGCTAACTTCAATACGCTTCTTTTAAAAAAAACGGGAGATTAAACCGAGCTTTGAGTTAGAAGTTATGACATTTCTAAGTTAGGGCTGAAATTAAAAACGTGGATAAAAATCATGACGGATTTGGGTAGTTTGAGCCAAAACAATACACAATATATATCCTAATTATCCACAAAAATAATAGCAATAATAATACGAGGAACCACACTCACAAACTTGATTATATAATCATCATGAACCATTTATTACATATATAAATATAGATACACTCTCATTACAATATATATATATAATCTATATTTGTAACATGAACACATCCACAACACAAAGGACACTCCTATGACCTCCAAATGGACACAAAATGGACACAAATGGAGATACAACCATGGGGGTCATTCCTATGGGTTCAAAATAGACCTATATGCATGAGAAAATAAAAAGGAGAAGGGATTTATACCTTCCGGTAGATCGAATCGAAGAAAAACCTTCCCGGAGCGACACCGACACGTAGAGATTCCAAAAGGACACGAACGAGCTCCGAATCCTCCAAAACTTGGGTAGCTTCCTCCTTGGCTAGAATGGAGAAGGAAAGAAGAAGATTTGGTGGTGAAATGGAAGGATTTGGTGAAGAAATTGCTAGGGATTGCTCTCTAGGAATTTGGGGAAGAACAAGAGAGAGAAAAATAGATGGATAATGACAAATGGGAGGCTCAACCCTATCCTTATTGTGGCTGGCCATAAAGGTGGTTTTGTCCTATTAGGAAAAGTCCAAAATCCCCTACTAACCTATTCTATGAGTATTAGGAAAGGGCTAATTGGTTGGGGCTAAATTAGTCATTCTAAAGTCTCTAATCACACTAACCTTATCCATAATAATTAGTCTAACCTCTAACTAAAATATTTCTATCATGTGGACTAAAATTAATATCATGTGGGCCATGCCTAACTAGTGTATGGGTCCCACTAGAGTCAAACTACCCCCGGGTCCCCGTTTCAAGTCAGATTGAGCTGAAATTCGAACCCGACTCAAATAACCCCAAAACAATATCATGAATAATAAATAAATTTCAACCCCAAAAATAATATCATAAATAATAAAATAAATTTTAAAAATATTCAAAAATATAAAATAACAAAAATACCCCTGTTTCTGAAAACTGGGGGTGACAAATCTATCCACCTTAAAAAAATTTCGTCCTCGAAATTAAAACAAAGCAATCACAGGAAACACATGCAGAAAATAATCTCATTCAAATACTTTTCAAAAAAAATAGCAATAAAAAAATCTCTTTGAGGCATATCAAACATTTGTAAATAAAAACTGATACGTGTCCGATACGGACACAAAACCATCACAAAATCACACCTATCAAAGGTCAAAATCAACAATCACCAACGCAATAAATATCAAAATAATTCAAAGAGGTCAAATGCAAATATCCTTAGGCCAGAAATGATATTAAAATATCCTAATCACATGGTTAGGCTCTAGGTCAAACAGTCTCTAGGATTTCACTAGCAAAACATCAAAATCACAAGTCATGATTTTAAATAGTTTTAAAATAATTTAAAAATTACCAAAAATTATATCATGATTTAAATGTCAAATCCATAAATGATTAAAATTACAAAATTTCAAAATTACCCTCATTTTAGAGAACTGGGTGTTACAAGTCTACCCACCTTAGAAAAATTTCGTCCTCGAAATTAAAATGTTCATACTCCTTCTAGGTCAAACCCCCCCACAATCAAAGTCTCAGAACTTAAACAATCATATGATTTAAAAGGATGACATACAGGATCATGGCATACGGTGGTAGTGAAAGTCTCATCTAGGTATACTAGTCATGCTAAACCAAAACAGTCATAGGATATCAAAACACACAAGCAATCTAGGGTGCTAAACTAGAAAAGATACAGAAATAACAATCATCAAGACTGTAAGGCAGTCTACCATCCTATATAAAAACTGGTACTTATCAAAATAAAATAAAGTTAACTACCATTTATCTAATAAGGGGTACTATTCAAGAAAATCAAAATCAAAAGTTAAAGAATGAAAGCCAATTGCATGAAAATCCAATCACAATATATTTATATATATAGCGTTAGAGAGGGAAAAGCTAACATTATGTACAAATTATGTTGTTAGTGTGTGTATAGGTGTATGTGGACATGTTCATATGGTTAGATAATAGGCGTGTGTGTATGTGAAATATACATAAAAGTGCATAGCAGGATTTGGGTTTCAAACAATAACTTTTAAGTTACACTAATCATGGCATATTGGTTAAACAATCTACAATACACAACTCATTTGCTCATAACATGCATGGCTAACCATGTATATATGTATATATAAAGAGGTAGAGATTTAGTTATGTATGTATATACATTATAACATGTATGCCTAAGCTCTATATATATCTATATAGATATATAATCATGACATAGAGAGGAAGAGTTAGGTTACATGACAGGGTATACTAAGTTAGGGTGTATGTGTGTCCTTGTACAGGGTTATAGCTTAGTATTGAAAGGTTAAACCCAGTTTTAGTTCAGCATTTACATACAAAATCTGAAAATAAGCTAACATTTAAAATAGTGCAATATTAACATAATGCAATTTCAAAATTTAGGAGTTTGAAACATCACAACTAATCTCAATGCTCCCAATACATCCTAACATGATAGAAATGAAACCCTAATATACTATCAATACATTTATCTACGCATACAGTTCAATATTACATGTTAAATCTGAAATTGAACTAAACATGGAAATCAATATAAAAATGTTAACATGTATTCAGGATTTTGGAGAATTTGCACATTAAAACCAACTCAATGTTTATCACAACCTAACATGTAAGAATATGGAACCTAAATTTATATCCTTACAACAACAATGTACACAGCTCTAAATATTACATTTAAAACAATCAATTTGAACTAACATTTAAAATCCCATATTAAGGGTTAATATGCACACAGTCTCAGATTTGACAAATTTAAACACAAAACTCAACCAAAAAAAAATTTGAATTGAAACCCTACGTATAACATACATGTGCAGTGATATAAATAAAACTATTATCATGAAATTTTATATTTAAATTACGAGTTAAGCTAGGAAAAGCAGAAAATCAGGAAATATTGGGGTTTTGAAAATTTAAACATTAACGACATATTAATATGTATTCAGATAGGTGGAAATCAAGTGTAGCATGCATAAGTGTCAGAAAAGTGTCCACTATATATATTCTCATGTCCCAATATAAAATTTTAATTCTACGTTAAGACCAACAATTAGATTCCTACCAAGGTTGCAAGCAGGTGATTGACGTAATCAAGACAGTATTATTATTATTATTTAATACAAAAATAGTAGCAAGAAAGAAATAACAATAAAATCTGTTTTTGCTTATCTGTTTAAAAGAAAAACCCATTTTGAAACCCAGAGCTAAATTTTCAAATCCAAGATAAAGTCTAGCAAAATCATCGATTCATTGTATTAAGAAGAATTTCATAGTAAGAAGTTACACGAAGTTTATAAAAACAGCTAAAGCTACTCATAAGTTAAATAAATGAGAAACAAAACAAAACAACAAATAACAATTCTCTCTTTCTTTCTTTCTTTTTTTTTTAAGGACTGAAACGAAAGTAGAGAAAACATGTTCAAAAATATTTAAGGTACAATCTGATAATCATATGCGTCTTCTTGAAATTATGTTGTCAGAATTCTGCCACGCCAATAAGCATAGCTGCAATAAACGATAGAGTCCATAATAAGGCATACACCCTATAATCATGTTATCTAGAATTCTTACCACGCCACCCGGTATGGCTGCGAGAAAATCTAGATTTCATAACTAAGATAAGTATAGCTATATCAGGCTTTACGTCCTTGTCATGCTAGCAAATATGACTGTAATAAATTCTAAATTCCATAATAAAGTAGACTTTTACCTTTCTCACTGTCCTTATCAAGTATGTTATCAGGTTATACCTTAATTCCAAAAAAATATACATATACATATAAATACAAACTCAAATTCAACAACTAACATCAAGATTCAAAATTCAACAATAATCCATCAAAAATTATAAAAATACAGACTCAAATTCAACCACTAACATCAAGATTCAAAATTCAACAATAATCCATCAAAAATCATAAAAATACAGACTCAAATTCAACCACTAACATCAAGATTCAAAATTCAACAATAATCCATCAAAATCAAGTTCAATAACAGGAAGTAAAGGTAAATCAAATCAGGAAAAAACAGATTTCAAATCGAAGTTAAAATAAGATTCTCAAGGGTCGTCCCAGGAATCTCTCAAAAAAATCCTAACTGTGATTGAGTACCTTCAAAAAATATATCTAATTCTACTGCAGGCTGTAGTGGTACTCCAATTCGAATACCACTACACAAACTCGACCTGCATGGGCCACCACTAAAAATGTGTCACGACCCGCACCCTAGAGTTAGGGTACGAGAACGTAACAACGCCCAGCCTACGCCGCAGTGTCGACGGTAGAACGCTGTTCTAGGTCATGAACTATAACTAGCATAATATGAATACTCTCCATAAGGAGGCCAACACAGAGGTACAACTCAATCACAATCTAAGGTAGAATGATAAAGATAGATAAACATGAAATCCAAAAGAGATACATGAGATAGAAGTCTAAGTGTCTAAGATACATAATCCCAGAAATATATCTCAAAACTCAAATACAGTAATCCACAAGTAAATACAACTCCAGACAAAATGAAATAACTATCTAAACAACCTCTACTGTGTCTCCTCTAGGCTAGCAGGCAATCCCAGGCTATCTGAAAAATTTATCAACAGGTCCAGTCAGGACAGGAGCGAGCAGATTACATCTCAACAAAATCATAACCGGTTAGGAAATATAAATATGCTAGAGAGTAAGATACAGGATCTGAAGAAATAATATGATAAAAAGAGAGAGACTGTAAGTAAATAGCTACAATATATAGAGAACTGATAGTGTCTAGTGATTCAGAGCAGAAGTTGGTTATGTAAACGGCACGATGTTATATACGAGTAATCTACAGAGGTTGTACACGAGTAATCTACAAGATTGAATACATAACCACTTCTACTCCCCCGCCCCGATCAATACACAAGGATCTGGCTAAGTTATGTTATTGTACACGAAGGTCATGTGAATACATGATTATACACGATTTCACACGTTTCGTACACGAATGTCACAAATACAAGGAGTACACGATGTTCACGATAAAGTACACGAACACGAAATACCCGATGTATCCGCTAAAGGGATAACATCGCCCAACAAGATCCATATAGTACTAATTCGTGTTTCCAACGTGTCAGCATCATGTAAAGTAATCTAAAGCAGGAAATATACTCCTAATGCAGGATATGAAATGATCAGAGAATGTACTCGCCTGATATCTGAATGTCCAAGGTAAAGATACTGTCCGAGGAGAGGTGTCTGGCTCCTAATTAGAACAGCACAAGTCACAACATGTCCAGAAGGGTAATATAAAGCACTACAATGCATTCTACAAGAATCTAGGTAAAACTAGGGCAAAGTCAACCCTTGGTCAACTCTGGTCAACTGCACTAGTCAAACTAGGTCAAACTAGGTCATGTCCTAACCCAGCAAGTCTTACTAGGCCTAACCAAGACTATCCTAGCAAGCACACATCAATACAAGGCTATACAAGTCAACATACACCAAACTCTATACAACATGCAATTATTCAATACTCAAATAGGCAAGAATTCACATTGGATATACACTAGGTAATCTATTACTTTAAACTATATATGTCTACACATATATACACATGCATATATTGGTATTCAATATTAGGTCTATAATCATGGCATTTCAAATGGTTATATAAACTTATATATTACAACATAATATGCTAACATATATATAATATACATACATAGCTAAGTTAACTGTATTAATAAATACTTATTTATGGCTATGTGTGTGTATGTGAACATGGCAAAGGGGCAAGTGAGGGTTAAATGGGCATACATAGTGTATACATATCAAAGAGTGTCAAAGTGTAAGTAAACAAAGTGTCAAGTGTGATAGTGTCTACATAGTGTAAGGGGTACATGAGGTAATATAGGATTTGTGTTAACATAGAACATTACATCTCATTAACTTGTATATTGCATACATTACATCTATTATTACATTACATTCATGCTTGCATTCATTCATCATTCATTATTCTCTTGTACCACTATATGCACCATACATTACGTACTATGGAACCTACATATTCATTACAAGCCATACTTATACATGCTTACATTAGATAGGATACTTACACCTCAAACATCATTTATTTAAACATTTACTCATGCTTGCATTCTCTATTTAATTACATAATATATATACATTAACATGGGTTAAAATCAAATAGAACATTATATTACACACAAGGGTGCACAAAATGCAAATACCGAATAGTAACTCATATTAATAATCAATACTGTACCATCTCAGCATGAATTAAAATCTAGGATTAAAGTATGTTATAGATCTATGTGTTAGCTTTCCGAAACTTCAAACGGATCGCGTTTTCGTTTTCGGAAACTCCCGGAATCACGAAAACACCGAGAACGCGTTTGTCTTTCATACAGCTGACACTCAAATAAATCTCCAGAAAGTTACAGAAAGAATTAGGCCTATTAGTATATGTTTTTGGAAAGCTAACTTCAATACGCTTCTTTTAAAAAAAACGGAAGATTAAACCGAGCTTTGAGCTAGAAGTTATGACATTTCTAAGTTAGGGCTGAAATTAAAAACGTGGATAAAAATCATGACGGATTTGGGTAGTTTGAGCCAAAACAATACACAATATATATCCTAATTATCCACAAAAATAACAGCAATAATAATACGAGGAACCACACTCACAAACTTGATTATATAATCATCATGAACCATTTATTACATATATAAATATAGATACACTCTCATTACAATATATATATATAATCTATATTTGTAACATGAACACATCCACAACACAAAGGACACTCCTATGACCTCCAAATGGACACAAAATGGACACAAATGGAGATACAACCATGGGGGTCATTCCTATGGGTTCAAAATAGACCTATATGCATGAGGAAATGAAAAGGAGAAGGGATTTATACCATCCGGTAGATCGAATTGAAGAAAAACCTTCCCGGAGCGACACCGACACGTAGAGATTCCAAAAGGACACGAACGAGCTCCGAATCCTCCCAAACTTGGGTAGCTTTCTCCTTGGCTAGAATGGAGAAGGAAAGAAGAAGATTTGGTGGTGAAATGGAAGGATTTGGTGAAGAAATTGCTAGGGATTGCTCTCTAGGAATTTGGGGAAGAACAAGAGAGAGAAAAATAGATGGATAATGACAAATGGGAGGCTCAACCCTATCCTTATTGTGGCTGGCCATAAAGGTGGTTTTGTCCTATTAGGAAAAGTCCAAAATCCCCTACTAACCTATTCTATGAGTATTAGGAAAGGGCTAATTGGTTGGGACTAAATTAGTCATTCTAAAGTCTCTAATCACACTAACCTTATCCATAATAATTAGTCTAACCTCTAACTAAAATATTTCTATCATGTGGACTAAAATTAATATCATGTGGGCCATGCCTAACTAGTGTATGGGTCCCACTAGAGTCAAACTACCCCCGGGTCCCCGTTTCAAGTCGGATTGAGCTGAAATTCGAACCCGACTCAAATAACCCCAAAACAATATCATAAATAATAAAATAAATTTCAACCCCAAAAATAATATCATAAATAATAAAATAAATTTTAAAAATATTCAAAAATATAAAATGACAAAAATACTCCTGTTTCTGAAAACTGGGGGTGACACCAAGAAACTGTGATTTGAAGTTTATGTTGAGAAAAAAGACCAAGAATTTATTGAAGAACACCAATAGTATTGTATCCAAGGAAACATAAGAAAGGGAAGAAAATAGTAAATATTTAATGTTCATGTACATATATTAGAAGCCAATACTAATAAGTTCACACAAAATTGAGAAGAAAACAATTAGCATTATTATATAAAAAATAAGTTCACACAAGATCATGTATCCATGTATTCCATAAATATTTTTCTTTGTTGCATTTGTATTCGAGAAATTGAAGCCAATACTGCAAACTATGTGCTTAACACAAACCATGGTTATCACAAAATTGGGTAAATGTTCATGAAATTGAAGCCGTAGTCGACTTTTTAATCAATATGTTCAGAAACAATAGACAAAATTCTTTCAAATGATTCTTGGTAAATAAATTTGACAAGTGATCTTCAGACTTTGAGATGTGAAACATATCAAAAAAAACTTGACTAAGCCTTATGTTGAGCAAAATGGCAATCCATCTACAGGTATTTGTTATCTCAAGAAAAACCTATACTGTAAATAGAAAAATGCAATTTACAGTTGGTTTAGTATCACAAAATTTTGATGCTTTAGTTCAAAAATCATTAGTTAATTACGAGAGAATAAAACAACAACAAAAGTTGCCACAAGATATTTAAACCTAGGGTTCCTACAAGAAACAAATCCTGGTTTATATCTTACTATTTTCCATATATCATAGCTACAATGTAAACGAAAAAAAACTTACATATTTTCAATATATCATAACATGTTATGCAATCCAAAGTTTTTATCAAATTATCTTCAATCAAAAGAAAGAGACGGAAAAGCGCATATAGTGGGTTCTCTTGCCTGGAATGTGCTTCATGGATAGCTCAAGCAACAAAAGAAGCAGAACTGAAGAAAAGAAAAGACGGTCAACAGAGCAGGCATAAATGACAGGTATATTGACGACGTTCTTTGATATATGGCCTATACATGCGGATATTTTCTTATTTATGGCTGATACAGTCTGGTACAGGCCGAAAATCCATAGTTCATCGCCTCAATAGTTGTCAGCCAAAAATCTTTGTATAGTACAGCCTGTACCAAATAAATGGTTACACAATCTCTACACAGGGATTATATAAGATAATGAAGTATATTTGGGATGGAACCACATGCAAAATGCCAAGAATCAAAACAGTTTATGACCAATCCACCTAAGATTTGTTAAATATTTACACTATTAGTACAGTCATGTATCAGGTTGCTACAGTTGTATACTGTTCCATCCTTAATTTTCTGCTGTGCACAGGCACTGCTCATTAATTCTGCACTTCTGAACTGCATACAAATTATAAAGATGACACACCCACTTACTGAATGCAGTTACCTACTGTAACCATGCTTTGTGCACACTATATTACACAGATTTTGTATTAGAGATTCATTACACTTGAGGACAGACACATGTAACCCCAAAAATATTCAAAGAACACTTCTAAGTCTCACCAGAACTCAAGTTTGAGTGTATTAAGAGAAGTTGCAAAAGAAATACTTGGACTCCTATCACAATCTGAGTGTATCATCTATCTAAGTCTGAACATGTAAGGTAAGCCTGTTAACTATATCTTCATAAGGAATAGGTACAAAGTTGAATATTTACAAATTTTCAGCCAATCCCTAAACAAGAACTAAATTTGATGGACATCATTGACTTTTCTTTAAGAGTATCACATGATCAAATATTAATCTAACTTTACTACCAAAGAAGACTGAACTTATGCATGAGTGGTTGTAATGTTACCATTTTATTTTTATAATAAATGTTATGTGCATATCAGTGAAAACAAAAAGATACATCCAGGAAGGGAAAGCCCTTCAAAATATATAAAAGATACACCAGGAAGGGAAAGCCAATAATCAGTGAAAACAAAAGACAAAGTATTATAATATAACAAATTCTCGTGCCAAGAAAAGTTACTGATTTAAAGTTTAAAATAACCTAGCTGGGCAAAAATTACATCATGTAGTCTCTACATCGTGGTACCTTCCTTTCCTAGCTTAATTTCTTCGGCAAAAAACTAAACAGGAAACTTGAGAAACCAGAATTTGCTAGGGAACTGAACTACCTTTCAGCAATGGAACGTACTTTCTCAACATCCGCCAAGGATTCCATAAAGGCCATGTACTGTACCAAGACAAAACTACTGTTTGGGGAACTTCTAACCAGCTTTTCAAATTCTTCCTCTGTGCGTGGTAT
This sequence comes from Iris pallida, assembly GCA_029216955.1. Classification (NCBI taxonomy): domain Eukaryota; kingdom Viridiplantae; phylum Streptophyta; class Magnoliopsida; order Asparagales; family Iridaceae; genus Iris; species Iris pallida. The sequence continues at coordinate 955,113 of JANAVB010016796.1, read as the reverse complement.
GTCATTTTTTAAGTTCCTTTCTTCACACACACCTATTTCAAGCTCCCTGTTTAAACAATTATACAAAAGATTTAGTTAAAGCATCGTAAATTCCATCCTTTGTAGAGAAAAAGTGAATATTTAGACATATATGTCCTTACCTCTCTTCCTTTCCCTTTTTCATGGCACGTCTGTCAACATTACCTAGTTTTGCAGGTGCATTATTATCCACATCAGAACCGTCTGATTCATCAAGTGAAACCTGGAGTAGAGGAATAGAAGCTCTCGATTTTGCTTTTGAAAAGCTAAAGGGTCACCATCTTCTTATTCAAATATCATTCGAGTAAATGGTAAGTTGCCACTCTCTTGTAATGCAAATGAAGAGAGGAAACTTCAACAGTCTCATCAGTTCTTGTTTGACTAGAGAGCAGATTAACACCAAAGATAAGATTTCTTCATTCCAAGTGAAATTCGGTGCCTTTCCTCATCAATATAATGGTATCAGTATGCACAAAAAGCTAATTGATAAAATCAGTAAGCAATAGCTAATGACGGAAAATGTTATAAGACAGGATCATTCAAAGAGAAGATGAATTGGTTGTTCCATTCCCTAACCGATTATGAAGTAAGTTTGTACATGCCAATGTTCTAATATTATAATAACAAGGTTACTAACCTTCAGAATCTTTGCTAAAACTCTATCACCAGCTTTATATTTAGTTTCAACATCATCAATGTGCTCATCTGTGACTTCGGAGATCTGGCACAAACCAACCTGCACAAATAAGTGTGCATCAACTTAATGACTATATATAAAGACTATAAATTACTTGAAAGCAAAATACCAAACATATACCAAGCTAGTATTATCAATATTGATAAATAATCCATATGCCTCTGTCCTCTTAATCTGTCTATGAACGAAATCTCCAACTTGCAGAGTTGAAGAAGAACTTGCATCTTCAGTATCTTTCTTCAGTGTTACATCAACTCTCTTTGAAGAAGTATCCACAGATAACACCCTCAGGATAGTGTATTTTAGGACTGCATGGTCTGTTAGGCCTGACTGAAAAAAAACTGTGTTACAAAGAATTGATTTGTGCCTTTGACATGAGTGCTTCACCGAATCTCCAAAATGATATTTCTTTCTCACTGCTCGACCAAATAATGACCTTTGCATGTAGAGTAAAAAAAAAAAATTCGACCTAAGAACCTAATTAGCCCTTGCCTTTAGGAATTCCCTGGTAAATACCATGTCACAAATAAACTTAAAACTTTGTTCAACAGTCTTGATAGACAACTTCAAACCCAAGCCTTCCGCTTGCTTGTCCATGAACACTTCCTCCTGCGAGTCCTATACCACTTCTTTCTATCTCCCAGAGTTGAGCATAAAAAGGGGTATATTATGACTATTATAAATACCTCAGTTATAGTATAAAAAAGGAATAAGAATGCTTTCCAGTATGAGTTTGTTTAAGCAATTAGGAACATGTACCAAATGAAGCTCTAATGGAAGCAGACCTGGGTAGTTAGCTTGAGGTTCTGAGTTCCTCAAGGATTTAACATCCTAAATCTTTTTGTTGTTCTCTTGAAACTTCCTCTCAAGCATTGACATCTCCTTTTCCATCTTGGCAATTTATTGATCAATAACAAGGCTAGCAAGCTGAGATGCATCAAGCTTGTGTTCATTAGACATTTTAAACCGATTTTAGTGTGCAACCAATTGCTTTCGACTGACTTCTTTCTGCATTGAAAACAAAGTATTCTTTAATGCTGACACTCCATTAAACAAATTAGTGCTTAAACACACAGGTTAGATAGGTATTTATTCTATAAAATGAACGGTTTCGAAAACCTTTTCTTCATCAACTAAACTGCTACTTAAATACGGGAATGTTACTTATCCATGGTAAAATGTCATTATATACCATACCACTTGGTTTAACAGTAAATTCCTTTATTATAAAAAAAGAAAGTAACACAACACAACAAAAGTGCTGGAAACAATCAATTTTTCAATATGAAAGATTTACCTAGACACCGAAAAAACATAGCAAATTTGTTGGTAAGTAATCAAATTATTCTTCATGCTCAATATTTTTATAATTCATCTCATCATCCCCATTCATCGTAAATCAAATGAACTAACAAATACCTACCCTTACCAATTGACCTCATTCACCATGCATTAAGTTCATATAACACCTACATCCAATAAAATCTTTTACCAGTAACCAATTTGATATATTCAACGGCGACCTCCTCCTAGCGTACCTCGTCCCTCCGACGATGTCCAAGTCCAAATTTAAACCAAGTCGAACAAATAAGTAGACAAACTTGAGAACAAACCCTAACCCTAGCCTAATTTGAGTACGTATCGGAGGATTCGAAGAGCGATGGGGAGCCTGAAAGCTGAGGCAGAGGGTTTCGGCTTGGTGGCGGTGGCGGTGGCGAGTTTCGCAGTGGTGCTTCGGACGGAGGATGACTGGAGAGCCGATCTGGCGGCGGTGAAGGATGCCATTCTCTAATGCAAAGATGGCAAAACCCTACCCTAATTTTGGATGGAGAAGAAGGAAATTTGGGGCCAGGGTTCGAGATCGAGAGAGAGAGAGAGAGGGGGGGTGGGGGGGGGAGGAGAGGATTTTTCAGGAGAAGGATTTCTCTAATAAGGAGATTTATTTCTCAGAAGAGGGGTTTTCTAATCTAATAGAAGAGGAGCAACAGTAATATTATATGACACTTTTAAAGTTTGGCAGAAGCGGAAAAACTCAAAAAAATTTGGCAGAAGCCCCAAAAAAAAATTTGGCAGAAGCGGAAAAACTCAAAAAAATTTGTGGGAAATGAAATTTGTTACACCACTTTTCTAGTGTTGTATTTAGTATAATATTACATGACACTTTTAAAGTGTTGTGTTTAGTATATAATATTATACTACATTTTTAAGTATCCCTAAAAATGTTGTTAAATTTATGTTTATGATATTTTTAATAAAGTGTCATACATTATGATAAATACCTAATTACAATGACATATTTTTGTAGAGTGTCATCAATACAACAATTTAATGACACTCATTTAGAAAGTGTCGTAAAGAAAGTGTCGTTATATATCTATTTTGTTGTAGTGTTGGAGTAATGTTTGGTGGAGTCCTCCTTGAGCCTCCCGTAGTTGTCGATGCAGGAGAAGAGCTCGCTGCCATGGACGAGCTCCATCACGAGGCTTAAAGCTTGATGATGATGATGAACGAATCTATTCTTCCTTCTTGTCCTACATACCCGACCCAATTCTTTTAATCATGTAAAATATATAGAATACGTTGCTGCTCCTAATCGAACTGGATACCTTACTTTGACATACGGGTATAGCAACATAAGCAGTGTCTAGAAAAAACTATATCTTTAACAGCGTTCATAATACGCTATATAAAGTTCTGTTAACAGCAAAATAGCAGGGAGGTACAAACGCTATAGATAAACTGCTATTGTATGAACTATTAATAGCACTTCACAATGAATGCTATAGATGATGATAATATAATAGCAGGGAGGCTCGAATGCTATAGATAAACTGCTATTGTACGCTCTTTTAATAGCACTACGGAATGAACGCTATTGATGATGACATTCTATAGCAGGGAGCCTTGAACGCTATAGATAAACTGCTATTGTATGTCCTATTTGTTGTAGTGAAGGATCCAGTGATAGTTTCCATTTGAAGCCAGAAATTCCTTTTATCAGAAAAATTAGGGGGGCCATATAAAAACAGAGCATGCCATTTTTGATTAGTGGCTAAATAGTGAATGTAGGCATGGATATGGTTATCTGAGGAAGAAACAATCTGCAAATTAACATCTGAGTTCCAACAGAGCAATATTCCGCCTGATAGCCCCTTAGAGGAAATAGCATTGTGTTGATAAAATTCAAGGTCCATTGCAATGATTGAAGCTGCATTTAACGAACATCTAGTTTCGGATATAAATACAATACTCACTACAAGAAAACATGGTTTCTGTGACATGTAAAGTTGTCACAGAAATTATGAAAGTCGTCACAACACATCTTCTGTGACGAGTACAGTGACGACTTATTTTCGTAGCCTATACCTCCGTAGCTAAAAGTATAGGCGACGACCAAAAGTCGTTGTCACAGAAAGTTCTCTACTGTGACAAGAATATGTTGTCAGTGATAGTAAACTTTTCGTGACAACAAAATTCATCAGTAAAAATATTATAAGTGGCGCACAATATTGTCACAAAATAGCTTTTTATTGTAACTAAAAATAAATTAATTTTTTTTTGACAAAAATAAAAATTATTTTTGTGACGACATTTGCTATCACAAAACAACTTTAGTAAGACTTTTATTGTTGTCACAATAAACGTATATGTTTAGTGACAAGTACATGTCATCATTGTAAACACTTGTAGTAACACATTTATTATTGTCACCATAGTGTACACTTTATATGTTTGATGGAAATCAATTGTCACGAGTAATTTTTTTGTCATTGTCATTATACATTAAAAACACAAAACAAATTATATCTTTTTTTTTGTAAAAAAATATATAATTTCAATATATTTGCCATGAACCTATATACAACTAGCTTCAAAGCAAGTCGAAGATGAACTCTTATTAATCTTCACATTTGTATAGATAAATTCAAATTCACATTGGAATGGTCGAACATAACACAAAATTCAAGTTCAGACCCTCAAGATGAATACAAAATTGAACAAACAATCATTCTCAACGCAAAAGATAGAAAAAAAATCCTCTATCCTAGATACACTAACTACTCTCTAGTTTTTGTTGATGAGCATGTTGACATGATGCCTCCATAGAGAAGCAACAAAAACACCACCATCGGCAACAACATGAACATCACAAGGAAGCCACCATTGCGCCTCTAATCTACTAGCAGAAGCTGTCGAACCCGGGGCAGAAGGTGACCCAGTTCGCCTTGGAGTTCCTGGTGTGAGCGAAGTTCACTATAGCCATAGTAACTGACACCGCTGTAGTAGTCAGAACAAGCATGACCTACAAAGATTAACAACATAAGTAATCATGAAGCCTAACTTGCAAATATTTGTTAGCACCTGATAATTACTAAAAATGACATTAAACAAAAAAAGAAAAAATAGTATGAAAAAGGAAGAAGATGCATCAAATACATACTCAGTATCGAAGTACTAGCATTTTTATGGTTGAGTATATATTCTCATCTTCCAACATCAGCTTAGACAGACCAAAATAAAAAATCTAAAAAATTAATGGCATAAATGTTTATGCTAGCACAAAGTAGCCAGGGTCATGATCCGATAACTCGTAAAACTGTTCTTCTTACCTTTGGCTTGAAATTTTGTAGCAAGATAATATTTGTGGATTTAAAGTCCCTATGGACAATAGGGATCCCAACAACTGAGCCGAAATGGAGATATGCCAGGCCCCTTGACGCTCTAAGTGATATTTTGAGTCACAAATGCCAATCCATCTTCACTGCAGTAATTCCTACATTATTAAGAAGTTCAAAATGAAATAGTAATATAGAAAAAATACTGTCAGTCTGAAAGCTTCGTACAGTGTAGAGGGTACCAAATGAATGGTTAAAACTCTACATAGGAAATATAGAAGAAGGTTGAAATCCAAGGCATGCAAAAGATCATTCAACGTCCAGTTCTTTTCCAAAACATGGAGTTTGATGCAATGCTGCCAAAAAAAGCAATACAATGCCACCAATTTAATATGCTCTCTATTTTGAATATTTCTTATAGTTGTACGTGTACTAGACCATGCAAGGTAAGCTCCTCGAAACATTAATAAGTTAGTGCCCAAGTCAAGTAGAGAACAATTTGACTTAACGATTCTAACAGAATAAAAATACCGAGCACGTGCACTGATGAGCATATAACAGCAATTAGGTTCAACTATACTGTGTAGTGTGTACTAATGTGTACATTGCATATATAATTATGTAGTACAGACTATTAAGCTACTAGACTTCAAGAACATAAAAATGTGTTTGAAATAATAGTTCACAAGGTATAGCAGAATTTAAGAATTCAGAAATATCTTCTTGTTGTTTGCTCAAGAATGATTATACAATCACTCACAAATTTTGTTTCAACCACACAATAAGGTGGAAAAATAGCTTAAGAAGTAAATTGATATTAACATGAGAACAATGAAAGAAAATATAAGGTTAGCCAAGATCCTATCACACTTCACTATCTAAATATGGTAGAATATGTCCACAGTTACCATGTATAAACTGCATGGTCACTGGTACAGAAAAATAAGAGACCTTAGGCCCTTAACAGAAGAAAACTAAAGTAAATTTGTACCACAAAATGGTCATGCATTATTATTGAATTGGTCATGAATCATGTTCCATGGTTAAAACATCATGCATAAAATTCACAGGAAGAAGGTTAAGTACCATTCAACTATAAAGGACAAGCTCGATATATTAAATTAATAAGTATGCAGGAAACATGGAAAACATACCTATGGCTTCAATTTTGTTCTTATAACGTTAAATAAAAATAGTATCTACAACACAATAATACCTTATAATATTGCAAACTAGATCTATTTGACATTTGTACATGTGAATTATGTATGGGCGTATGCACGTACTATAGTTCACAATATTGGTGGTATGGTATCGGTTTTGGTGTCCCACAAACTGATACCAAGAGCTATTGATACCAAGTGGTCATCATCCGTTGATTCACCAAGGACCCTTATCTCAGTGATCATAGGTGGGTTTCTACTCAAGTAAAGGTGTTGACCAAATCGAATGGTAATGTAGTTATGAAATGTCACTTTAACCATTAAAATTTTAGCATGCTAACACATGCTTAATTTTTTACTGTATTTAACGAATAAAGAAGAGATATGTGCAATGCTGCCAGGTTTAATTACGAACAAAAAGCTTAAAAAAACTGAAGACTTGGCCCAAAACCTCTTACTTCTGAAGTAAAAACCAATTATAACTCAAAACATTCTCCACTATCAGATAAATCCAGAAAAGCTTGCAAACATAAGTAGCTCTTCTCTTTGTTTGGAGGAATATAACCATTAAGCTTTGAATTACTAAAAAGTCAGGATGACTAACATCAATACTTGGTGACTGCAAACAAAATAAATATAGGTGAGCCTCAAGTGAGTTAATTTTTTTGACTCATGTATAAGAATATTATTGCGTAATATATAAACTCTTAATAATTATAAATGATCAACATTTTAGTATGGATATTAATCTGCAGTTCGGATTCTTCTACAAGTGTCTTTTCAAAAACTACAGTTTCAAACCCATATATAATCTTGTTCAATAGTGTTCATGGATGCATAGACTAGCTTAGGAACCAGGACAAAAGAAAATGTTACCCTAAGCGCACAAATAATACAAGCTTTAGGATGCAAATAATGGTGATTGGAAGAAATATTAACAATTGCAGCTACTCCTAAACTAAAAGTTCAGTCATAAACTTTATGATTACATCATTACATGTATTTGTGTATTAGCTGGTGAGAAAGATGAAAGGCAATAAGTCTCTTAAGCTCAGATCATCGTCTAATATGTGAGTTATAATTCTTACTATATGCATATGTGCTAAGCAGATACAATGAAAAGGCTGTCATTAATGATGGACAAAAGAAAGATTCACAATTGTAGATGATCATAAACTAAAGTTTCATAATTGAATATACTTGATGGTCCTTATGCCTAGGTACCTCAACAAAAGAAGTCCTATACTCTAGACCTAAGCAAACAACAAATATGGAGCCAAATAACAGATATTGGAGAAGATATTGCTGTCAAATAAAAGAATAAACTGGAATAGGTGAACATATCAACAAACCACATATCGACTTAACAGAATGTTGCCGGTTTGATACTACCTGGGCAATCTGTCTGTGGCATTGTTCTTGTGAGAACGGCTTCGAATGTCCCTGTTCATTCGTCACGTTTGGTTAAGAAATTTTTCCGATGGAAGATCTTCACAGTTGTAGGAATAGAAGAATGCTCGAACTCTGATGATGGATGTGGCCCGAAAGGTCTATAAACAACTGCCATAATAATAATAGTAATAATAGAAATATATATTATCAGTATTGCTACACAGAGGAATAGGAATGAATATAGTATCAGTACAATTATTTTCTTTGTGGATATGTTTCTGAATCCATATTATGTTTCAGCTAAACTATATCTAACCTGACTTACTTTACAAAGTAAGATGCTTAAATTTAGGGAATTATGGAAACTAACTATGAAAATGGATATGACTACTATATAAAAGCTTATAGATTTTCATTTACCAGTTCCTGCTTCAATCCATGGGGAAATAAAGATGATCGGGGACGAACTCCAAGGCGATCAAACTTAAAGTTCAGTAGTTCGGGCCTAACGATGTCATCCGAGATAGGAACCCCAACTGGTGTCTGAACGTGGTCATAGAACCCTCCATGTTCATCATAGGTGATGATAAGTTCCATTGAGGACTCGAGCAAATTGTCTCATAGGCCTCCTTGACAAACATTTGCCCCTCGGAGAGATTGGAAGTGTCTCAAAGAATCTTGAGATCGAATTACCACTGCTTTACTACCACATAGTGGGTAGCTTCCCTTTATTGTAGTGATCTTTGAAAGTTGGATCAAATAGATAGAAGTTGCCAATGTATTTTAATTTCCTGCGCACCTGAGTTCATCAAGACTATTTCATTAGAAAGACATTTGGACTAAAAAGTAAATGCATGAAATTGTTTGTTCTAGCAGAAGTTAACTTCGCACAGACTATTATTACAAGTAAATTTATGTATCCTTTTGATCATTAACATTACTGTTGATCTCACATATATTTGCAACATCACTGCAGTGAAAGATAGTTGTATGAAAATTGAAAGATACAAACAGTTACATCAAAACATAGTGTGGAAATCTTTTGTTTAGAAGCTAATATTATCTCACTGCAACTAGAATTCAAGATAATATAAGCAATCTTTTCTTGCTTTTTGGTGAGATTGTTAAGAAAAAAATGCTAGAAAATTTCAAGGAACTGGATAGTGACCTTGAGAAATATTCATTCTTATTACGGATACTGATAATTTTTTGTATCTGTCCTCGTAAAATTGAAATTAACATGCAAGTCTCACATCGCAAAGAGACTAGGATCCATATGCTTTCTAGGCTATCAGAGAAGTATTTCTCAATTAAATATGACTCCATTTCAACATTGCTTATACTTCCACTAACACAATTTACCATAAGTAGAAAACTATGTTTACGGTTTCAAACATCATAAATTCCATCATATATCTCCCAATAACTTGTCACTATCCAAGGTTATCTATATATGCTATTCAACTTCACTTTCAATGTAACTTGCAAATGTGAAACTGACCTACATACTCAGTGTCCGAATATCACACACCAACGTAGAAAATTACCTAACATTGGATCGATCAGACCACAATTCCTTAACTTAGTATTCTACGCCTTTTAGTCACTTTCATTGTAACTATGGACTTGCACGTCGGTGAACATCTCAGCAAACAGAATATGGACTTTACAATTCTATATATGCTCCAGCATTATGTTGAATGAGTACAATTTACTGGAACATGTGACCATAATATAGATACGGGTGGCAAGGCTACACAAGTGTGTAAGCCCCAATGCCCTCAAACTACAAGTGATCCACCGAACTGTTGCAAAGAGAGAAATCAAATTGGTCACTAGGGAACATTTGGGGCCCAACCAGCATGGTGTTACTGCTAGCTTATTCCTCTATGGGTCCTATAAAGACATAGTTACTAAAATATATAAGAATAAAAAGAAACATAGAAATAAACATTACAAGATTGAAGTCAACATTAGCCAATTCTGTGAGGCTTTCCTTGGTAGGAGATATTTCAACGAGATCTGAACTAGAAATAAACTAACCAAATCCCCATGAAGTTCTTTCTAGAAGGCTAGTTTAATGATATGAAACTAAGAGAAACTGTCCTATAAAACATTGGGTTCAATATAAGCTGGTTTTTTCTTAAAACACAAGAAAATTTTGGTTTCCCTGACTGTTTCCTTTCGGCCCCTCCAATGTTATGAAAATAGGAGTCCAAAATATAAATACCACGGAATACAATCAAAACTTACATGAAAAACATGGAGTGGGAATTAATACAAACGGGTGGAGCACGTACTTCAGGATGTCGTCTTCGTTGCTGATGGGGATGGTGTCGGCGATGGTGACGAAGATCGTGGACTTGGAAGCATCATTTTGGAGCTATTGGAGAGCCGACTGCAGCCTCGATCAAACAAAAAACTTTCATAGAAGATGCCACGAATGCAACAAGACTTTGAGAAGTAGTCAGTGTTGATCGAGCTTTAGTAGAAGCCTTTGAGCAGTAGTCAGGTTCGGGTACTACTTCAACCACAGCCCTCATATCCATGGATGGACATTGATTTTCAAAGAATTGTAAGAATTTGTCCATACGAAAATAGTTAGATATATGTGATAAGATGAGTGGAATTAGGAATTATCTAAATCCTTACAACAAAAACTTAAAAAAATTAAAAGCTTGGAAGCAGAAGATCCTCCCAATCATGAATGGAATTTCTATAATGAAACTCTAATTTTGTGAGATTAGAGAGAAATGGAATGAAGGAATCAATACCATGTACGAGTCATATCGTGTCGAACACGTACGAACACAATATAGACGCTCCTAAATACAAAACCGAACACCGACATCAATGTCGTATCCATGTATTCATGCCCAAATTAAATCGACATTCGTAGAACCCTAATTTGGAAGGAGTTGGGATACCTGATCATGAGGAAACAGTGTAGGAGAGAGCAAAGTCCGCTAGGGTTTGGAACCTAGAGGACTTCTCCTCCGGATCAGTGGGGAAGTAGGTGTCGCAGACTTTGTAGAGCTCGTCCACTAGCCCCTTCGCCCTTAGGATCACCTGGGAGTCGTCGTATCCTGATCTGCTCATGGTCAAGAAATAACAATATAAGAGTCGAAGGGAGGAAGCTATATCAATATAAAAGAGAGAGATTATTGAATTATAAAGGAGTAGTATTTGAGAATAGGCTTTGGGGAATTTGGTACGAGGAGGAAATTTGGAGAGGGAGGAGAGAGAGGGGAGAAGATGAGACTTAAAATTGAGAGGGCTCGGGAGGGAAAGTAAAATTTCCAAGCGGTCATTTTTCACCCATTAATTATTAACTTTTCTGAGGGCGCCAATAACTCCTGCCAATAATTGAACAATTTCGACCAAAATATATATCTTTTTTGAGGGTGCATTATGCATCGGAATTAGTATGCACTTCTATCAGATATTTCTGATGGAACATTTTTTTTTTGTCGTAACTATTACTTTTGGCAACAACCCTTGTAAATGTTTGTCGTAAATAAAGATTTTTTTTTGTAGTGTAACAGGATTCAAAATCCGGTTGGAGACTTGCAAATATTTGATAATTTTTTTTATATACAGCCGGATTATAATTAGGATTGTGATATTTGATGTGAAATTTTTTGGTATAGTCAAATCTTCTTACAATTTAAATAGTAACGTCAAAATAGTATCAAAATTAGGATATATTTTTTATTTAACATTTTTAAATTTATTTAAAGTTTTTGTTACAAGAAATAAATTTCTTCTTTGTGACTAATACTTTAGTATGACGTTCAAATATTTGGTAACTAAAAGAAACTTTTAAGTGACAAGAATAAAATTTTAATCTTGTGGCTAATACTTTTATGTGACAATAATATTTTCTTGTAACTACAACAAAAATTTTTAGTGACAACTATTTCCCTTATCACACATAACTTGTCTCTAAAATCATAATTTTATTTCAGTGACCACATTAAGTGACGACCAATAAAAACATGGTCACTAAATGTTTTAATTGTGTGACGGACAATAACAGTTGTCACAGAAACAAATTATGAGTGACAACAAAAATTATTTGTCACAGAAATATCCCTTCCAGTGACAAGTTTTACACTTGTCACATATTACTTGTCACGAAAATCCAGATTTCTTGTAGTGACTCGGCCTAGAAGCTCGGAGAAATGATTTGAGAGTGCGACTTGTCGGATCATTTCTCAAACCCCGACAATTCCATGAAAGTGTTTGATTTGCAATCTTTGTAACTATTATTATATATCTCATTTTATTCCCACATCTTTTGAACTACTCCCGATAAATATACCATAACTTACATGTTTTGGATATCAATAAAATAAGAGTTCTCATTGAATTTTTCAACGTAACATAACTATAAAAAATTAAAAAAAAAACTTAAAATAATAGTAGCCTCACCTAAGGCTCTTGTTGTGGGTTAACAGCATGGCTTTTTTTTATGAAGTCTGAATTTTTAGCTTTGAAAAAGGTGGTTGTCGAGTCGCCATATGTGAAGTTAACGACTTCTTGTTGCGTAGCGACCGTCTTCTTGTCGCCGTTGTTGTCCTGTCGAAATTTGTGTGCGACTTCTCGTTATATTATCTCTGCGTCGATTAGTGAGCGACTTATTGTCGTTGTTGTACTCTTTGAGTCAAAACCAAAAGACAAGCGACATTTGTTGTTGTTGCCCAGAATTTCACCGCGCCAATGGCTGGTGAAGATGGTGTTAAGTCGTCCATTGCTCCGACTATGGTACAATCATGCAACTCCAATTTTAATATGGAAAATGCTAAGTTTACTACCAATTTCTTACAACCCTTTTACAACCTCACTCACCAACTCCTTACACATGGGTCCCACCGGATCCCACCACCCCTCACACCTCCCTGCTACATGGGCTCCACCCGATCCCACCACTTACTCCTCTCCTCCAATCGAAATCTGACACGTGGCGGAAGTAAAGGGGTTGTAAAAATTTGGTTGTAGACATAGCATTGCTCTTTTAATATTGGTACGTTGCTTGATGAGAAGAACTATGAATTATGGGCCTCCAAAATGATCCAAAGTACGATGATTGGTTTTATGAAGTTAGCCTGAGATTATGAAACGGTACATTTGTCTCCCTACTTCGAAATAAATTTGGGACTATCTTAAGATGGCACATTTTGATGAAATATTAATAAATTTCAGATATATAAATTATGGCAGAAAGCAATTATGTATCCGACCTAATGGTCGACCTTTGCCAACATACTTAGAAGAATTAACTGTAATCTTTTATGAGTTGGACTACTTTAACAAAGTCGTCGTGGAATGTGAAAAACGTATTAAAGTTTACCAAAAATTGATCGAGATGCCGAGGGTATATCTCTTTCTTGGCAGATTAATGACAAGTTTGATCATCGGTTATGTCAGATGACACATAATATTATTTAACATGCAACGTCAGCTGCCACATAAGGAGGGATGTATTGAAGGAACAATTTGGAGGTACGTACGAATAGCATTACTCTTCTAAGAAAGCATCAACATTATGACTTATGATACTAGATAAATCCCTTCACGCAAACTATTGTCAATGTTGTCGATGGTAATGACGTCCCGGTTGTAGGGGAGGCTATTGGAGAAAACTTTGATACCGAAGGGGGTATCAAAGTTTTGATACCCCCTATGTATGACATGTGGGTCCCCTCCCTCTTCGTAAAATGTGTAAACATTTATATATATATAAATATTGAGGGGGCCCCACATGTCATACATAGGGGGTATCAAAACTTTGATACCCCCTTCGGTATCAAAGTTTTACTCGAGGCTATTGTTTCTCTCTATGGCACAATTAATCTTGACGTCGTCCATGTTCTTTCTCTTATTATATTATTATTTACTCTCTATGTCACAATTAATTTTGCTGTTTTTTTTGTTGTTGTTTTGCTGCAGACCTAAGATATACATAACATTTTTTTTTCCATACCAGACCAGATCTGTAGAGAGTTTTTTTTTTTTCTTTTCCTTTCATTGAGACTTGAAAATTGAGATACCTAAAAACACAAATAAAAAATAATAACAGTAAAATCCAAAGGATTTTTTGGGGTTTATTTTTTAATTAAGCATGATTTAATTTTTTTTTGGATTTTTTAAGGGGCCTGACTGCCTAAACCTAGGCAACCGTCTAGACAGGCTAAGCGCTAGGCGACGGACGTCTGCTCTATTGCACTAAACGCTTTTTACAACCTTGAAACTTGGAATGATCTTGCTCATGCTTCGAGTGTGGCTAGTAACTACATACATAATCTAGGAGAACAACATATGGATGCGGTCATAAGGATATTGAGATATTAATTTGAAGGAAGGTTTGGGCAAATGGATTTTATTTAGGAGGAATGGTGGTATAAGAATTTAAGGTTATCCTGATGTAGACTAGATGGGTTCAACTGAAGATATGTACGTACTCGACGTCAGGTTATTTCATCTTTGTTGTAGAAAATATTGTTACTTATAGCAGTAAAAAAGCAAAATGTGGTTGCAAGATCGAGTGTAGAAGCCTAATACAAAAGTATGACACCGGATATTTGTGAGATTTTATGACGTAAGATTCTACTACAAGATTTGGGAGTTGGACATAATCGGTCTATGCATATATTTTGTGATAATAGAGATGCTCATGATATTGCAGACAATTTGGTTCAGCATGATAGAACCAAACATGTTGAGGTTGGCAGATTCCTAATTTTTAAGAAAAAAATTGGAGGACAAAGTAATCGAGGTACCGTCAGAACAAAATCTCAAGTGACAAATATTCTCACCAAAGTCATCTCGCATCTCATATTTTTCAAGTTCTTAGAGAGAAGATGATGTGCAATATCTATTCACCAAGTCGAGAGAATTGTTGATTTCTTTCTTTTATAACTATCATTATATATGTTACTTTATTGTCGTGACTTACTCCTATAAATATTACACGAATTTTTTACATATTTTTAGATAAATCAATAAAATAAGAGTTCTTATGATTCTCAAGAACACCATGTTTTTGGAGTGCCTGTGCTTTGAAAAGTAGGGTGCCTGGTTGTATTTTTAGTCCAATTTTGTTTTTCAATAATTTTCAAGAGGTGGTTTTGTTGGATAAGCTGTATAGCTACTAGGGATGCAACTTGGACGGGCTAAACCCGAGCCCGATCGGGTAAACCCGCTAATGGGTTGGGTTAGGGTTGAAGATACTTGAGTTCGGGTTCGGACTCGGATTAAAATATTTGAACCCGATCAAAAATCGGATTAGGCTTGGGTTCATGCGTCGGATTACCCAAAGAACCCAAAATCCGAAATACATATAATTTATATATATATTTTTTTCATGCTTCTTAAATAAAAAGTTTAAATCCTAAATTTCTCCACCCAAACTCTTTAACTCTTTATAAAGAATTCTTATTTCAATTTGTATTTTGTAACGATTAAGGCTTGATTGTTATTTTATTATGTGTTTAATATTAATTTTGTTGAAAACTATTTTAAATTTTATATTAGAGTCCGGTAAACCCGACCCAATCCGAGCCCAATCCGCTCCTCCGGACTTGATCTTGAGCTTCATATATTGAACCCGAGGTTGGGTCGGACTTGGACTCGGACTAGGCTTATGATTCATCGAATTGGACTTGGATTGACCTCAAACCCGACCCAACCCGTCCGATTTGCACCCAATTAGGTACTGAGTAGATAACTTTATCCTCGTTACGTCATCATATTATATTTATATGATTGGCAATACATGCAGATGAAGAGATTGGCACATTATGATTATATATATATATATTCAAGGACACTTTGGTCCTCCTCTCTTGGTCTTCCAGTTGTCGTAGCAAGGGCAGAGCTCCTTGTTGCCGTAGGTGCCAGGGGGGACGCAGAGGCACGTGGCGCAGCACTTCTGGCAGAAGAACAAGCACGGCTTCTTGTACGCCGTGTCCGAACACCGACTCGTGCACCGGCCTGCGCATTCTGCACGCGTGCAAACACGAAAGATTAAAAATCGAGTCATGGATTATTTCAAAGAGGATGAGCTAGCTAGCTAGAGTCAGGGCCGGCCACGGGGTAAGCCAAATAAGACTTGGGAGCTTGGGCAACCCTTCTCTGCTAGGCAGCCCTCCAGGTTCAGCATGATTCCACCAAAAGTCATGGTCACGGATGACCACCATGACCAGCTGAGAATAAAGATCAAGGGACAATCAAAATTAGCTTCAGGATAGGATAACCCAATCCTCCGAGCCAGCCCTGACTAGAGTAGAGGAGAACTTTTGTAGAGTTCTTGCCTTGGGGTTGGAGGCTTCCTTGAGTGACTCCATACTGCAGCATTGCAATTGGTGAATTGTAATGATCAGAATCATTAAATTGGTAATAAAAAAAAATTGCAAGTTGAGGGATTCTTGATTACTACCATAGGAAGGTTGACTGGAGCTGGAGCAGCAATAGTGCCACCGGGTTGGGGAATTGATGGCTCAAGAGAATGTATATTCCCAGCCTGCATATTTAAGACCATCAATAGGAAACATAACCTCAAATATATATATATATATATATATATATTTTGAAGCAACGAGTAATTGTGGCGAACCAGTCTCCACTGAAGTTCGAACTCCTGACCACTTGGGCCGCATGCATCTCTCTTAACCACTAGACTAGAGATCATTTTATATATATATATATATATATATATATATATATATATATATATATATATATATATATATATATACTATTCGTGTATAAATTTTTTCATATCTCGTCTCTTATATCCAAAGACGGAACCAAAAGCTAGAGCTGGGTAGATTGGAGTGGGTTAAGATAACCTTGGTAACTCACATAAAAAAAAAATATAATTTGGGATGGGGGTTGGAGCATACCCCCATTCCGCTATTAGGTCCGTCCTTACCTCTCTTGTATCTTAATTTATATATATTTGTATATGTATTCGTACAACATAGAAGCTCCATTTGAGAATCATTATAGTATGTAGAGAGAGAGAGAGAGAGAGAGAGAGAGAGAGATCTCACCTGGCTTTCTTGAAACAGAAAGAACACCATGAGAATGGAAAGGAGTAAAATGCCTACAACATTGCTTGCCATGACTGACCGACCGAGTACTTGTTGAGCTATAGGAACACAAACTTCAACTAAGAGGTGAGGCAATGGTAGGAGGAGGAGGACGAAGGACCCTTTTTATAGGAGCTCAATTCACAAACCTCTTGATCACATCACATGTGAAGGAAGGAGCTAGGAGACGATCAAAAGCAATGTGGGGGAGGGGATCCCCTCCTTCACATGTCCTCCAATCCCTCCCAAAACAAAAGTACAAGTATAAATCGGCCCAGTGCAAGTACAATACGTTCAAAAATTCGGTCAAATATTCGAAAATTAAAAATATTGAGGTTAGAAACTTCACATTCTTAAATATGTTATCAAATATGGTGAATTAAACAGGTTCCCAGTACGTTTTTTCTATCAAATTTTTCAATAATTTATACAGAACACGTTTAAAACTTCGTATGTTTAAAATTTACGTACTAATTTAGATCTGTCAAAAGTACGCAAGTATTATACGTTTATGAAAGATATTGAAAAATTTACGTATAATACGAGTTTTATTCGGGTAATTGCTAACAAGGATCCCTCCTCCCTAATTAATCTCTCTCATGATCAATATACACACTTATATATAACTTAAATTCTCATAGAACCTAGCTAATTTAACTACCGACAAGTGATCAAGAAGCTATAGCCTAGCCAAGCAACAATTTGATGTCACAGGCCCCTGTCAACCCTTCCAAAGTTTTGTCTTCTATATGTATCAGATGCTTACTAAGCAACTGCCATTGGCAAGCTCGTGAAAGTATTTTGGAGTTTCCTACTCCCCCCCCCCCCCCCCACACATTTCGAGTACACAACATCATTTAAGACTGGCGGTTGTGGTCGACACGACACGTAGAGGAACCATGCAGATATGTAGGCGACACACGTACACTTATCAGTTAGGTAAGTTAGGTACATCAGCGATATTTGTTTGTATAATTGTACTGTAGCTAGCTGGCTACTCGTGACTTCCTTTGGAATGAGGTGAATTTTTTTTTTTTTTTTTTTTTTAATAACAATGAGTGATATGTATGGGTGCCTCTAAAGCATAGTGGTAGTGTGGGAGACCGTTCAAGTACAGATCCTGAATTTGAATCCCCCGCGAATGGTTAGGTGATTTATATAATGACGGTCTGGTTTGGAGAAATGACACAAAAAAGGGAGTGATATGGATAGTTAACAATTTTGTTTTGACTAATAATTTACTTAGGTTTTCTTTTGTTGCTCTGAAGGAAAAAAAAAACATTTGTAAGTTTTTTTGTTAAAAATGTAATCTTTTTGCAACCAATATGAAAACAATTATTTAGACTTAGAAAACACTAAAGGTATGAAATAGTTTTCTATTTCATATTGTGGATCCTTGGAGGGCTTGTAGATTCAATTAAGTAACCTCATGGACCCAAGTGGCTAGGACCGCGTTTCTGAATACGTACATCATGTATGATATTACAAAATCCAAAAAAAAAAAAAACCCAAAAAATAATTAACATTCGTAAATATCCATAATGTGAAACCTGTACTTTTAGATTTAGACTTTTTTATTTTTTTAGAAACTGCAATAACATAACCTTTAGATTATTTAAAAAAAAAATTCTTTTTAGAGTAGTTAAAAAAATAGCAATGCTAGGATTACAACCAAATAAGTTACAACCCCTTTCGTGGAAAAATTATTGAATGGTCCGGCCTCACCACGTGGCAATGGTGAATGATGAGTCCCGCCACTAATTTCTTGACGTTTGGTATAATCTATTACATCACTACATTTCTCTTATTTTCTATGTCAATTTTTTTTAATGTTTTCGAAAGAAAGAAAAATCTATTTTTTTTTTCTAATATGCCAACTGAATTTATATGTATTAAATATATTTTTTATAACTTTTTGAAATTTTTTATGTCAAATATTATGCCAAGTGTCAATAAATCAGTGGCCGGGCTCACCATTCACCATTGTCACGTGGTGAGGTCGGACCATTCAATAATTTCTCCCTTCCGTGACGGTTGCCAATTGGATCCCCCAATTGTCAACTGTCACGTAGGCGGTTGTAAATGAGTTGTAATATATTTAGTTGTAAACTTAACATTTTTATTAAAAGAATATTGTTATTTTTAATATTCGTATATGATTCTTAGAGCATCATTAGTAAGGCCCATCCCATTTTCTAGATTCTAGATTTAGAATGTAGGAGCTCATTTTGTAGAATAATAAGTCTCATCCCTAGTCCCAATTTCTACAATTTCGGTCCCAACCCATCCATGGGTGCTAAGGGTTGGGCCTCCCAATTTCTAGATTCTAGATTGTAGAAACTCGTTTTGTAGAATAATAAGTTCCAATTTGGAGCCCAACTTTCTAGATTCTAAACTTTATATTATTTTTTTTCCTACATTAATTTTTGACCACACAATTTTTGGGACCGGAACTCACTTTATCATTTCCTACTATTCTCATACAAACCCAACCCATTCTACATTTACATTTTTTTTGAAATTTTGGACTCCAAATTGTATTGGAGAGTCCCAACTACTAATGATGCTCTTAGAATGTCAGAAACGATTTTGGGAGTGACAGTCTAATATTTAAGATTTTATATTTTGACTGACATAGTAATCTTTAACTAGCGATTTTTCGATGTGCCAACTTCGACGACGTTCGTATCAACACCTGTGGGACCGTGACACTGTATCTTTAACTAGCGATTTTTTTTTTTTTACCGAAAACCTAAAATGATAGGTTGGGGGACATATGACATCTACGTTGAGCCCCCACCCTTTATTTTGGTTTTGTCCCATCCAACCCTTCTGTTATCTAGCACTATCACGTGATATCATATGTGACAGGCTTCATTTTTCCCTTTTTTTTTTTTGGAAACTATAACTGATTTATCCTGAAATAATTAAAAGGAATTATTGATTAGCTATTGATTTATTAAGGCAAATTATAAGGGCACATGTAAAATTGATCAGGACTAGCCAAAAGTAAATTTTAATTTATTTACAAGTTTGCCATTGGAAAAATTACTCAGGACTAGCCAACATGTGAGTATATAAGTCAACTTTTTTTTTTTTTTTTTTGCTCTCCTCTCTTTCCTCACAAGAAGAAGAAAAAGAAAAAGAACAAGAACAAGAACAAGAACAACAAGAACATCAATTTTTTCAAACCTAGTTTATTTTGATTTTTTGCTCTCTTCTAATTTCTCATATCTCTTTCTCCAAACCCTAATTTATTTTTCTTCTTCTTGTTTGGGCATTATGGATGAAACCCTAGTTGTAGAAGAAATTGGGTTATCAAATCTATCAAATATATTAATTTATTAGTCTATTAACCAAATTTTCTTTATTAATAGAAGAATTATGCATGAAATCCTAGTTGTAGAAGAAAACTATGGAAGAAACCCTAGTTGTAGAAGAATTGGGTTCATATCAGGACTGCCACAATTTCTGACAGTCCTAGAAGTATCGAGGACTTCCAGAAATTGTGGCAGTGTGATGACCATAGTTCGTATTACGTATTTTGGGATACGTGTACGTATCTGATTCGTATTGCATGTCTCCTGGCTTGGTTCGGCTTGTTTGGGTTGGCTTGGTTCGGCTTGGGTTGCTTATTGGTTCATCATGAACCAAGGGGAGAACCTTACCTACCACCACCATTCCCATTTATTAACCGAACACTCTTTCTCTCCTCATTCACTCTTCTTCTTCCTCACCATTACTCTCCACCTACACCCAAGAGCCCTAGGCAAGTGCAACTTGCTTCATGATGGATTTCAAGTTTTATTGTTCCATTCTCTTCTTTACATGATTATAAGCCTCTTTAGAACTTGGAGTTTTTAATTTTATGGATAGATTCTTCTAGATCTACGTTGTAACTTAGGGTTTCATGAGTTTATGGAGTTTTTCTTAGTTTTGATCTACTAAAACTTATTATTTTCGAAAACTAATAGTTCCATGAGCAAGAGCACGAAATTTCGTATGAATTTGGTTTTTGATTCACCTCATTTCGAGTTAAAATTAAGTTTTTATGGCCAAAATAAGTTTTCTGAATTTTTTATGTCGGCTGAGTAAAATTTTACGTAGGGAACCCTGAAATTGCGTATTTTATGCTGGATAGCATCTGGAATGTAAGATTTTACGCAGGGAACCCTGAAATTGCGTATTTTATGCTGGATAGCATCCAGAATGTAGATTTTACGCAGGGAACCCTAAAATTGCGTATTTTACGCTGAATAGCATCCAGAATGTAAGATTTTACGCAGGGAACCCTGAATTTGCGTATTTTACGCTGGATGGTACCAAGAATGTGAAATTGTACGCGGAAACCCTCCCCTTTTGCGTATTTTACGCAGAATTGAATTTTTGGCGTAAAAAGTGCACATAATGACTGTTTTTGCCAAGTTTAGCTATTTTCTAGCCAGAATTTCAAAAAACTTAAAACATGAAAGTTTTAGATCTTTGTCTTGCCTTTCCGAATATCTCTGGAGCACCTCATTTTGAGTTCGTATGTGGAAGTTATGCCCCATCTCCCCTGAGCCATATGATTCCTCCACAACTCTTGCACCCTGTTTATATTTAGTTATTGCATATACGCTTATACCAGGTTAAATGTTAATTTTAAATATGTTCCATGACATAATGATGATCAGTTGTGGTACACTTTTGACAAATGATATGACATGATAGTGGCCCGTCGTGGCGCACTCTTGACAGTGAATTTGACATGATATATATCTCGAATGTTGTTGCGACGGCTAGCATGTCATGACAGAATTGAATGACCTGGACACCGTGGGCGATTGCGTTTGTACAAATAAACTAGTACTGTCTTGCATCATGTCTAGGATAGGGATCCCTGAGTACCACGGTCAGGGCTACCTACAGTAATTGACTAAGGCTAATAAACTAGAATAATTCAGTAGACATGAAGAGATTCCCAGCTACAGACAATCCCGTTATCTGGGCGCATTAAGTGGACTTGTAGCCTACCGACGAGTAGGACACATTTCCAGCACACAGTCACGTACCTGTTTCTTTCTTCATAATCGGACATTCGACCAGGATAACCGGATGGTCTGCAGGGCTTATGGCTGTTGGGATAATCTCATTGCATCTTGCTAATAACTAGGCCTGTGATAACCCTAGTTAGTTAAAAGTATCAAGCCGTACTCTTGATTGGCCGTTATTGATTGGATGGAGTTTATTCCAGCTTAGTCTTATCATGTTCATGTGCAAGATTGTGACATGACATGCTTATTGCCTTAACAATAACGATCGGGGGTCCAGTTCTGTTCAGGCGAAGGGTTACAACCTCGGTCCTTGTTTGGTTTAAGGGTTGTAACCTGGCTCCCGGAGCAGCTCTGTGTTCTCTCTTCGTTTATTGTCTTATTGCAATCTCATGCCATGTTCGTCATGTTTTACCTTACCTTAATACCATGATTATTTATACTGGCCTTAGCGATAAAGATCGGGGGTCCAGTTCTGTTCAAGCGAAGGATTACAACCCCGGTCCTTGTTTGGTTTAAGGGTTGTAACCTGGCTCCCGGAGCAGTTCTGTGTCCTCTTTTCATTTATTGTCTTCACTGTACCAATAGTATTTGAGACGGATTTTTATTCAGGTGAAGGGCTGCAACCCCGGTCCTTGTTTGATTTAAGGGTTGTGACCTGGCTACTTGAATGGTTTTCTCGTACTCAGTTTACTGTTGTTATCTCTATTATTATCAGTTCTTTATTTATTACCTTTAATATTCTATTGTAATATGTTGGTTTTAGTTCCTAATCGAAGTCTCCTTTGTGGCACTTGCTCTTTCTGGGGTCTGACCCAGCTGATTTTGTGATGCCAGATATCGGAGCAGCACCAGAGGATCCACCTGTCTTCCAGCCAGATGGTGACCACCAGGCGTAACCCTGGCAACGATTGGGTTTCTTTTTGTACGCCCACTTTATTGTAAAAATTATTCTTTTGAGACGTTTAGCCGGCAAGCACGTGTTAGCTCGTATTGCACCTTTATTTACTGTCCGCCAACGGGCTGTAACATGATTGACAGATCCTAGGGTTGATCATGTATGACTGAACTCTTGCTAGTCTTGACATTTTGTACGACTAGCTTTATGATCATCCAATATGTAATGTATGGGACGCCTTACTATTATATATTTGGTGCTCTGACATCTTATAACTATTATTGCTTGCTTGAGATTGAGACAATAGGCTGGTTCATGACCATAGGAGACTGTTGGCTTGTAGTTAAACCCTCATGTATCTAGACAGCCGTGACCGTATAGCGAGGTCGGTTGCACTTCAATATACGTAGCTGGCTATGTACGCCCCCGCTTCCCAGTATTCTGGTTCTGAGGCGTTACATCATTTTAGTGGTGGCCCATGCAGGTCTTGTAAATCAAAATATGTGAGGGTTTACCGAATAGAAGTCTCACTCAGCACTCGCCCTTGATCTCTGCTTGCATCTTCTGAATCCCTGTAATCTTGACATGATCACATGCTTGTATCGTTGATCTGTCCCGGTCCTTCCTTATTATTCCCTATGTCGTCTTCTTCAGCGGCATTGTTTCTGGACCTGCCGATCAGCAAGGCGGAGCACCTCCCGTAGACCAGCAGCAACCCGGAGATCAAGCCCAACATTTAGGAGTAGCCTCCAGAGTCATGCCTACTGGAGGAGAGCCACCAGTTCATCCCGTCCAACATGCAGAGCCTGATGATGGCACTTTGGTGGGTCTTATCAGGTCACTATTAGCCTTTCAGGATCATCGAGGAGATTCCTTGCACCAGGCGGTGGCAGACGCTTTGACCAGAGGAGGTCATCAGGGTAATAACGCGGCCAACAGCTTCAAGCGCTTGAACCCTTCCTTCTTCGACGGCAGTGAAGATACGATCGTTGCAGATGCATGGCTTCAGGACACAGAGGTGATTCTAGAAGCAGCCAGGACTCCAGATTATGAGAAGGTGGCCGTGGTGCGCCTACAGCTATTGGATCTTGCCCGCAGCTGGTGGACGGCACAGGCCGTTGGATTAGTGGCCCCTATTGCCTGGGCAGTATTTAGGGAGAGATTCCAGACCAAGTATTTTGATGCTGTAGCTCGGTATGATCTACAGACGAGGTTCACCAATCTGAAGCAAATGGGCAGGACGGTCGATGGATATGCGGCCGAGTTCTCCAGGCTTAGTCGGTTTGCTCCCACTTTGGTGGCGACTGAGTTCGATAGAGCCCATAGGTTCCAGCAGGGGCTGCATCTAGAGATTTTGTTGGCGGTGGAGCAGTTTGAGCATCAGACCTTTGATGCAGTACTGAGGACAGCCCGGAGGCATGAATATACCTCCCAGAGGATCATGGATAGGACCGGAGGTCGGAAGCGATCCCATAGCCAGATGAACCAGTCGTCAGCCCCAGCTCGGCAGCCAGGGCTTTGACCATTGGAGCTCCGAGGCGGACGGCCTCAGTGACGTCGGTTCAGCATTCCACCCCGACGCACCCTCACCAGCAGAAGCAAAAGCAGTCTTCCGCAGTGGGATGTTCACACTGCGGGAAGCCAGGGCATGTGGTATCAGAGTGTCGTAGAGCACAGGGTTTGTGCTTGGTTTGTGGTGCCCCGGACCACAGGATTGGGAACTGCCCGAACATGGGGAGTTCATCGGCCTTCTCTAGTCTTTCAGTTAGAGGACCAACACCAGTCCAGTAGCAGCAGCTGCAGTACCCATTCCCGAGGCCATTGCCGACGCAGGCCCAGACATTCCAGCAGTAGAGACCGCAGCAGTATGCCCAAGCCCAAGCCCTGATCCAGAGCAGGCAGAGGAATTTTTAGCATAGGGGACCCGCACCCAGAGGACATGGTCAAGTGATGGCCTTGACCATGGAAGAGGAAGGAATAGCACCCGGTGAGGTAGTGGTAGGTACTATTCTCGTCAACACCTTTCCAGCTTCCGTATTATTTGATTCTGGTACCTCGTATTCATTTATGTCTGTACGATTCGCGACACGGATAGGACTGGAGCCCGAGTCATTATCAGTAAGGCTCAATATACTTACTGGTAATGGTCTTGTGGGAGTAGATAGAGTGTTTTCCTCGTGTCGGGTCGTAGCGGTAGAGAATTTCCCGCTAGGTTGATAGAATTTCCGATGGCCGATTATGATGTGGTCTTAGGGATGGATTGGTTGAGGGACCAGTATGCCAGGATAGAGTGCCATATTGGCAGGGTTGTTTTTAGCATACCAGGCGAGCCAGAATTTTCCTTTTCCCGAGGCGAAGTTGAACCTTCTCCTCCCGTATTGCGGATGGCAGTAGCAGCAGTGCAGTTACCCCGGATCGTCGAGGGGTTTCTAGATGTTTTTCCAGAAGAGCTTCCTGGAATGCCGCCAGAGCGAGAGATCGAGTTCACCAAAGACTTGATCCCCGGGACCGCACCTGTGTCAGAGAGAGTCTACAGGATGGCGCCGTCAGAATTGGAGATATTGTACAAAATAATTGAAAAACTCAGAACTAAGGGATTCATTCGTGCTAGTGGATCGCCTTGGGGAGCCCCGATGCTTCTTGTGAAAAAAAGGATGGTACGTCCAGATTATGTGTAGATTATCGTACCTTGAACTCAGTGACAATAAAGAACAGATATCATCTCCCAAGGATAGATGACTTATTTGATCAACTCAGAGGAGCAGCAGTATTCTCGAAGATAGATTTGCGGTCAGGGTACCACCAGATCAGAGTCAGAGAGCAGGACATCCCGAAGACGGCATTCAGATCTAGATATGGGTATTGGGAGTTTCTTGTTATGCCATTCGGAGCAACCTATGCGTCGGCTGTATTCATGGACCTCATGAATCGCATCTTCATGCCTTATTTGGATCGGTTCGTAATTGTGTTCATAGACGATATCCTGGTCTATAGCAAGAGTGAAGCAGAGCATGAGCAGCATCTCATAGTTGTCCTCCAGATTCTCCGAGAGCACCAGTTGTATGCCAAGTTCAGTAAATGCGAGTTCTGGCTTGATCGCATTTCATACTTGGGTCATATCATCACCAGAGGAGGAGTAGAAGTGGATCCCCAAAAGATCATGGCTATTGAGACGTGGCCAGTGCCTAGCACTGTTGCAGTTCACAGTTTTCTTGGATTGGCCGGCTAATATCGGCGATTTATTTCAGACTTTGCCCGGATTTCAGCGCCGTTGACGCAGTTAACCCGCAAGGATGTGCAGTTTGCTTGGACAGCAGAATGTCAGGATTCTTTTGAGAAGTTGAAGCGAGACTTGATGACGGCACCCATTCTCACACTTCCCGATGGGACCGGAGGATTCTCAGTATATTGTGATGCTTCAGACCGAGGTTTAGGATGTGTTTTGATGCAACATGGAAAGGTAATAGCTTATGCGTCACGACAACTTCGTGATCATGAAAAGAATTACCAAACCCATGACTTGGAGCTGGCAGCCGTGGTGTTTGCGCTAAAGCTTTGGAGACACTACTTGTGTGGAGATAGGGTAGAGATTTTCACCGACCACAAGAGCCTGAAGTATGTGTTCACTCAGAAGGATCTTAACATGCGTCAGAGAAGATGGCTAGAGCTGCTTGTGGATTATGATGTCAACCTGCAGTATCATCCTGGGAAAGCCAATGTTGTTGCAGATGCATTGAGCAGGAGAGCCGGAGTCTATTTTCTGACAGCGCAACCAGAATTGTTAGCAGATCTTCAGAAGATGAGTATAGAAGTTATCCTTTCTACCAGTGTGGCATTGATGGCCAGCATGCAAGTTCAATCCAGTATAGTTGAGAGAATCAAGATAGCTCAGCCATCAGATTATAAGCTTCTGTCACGACCCGCACCCGGATATACGGGTACGAATACGTGGACCACGCCCAGCCTACGCCGCAGTATCGGCGGTAGAGCGCTGTCAAGTATATTATACTAACTACAACATCTAAAGATCTATAACTAGAATTGTACTCATGTCACATCACGAAAACTAAGGAAGATAAGACGAGAAATAATAACAATATCACTAGAATAACTAGAATCTACAATGATCATATGAGACAAGAATAAAACAGAGGGAAACAATGACAAAACTAATAACTACCAGACCTAGAACTCCTGAGAGACAACTCACGGTGAAGAAAACCGAGAACCACCCCAGCTAGCAACATCATGAAGTCCAATAATGGTATAACATCTCCTAAAAATTTGTCAACATATCCAGTCAGGATGGAACGAGCACAAATCTCAAATAACAGTTCTAATTAGACGATATTGAAAATGTAGCAGTAAATAGAGAGAATATACAAGAAATCATAAAATGTACATGTGAGTATCATGTCAAGGTAAGCTGTAAATCTAGAGCTAGAACAAGGCAAGTAAAACTGATCATGGCATGTACAAGAATCAAGAAACATCTATCTAAGTGTGTGAGTACTAGCTACAACATGTGGCCGGTTTGGGTCTGCACAAGGTCATGATCTAGCCAACCATACGTGTGGTGTATGATTGGCATTCACAAGGTTCACAAGATATACAAGGCGGGTATTGACCATACATCTACACTAATACTCCCCGTCCCCGACCAGTATAGTGGATCCAACCATGACACATCATGACACGCGATTCTCCGAGAGGGTAGCTAGCCTTCGCAGGAATCGTGTCTATACAATGCATAAGGAACAAGAAAGACTTGCACAAGATATACCAAGGAAAGCGAGGAATAACATCTCATGACGGGATCCAGAGAAATACCAAACCGTGTGAACAATGTGTCAAGAGAACAAGGATATCTACACTAAATACAAGAAATATAGACGATATCATAAAACAGAAATATTATCAGAGAATGTACTCGCCTGAGATCTGGTGGAATATGTCAACTGAGTCCTAGAACAGTGCCTCGAGGATCTATAGGTGGAATACTGTATCAATATAAGGGTTTGGAAGTAAAATCAAGTCATACTAAGTCAAACTAGGTCAAGGCAAGTCAAACTAGGTTAATCTAAGTCAAGGGTTGACTTACAGTTGACTTCTGGTCAACTAGTCAACTCTGGTCAAACTTGACTAATGTTGACTAATAGTTGACTTTGGGTCCACTGGTCAGCTTTGGTCCAGTTCTAGTCAATTTTAGGCTACGGTTGACTTCCGGTTGACTTTGGTCAAAATAGTCAACTGTGGTCAACAAGGTCAAAACTAGTCTAACCTAGGTCAATGTTGACTCTACTTCGATGTTCAGTCAAAGTAGTCAACTATGGTCAAACTGGGTCAAGGCTAGTCTCTACGAACATCTACAGGGTCAACACATTCAATTTCAGTGGTTGTGAAATCACTGGAATCGATGGATCTCAAATACCACAAAAGGAGAAAGATTATAATAATATGGTAAAAACCTACAGATGTTGTCGGATGGTGAAACAACCATTACCAACGTGTCCAGAATGGTCGAAATAGCTAGAATAGACTGTCCATAAGTCCAATTTGGAGACAGGGGCAAAAAGGTAATTTCGAGTCAAAACGGTGTCCGTGTCGGACCCGCTTTGCACCAAAAAACGTGCAAGAATACTAATTCACTAAACATAACAAATTATATGTCCACGAATCCAGAATGACGATACGAACCCAACGGTATATCCAGAATTGGATTCCGTTGACCCGATCTCAAATTGGTCCGTTGACCAGGACATTGAAATTTCGATTTACACGAAAAAGCGTGTAAGAGCCAATGTCCTCAAAACTCACCAAATTATATGTCAACGAGTCCAGAATGATGATACGAACTCAACGATATATCCGGAATTGGATTCCGATGAGCCGACGTCAAAAAGTCCCGTTGACCAGGACTGTGGGGCCCACTTTGCACCGAAATGCGTGCCAGGGTCCACGTCCTCCAAATCTAACAAACTTTATATAAAAATGTGCCAGAACGATGCCACGAGTCTACTGGTGGTGTCAAAAATTGAATCCGGAGTCCCGGGTTCAAAAAATAGAATTTTACAAGTTAGAAATTACGAATTCGGACGTCCAACTTTGGCGTCGAATTCAACCAATCAAACGTGCTCACAATGAAACGAAACTAGAGGAGTAGGAAGAGGGTTATACCAGCTTCACATAGGAACTAGTGGCACGCCAGACGGAGCTACGATGGAGGAGATACGAACCGACGAAGTTGGCTCCGCAAAACTGTCCAAAAATAATAATTTAAACGGTCAACTTGGTGGCCGGTTTGGATGTATCAAACGATAAAATTAACGGACAAAAATTGAGGGGAGTGAAGATGGATATACCAAGATTGTGACGGAGTAAAGAAATTGCCGATCCAATGATCGGATTTCTCAAAAAATGCGTACGAAGTCGCTGCGACGGAACGCTATTTCCGGATCCATTCCGAGCTCGCGCCGACGGGACCCGTACCAAACGCACGAATCTGGCATTTCTCGCGCCGGGGACGCAGGGTCTCGCCACGGGGGCCTGGCCGAAGGTGCGTCCGGCCGAGGGGGGGCTCGCCAGAGGCAGCTCCGGTGGCGGCAGCAGCGCGCGCGCGACTGACCGTGACTGCTGTTGTACGCTCTGTGCTGCGTACTGCTGCTGCTGCTGCGGTGGCGCACCGGCCACGTGGTGGCACACGGCTTCGCGGCGGCGGCCAGGCGACGTGGGCTCGTCGACGAGCGGATGCGGCAGTTTGGTGGAGGAGATGTGAGAGTGGTGGTGGCGGGAGTGGTTTTGATGATGGTGTTGATGGTGTAGTTGATGGGGAAGGAGGAGAGGGCTGCGCCGTGCTCGGCCAGGGTGGTGGCCGGCGACGCTCGGCCAGGGAGGAGGTGGAGGAGTTGGTGCTCGGGAGGAGGAGAAGATGGCCATGGTGTTGGTGGTTTGATGGTGAGGGTGGTGGGGATGATGATGATAATGGTGATGGTGTTGGTTTTTTGAATGAAAAAAAAATGAAGGAGTGAAGGAGGAGGAAATAATGAAGAATAATATGAAGAAAAAGGGGGAGGAGTTCGGATGGGTGTTGGGAGTGGTGTGTGCTGGAGATGGGGATGGGGGAAATGTATGTGTAGGTGTAAAGTGAGAGTGAGAGAGATGTGTTAATATATAATAGAGAGAGGGGTGTGGTATTAATTAGAAGAGAGAGAAGTATTTAGATAGAGAGAGAATATAGGTCGGCTGAGAGGGGGTATGGGCTGGTGGAGAGAGAGGGGGTGAGGTGTTTGTGTAAGGAGAGAGAGAGAGAAGTTAGATATTATATATTATATTATATATGTACATATATATACATATATAAAAGAGAGAGAAATAGAGATATTTAAAAATAGAAAAAAAGTGGAAATTTATGTGGGGTGTATGGGTAGTCACGAGTGGACAACATGGAGCTTGGGTTCGGGTTCGGTCGAGCCGGGTCGGATCAAAATCGGACATGGTAAAATATTTGAATTAAAATAGGTATTTATGATCATGGAAAAATCAGTAACATGCGGAGACTCAAATAAATGGGACACAAGTATCCTGGGGGTAATAGTCTTCATGTGGGCCATGTCCATATTTGGGGTAGACTAGGTTGGGTCGATGTCGGGTCCCGAAATTAACTTGGAAGTCAGGTCATAAATTATGGTGGATAATTAATTAGCCTAAATTGACCCAAAAGTTATACGAAGCAAATGAAGCACAAGATGGTGTGTCTGAGTGGGACACGAAGGTCATTGGTGAAGAGCGTCTCGAGTAGATCAAACATGACAAGTTGGTTTCAAGAAAATAACTAACCTTGTACTCCTAAATTAAAAGTCACGGTAACGTGCATAGGATGATCAAAGATAAAAGTGAGAAAATCAATAAACAATTAATGATCAAATGGTCTAAATTGACCAGAAGTTGTATGAAGCAAAAAGAGTACAAGGGAACAAGTTTGGATGGGACATAATATATCAACGTGAAGATAATCTTGTCTACTTCACAGTGATAAAGGGAGTTTCCAGAGACTGGCATCTCTGACGCTCCAGAAGTCAAAGTCACAGAAAAGAGCATTAAATCAAATAATAATATCTATTCAAAAATAATTGATTTATAAAATTGAAAAAAATAAGCCCTAAATTCAGGGGGCTTACAGCTTCAGCGGCTTAGGACAGAATGTGTAGCAGGGCGAAGACCAGAATTATGCATTCATGAAGACGGTACACTTCGACATGGTAAGCGTCTTTGTGTACCCAGTGGAGATATCAGACAGAAAGTCATGACCGAAGCTCACAGTTCTCAGTATTCGATTCATTTCGGTGGCACAAAGATGTACCGAGATATCTGTCAGCACTTTTGGTGGAATGGCATGAAGAGGGAGATAGCTCGGTTTGTCTCTCGGTGTTTGGTTTGCCAACAAGTCAAGGCTGAACATCAGAGGCCAGCTGGACTTCTTCAGCCCTTGCCAATTCCAGAATGGAAGTGGGAGCATATAACCATGGATTTCGTGACTGGATTACCTAGGTCCCCGGCCGGTAGAGATGCTATTTGGGTTATAGTTGATCGGCTCACGAAGGTGGCTCACTTTTTCTCATTCAGAGTTGGTCAGTCGACGGCTCAGCTAGCAGAGATGTACCTCAGACAGATCGTTCGACTTTACGGTATACCAGTAAGTATCACCTCAGATAGAGATTCAAGATTCACGTCGTACTTTTGGCGTAGTCTGCAAGAGAGTTTGGGAACTCACCTCCAGTTCAGCTCAGTTTATCACCCGCAGACAGATGGTCAGTCGGAACGCACGATCCAGACTCTTGAGGATATATTGAGATCTTGTACGCTCGACTTTGGCAGTTCCTGGGAAGATCACCTTAATCTGGTGGAGTTCTCATACAACAACAGTTTCCAAGCTAGCATCCAGATGGCACCGTTCGAGGCACTGTATGGTAGGAGTGCAGATCCCCACTAGCATGGGACGATATTGGAGAAAGGCAGATGCTTGGTCCCGAGTTGATCACTCAGGCAGTTGAGGTGGTCAGGAGAGTCAGAGATCATTTCGCGTTGCACAAGATCGTCAGCGCCATTGGGCCGATTCTCATCGGCGTCCCCTTGAATTTTCTATCGGCGACCATGTTTTCCTTAGGATCTCGCCTAACCGTGGCGTCATTCGTTTCGGCGTACGGGAAAAGCTTAGTCCTAGGTATATAGGGCCGTTCGATATCCTGGAGCGAGTAGGTGATGTGTCCTATCGTCTCGCTCTTCCGTCGTCTCTGAGTGAGGTGCATGACGTGTTCCATGTATCCCAACTACGACGGTATATCCCGGACCCAAGCCATATCCTGGATCATTCGGAATTGGTTGTTGGTACCAACCTTTCGTATGAGGAAAGGCCCGTGTCCATATTGGACCGGAGAGAGAAGATACTCAAGAACAAGACTATCAAGTTAGTCCGAGTTGCTTGGGGTCATCACTCTTTGGGTGAGTCAACGTAGGAGCGTGAGGATGATATCCGATCGTGATATCCCGACCTGTTTGACTCGTGAGGTATAATATCTTTCTTATGCCTCATGCCGTCGATTCCTTGCTTGCATGAATAATTGCTTGATTGCTAGACTAATATAGCTTGCCTGTCATTAGTATAGCTTGTCCTTGCATCTCTAGCCTCTTGATTAAATTCCGAGGACGAAATTCTTTTAAGGTGGGTAGAGTTGTGATGACCATAGTTCGTATTACGTATTTTGGGATACGTGTACGTATCTGATTCGTATTGCATGTCTCCTGGCTTGGTTCGGCTTGTTTGGGTTGGCTTAGTTCGACTTGGGTTGCTTATTGGTTCATCATGAACCAAGGGGAGAACACTTACCTACCACCACCATCCCCATTATTAATCCAACACTCTTTCTCTCTCCTCATTCACTCTTCTTCTTCCTCACCATTACTCTCCACCTACACCCAAGAGCCCTAGGCAAGTGCAACTTACTTCATGATGGATTTCAAGTTATATTGTTCCATTCTTTTCTTTATATGATTATAAGCCTCTTTAGAACTGAAGTTTTTAATTTTATGGATAGATTCTTCTAGATCTACGTTGTAACTTGGGGTTTCATGAGTTCATGGAGTTTTTCTTGGTTTTGATCTACTAAAACATGTTATTTTCGAAAACTAATAGTTCCATGAGCAAGAGCACGAAATTTTGTATGAATTTGGTTTTTGATTCACCTCATTTCGAGTTAAAATGAAGTTTTTATGACCAAAATAAGTTTTCTGAATTTTTCATGTCGCCTGAGTGAAAGTTTACGCATGAAACCCTGAAATTACGTATTTTACGCTGGATAGCATCCAGAATATAAAATTTTACGCTCAAAAACCTAAAATTGTATATTTTATGCTGGATAGTATCCAGAATGTAAGATTTACGCAGGGAACCCTAAAATTGCGTATTTTACGCTGGATAGCATCCAGAATGTAAGATTTTACGCAAAAAATCCTGAATTTGTGTATTCTACGCTGGATGGTACCCAGAATGTAAAATTTTACGCTGGATGTCACCCTCATTTTCCCGTATTTCCCATATTTTGTATTTATACTCGTATCTGGATTTTTGGCATGTATTTTTATTTTTCTCGACTTGTGGAATTTTGGTAATTCTCATATTCTTGGGTTTTGGCATGGCTCGGTTTTATTGGGATGGTTCGGTTTGGTTTGGTTTATGTGTTGGAACACCCTAGCCCTACACTCCACCCTCAACACACCACATCCCCCCCTCTTTATAATCTCCACCTACCACTCTCTCTCTTCATTACCACCACCATTTATTTTTTTCTTCTTCTCCTTCCTCCACAACTCTCCACCCATAGGCAAGTGCATCTTGCCACTACATGAGAACCCTATTTTCTTGGTCCATTAGCTAGATTAGGACATGGTGATCAACATTAGTTCTTGGCTTTTTGTGATTTGGTGTCTCCATTGCTCTAGATCTAAGTTTTCCTATTTTCAGATTTTGCATGGTTTGATCTATTTTAGTTGGATGTTTATGGGTTTTGATGTTTCCATGTGGAAGAGCATTCAGTTTCACTCCAGTTGGAACCTTGGAAATTCGGATTTGGAGTTCGGATGGCCAAGTTATGATGCTTGGAAGCTTGGGTTCTTCATGGTGTTCTTGCTGTTTGGAGAAGACAGTGAGCAGTGTGCAGAGCTTCTTAGCTTACGCCACTGAGCCTTGGATACGCTTCCTGTTGGAAGCGTGTCTCCTGCGTGCGTGCTTTTGAGCGTACGCAGCCTTGAGCGTGCGTGACTTTTCACGTACATTGCTCTCTCAGCGTGTGTGACTTTTCACGTACATTGCTCTCTTGAGCGTGCGTGACTTTTCACGCAGCTGCTCCCTGTAGCGTGCGTGACTTTTCACGCAGCTGCTTCCTTCAGCGTGCGTGACTTTCACGCAGCTGCCTCCCTTGAGCGTGCGTGACTTTTCATACACTGCTCCCTTCAGCGTGCGTGACTTTTCACGCACACTGCTCCCTTCAGCGTGCGTGACTTTTCACCTACGCTGCTCCCTGTAGCGTGCATGACTTTTCATGTACGCTGCTCCCTTGAGCGTGCGTGACTTTTCATGTACGCTGCTCCCTGTAGCGTGCGTGACTTTTCATGTACGCTGCTCCCTTGAGCGTGCGTGACTTTTCATGTACGCTGCTTTTCTGGAGCGTGCGTGACTTTCATGTACGCTGCTTCCCTTGAGCGTGCGTGACTTTTCATGTACGCTGCTTCCCTTGAGCGTGCGTGACTTTCATGTACGCTGCTTCCCTTGAGCGTGCGTGACTTTTTGCGTACGCAGCTCCCCCTGCGTGCGTGACTTTTGTGTACGCCGCCCCATGACCCCTTGCTTAACCCATTGGCTCTTGGAGTTTTGGTCTTAATTCTTTAAGCTTTGCTCTTCTATAGCCCTGTATATTGATATTTTATTAGATATTTTACGTCCATTTTATATCCTTACGCCTTTTGTCATGAACTTGATTTTACTTAATATGTTTGGAATGACTGTTGTACATGGCTTGGTATGGCAAGAACTAGCATAACACGACAGTGACCCGTGGTGGTGCACCCTTGACATGACCAACCTGACATGATAGTGGCCCGTCGTGGCGCACTCCCGACAAGTACCCTGACATAATTTATCTTGATAACTTAACTTGACCTGTTAAATCCACTTGTCCAGTCTCGCATCATGTCTAGGATGGGACTCCTGAGTACCACGGTCAGGAGTACCTACTGAATTAGACTAAGGTTAATAATTAGTATAATTCACTAGTCATGAAGAGATGTTCCCCAGTTACAGGCGATCCCGTTATCCCGGCCGCAAATGATGGACTTGTAGCCTGCCGACGAGTAGGGCGCATTTCCAGCCCACTGTTATGTGGGGCACCCTCCATTGTCACTTAAATAATTGAACTCTATTGTTACTATAATGCATTGTACTCTCCAGATTGTCACTATAATGATTGCCTGGATAACCTGGATAGCTGCAGGGCCTGTGACTACTTGGAGCATCTCATTGCATCTTGCTAGTAACTAGGATTGTGATAACCCTAGTTAGTTAATGTAGAAAGCCGTAGGCAATGATTGGCCGTGATTGCTTGGATGGAGTCTAGTACAGTATAGTATTGACTAGAATTGATTGATTGTAAGATTGTACCAGAATGATTGAATGATTGTCACTCCAGATTGTCACTATAATGATTGTCACTCCAGATTGTCACTATAAGGATTGTCACTCCAGATTGTCACTATAATGATTGTCACTATAATGATTGTCACTCCAGATTGTCACTATAATGATTGTCACTCCAGATTGTTACTTGACCTGATTTCTTATATTTATCTTGCCGATAAATGGTGAGAGAAACCAAGTTCCGTTCAGACGAAGGGTTACAACCCCGGTCCTTGTTTGGTTTACGGGTTGTAACCTAGCTATCTGAATAGTCCCATGGTTATCTCATCGTATATCATCCTGTCATACTTTTCCATATGTCCTGTCTTTTAGTGATTCTATGCAAGATTGTCTTTTATAATTACCCATCATGCTTTTTCTTAAACTACTGTCTCTTATTATGTAATTATATTATTGTGCTAATTTGCTGGCTTTGGTTCTTATTTTTGTGGCCTCCTTTGTGGCACTTGCTCTCCTGGGGTCTGACCCAGCTGGTTTTGTATGGCCAGATACCGGAGCAGCAGCAAAGGATCTACCTGTCTTCCAGCCCGATGGTGGTCACCAGGCGTAACCAGGGCATCGAGTGGGTTTCCTTTGTTCTCCCACTGTAATATTGTAATTATTCTTTGAGGCGTTTAGCCGACGAGCAAGTATTAGCTCAATTGTACTTACTTACTGTCTGCCTACGGGCTGTAACATGATTGACAAGCCCCGGGGGTTGATCATGTATGACTGAACTCTTGCTAGTCCTCACATTTTGTAACGACTAGCTTTATGATCATCTGGATATGTAATATTTGGGACCCTTACAATTGTATTTTGGAGATCTGATATCTTGTGTTTATTATAGTGTTGGTTGAGATTGAGACAATAGGCTATTTTATGACCTTAAGAGACTGATGGATGTGTAGTGAAACCCTCACATATCTAGACAGCCGTGACCGTATAGCGGTGTGGATCCCATTCCGTTATACGTAGCTGGCTATATCTGCCCCCGCTCTCCAGTATTCTGGTTCTGGGGCGTGACACTGGAACCCTCCCCTTTTGCGTATTTTATGCGGAATTAAATTTTTGGCGTAAAAGTGAATAGAATGACTGTTTTTGTCAAGTTTAGCTATTTTCTAGCCAGAATTTTGAAAAACTTAAAACATGAAAGTTTTAGATCTTTGTCTTACCTTTCCGAATATCTCTGGAGCACCTCATTTTGAGTTCGTATGTGGAAGTTATCTCTCGTCTCCCCTGAGTCGCATGATTCCTCCACAACTCTTGTACCCTGTTTAATTTAGTTATTGATATACGCTTATACCAGTTAAATGTTAATTTTAAATATGTTCCATGACATAGTGGTGACCAGTGTGGTGCACTTTTGACAAATGATTTGACATGATAGTGGCCCGTCGTGGCGCACTTTTGACAGTAAATTTGACATGATATAATCTCGAATGCTGTTGCAACGGCTAGCATGTCATGACAGAATTGAATGACCTGGACACCGTGGGCGATTGCGTTTGTACAAATAAATCAGTACTATCTTGCTCATGTCTAGGATAGGGATCCCTGAGTACCACGGTCAGGGATACCTACAGAAATTGACTAAGGCTAATAAACTAGAATAATTCAGTAGACATGAAGAGATTCCCAGCTACAGGCAATCCCGTTATCTGAGCGCATTAAGTGGACTTGTAGCCTACCGACGAGTAGGGCACATTTCCAGCACACAGTCACGTGTTGTATTCTTCATAAACGGACATTCGACCTGGATAACCGGATGGTCTGCAGGGCTTGTGGCTGTTGGGATAATCTCATTGCATCTTGCTAATAACTAGGCATGTGATAACCCTAGTTAGTTAAAAGTATCAAGCCGTACTCTTGATTGGCCGTGATTGATTGGATGGAGTTTATTCCAGCTTAGTCTTATCCTGATCCGGTGCAAGATTGTGACATGACATGCTTATTGATGCTTGCCTTAACAATAATGATCGGGAGTCCGGTTCTGTTCAGACGAAGGGTTACAACCCCGGTCCTTGTTTGGTTTAAGGGTTGTAACCTAGCTCCCGGAGCAGTTCTGTGTACTCTCTTCGTTTATTGTCTTATTGCAATCCCATGCCATGTTCGTCATGTTTTACCTTACCTTAATACCATGATTATTATACTGGCCTTAGCGATAAAGAGCGGGGGTCCAGTTCTGTTCAGGCGAAGGGTTACAACCCCGGTCCTTGTTTGGTTTAAGAGTTGTAACCTGGCTCCCGGAGCAGTTCTGTGTCCTCTCTTCGTTTACTGTCTTCACTGTACCAATAGTATTTGAGACGGGTTTTTATTCAAGTGAAGGACTGCAACCTCGGTCCTTGTTTGGTTTAAGGGTTGTGACCTGGCTACTTGAATGGTTTCCTCGTGCTCAGTTTACTGTTGTTATCTCTATTATTATCAGTTCTTTATTTATTACCTTTAATATTCTATTATGATATGCTGGTTTTAGTTCCTAAACGAAGCCTT
This sequence comes from Iris pallida, assembly GCA_029216955.1. Taxonomy (NCBI): domain Eukaryota; kingdom Viridiplantae; phylum Streptophyta; class Magnoliopsida; order Asparagales; family Iridaceae; genus Iris; species Iris pallida. The sequence continues at coordinate 916,987 of JANAVB010016796.1, read as the reverse complement.
CTTTGTGGAACTTGCTCTTTCTGGGTTCTGACCCTGGTTTTGTGTGGCCAGATATCGGAGCAGCAACAGAGGATCCACCTGTCTTCCAGCCAGATGGTGACCACCAGGCGTAACCCTGGCAACGAGTGGGTTTCTTTTTGTCCTTCCACTTTATTGTAAAAATATCTTTTGAGGCGTTTAGCCGACGAGCACGTGTTAGCTCGTATTGCACCTTTATTTACTGTCTGCCTACGGGCTGTAACATGATTGACAGATCCTAGGGTTGATCATGTATGACTGAACTCTTGCTAGTCTTGACATTTTGTACGACTAGCTTCATGATCATCCAATATGTAATGTATGGGACGCCTTGCTATTATATATTTGGTGCTCTGACATCTTGTAACTATTATTGCTTGTTTGAGATTGAGACAATAGGCTGGTTCATGACCATAGGAGAGTGTTGGCTTGTAGTTAAACCCTCATGTATCTTGACAGCCGTGACCGTATAGCGAGGTGGGTTGCACTTCAATATACGTAGCTGGCTATGTATGCCCCCGCTCCCAAGTATTCTGGTTCTGGGGTGTTACAGGCAGTCTTAAAATAGACTCGATGTACAGCAGGACTGCCATAATTGCTGGCAGTCCTAGAAGTACTGAGGACTGTCAGGAATTGTGGCAGTCCTGAAAGGGACATGCTCTACAGCAGGACTGCCACAATTTCTGGCTGTCCTAAAGTCAAAATTTTCAAATAAAAATATATATTAGGGTTTATTTCAATCTTGATAATAAAGTGAAATATACATTTTAGGGTTTATTTTCATGCATTATTTGTGAGGAAATAAGTATTTAAGCTTTATTTTCATGCATTTTAGGGTTTATTTAATTTTTTGGTTGTTATCGAAATTGGGAATGAGAAGGAAACTAGTATTTTGATGGAGATGGAGATGGAGATGATCGAAATGGTGGAGAAGAAGAAGAAGACATTTAGAAGAAAACTAGGATTTTGATGGATGTGAGAATGGAAATGGTGGAGAAGAAAGAAGAAGGGTTTTGGAAGAGAGAGAGTGAAATTTAGAAATGAGATAGATTTTTGGGGTTTGGGAGGGTGTGGGGTTTGGACAGCCCCCTGAGTGGAATATTTGGATAGCCCGAGTAAAATCTCCTCAAATCCTGGCTAGCTCTAATCCTGGCTAGCTCCGATCAAAATATTATGTGCCCTTATAATTTTCCTTTATTAACTATTGTTCTCTTTGTCTGCATTTCTTACTCTCTTCATGGTTTTGCTAAGGTTGTCTCCATCACCTTATCTATCCCAACCATCTCCCCTCCCCCACGCACCTTAGATCATCAATAGATCAATTAGATAGATGGAGTTCAAAAACATATAATAGATCCAAATAGACTTAATTGTAATTTGATACGCTCAATTATTCTATTTTTAACTTGATACCCTAAAAAAAAAAATTATTCAACAACTTGATATCATCAACTATCTAAATTTTTTGATTTGATATCCAAAATTTTAAAGAAGACAAAACTATTCCTCCCTTTTCATCCCAACACAAACTTCCACGTCCCTCTCTGGCCACCCACTTCCCATCCACACCATCCAACCACCGTCCCCTTCTCTCTCTCTGACCGGCCTTCGCCCCCCGCTGTCACGTTCCGCCCCTGCTCCTCCCACCCTGGCTACACCACCGCTCCCCCCTCTCTCTCCAAGCGCGTGTGCAGCCAACGACACCACGGAGAGAGAGAGAGAATGAGAGGTGGTGCAGCAAGGAAGGGGAGAGCATGGCGGGGACACTACTAAAATACAGCAATTTGACGACGGCCAATTAGCGACGGCTTCTATCCGTCGCTAATAGCGACGGACTAGCGACTAACTTGTGACGGACTACCGTCAGAAAGCAATGAATAAATTTTTTATTTTTTTGTGTAAAAATCAGTTGCACTTCAGTCTCTAATTTGACAAAAAATTTGCTACTGACTAAAGTCCGTCGCTGATATGTCGCATATTTTGGCGGCAAAATACTGAAAAAATGGCGCAGAGTATTAGCGACGGACTGTCGACTAACATTTCCGTCGGTAATCTACTGGTATTTAGCGACGGATATATCCGTCGCCAGTCCGTCGCTAAATATTGTACCCTAACTTAAATTGAACCGACGGGGGGAAATTTTTTATTTTCTCCCAAACGAACTCTCTCTCTTCCCCCTCTCTTCCTCCGGCGATTTCTCTCCCTCCATCGATCTCGTCGGTAAGAGCTCTCTCTCTCTCTTTCCTTTTCTTTCTCTATTTTAGGGTTTCGGGGGGGTGGCGGTCGGCTGTCGTCGGGCCGGGAGGGAGGGGGGAGTGGGGGTCGGGGAGGGGGGTCGGGGGTTGGGGAGGGGGGGTCGGAAAGGGGGTGTTGTCGGGGAGGGGGGGGGTCGGGGAGGGGTGGTGGGGGGGGTGGGGGAGGGGGGTGGGGGTGGGTGCTGTCGGGGAGGGGGGTCGGGGTGGGGGGGGGGAGGGAAGGGGGGGGTCGGGGAGGGGTGCTGTCGGGGTGGGGTCGGGGAGGGGGTGGTGGGGTGGGGGAGGGGGGTTGGGGGTGGGTGCTATGAGGGAGGGGGGTCGGGGAGGGGGGTCGGGGGGTGGGGGAGGGCTGGGTGGGGGGTGGTTCTGTCGGGGAGGGGGGGGGTGGTAGGTGGGGGAGGGGGGATGGGGGCGCCGGTGGGTACTGTCGGGGAGGGGGTCGGGGAGGGGTGCTGTCGGGAAGGGGAGGTTGGGGAGGGTTTGGTGGGTGGAGGACAGGTGGTGGGGGTGGGGGGGGGGTGGGTAGGGGACACACGGGTAGGGTTTCGGGGCAGGGGTAGGGTTTCGGGTGGGGGGTATCGGTGGTTTCGGATCGGACCATTCCTATGAGTATCGGTGGTTTCGGATCGGTGTATCGGATCGGGGGAGGAGGTATAGGTGGTTTCGGATCGGACGAATCCTATGAGTATTGGATCGGGGGAGGGGGGTATCAGAATCGGTATCGGAATCGGAATCAGAATCGGTATCGGACCATTCCTATGAGTATCGGATCAGGGGTATCGGTAATATCGGTGGTTTCGGATCGGAGTATCGGATTTTTTGGTATCGAAAAAACAAATAACTATTAATAAAGTTGACTGTCCTCCGACATAGTCCCTGCAACCATTCGACTGGCGAGGCAGAAACTGTAGCCGTAGATAAAGTTGACTGTCCTCCGACCATCATCCTTCGGCAATGATGATATGACAACCTATCACTATATCTATATAGTAGTAGATGATGTCTTAGTATTACATTATGTGAGTTCATCTTGATTCTGTTACATTCTTCAGATACTAGATACGATAAGAACATATACTACACCATATGTACAGAATATAGATGATTCACTCTAATGTATGCTAGAATGAATTTTGGGTTGTGTTCTGAGCCATCCGTTCTCACACTTGGCAAAAAATCGAATATTATGTATTTGATCTACTTTCGAAAATGTACTCAAATGAGATGATGGTTCCTTTAGTTAGCTTGCTTATGTTACAATTATTATTTATGAATATCGATCTTCCCAGATGGTACCGATGACCCGAGAAGCGGCACGTTATTTGAGGGAAACACCGAATGTTGAGGTGGCTCCTCCTACTGTTAAGAAGGAAGTGGCACCGGTAGCTAGTGAGACCGGGAGTTCTATTCATCCAGCACCAGCAATGGACTACATCTCTCCTGCCGCCGTCGATCCCACTTATAGAGGTGGTTGCGTGATCGTATCACTGAGCGTTTGCGTGAGCTGCATGGTTTCATTAGCTATTAGTACTTATTTGTATTGGACTATTTGTATTGGATTGTTTTTGTATTAGACTATTTGTATTGGACTACATATATGAATTAGTACTGTGTCAATCTCTGGATTGTATTGGACTACGACATGGTGATCAGGACATAGTTCTTGCAGCCATTCGACTGACGAGGCAGAAACTATGTAGCCGTAGATAAAGTTGACTATCCTTCGACCCTCATCCCGGCAATGATGATATGACAACCTATCACTATATCTTATATAGTAGTAGATGATATCTTAGTATTACATTATGTGAGTTCATCTTGATTCTGTTACATTCTTCAGATACTAGATACGATAAGACATATACTACACCATATGTACAAAACATAGATGATTCACACTAATGTATGCTAGAATGAATTTTGGGTTTTGTTCTGAGCCATTCGTTCCCATACTTGACAATTAAGCATGTGAAATATATCGTTGAAGAACATAAAACTTGTGGTCGTTACTACAGAATGTGCAGACTGACATGAACTGATTATGTTTAGTTTGTCTTACGATACACATTTTCACATCCAAATTGAAATGGATCGTTACTTCGTTGATCGTACATGGATGTACCAGCGGATCAACCTCCTGGACCGTAGGTACTTATAAGTATTGACCGTATCGGATTAGTATCGATCTATCAGTTTGGTATGGGTCGTATCGGTTGGTATTGGTCTTAGCGAATTGGTATCGTCCTATCCGATATGTATCGGCCGTATATCTAGGATTCGTATTGGCCTTATCGATTTGGTATTGGTCATATCCGATAGGTATCGGCCGTGTTGGATTAGTATAGACCATTTCGGATTAGTATCGTGGAAGGTTTAGTAACAACTGTACTTGGATTTCTCTCTTCTAGAGCTAGATTACCATTGCAAGAGAGTCACGAGAGCGTAGCTGGCCAGTTACAGAACATACATACTTCCTTTTCAATCTCGCTTTTTCTGATGGAAAAGGAAGCATGTATGTTACTGTAACTGGCCAATCACGATCTGGTGACTCTCTTGCAATGGTATTTTAGCTCGAGAGAAATCAAGAGAGAAATCCAAGTACGTTGTTACTAACCTTTCACGATACTAATCCGAAATGGTCGATACTAATCCAACACGGCCGATACCTATCGGATATGACCAATACCAAATCGATAAGGCCAATATGAATCCTAGCTATACGGCCGATACATGTACATATCGGATAGGACGATACCAATTTGTTAAGGCCAATACCAATCTGATACGTCCTATATCAAGCCGATAGACCGATACTAATCTGATACAGTAGATACTAAGTACATCCGGCCTATACCAGCGGATCCACCAATTACTGTACGATAGGCCCAACGACTCCAGTTACATTCGGTTATTGGTGAGTACATGATTACATAGTAATTCTGTTAGTCTTGTGATACAGATTTTTACTCTCTCATGCTACCAACGTCACAACTTTTCCAGTGCTGCTCCCTCTAATGATGATGAACGCAAAAATCAAAGACCCCTCTCCTTTCTCACTCTTCACAGTTCTCACAACAGGAAGGATCGGTGCTTTCTAGTTCTCTTTCATCCATACATTCCTAGGTTCTGATCAAGCTTCTTCCTTCTCCTCTCCTCCACCATGGCTCTGGACCCATCTGCTCCTCCCTACTTCCCTTCTTCTTGTTTGTGTGTTTTGTATATTGGAATATTTGTGTGTTTTGTATATTTGTGCTTGAGATATTTGTTTTATTGAATATTGAATATTTGTGTTCTGTATATTAGAATTGTGTATATTAGAATTGCTTGGAATTATTTGTGTGTTTTGTATATTGGAATAGTGTATATTGGGAATGCCCAGTTTTATGCTTTTTTTTAAATATTTCCAGATACCGACTGACTGGCGGCCACTTTTGACAGATTATCCGTCGCTAACTGGGGGATTCCCAGTTAGCGACGGATGGGCGACTAAAACCCGACGGGTTATCCGTCGCCAAGGTCCTGAAATTATGAAAGATATCCAGGAGCCTGTCGCCGGAATATCCGTCGCTACTCCGCCGCTAATCCGACGAGGTTGGTGACAGATTAGCGACGGATTAGCGATATATTTTGCGTATCAGAAACCCTCTAATACGCGTTTAACGACGGTTTAGCGACGGTTTGTCCATCGCTAAATGTTACTACATTAAAATTTTAAACTGTCGAAGTTGATAGAAAATCGTCGGCTAGCCGTCGCTAAATGTTTTGACGTAGCCAACGGTAATTCGTCGCTAAGTAGTCGGTAAGCGACGTACTAGTGACGGACTAGTTTTAGCGACGAGGTTATGCCCAACGGATTTTTTCAGCCTGTATCCGTCGGTAATCCGTCGGTAATTTCAATTAGCGACGGATATGGCCGTCGCTAAATCGTTGTATTTTTGTAGTGGGATAATAGGGGAGGAGGGGGGAGGCGGGCGGTGGCTGGAGGGCTATGGTTGAGGAGGGTAGTTTTAAGTTTGGAGTAAGAGTATTTTTGCCAAAAAATTAGAATGTCAAGTTGAAATGAATGCTCAAAGTGTGTCTTCGACCACTGGCGGAGGATAGAATTAGCTGGGGTGGACTGTAGTGTAGACCAGATAAAAAAAATAAGGAATATTTTAGCAAATGCCCCCATTTGAAATGTTTAAAACTAACATATACCCCCACTATTTTTTTTAATTAGCAAATACCCCCACTCCCATGTAAACAGCAAAAAAAGAAAGAAAAAAAGTGGGGGTACGTCTTAAATTTTTGCTGTTCCGTACCTTCAAATGGGGGTATTTGTTAGATAAAAACAATAGTGGGGTTATATGCTAGTTTTAACATTTCAAATGAAGGCATTTGCTAAAATATCCCTAAAATAATTATTAGATATATCTATTAATAGTCTGGTATAAAAAAATTAATAGACAAGTCTATTGTAAATAAACTTTTTAGTTCGAAAAAAATTAAATTTTTGGCTACGCCCTTGGTCTTGACCTGTCAAATTTGAAAAAAAAAAAAAAATCTCGACTCATCATCAGCTAAGAAGATCGAACAGCCCATGAGCACAAGGACCACACTCTCTACAACCAATTTACTCTGTAGAATAATATAGATGATAATTGGCACTTAAAATAACGTCCGATGGTCGGTAGTCAACCAAACTATGGGACTGTTTGGTTTGACATTAGCACTAATGTTTAGAAATTTTATGGGAGAGAGAACGGAAAATTTGAGAGAAAGAAAAATGGATGGAAAAGAAAACTAAGTTTACTTCTGGATGGCAAAGAAGGAGAGAAAAGTAAAAAAAAAAAAAAAATTGAGAAATTTTGAGTCGCATTTCATTTGTTTTACCCAAATTTAAGGTGCACCGCACTGTTTTATCAGAATGTACGAATACCTCCACTTTTTGACGGAAATCATGCATAACTGATGGTCAAATCCTTTGACCGATAATTTTTGACGAAAATACCTCGTCTTCTTACTCACAAACCCAAACCTGTCCCCCCTTTGCTCTGAACCAAATTTAAATTTAAACTCCCCCATCCCTCTTTGCTGTGAACAAAATTTAACTCCCCCCCCCCCCCCCCCCTCCTTTCATATACAACCAAATGTAACCCCCCCCCCCCCCCCCAACCACCAACTATTAACTCCCAACCTCCAACGAAATCAACATTGAACTACAACCCTATGGACCATGTCCACTTTCCGACAGACGGTCTGTCGAAAAATGGACATGGTCCATTTTTCGACACTCCATCTGTCGGAATATATTGGTATTTCAAATTTGTTTCGTTTTTATCGTTTTTTTAAATTTTGTATAAGTTTTTAATCCTACAGTAAATTTTCTGTATTTAACTATAAATGACTACATTTATGGTAACAAAAGTTTAATATTTCAATCTCTGCATCTTTTGATGCTTAAGCTTAATAAGTTGCAAAATTAGTCAATAGGGAAGGAAGTACGTCTTTGAATGTAGTACTTGTGGTACAGTTTGTACTACTACTTCAGGTTGGCTGTGGCTGCTCAAATGAATGGTTCAGAAAGCTCACCAACCAACCCCCTAGCAAACCAAAGAGTAGTACTATCATGTAGGCATGCCTATTAATATAGTACAGCTGAGCTTGGCAGTACATTCAAAAGATTTTGGTGCAGATGTTATTAATGCAAGAAAGTTAGTAGTACAATTACTCATGCTTCATATGTATATATAGTCCTCTACATATATATTGACACTTGAATATATTGTGTTTAATTAGCAGTTTAGAAGAGAGTAGTAGTGGCAAACCATATATGGCAGAGGTAGGAATTAAGGGGATGAGTGTTGGGGTGGAGGAGGCACTAAGACAGGGATGAGATAGAGCATGGGATGGGGCCTACAACAAACTAACCTCTATAGTTTGGAAGAAGAAGAAAGAAGAAGAAGAAAGAAGAAGAAGAAGAAGATGATGATGATGATGATGTTGTTGTTGTTGTTGTGAGGAAAATGAGAAGAAATTGATGAAGCTCTAGCTGTTGTTGCCCTTCCCATGCACTGTCTCTTCCCTGGCTCTACCTTCACCACCACCACCACCACTACTTTTTTCCTACCTTCCTCCCAGGTATCCTTTTCTCTCTCTCTCTCTCTCTCTCTCTCTCTCTCAAATCCGTCTAATATTTTACTGACCATATGATGTGTCTACCATATTTAAAAGGACAATGCCAGGGAACAGTACTAAAATTTGACCAAAATTTTATTAAACACATGATGTGCAAACCTATGCGTTGATCATGTGGAACCAATATATTAATGTTATTAACATATAGATTGCCAAATCATATGTTCAGCAAAATATGATCATATTTTATTGTCCTCTTAACATTATTGTATTCCCTATTTGAAACTGCTGTGAATCCTCATCACATTTTCTCATTTTCTTAAATAATTTCTTGACCCTACCTGCGTATCCCAGGCCATGTTTTGGGTATCTCCCTGCAAGACACTAGATAGTCAGTGCCATTTTTACCAACTTAAGGAATCCGTATATGTATTGTTATTACCTTAAAATGTTGGAGCAGGTTTTGTGTTAACGCCATTGTAGGTGATCCTAAAGTAGCGGTGGAAGGCGGCACGACATGGTTCACAGATGGTTGGAGTTTCAGTCTGGATGAGTTTTGTGAACACTTGACCGAGTTCGATCTGAATTTAGTCCAACCAAGACCGGTTTGAAGTCAGACAGTTTCGAACATAACTTATGAGAATGCGACCAACCAAATTCGGTTCGGTCGAACTGAACGTGGTTCAGATTTTAATCAGCACTGTTGGTTTTGTACGGAGATTGTTGTTGACTATTTTGGAAATTTTCTAAACCCTAAAGTAGGTTTCTCAACATGTATAAATGGGGTTGCTATGAGAAGCTAAATTTAGAATTTATTTGAGAGAGCAAGTCCACAAAAAATCTAAAAAAATGTAGTACTTTGCTCTTAGGGTTCGTCATCCAAGATAGTTGAAAGAGAAGATCTGTTCGGGAAATCGTCTACCTCATTCAGGAAGATCGCTACAGGTAGGGTAATCTTTTGAGAAGTTATAAAGGTTAAAATTTGTCCAGGTGACACGGTCACCAAAAATACTGTATTTGATCTGGCTTGACGTTATTATTAGACAATGGTTCGTTGTCTTTGAGTTGGTTGGCGTAATTTTCGATGCGAATAGTTTCAGACACGTGGATCAGAACGCTTCGTAGGCACTGCTCGGCCCCAACACATATTGATAAACCCCAAAATATTTGGAAGTAGAGATCGACAAGAAAAGAATTAAGAATTGAGGATGCAAGAAATGTAATCCCAATAAATGGGATCCAAGGAATGCTCTAGTCTACGATCTTCTATTACTGTCCGCCAACAACAACCGGACGTCCATATTTCCATAATATATTGAGAAGGATTGCTACTGGGCAATTGGACTATGCATATACTTTACTTTTAATCTCCTTCTAGTAATCTTGTAAACCCTTCATTAGATATTCAATAAAATTATGATTGACTTAGATAATTTGAACTTCCAAATCTATAACCGGTGAATGTATACCATTAATTCGGTCACAAAAATATCTTGCTCAATGTATGTCACCAAATAATCTTTCATAAATTTATCTTCTATTCGGTTACGAAATGTATTCTTGATAACATTCATCGTCAAAAATACTCTTTCAACCGTTGCAGTTGCTACATGGAAGACTAAGCCAACTTTAAAAGCAAATACATCAATGAGTATGATTCATTCTTTCTCCGTTCAACTATTTTTTAGGAAACTCACCAATCATTTCAAACCCGAGAACTTGTCATCATTAATGGACATTCTCTATAAAGTTCTCAAGTTGATCACCTAATTTCACATATATATATATATATATATATATATATATATATATATATATATATATATATATATATATATAAAACGGATTAAAAGATCCGTCCGCGAAGTCCCGCCCCTCCTGCACCTTTGGATCGTGCATGACGTGTGAAGCCCCCGCGTGCGTCTGCTGGATCTAGGGTTGAGCGTCGGTATAATCGGTCGGTATTTGGTCGATTTTTTCGGTATTTTTTAAAATCGGTATTTGAAAAATCAATACCAATATCGTACCATTTAGAATCGGTTTTTTCGGTTTCGGTTAAATCGGTATTCGGTCGGTTTTTGTTCGGTATTGGTATTTTATCAATTAACACACTTAATATTGTGGAACCTCTTAACCTATAATATATATTTTTTACTTTTTGGAAGCATTAATTTTAAAGCCAAGCCTCTACCAACCAAACAATTAATCAAAATTATTAGAACAATATGTAACAAGTCGCAAACACCTAAAAATGAGCTTAAAATATCAAACACGGCCACTAAGTTTAATCTTTAGTATAAGTTTAAATAACCAAAATTTATTTCAAAATTTTATGAGAACACAAAAACATAAGCTCAAAAGATCAAAAACTCAATTCTTAGCATTCTTAACATAAATTCAAGTCCACTAAAATCTATTCCAAGTTATAGGAAACCAACCAAAACAAAGATAAAAATAAAAATAAGTAGTGTAAAATTAATCATTAAACAACATTAAAAAATGTGTGTATGTATATATGTGTAAAAAAAAATTTTATATATATATATATATATATATATATATATATATATATATATATATATATATATATATATATGTGTGGGGGGGGGGGGGGGTGTGAATCGGTTCGGTTCGGTATTTTCGGTATGGTATTACACTCAAACCGTTACCATTACCATTATACCGTAATTTAGTCGGTTCGGCAAATCAGTATCGGTACATAATTTTGGTTCGGTTTTTCGGAATATTTTTAATCGGTATTCGGTCGATTTTTCGGTATCGGTCGGTATTTGCTCAACCCTAGCTGGATCCAACGATCGAAGGCGACGGAGCTCACACACGCACGCGCGCGCACACACACACACACACACCCACACACACCCACACACACACACTCACACACTGCTCCGATATCTCGAGACGCTCCAACAGCACGTATTCTTCAAAGCTGGTCGAAGAGGAATAGAGGATTTGTTTTTGCCAAATTGAGACACATCTCACAACATGTGTGAAGACACAGAATGATGGATGCCGATTTTGGGGGTGTGGTAACTACAAATCTACCAAAAGATGCAATTTTTTTGAGTGGAAAGATGATGAATTTCCAGTCCAAGCGCGAAAATTTATCCTTCGATTGCAAAAAGAGAACATGGAGATGAAGGAGAAACTATTTGATTTGGAAGCACAAATTCATATGAAAGAAAGGAAGAATTCAAGGCCTTGCATTCTTATGTTATTTTTTTTATTGGTTTGTGTCTTGTTACTAGTAGCAGTCAATTTTTAGATGATTAAGGTTCAAATTGATGTAAATTATTATTGTTTTGAAGACGTTATGGTGATGCAATGTTCACTGAACAAAATTGCTGAGTATTTCACATTTTACAATTAATGTTGAAGCGATTGCTCAATAGCTCAGAAAATTATTCCAAGTTCTGATTGTGTTTGTTCTGCTTGGAGTTACCAGTAATTCGGATGCATTCATTTTGTGGAAGCAAGCCTATTAACTAACTATTTCTGAGCTTGGACCCTATGTTTGTGGATCCATTCATTTTATTTTCTGCAGTTCTGTGACTGAACCTATATTTGGTTGTCTTGAGTTATAAACTTGCAAACTGTGCCCAGTAATTGAGGCTGGTGTTGTAATATAATTGCCTTATGTGATCAAGTTGTCAGTTGGGCTCCAGTAGAGCATTGATGGAACCTGGATATTTATGTTGATGGAACCTGGAGAATGTGGTCATGTCAGTTATGCGGCTCTCAGTCACTGTTGCCTTCTCATTCACGTGTGATTTGTACAATATGTTGCTTCCTGGACATGTATGGTTGTAGGATTTGTACAACATGTTGCCTCCTGGACATGTATGGTTGTAGGATTTATATAACATGTTGCTTCCTGGCAGTACAAAATTTTAATTTTATGGAATCTGAGCTTGGACCCTATGTTTGTGGATGCATTTATTTTTCAAGTAGTAGGAATCAAGCTCTGATACTCTACAGATTGAGTATCAAGCTCTGATACTCTACAGATTTGAATCTGCAATTAGCTGAGTATCAAGCTCGTTATTTCAATTCATTTTTTTTGGAAGCAGATGTAGAAGCATGGAATTTCAGGACCAGAAATCCTATGCGCCAAATATTACACGCGCCATGGAGCTCAGATGAAGTACTTGGCACAGCAAAGCAAAAGTATAGACATTAGAAGAAGATTTTTATTTCATATAAAAGTCTATTACATGTCTTAAAAAGAGCTGTACAAAGAAAAATTTCTACAAAGTTAAGACCCTAAGTCTACAGCTAGGCACATCAACCACCATGCGCTCTCAAAATAGGCACATCTCGCCATGCGCTCTCAGCCAGGCGCATCCCTTCCGCGGCTCAGTTATGTGCATCCCTTCAGCAGCTCAGTTATGTGCCGCCCTTCAGCGTCCCAGTCAGACGCATCATGAAGTGTCAGCATATGCGCCATCAAATGCTCCGACTAATGAAGCATTTATTGAACAGAACGAGGGTGGCAATCAACCCTCTAGCTGGAGGAAGAGCCCTCCAAACCAAGGAAGAGAAGAGCACCGCAAATCAACCTACGGCTAAAGGAGCAGCTTTCAACCCAAGCAGAATGGACAACACCCACTCTAGCAGGAGGAGGAGCTCTCCCAAAGCCCAAGGAAGATGATCGGAGCACTGCAATTTTGATCTGCGGCTCTTCCAGCATAACGGAGATGAGGCTCGAGCATCCCGATCTTTGGATGCAACATGCACCTTCTGCCTGCCTCAGAAGCCCTCGACTCCGACTTTTGGATGTAACAGTCACCTTCAAGTGCATCAATAAAGACAATGTGTCGCATCTTCACCCTCGGGAGCATCTCATCAACAGAATGTGCTCGAGCAAACAAATTTATTTCGGGAAGACGTGAGAGAATGAGAAGCAAACTCTCTCTATGCCACTATTTATAGGTCGGACAAATCAAACCCATACGCCAAGTGGCGGGCTCTCCGAATCCTGTGCAATAAATTTGCATTAAATGGTGATGAACCTGACGCTTCGAATTCAGCCAAGTCAAAAAATGGCTATTTAAAGCACGCGAAGAACGTAACAGTCGAGCCCATAAAGACGTGTCATGCAAAACGGACGCACCGGCCAGACCGCACATCATACTGACGCGCCCATCAGCTCCAAGCGCCTCATAAGGATGTGCCCCCATGCGTCCCCATGCGCCTAGTGGAACGTCGATCGATGCGCCCACTCGACAGCCCATCATCTGTCAAGAACATTAAATGCTGAAGTCTGACAGAGTTGGCAGCACGTCCCCCGAGGACTGAACAGTTGACAGCTTTATTCAGAAGACGAAGCGTCACCGACGTCAGCATCATCATTACTTTTCTCCGGCGGTTACAAGCCACGTGGCCGCCCAACCATCTCGTATGCGCCTCCGCAGCCATGCGCCCAAATCTCTGCATGCGCCTCAAAAGCCATGTGCCTCAGACTTTTCTCTGATCCCTAAAGACAGAAGTAAAATCACTACTGAAGCCCCGCATGCGCCTCAAAAGCCATGCTCCCCGACTGGTTCGTGACTCCTAAAGGTTACGAGCCAAAGCCTCTTCATGCGTCCAATCCCAGGCGCATCCTATCAGATCACTCCCCACCAAATCTGAGATCTTCGAGCCATGGACCTACGACACGCGTCCTTTGACTTGATTCAGCCTATGAAGGGGTGCTAATCACCCAAGATCTCAGCAATTAAAAGATCCTCTCCATTGCTACGTGTCAGCTCTGCCGCAGCCCACGACAGCAACAAGAAGGGTTCAACTCCTCAATCAGAGCGCATCGCCCGTGCGCCTCCATCAGCAACCACCACGTGGCATCCTCGTGTATAGACGCATCCTACATACGTGCATGAGCAGCCAGCCTGCAGATTATAAATAGAGGGATCATTTCCTTCTTACAGATGGACGGACACACATCGCACAACCATCGACATACATATACAGAGAGGCAGATACAGACACTCAACGTCTTCTTCCTCTTCGTAAGCTCCAGCACCCAGAGCAACTCAGACCTTCAGAGAATAGAGAACCGTCATCAGATCGTCAACGGAGTCAACGTATTACCACTCGCTCCATCGGCACAAGGGACCCAGATAAACAAAAATGTACTCCTAGGACTACGTCTAAGTCCTACATTGTAACACTGTTCTGTTTGTAATTGAAATTCGCAATCAAAATATTTTAATGGCAAACAAGCTGGCGACTCTGCTGGGGACCTCTTTCTCCTCCACCGAGAAAGCTGTGTCGCAATCCGACGACGTGAAGGTGGGCTCCTCCCACAAGACGTCAGAGTACCAAATATATAATAGCAAGGCGTCCCATACATTACATATTGGATGATCATGAAGCTAGTCGTACAAAATATCAAGACTAGCAAGAGTTCAGTCATACATGATCAACCCTAGGATCTGTCAATCATGTTATAGCCCGTAGGTAGACAGTAAATAAAGATGCAATACGAGCTAACACGTGCTCGTCGGCTAAACGCCTCAAAAGTATAATTTTTACAATAAAGTGGGAGGACAAAAAGAAATCCACTCGTTGCCAGAGTTACGCCTGGGGGTCACCATCTGGCTGGAAGACAGGTGGATCCTCTAGTACTGCTCCGATATCTGGCCACACAAAACCAGCTGGGTCAGACCCCAGAAAGAGCAAGTACCACAAAGGAGGCTTCACTTAGGGACTAAAACCAGCATATCACAATAGAGTATTAAAGATAAATAATAAATAAAGAACTGATAATAATAGAGATAACAACAGTAAACTGAATACAAAAAAATCATTCAAGTAGCTAGGTCACAACCCTTAAACCAAACAAGGACCGGGGTTGCAGCCCTTCACTTGAATAGAAACCCGTCTCAAATACTATTGGTACAGTGAAGACAATAAACGAAGAGAGGACACAGAACTGCTCCGGGAGCCAGGTTACAACCCTTAAACCAAACAAGGACCGGGGTTGTAACCCTTCGCCTAAACAGAACTGGACCCCTGATCTTTATTGCTAAGGCCATTATACATAATTAATCATACTGTTGAAGTAAGGTGAAACATGATGAGCATGGCAGGGGTTATAATAAGACAATAAACGAAGAGAGGACACAGAACTGCTCCGGGAGCCAGGTTACAACCCTTAAACCAAACAAGGACCGGGGTTGTAACCCTTCGCCTGAACAAAACTGGACCCCTGATCTTTATTGTTAAGGCAAGCATAAATAATCCCGTCAGGTAATAATCTTATACAGGATCGGGGCAAGACTAAGCTGGGCTAAATTCCATCCAATCAATCACGGTCAAGCAATGAGTACGGCTTGATACTTTTAACTAACTAGGGTTATCACAGTCCTAGTTACTAGCAAGATGCAGTGAGATTATTCCAATAGCCACAAGTCCTGCAGACCATCCGGTTATCCAGGTCGAATGTCCGTTTATGAAGAATGCAACACGTGACTGTGTGCTGGAAATGTGTCCTACTCGTCGGTAGGCTACAAGTCCACTGAATGCGTCCAGATAACGGGATTTTCTGTAGCTGGAAATCACTTCATGTCTACTAAATTATTCTAGTTAATTAGCCTTAGTCAATTTCAGTAGGTGCCCCTGACCGTGGTATTCAGGGGTCCCCGTCCTAGACATGATGCAAGACTGTACTTGTTTATTTGTACAAACACAATCGTCCACGATGTCCAGGTCAATCATTTTTGTCAGGTCATGTCATGTTATGTTAGCCGTCGCAACAACAAATTGAGATAATCATATCAGGTATACTTGTCATACCATGCCATGTTCACTCTTTAGGAGAGTCAACGTGGGAACGTGAGGATGATATCCGATCACGGTATCCTTACCTGTTTGACTCACAAGGTATATTTCCTTCTGTATACCTTGATTGTCTTAACTCCTCATGCTTGTCACCTTATGAGTAGAATTACTTAATGTTGTAGATTATTAGATGTAGATACATTACTTGTTATTATCATTGTAGAATGATTGCTTACTCAATTGTTTATACTTAGATTAGTTTAGCTTTGATATTTCTATCATGCTTGGATCTGAAATTCTGAGGACGGAATTTTTCTAAGGAGGGTAGAGATGTCACTTCCCATTCCCAGAATACGTATTTTTAGAATGCATGTACTGTTTAAATATAAATATTTTATATTTATCATGTATTGCTCTGTATTTAAATTTCTTTAATTTCATGTTAATTAATTTCCTATAATTTTATTTTTGTACTTTACTTTCTGCTTTTATACTCTGCTTTAGCTTTGCTATGGGTTCGGCTCAGATTGGTTTAATTATGTTGGTTCATCATGAACCGAAACAAACCTCCACCTACCACCATCCCATTTAAAGCCCCAAACCCTTTCTCTCTCTCTTCATTACTCTTCTTCTTCCTCATAACTCTCCCACCAACCTATAAGAGATAGGCAAGTGCCAACTTGCTTCTTGATGGATCTCCATTTTTGTTGTTCCATTGTCTTCCTCTCAATATTCTAAGATACTTTAGTGCTTGGCATTTTCAATTTCTATGGCTAAATTCTTCTAGATCTAAGTTTATAGTATTTTCGGATTTCTTGGGTTTTGATCTATTTAACATTGTTATTTCCAAGTTTTGATGGTTCCATGTTTTAGCGAATTTCGTTCTACCCAATTTTGACCTATGGAAGTCCAAATTTGGGCTTGGAATGAAGGATTTATGGAGCTTGGAAGCAATGGCTTCCACGGTTCTGTTCTCAGAAGAAAATTCGGAGAGGAAGAACACCCACAGCGCATGAGATTATTTTTTCCCAATCATTTCCCACAGCGCATGAGATTATTTATTTCCCAATCATTTCCCACAGCCGCATGAATCTTCATTCCTCAGGCGCATGAGATTATTTATTTTCCAATCATTTCCCACAGCGCATGAGATTATTTATTTCCCAATCATTTTCCACAGTCGCATGAATCTTCATTCCTCAGGCGCATGAGATTATTTATTTCTCAATCATTTCCCACAGCGCATGAGGTTATTTATTTCCCAATCATTTTCCACAGCGCATGAGATTATTTATTTCCCAATCATTTCCCACAGCGCATAAGATTATTTATTTCCCAATCATTTCTCACAGCGCATGAGATTATTTATTTCCCAATCATTTCCCACAGCGCATGAAATTATTTATTTCCCAATCATTTCCTACAGCCGCATGAATCTTCAATCCTCAGGCGCATGAGATTATTTATTTCCCAATCATTTCCCACAGCGCATGAGATTATTTATTTCCCAATCATTTCCCACAGCGCATGAGATTATTTATTTTCCCATTATTTCCCACAGCGCATGAGATTATTTATTTTCCAATCATTTTCCACAGCGCATGAGATTATTTATTTCCCAATCATTATTTATTTTCCAATTTTTATTTTCCAAATTTGGCATTAATTAACATTGATTGTTATCTTGATTAAATATTGATCATGCGTTCCTAGATGGAACTAAGAGACTGGCTAGTCGTCGTATTGAATTAAATGGAATAAGACACGTTCATATTTACAATCGATTGGCCAATCCCGAATATTGACATATAGATACATGCAGGCTACAATTATTTATTTATTTTACGAAAGCAGCATGTGTACTCTATGGTCACGGCATGATTATTCCGTGGTTAGTTTTAATTGTTGTATTACGCTATGTAAGACCTACAACCTAACCGCATGGGTATCGTTGTAGAGTTGAGCATATCGTACTTTATATGGAAGTACTCATTCTAAATGACCATGATCCACGGCATGGAATTTTACTTAACATAGAGGCTACTAAGTTAAATAAAATAATGATTGCATGGAGGGAATGGATCTCCGAGTTCTTACATGGCAGCCCTCTTTGGGACTATTAGTGCCCAACAGGCCGGCTGGTTCCCACAGATACTGCAATTCTGCCACACGGGCAGGGAGCGGTATCTGCTTATATTATTGTATATTGTATATTGATGGCGGGCGTCCCGCTGGGACTCGTCTAATTCATGATTGGCGCAATGGATTGATTGGATCGACTAGCCTTGCTTGTCCATAGTAAGAACTGAGAAATCCTTATCGCATAATTCCAGGATAACTTGGGACTCACAGTAGCAAGCCGTAGTAGTTGCATGGCCGGTTAAACTGATTTGTTTGTATACTGTACCTACTCTGTTAACTAACTAAGATGATCGAGAAATGACGGGCCTACCTCTGTCCTTGTTTGGTTGGGAGGTTGGTTCGAAGTGTCGTGACATTATGTGAATCCTAGTAGCAAGCAGAGATCTATATATCCTATTCTCTTATTACTGGTTTTAACTCCTCATATCGTGCTTCCTTGCGGTACTTGCTATTAGAGGTCTAACCTCTCTGGTTTTGCATGGCCAGATTTAGAGCCGGTTTCCGAGGACTCGGCTTACTTCTACCTCCAAGATGGTCAATACTAGAGGAATGATCGCAGGAGGACTCGAGTGGGTTCCTTACTTCCCCGTTCATTTTGTTAATTACTTTACATTTTGCCGCTTGGCACCGACATGTTAGTCGGATAGTCTTGCACTTACTTTTATATAATTGTAATTAAGTCAGACTGCAGCTGATAACAATTGTGTATATGTTGCTATATCATCTGGCTATGTTTTGTAAAGCCAGATCTCAAGAACATTTTGACTAAGGATTTGGGATGCCTTATTGCTTTATCTTAAATGTTCTCTGTTATTGCTTCTTGTTTGAATGATTGAGACAATAGATGTGAAGTGATCATAGCGAGACTTTCATGTAGTATGCACCCCCTTGTCTTTTAGACAGCATTGATC
The DNA here is from genome assembly GCA_029216955.1 of Iris pallida. Taxonomy (NCBI): domain Eukaryota; kingdom Viridiplantae; phylum Streptophyta; class Magnoliopsida; order Asparagales; family Iridaceae; genus Iris; species Iris pallida. Next base: position 897,747 of record JANAVB010016796.1, on the reverse strand, counting down.
GTATTATACGGTATTCATCTACCCGTAATATGTAGCTGGCTGAGTCATTCCCCCGCTCTCCAGTATTCTGGTTCTGGGGCGTGACAAGGTTTTAGTGGTGGCCCATGCAGGTCTGATTTCAGACTTGTAGGGTGTTTCGATTTTAGGATGTCTCAATCACACATGTTCTCCCTTGATCTCATGATTCGTTGTTCTCAATCCTAGCTTGACCTTCTCATATCCTTTGACTTCATTGATCTTTCCAGTCCGATCGTTTGATTGTTTTCTTGTCCCTTTTCTTAGGGGCACCTCGTCCACATCTGTCAGGACTGGGCAACAACAACAAGGGCAACACGGACAGCCTGACCATGTTGGTCAGCAACAAGGGCCGGTACTAACTCAAGAGACCATCCAAGAAGAAGTAATAGTAGAAGCAGCAGCTGGATCACAGTATCCGGAGGTTCCACCACCACCAACAGTTCCACCTACCCCTGCGGAAATGGATACACCAGCCCTTCTGGAGATCATGAGAGGGATGATGGCTACTCAGCAACATCAGATGTTAGCCCAACAGTGCATGCACGCTCAGTTATAAGAGCAAAATGTGTTGCTCAACCAAGGATTGCAGACGGCTTTGGAAAGAGGAGTGAGAACAGATTCAGGAGTATCAGCCAGGTTTTGCAAGTACAACCCCCGCCGTTTCGAGGGCACAGAAGATGCCATTTCAGCAGATGCATGGCTTAAGGATATTGAGGCTATTCTGACAGCAGCTAAGGTACCGGCAGAAAAACGTGTGGATCAGGTGAAGTTGTTACTTCAGGATCTCGCACGTGATTGGTGGGAATCAGAGGAAGTAGGCATCAGACGTCCTGTTGCTTGGGACGATTTCACTGCAAGATTCAAGACGAAGTATTATGGAGTTGTGGCACAGTTTGAGCTACAACAGAAGTTTATCAACCTCAGACAGGCTGGCAAGACGGTAGATGCCTATGCAGCGGAGTTCTGCAGATTGAGCAGGTTTGCCCCAGAGATGGTATCAACAGAGAGCCAGAGGGCTATGAGGTTCCAGCAAGGGTTTCACCTTGAGCTCTTGCAATTGATAGAGGGGCACAATTATCAGACTTGCGATGAGATATTGACGGCCACTCGGATGCATGAGATCAGCACTCAGAGGATCACGGCAAGGACTGGAGGTCAGAAAAGATTCCACAGTTAGATTGAAGGAGGATGGGGAGAAGCGCCCCGTATAACAATATCGTCCCCTGTCGTTCGCATTCACGATGTGGCAATGTGAGGGCCAGCACCACTCAGGCAGCAGCAACAGCAACAGAGGAAGAACCAGCAACCCCCAGCAGGCTGTACTTATTGCGGGAAGATATGACACACTAGAGATGTGTGTCGGACATTGAACGGTCAGTGTTTGATATGTGGAAGACCAGATCATCGGGTTACCACATGTCCTATGAATTCGAGGTCAGGAGGACCAGTGCAACAGTTTCCTGCTCTGCCAGCACCAGGGGCAGGACAGTATCGAGGACCAGCGGTAGCAGTAAGACCGTTGGCACAGCGCCCGTTCATGACACATGCTCAAATATTTCGGCAGCAGGGACCGTCGATGCAGCGACACCAGCATAGACCACCCTAGCATCACCAAGGCAGGGGCCAGTGACAGCACCAGACTAGGCCGCAGCATGGAAACCAGCAAGAAGGTCGAGGGCAGGCATTCACTCTGTCCTTGGAAGAGGCATTGGCATCGGGAGATGTTGTGGCAGGTAACAGTCTCGTCGCCTCTTATCCCGCAGTAGCATTGTTTGATTCGGGAGCATCGCACTCATTTATATCTGCACAATTTGCAACATGGCTAGGAATGGAATTCGAGGCATTGCCAGGGAGGTTGAATATACTCACTGGCAATGGACTCGTAGGAGTTAGTAGAGTTATTCTAGCGTGTAGCGTTATAGTTTGCGGGCATTCCTTACCCGCCCGGTTGATAGAATTTCCTGTTGGAAATTTCGACGTTATCTTCGGCATGGACTGGCTGAAAGACAGTCATGCGACGATAGATTATCGCAGAGGGAGTGTATCTTTTGATATTCCAGGCATGAAGAGATTCACCTTAGTCAGATCAGAGGCAACTCAACAAGAGCAGGGAGTAATAACGACAATGGAAGAAGTTCAAGTTCCGAAGGTAGTTGAAGAATTTCTAGACGTATTTCCCGAAGAACTTCCAGGGCTACCACCGATTAGAGATATTGAGTTCAGTATAGAATTGGCACCTGGAACTAAACCGATATCAGATCGAGTTTACAGAATGGCAGATTCAGAGCAGGCCAAGGTATATCAGCACATAGAGGAACTGAAGGAGAAGAAGTTCATCCAAGCTAGCGTGTCACCATGGGCAGCACCAGTGGTACTTGTGGGAAAGAAGGATGGGTCATCCAGATTATGCATCAATTACATGAAGCTTAACGCAGCAACAGTGAAGAACAAGTATCCACTACCCAGGATCGACGACTTATTTGATCAGTTGAGCAAAGCTAGAGTTTTCTCCAAGATAGATTTTCGTTCAGGGTATCATCAAGTGAGGGTTCGGAAGGAGGATATTCCCAAGACAGCATTCTGGTCGAAGTATGGCTATTATGAATTCTTAGTAATACCGTTTGGTTTGACCAATGCTCCAGCAATATTTATGGATTTGATGAACCGCATCTTTATGCCATACTTAGATCAGTTTGTCGTTGTATTTCTTGACGACATTCTCGTATATTCTGCCAGTGAAGAGGAGCATGAAGACCACCTCAGGAAAGTGTTACAGGTTCTGAGAGAGAACCATTTGTATGCCAAGCTCAGCAAGTGTGAGTTTTGGTCGGATCACATTTCATTTTTTGGATCATATCATATCAGGAGCTGGAGTAGCAGTGGATCCCAAGAAGGTAGAAGCAGTAGAGAGTTGGCCAGTACCCAAGACCGTAGCAGATGTGCGGAGTTTCTTGGGATTGGTAGGATATTACAGAAGGTTTATATCAGATTTTGTAAGACTTTCAGCACCCATGACCCGCTTGACACGGAAGGACGTGCCATTCGTCTGGTGGGCAGAATGCTAGGCATCATTTGAGAATCTGAAGCAGAAGTTGATATCAGCACCTATTCTTACATTGCCAGTTGGACCCGGAGGTTTTATCGTTTATTGTGATACGTCAGATAAAGGACTTGGATGTGTCCTCATGCAGCATGGAAAGGTGATAGCGTATGCATCTAGGCAGCTTCGAGACCACGAGAAGAATTATCCAACTCATGATTTGGAGTTGGCGGCAGTAGTATTCGCTTTGAAGCTATGGAGGCATTACTTATATAGTGATCGAGTGGACATGTACACAGACCATAAAAGTCTGAAGTACATCTTTACCCAGAAGGAACTGAACATGAGGCAGAGAAGATGGTTGGAGTTGATCAAGGATTACGACGTGGAGCTTCAGTATCATCCAGGCAAGGCTAATGTGGTAGCAGATGCTCTCAGCAGGAGAGGCGGCACATTTATGTTAATAACACAGAAGAACATTTTAGAAGACCTTCAGGAGATGGGCATCGAGATTATACTTCCTAGTGATGTAGGAGTACTGGCGAGTCTACAAGTTCAATCTGACTTGGTAGACAGGATCAAGGCAGCTCAGGCGCAGGACCCAAGGATTCAAAAGCTTAGGGCAGAATGTGAGTCAGGACTCAGAAAGAAGATGCAAATTCATGAAGATAGTACCCTTAGGTTTGGGTCACGTCTATGTGTGCCTAGTGGAGATATCAGACAGGAGGTTATGGCAGTAGCTCACAGCTCTCAGTATTTCATACACCCTGGAGGGACCAAGATGTACCAAGATATCAAGCAGCACTTCTGGTGGAACGGGATGAAGAGGGAGATAGCTAGATTCATTTTCCGTTGCTTGGTATGTCAGCAAGTGAAGGCAGAACAGCAGAGGCCAGCTGGGTTATTGCAACCGCTTCCTATACCGGAATGGAAGTGGAAACACATCACAATGGACTTTGTGACCGGTTTACCGAGATCACCAAGTGGTAAAGATGCTATTTGGGTAATCGTAGATCGGCTTACGAAGGTGGCATATTTTCTTCCTTTTAGAGTAGGTCAATCTACGGAGAAGTTGGCAGAATTGTATATGCAGCAGATAGTCAAGCAGCATGGGGTCCCAGTCAGTATTGTTTCAGACAGAGATACCTATTTTATATCACATTTTTGGAAGAGCTTACATCATAGCTTGGGTACCAAGTTAAGATTTAGCACGGCTTACCATCCACAGACGGTCGGGCAATCAGAAAGAACAATTCAGACTTTAGAGGATATGTTACGAGCTTGTACCCTAGATTTTGGAGGATCTTGGGAGAGCCACCTACACTGGGTCGAGTTCTCATATAATAATAGTTATCAAGCCAGTATCCAGATGGCGCCATTTGAAGCCCTATATGGTAAGAAGTGTAGGTCGCCACTAGCATGGGACGATATCGGGGAGAGAAAGATGTTAGGCCCAGAGATGATTGTCCAGACCGTTGAAGTGATTAAGGAAATTAGAGAGCGACTTCGAGTTGCACAGGATCGACATCGTCATTGGGCGAACCAGCATCGTAGGCCGCTAGAGTTTTCTGTTGAGGACCACGTGTTCTTGCTGATCTCACCTACCTGTGGGGTCATTAGGTTTGGCGTTCGTGGGAAGTTGAGTCCCCGATACGTGGGCCCGTTTGTTATCCTTGAGAGGATAGGCGATGTTGCTTATCGTTTATCCCTTCCACCTTCGTTACGAGAGGTGCATAACGTGTTTCATGTATCTCAGTTGCGAAGGTATGTATCGGACCCAAGCCATGTCTTTGATCATTCTGAGCTGGTTGTTGGTACCAACCTGTCTTACGAGGAACAGCCTGTGTCTATTTTGGACCGAAGAGAGAAGATACTCAAGAATCGAACAATTAACCTTGTCCGGGTTGCTTGGGGTCATTACTCTTTAGGAGAGTCAACGTGGGAACGTGAGGATGATATCCGATCACGGTATCCGCACCTGTTTGACTCACAAGGTATATTTCCTTCTGTATATCTTGATTGTCTTAACTCCTCATGCTTGTCACCTTATGAGTAGAATTACTTAATGTTGTAGATTGTTAGATGTAGATACATTACTTGTTATTATCATTGTAGAATGATTGCTTACTCAATTGTTTATACTTAGCTTAGTTTAGCTTCGATATTTCTATCATGCTTGGATCTGAAATTCCGAGGACGGAATTTTTCTAAGGAGGGTAGAGATGTCACTTCCCATTCCCAGAATACGTATTTTTAGAATGCATGTACTGTTTAAATGTAAATATTGTATATTTATCATGTATTGCTCTGTATTTAAATCCCTTTAATTTCATGTTAATTAATTTTCTACAATTTTATTTCTGCACTTTACTTTCTACTTTTATACTCTGCTTTAGCTTTGCTATGGGTTCGGCTCAGATTGGTTTAATTATGTTGGTTCATCATGAACCGAAACAAACCCCCACCTACCACCACCCCATTTAAAGCCCCAAACCCTTTCTCTCTCTTCATTACTCTTCTTCTTTCTCATAACTCTCCCACCAACCTATAAGAGATAGGCAAGTGCCAACTTGCTTCTTGATGGATCTCCATTTTTGTTGTTCCATTGTCTTCCTCTCAATATTCTACGACACTTTAGTGCTTGGCATTTTCAATTTCTATGGCTAAATTCTTCTAGATCTAAGTTTATAGTATTTTCGGATTTCTTGGGTTTTGATCTATTTAACATTGTTATTTCCAAGTTTTGATGGTTCCATGTTGTAGAAAATTTTGTTCTACCCAATTTTGACCTATGGAAGTCCATATTTGGGCTTGGAATGAAGGATTTATGGAGCTTGGAAGCAATGGCTTCCACGGTTCTGTTCTCAGAAAAAAATTTGGAGAGAAAGAACACCCACAGCGCATGAGATTATTTATTTTCCAATCATTTCACACAGCGCATGAGATTATTTATTTTCCAATCATTTCCCACTGCCACATGAATCTTCATTCCTCAGGCGCATGAGATTATTTATTTTCCAATCATTTCCCACAGCGCATGAGATTATTTATTTCCCAATCATTTCCCACTACCGCATGAATCTTCATTCCTCAGGCGCATGAGATTATTTATTTCCCAATTATTTTCCACAGCGCATGAGATTATTTATTTTCCAATCATTTTCCACAGCGCATGAGATTATTTATTTCCCAATCATTTTTCACAGCGCATAAGATTATTTATTTCCCAATTATTTCCCACAGCGCATGAGATTATTTATTTCCCATTCATTTCCCACAGCGCATGAGATTATTTATTTCCCAATCATTTCCCACAGCCGCATGAATCTTCATTCCTCAGGCGCATGAGATTATTTATTTTCCAATCATTTCCCACAGCGCATGAGATTATTTATTTCCCAATCATTTCCCACAGTGCATGAGATTATTTATTTCCCAATCATTTCCCACAGCGCATAAGATTATTTATTTTCCAATCATTTCCCACAGCGCATGAGATTATTTATTTCCCAATTATTTCCCACAGCCGCATGAATCTTCATTCCTCAGGCGCATGAGATTATTTATTTCCCAATTATTTCCCACAGCGCATGAGATTATTTATTTCTCCATCATTTCCCACAGCGCATGAGATTATTTATTTTTCAATCATTTCTCACAGCGCATGAGATTATTTATTTTCCAATAATTATTTATTTTCTATTTTTATTTCCCGAATTTGGCATTAATTAACATTGATTGTTATCTTGATTAATTATTGATCATGCGTTCCTAGATGGAACTAAGAGACTGGCTAGTCGTCTTATTGAATTAAATGGAATAAGACACGTTCATATTTGCAATCGATTGGCCAATCCCGAATATTGACATATAGATACATGCAGGCTACAATTATTTATTTATTTTATGAAAGCAGCATGTGTACTCTATGGTCAAGGTATGATTATTCCGTGGTTAGTTTTAATTGTTGTATTACGCTATGTAAGACCTACAACCTAACCGCACAGGTATCGTTGTAGAGTTGAGCATATCGTACTTTGTACGGAAGTACTCATTCTGAAATGACCATGATCCACGACATGGGATTTCACTTAACATAGAGGCTACAAAGTTAAATAAAATAATGATTGCAGGAGGGAATGGATCTCCGAGTTCTTACATGGCAGCCCTCTTTGGGACTATTAGTGCCCAACAGGCCGGCTGGTTCCCACAGATACTGCAATTCTGCCACACGGACAGGGAGCGGTATCTGCTTATATTATTGTATATTGTATATTGATGGCGGGCGTCCCGCTGGGACTCGTCTAATTCATGATTGGCGCAATGGATTGATTGGATCGACTAGCCTTGCTTGTCCATAGTAAGAACTGAGAAATCCTTATCGCATAATTCCAGGATAACTTGGGACTCACAGTAGCAAACCGTAGTAGTTGCATGGCCGGTTAAACTGATTTGTTTGTCTACTGTACCTACTCTGTTAACTAACTAAGATGATCGAGAAATGACGGGCCTACCTCTGTCCTTGTTTGGTTGGGAGGTTGGTTCGAAGTGTCGTGACATTATGTGAATCCTAGTAGCAAGCAGAGATCTATATATCATATTCTCTTATTACTGGTTTTAACTCCTCATATCGTGCTTCCTTGCGGTACTTGCTATTAGAGGTCTAACCTCTCTGATTTTGCATGGCCAGATTTAGAGCCGGTTCCCGAGGACTCAGCTTACTTCTACCTCCAAGATGGTCAATACTAGAGGAATGATCGCAGGAGGACTCGAGTGGGTTCCTTACTTCCCCGCTCGTTTTGTTAATTACTTTACATTTTGTCGCTCGGCACCGACATGTTAGTCGGATAGTCTTGTACTTACTTTTACATAATTGTAATTAAGTCAGACTGCAGCTGATAACAATTGTGTATATGTTGCTATATCATCTGGCTATGTTTTGTAAAGCCAGATCTCAAGAACATTTTGACTAAGCGTTTGGGACGCCTTATTGCTTTATCTTAAATGTTCTCTGTTATTGCTTCTTGTTTGAATGATTAAGACAATAGATGTGAAGTGACCATAGCGAGACTTTCATGTAGTATGCACCCCCTTGTCTTTTAGAAGGCATTGATCGTATTATACGGTATCATCTACCCGTAATACGTAGCTGGCTGAGTCATTCTCCCGCTCTCCAGTATTCTGGTTCTGGGGCGTGACACTCAAGGAAACTCTATCTCGGCCAGGACTTGGTGAAACCCGGTCATCCCAAAACCAAACTTGTGCCAAATCATGAGGCCTACTACATGAAACTCTTAATTTTCGAAAACAAGCTATTTTAGTAGATCAAAACTAAGAAGATCAAAAATACTAGAAACTCAGATCTACAAGGGAGGAGCCATGGAATTTTAAAACATTAAATCCTAAAGAGGCTTAGAATCTTGTGGAGAAGAAAATGGAACAATAAATTGGGAGTTCCTTCATGAAGCAAGTTACACTTGCCTACGGTGGGGGTTCGGTGAGGAAGAAGAAGTGGAAGAGCAGTAATGAGAAAATTGAATAAAGAGAGAGAAAGGTGGTTGGGGTTAATAAATAGAGATGGTGGTGGTAGGTAGGGGTTCTTCACTTGGTTCATGATGAACCAATTAAGCAAACCCAAGCCTAGCCGAACCAATTCCAAGGTGAACCAACAATGAAAATGCCAAATAAACCAAGCAGGGAGACATGCAATACGAGTCAAAATATGCACACGTATACCAAGATACGTAATACGAACCACAGACATTACACGCATCTCTCGGGGAAACGTGCGGCTGACCACATTCCCCAGCCATCTTCCTCTCAGGCAAGGAAAATGCGTCGACGGAGCAGGGGCGCAGCTAATGCCCCGCGCATCACCTCTGATGCGCCACAGAAGGCCTCTGTCTTTGACAGACTCACTCGCTGTAGTGGCGAGGAGAATTTGGACTATGAGTACTATGCATCCCAGCGGGCTGGTACGAAGAAGTCCAAGGCAGCACGGGCCATGTGCCTCAAACGTGCTATGCCGTCAGCAAATCAGAAGCATGCGCTCACAATCATGCGCGCTGCTGATGGTAAGCTGTATAAGGTCGACTCGGGTGCTTCTGCACCGGAAATGAGTCGACCTTCAAAGTCCTTGTCTCACTTGGGCGCATCTAATATTTTCGCAACCAAGTCGAACAAGGCAAACTCTGTGGTCTTGAACTTCCGCGCCTCCACTGGTTGTACGTCTGAGGTTCGTTCAAGTCACAGTAAATATTGTTCCCCCGCTACTGATCTAAGCGCCTGTTTGGTGTTGGATCAGGGGGTGCAGCATTCACTTGACCACCCCGGCGCTTGGCCTTGCCATGCGCCTGATGGGGGTGCGAAGATGGCACTCTCCTCCAACGATCTGCGTAACGTGATCACTCACAAACGTCGATCAGGAGAGTCGACTGACAAGCACAATACGCCCCTCACAGGCCACACTTGTGCTGTAGTCACCATCAACTGCTGTTTCAAGGTAGCAGTTCTACTAAGACAGTCGGTGTTCCAGCGGCTGCAATCATCAACACCCCTCCGACGTCGCCTCGGGAAGAAGGTGTCAATAAAAGAGGAGCCAGAACTAAAGGTTGCTTCATGCAACGTAATCTCTAACTCCTCCTCAGTCCGAAGGGCAACTGGCAATTCCTCGTCCTCGTCCAAGAGCCAGTCGAGGAAAACCAAGACAATTGTCCCGTAATCTGGAGTGTTCGAAGGCACTCGGAGGAGAAAGAAGATCCTGGAAGAAGCTGGCGGTAGTCAAGCCCTTTTTGATCCTCCTTCTGAAGACGAAGATATCCTCTAGAGCATAGTTGGGGTGGATATTCATCCTGGGGACGAAATCAGCCTCCCGAGCATAGCTGGGGGGAGTCTAGCCCCTGTGAATCTGTGTCTCGAAGACGAAGTCCTCCAAGACAGAACTGGGGGTAATCAGGCCCTCGTGGATACTTCTCCCGAAGACGAGGGTATCCTCCAAAACATAGCTGGGGGTAGCCAGGACGAAGCTCCAGGAGAGGCAACTCCCCTACAAGAGAGCGAGGCCGAAAGCGAAGCCTCAACTGATCCATCCGACTCCACCCGTGTCATGACAGTATACATGACTGGGGGTGATACCGAGCCGGATGCGCCGCCAGCAGACCTCGTCCAGCGCATGGATACCCTGGAGGGAGGACTCAAAACCCTCTCTGCCTCCATGCAAACACTGACTCAAGCAGTGTTTGAGATACGGTCAGCTTTGACCTGGGCACCTTCTACCGGTCCTGACCCAGGGGCCAATGGAGAATCAAGTGTACCCCTTCAACGGGTATCCTTGGATACGGATCGCCGCGAAGCACCTCGGACGTCGGAGCCATCAAATGCTCAACTCCAGGCTGTACCACCTTCTCCGACTCCCAGCTCAACGGAAGACGTAGTGGAGATGATCAGGGACTTGCGTGAGCGCTTTGAGTCCAAGAACAGACAAGAGGAGCGCCAGAAGATAGGGATCCCCCAACCCTATCCCCTCGAATGGAACAAAGTGGTTTATCCTCCTAAGTATAAACCACAAACATTGATGCCATACGATGGGAAGGACTCTCCGCGTCGCTATCTGACGTACTTCCAGTCCCAAACGGGATATCTCTCGAAGGAGGACGTACTACTCACCAGCATATTTGTTGAGGCACTAAAAGGAGTGGCGTACGACTGGTACTGCAGCCTCTCCGATAACTCTATATCTTCTTTCGACGACTTGACGCATCTCTTCCTCGACCGTTTCTACGACGGCGGGAAGGACATGACAATGTCATCCCTCATAGAGATACGCCAGAAAGAGAAGGAAACAGTTCGAGTATTCATCGAACGCTTCCGACAGGCCTGCTTCAGGCTGCCCCCGAGCATGCCAGAACATGCACTCCTCTCCTCCTGCAGCATGAACATGCTGCCTGCAGTCAAACTCTGGCTCAACTATACTCCTCCTCCCGACTGGAGTTCCTTGATCATCGAAGCCGAAGCAGCAGAAAAGAAGGCGTCCAATGCTCGCCTTCTGGGAGTTAGTTTCCCTGCCTTTGAGGACAAGGGGAAACGGCATGCAGCCAACAACCCGGGACGAGAGACGAAGGGGAAACAGGCATTGACTGTCAATGCCTCCAAAGGTGCATCAGCACCTACCCAGAAGCCTACACTTGCACCAAGGCCAAAGGAGGTTTATTCTTTCAACGATGAAGACACCCTGCAACTCTCCGAGATACTGAAGCAGGGTGACAATATCAAGTTGTCAGACCCAAAGCGTCCCGACGAGGTTGGGAAAGTGGACAATCCGAGGTACTGTCACTACCATCGGTTTGTAGGACATTCAACTAAGGACTGCTACGACCTCAAAAACTACATCCAGCGCATGATCAATGCGGATGTTATCTCCGTCGACTACGAGGAGAAAACGGTTTCGGCCAACCTGGTGTCACTCCAATTTGGCACCTCGCCGCCAACCATAACTCAAGATGGCGTCGTCCCTATCCCTAAGGCGACAATGGAGGTGGTCAATCTACCACCTACTCGTGACAATATGAGTGGACTCATCCCACTCACCATATCTCGGGGAGAGGTCTTATGGGTTCACCCTGATCTCGTCTCCGAGGTTACTCAACCGGAGGTACGCTCTGCCTCCAAAACTAAGGGCAGGAAGATCAAGTCTTGCCGCATGGTCTCTTACTCTGCGGAAGAGGCACTTCCTGTACAGACGCGTTCACATCAGAACGCCCAACCTGATGAAGCTGCCGTCGAGGTGGTGCCTCCTTGTACCGTCCCTGCTGCCCAGGAAGAGGGGCCATCTAAGCCCCCAGCAGCCAATAAGCAGAAGCATGTAGAGGCCCGTTTCGACAAGCCTCTGCGAAAGAAGAATGCTTCGGGGCTAGCCAAGCCCTACAACTTTGACATACTGGCACAACTTGCCAGTACTCCTGCCCGTCTATCTCTGTTTGAGCTCCTTCGTCTTTCCAAGGACACTCGTAAAGCTCTCTGTGAAGCCCTGAAGGATGCTGAGTCCTTCATCAGTCAGGTCAAGCAGCCTGAGGATACTCCGACTACGTGTGCGCACTGTCATTGTATGGATGAAGTTATCCCCAACATAACCTTCACCCAACAAGACATGTTGCTCAAGCACAACCGACACAACAGGCCGCTGTATTATACAGGGTATATCGGTTCAGTCAAGGTGAAGCGGATTCAGATCGATCCGGGGTCTTTCCTTAGCATCATTTCAAAGACGCTGATCTCAACACTGGGGATCCCAATGTACCGACTGGCGCCTTCCAACACAATAATCAGTGGCTTCAATGCTAGCAAAAATGAGCCGCCGGGCAAAATACGGATAAAGTGCCATATCGGTAACCTCAGAACCGAGGTGACTTGCTATGTCGTGGACGCCGACGTCAACTACAATCTCCTACTGGGTCGTCCATGGCTGCATGAGTACATGATGGTACCATCCACACTCCACCAATGTATGAAATCCGTGTCCACCAATGACATCATCCGGACGGAGTTCGCGGACATTGACCCTTTTAAGGGGGTTGAAGCCTACTTTACTGATTCCACCTTGTATAAGTCACCTGACGAGGAGGAAGCCAATGATGCTGACGATGACGCAGAAACGGCAGCAGAGCCCGACATGGAGCCAGAGATGATTCCCGACGCTCCTTTAAAAATTTGACTCAAAAGGGAAGCCGCCTCAGATGTTGCCTCCCATGAACATCAAGCTACCTGGAAAATCACCAACTGCTCCAGGTAGAACACCTACTGAAGCTCCCTTGAAGATACGGCTCAAGGGAAAGCCGCATCAAACATCGGCTCCCCTTGTGGCAAAACTACAAGGGAAGGCACCAGCCACCGAAGGCGCAGTTGAGGTACCTCTGAAGGTGCGTCTTAAGGGCAAGCCGCTGTAATCATCTGTCTTGTCCACGCTGCCGGAGAAGGCCCACATAGTCCTCTCGGACCCTAAGATCAAAGCTGTGGTGGACTCTCCCGATCCAACCTCAGTACTCACAGATGAAGAGTTAGGGGAATATATCTCTGCTGATGTAGATGCACCCTCTTTGGACAATGTAATCCCGCGGGACAAAATCTCGTATTTCATCAATAATAGAGTGTCTTTTAATTATTCTAGTCTTCCACATTGGAATTCCATGTATACATTAGATGACACTCCACGGTCGTCGTAAACACAAATAACGACCGTCCATCATGTAAATCGAGTAGTCCCGTCCCAAGGGGTCTGTTTTGTAGTCCCACCGCAGAATCGAGATGAAGAATCCATCATCTTCGGCAAAGTCGAGCGTCACCAAGACCTTCCATCACTCGAGCAAGAACCAGATACCGGCAGAATACAAGTCTATCGGTACACGGTAAAAGGTAAAGTACCTCATCCAAAAGATGGGTTACGACCTAAAAAGCAACAAAGGCCTGAACTACGGCAAGGGTCGACGTTTTCCTCTTCGGCTTCCAACACCTAAAGGAAAGCCGCAGGACTACTATCATCGAACTTGACGGGGGGTGGGCTATGTCATGCCGCCATCAACTCCAGAGAGTTCGGAGGCAGAAGAACTAGAACATTCTCATTCATGCGAAGCATCAACCTGGGATTCTGATACCAGTATCGGATCAGTCTTCAAGAAAGTGCTATCAGCCAACATGACATTTGCACAATCGCAAGAAAATGAAGTCAAAAACCAAACGCCAGAATTCTTCGAAGAAGAACCCTGGGCTCAACGCCTAGGAGAACAGTGGGAGTCTCATTTTGAATTACGCGAACCCCCTACCGAAGACGAAGTCGAACAGATCGGCCTTGGGGATGGATCTTCTTCCAAACCCATCTTCATCAGCAAAAGCCTAAAAAAAGAAGATCAAAAATCTTTAATCCAGCTGGCTAAAGAATATATCGATGTCTTCGCCTGGTGCTACGAAGATATGTCGGGACTTGATCCCCAGATCGCGATGCATAGGCTTAATATCTTACCTGATGCCAAGCCTATAAAGCAACAACAGCGACATTTTCGTCCTGACATCATGAACGCTATCGATCAGGAAGTAGACAAACTCCTGACCAGCGAATTTATCCATAAAGAACAACACCCGGATTGGGTGGCCAACGTCGTCCCTGTTACCAAGAAGAATGGAAAGATACGAGTCTGTATCGACTTCAGGGATCTCAATACTGCTTGCCCGAAGGACGAATTCTCGCTTCCAATCACCGACGTGATGATTGACAACACATGTGGCTTCGAACGCATGTCCTTCATGGACGGGTATTCGGGCTACAACCAGATCAAGATGTTCCCCGATGACGTAAAACACACGTCATTCAGGACTCCGAAGGGGGTCTTCTGCTACACAGTGATGCCCTTCGGCTTGAAGAACGTTGGTGCTACATACCAACGAGCTATGAGTACCATCTTCCATCAACATCTGCGCAAGACAGTCGAATTCTATGTTGATAACATCGCAGTCAAGAGCCGTCTCAAAGGAGATCACCTACAAGACCTTAAGACAGTCTTCGATCTCATGCGAGCACATCAACTCAAGATGAACCCCGCTAAATCCTTTCTTGGGGTTTCTAGCAGAAAATTCTTGGGCTTCATTATCACGATGAAAGGCATTCATGTCGATCCCGACAAGACCAAAGCCATCCTTGACATGGACCCTCCGAAGAACCTCTGAGAACTTCGAGGCCTGTAGGGGCGTCTGGCATACATCCGGAGGTTTATAGCAAACCTTTCTGGAAAATGTCAACCCTTCACCCAGCTTATGAAGAAGGCAGTCTCTTACGTCTGGACAGAGGAATTCCAAAAAGCTTTCGACGATATCAAGGCTTACTTGACGAGCCCGCCGGTCCTGGTGGCATCCGTCGCCGGCAAACCATTTCTCCTCTACGTCCGTGCCATGGATCATTCTCTCGGCGCTCTGTTTGCTCAGAACAACGATACAGGCTATGAGCAAGCCATCTACTACCTCAGTAGAACACTAATCGGAGCCGAACACCGGTACAACCCCGTTGAAAAAGAGTGTTTGGCTTTGGTATTTGCCATCCAGAAGACTCGCCATTATGTCTCGGGCCAAACAATTCGTGTCATCTCCCGAATCAATCCACTCAGAGTTCTTATGACAAAGCCAGGGTCATTAAACTCCCGGCTAGCTACATAGGCGATCCTGCTAACGCCATACAACATGGTGTTCGTTCCACAAAAAGCCGTCAAGGGTCAGGCTCTGGCCGACTTTTTAGCTGCATACCCCATCCCAGAGTCTTTCAGACTCTATGAAGACATCCCGGATGAGGTCCAAGAATCTAACGACACCGAAGAAAGCTCCATCTGGCAGATGTTTTTTGATGGCGCTTCAAGAACAGGCCCCAAAGGCCAAATCATCGCAGGAATGGGGGTAGTCTTAGTCTCCCCCGAGCAGCTGGTCATCCAGCGTGCCTACTCCCTTTCGAAGCCATGCTCCAACAATGTTGCCGAGTACAACGCGCTCATCATGGGACTCCAGCTGGCACAACAGCTGGGGGTGAATCATCTGGAAGCATACGGTGACTCAAAACTTGTCGTTAACCAGATCAAAGGACAGTACGAAGTTCGCCATGAAGATCTAGTTCCTTACCATGAAGTTGCATTGAACATCATTTCAACC
This sequence comes from Iris pallida, assembly GCA_029216955.1. Lineage (NCBI taxonomy): Eukaryota > Viridiplantae > Streptophyta > Magnoliopsida > Asparagales > Iridaceae > Iris > Iris pallida. The sequence continues at coordinate 882,011 of JANAVB010016796.1, read as the reverse complement.
TTCACCAAGTTCTTCATCGAACATGTACCTCATTTACAAAATTTGGAGGCTGACGCTCTGGCTGGCCTCGCAGCCTCATTGGTAGCACCCCTCGGGACTCAACACTACGTCACGGTAGTGGGTCGAGACTTGGTCTGTCCTAAAAACAACCTATGCTCACGAATGGCCCATGCCATGTCAACGAGTGCTGGTGTTAATGTCCGAGACTGGAGATTCTCGTTCATCGACTTCGCTGTCTACGGAATTCTCCCAGAGGACCCGAAAGAAGCCGTCTCAGTCAGGAGGTGCTCCCTTCGATTCTATTACGATACAGCTACTAAAATACTGTACCGACGCTCCTACAATGGACTTCTCCTTCGATGTTTCTCCAACGAAGAAGCAGCCGAAGCCCTTCGAGAAGCTCACGATAGAACCTGCGGGGCCCATCAACCTGGCCCTAAGTTGTAGGATCGACTGCGACGTATGGGCTACTACTGGCCAACCATGGCAGCCGACGCTGTCGACTATGCTAAAAACTGCCATGCGTGCCAGCTTCAAGCTGACTTCATCTATACACCGTCAGAACCACTACATCCTACGGTCGCCTCTTGGCCCTTCGAAGCTTGGGGCATGGACATCGTAGGACCGATCACCCCTCCTTCATCGAGGGGACACTGCTTCATCCTAGCCATCACCGACTACTTCTCCAAATGGGCAGAAGTAGTTCCACTGGCGGAAGTAAAGAGCTCTAGGGTGATCAGCTTCATCAAGCACCATATCATCTACCGTTTCGGGGTACCTCGGAGGATTATCCACGATAACGGTCCTCAATTCATCAGCCATGTTTTCAGCAGATTATATGACAAAAATCGCATTCAAAACGTGGCATCAACCGTCTACAATCCGACAGCAAACGGATTGGCCGAGGCATTTAACAAGACTATCGTCAAGCTACTCAAAAAGGTCGTTTCATCCAACAAACGCGACTGGGACAAAAAGCTCGGCGAATGCCTTTGGGCCTACCGCACAACGGTACGGACCCCAACGGGCAACACACCATTCTTCCTGGTCTACGGGAGCAAAGCGGTACTGCCTCTCGAGATCCAGATACCCTCACTCCGTGTAGCAATCATAAATCAACTCACAGAAGAAGACAATCAACATCGCCGTCCGCGAGAATTGGAGGCACTTGACGAAAAATGTCTCCTAGCTCAACAACGCATCGAACTCTATCAAGCATGTATATCACAGGCTTTCAACAAGAAGGTCAAGCAGAGAACTTTCCAAGTAGGCGACCTGGTTCTGGCAGTTAGGAGGCCGATGGTGTTGACTCACAAGACACCAGAAAAGTTTGAGCCCAAGTGGGAGGGACCTTTCATCGTAGAGACGGTATACTCAAACGGTGCTTACCGCCTCGCCAAATCCAATGGGGACTTGTTCATGATGCCCATCAACGGCAAGTTCCTAAAGAAGTACTACTCTTGACATCTTTCAGATATGTACTTCCATCTCCACCCAACAAGGAAGTCTGTGGACCCAATCATCAGGGCTCACATACAGTTCCTTACGCTTCCGGAACCCAGCTGTTCCGTGGCATTTTCCTGCAGAAGAACAACCACATCCACATTACCTCTGAGTTGTTCCCCTACAAAGCGGGATCTTACACTCCTTAAGACTACGCTACCCCACCATGTTTACCACGTCCACATTACCTCTGAGTAAACATCCCGTACAGACAAACCCTGTGTTGCCGTACATTGATCGCAGAACTTCCACGTCCATATTACCTATGAGTAGTTCCATGTATCCCCCAGGGTCATTCCTACCACGTCCATAACACCTCTGAGTAGGAAGATTCTATCATTTGAATCCCATATTTGCCACGTCCACATCACCTCTGAGCAAACATGTCGGTTCTCTCGAACTTATTATCTGTACCTAAAAACCAAGGTGCACAAAAGATAATAGGTCCACACAAATCATCAAGTTCATGACAGCAAAAGTGAACACACCACAAAAACTCTGTATTCTTTATTCAAAAGTAAAGGATTATACCCCCAGCAAGAGTTACAAATTACAAAAAAAAAGATCACAATCCCTAAACATCCTCGGGGTTGGCCTAAAGCTCTTCAATCCGACGCCTCAAGTCCATCGCCCGAGTCTCTACGGTCGCCAGGACCCAATGTTCGGCTTCTTGACGCATCGTTTCTATGGCCTCAGGAGAAGTGTCATCCTCATGCTTCTCGTCCAACTGTTGCCGCTACTGAGCCAGGATAAGAGCTCGGTGGATGAAAGCTGCTTCCTCTTCCTTAGATGCTACATGTTCAGCCTGGACTCGCTCAGCATCTAATAAAAGTTGGACCCGCTGGTCTTCAAGGAGGCGAATCTTGGCATCAACCTCCGCTATACTAGCGTCCAACGCAGCTCGCAACTCCACCTTCTTCTGCGTGGACTGAGACAACCTCTCCACCGCGGCCTCAGTTTCAGCCACTTTACGTTTCCAGACACCCACGGTGGCCTGATAAGAGGACTCAGTCTCAGCAATCAACTTCTCCTTTTCTGCGTCTATCAGAGTGGAGAGATCATTTTGCTGGATACACTGAAACTCGGAAAGCAGCTGGTCCAGCTCGGCCACCGAGGCCTCCAGAATCTCGACCATATGATCATGGCCCTGGTGGGAACGTATCAGACTGATGTGAGGGAGTGTCAGGGTTTTTGCCGTCACGAAACTCCCATTGGCATCCATCACTGTCGATACGCCTCTCTGCAGCATCTTATACACCGCCTCAACAATAAAATTCACATACTCATCTGCATCCGCCAGCACCTGCGGCGTCATTGCGAGAGTTAGAGGAGCTGCTCTAGACAGCGGACCGGAAGAGGGCCCGCCGGCTTCAATCTGTGAGGTTGGAACCTCGGCATCAATGGACCCTTCCTCAACAGGGGCTTGATTACTAGCCCGAGGAGCCAAAAGAACAGAAGGAGCCGAGAGAGGCGTCAATATCGTACCCCAAGTAGAAGGAGCAACAAAGGGTTCCAGCAAACCCTTACCCTTCTCAAGCTCGGAGGGACCACCGACGTCAGGGGCTACCACATCCATCCCCAGCACTCTATCAGCGGGCCGTACGGGACATTCCCCCTCCGGCAGAGCAGCAAGATCAACACTTGTTTCCCGACTCGGCTCCCTTGGAGTCAGGATCGGCGGACGAATCTCACTTTCACTATCAAATTCCTCCGTGGGGATAGAATCTGCCGCTACCTCTCGGTCGGCAGCCACCTCAGCCTCCGCTGCTGAGTCTGGGGTAGGGCTCGACAACGCTACAGCTGACCTTCCATCATCATGACAAGGAGGGGAATCAACCCTCTCCTCCGTTTCAATTACGTCTGTTGCCTCCGAAATAGGCTCATGCATCTCTGGAGGAACGTCATCCGAAGACGACGAACTCCACCCCACTTCTTCATCTGGAAGCCCCGTGTCTGCTGGACCCTCAACGTCCAAGGCCCCCACGGCGGCTTGCACCATTCCGGGAACTGCTTCAACCTCAGTTTCCCTTCCAACATAATCTGGAGATACTGGAATCTCCACAACAACGACATCGTCTGGGTTCTCCTCCACGGGAGACATCACAATCGACGGAATGCGCTCTTCCGATGAGCCTGCCACCTCCTTTGGTCTGCTGCCACCAGATTTTGGAGTACGAAATCTCCTTTGTAGCGGCTCCTACAAAAAGAAAGCATAGGTCACAAGAGATGTTTATCCTAACCAGACTATATGGGACATCCTTACCTCCGCAGGTACTGAGTCTGATGACACTGTCGGTGATAATGCCTTCTTCTGTCTCTTTGGCGCAGAAGAGCCAGCCTCTGCATCAGCACGTCTTTTCGGTTGATCGGCCGAGGGCTCTGCCTGACCCCCTGTGGATACAGCAGGGGTACCTCGATAACCCACCTCTGGCGGACGGTACGATCGAGCCTTCGCCAATATGTTCCTGGTCACCGTTAACTGGGTGCCGACAATGAGACTGGTCTCCCTATCATATCCGGGGGGCACGACATTCATAACACAGTAAAATTTGGCGGCTGAGAAAAGAATCGGCAGCCACAAATTCTGGACGGGCAGCGTAAAGCGAGCTCCGGTACATCCGACATTGTAGTAATGCCAAGCTCGTGCACCATCCAGCAAACTTCCAGTATACCCCAGGTTAATACTGGGGTTATCCAACATAGACTGATCATAGCCAAATTGTCGTACAAAACGGCTCGGTAAATACGGTTCCAGGTAACACTAGTTCCTATTCTGGTACACCAGATGGGACGGCCGGATACTTTACAACCAGCGAAATCCCCATGGAGGCAGAGTGGTGGCATCTTCATCCGAATCCATTAAGTCTTCGTTGGCCTCAAAACCCGAAAAGACAGGACCAACATTGGTGATCTTCCACCCCTGAAGGTGGGATAAAACTTTCCTGCAAACAGGAACACCAGCATATAACCAGCTCCTCTGGTGGAAATGGCGGAGGAATGCATCTCCGACCCTGTGGTCTTTTTCCGAGCCCGGACTCATCACATTGGGATGGTGTAAAATTAACCACCCCATCAAATAATGAAACGGCAGTTCGGCACGGAGGAAGTTGTCATTCCTACCTCGTTCATGAACCACATTTCCTGCAAATTCTCGTAAACCTCGCAGCAGGTTACACACCATTGCGGGGAGTAGAGCCAGGCGACGGCAAAAACCAACTTCACAGCTGGCAGGATTAGGTTCCTGGTTACCCTCTCCACAGAGCCTGACCCGCCCGAGAAGACATAATTCCGAAGCCAAATCATCAGATACGCAGCTAACACTGCTTTTGACGACATCCGATGAGTAAGGTGCCAGAAACAGCTATAGGAGCGTTCGTTCGACTGTCGATCCTCATTTTTTTGGGGATTCTTCTCACTTAACCTACTCATTTCGGAGAGCACCACGCTACTGGAAAGCGCTGGCGGAGTGGTAAACTGAGAGGGTTCCTCCTTGTCTTGCTTAAAGACGTAATCTCTCCAAGCGGTCACATGAGGCTGTGACCCGCCCTTATCCCTCTTCTGCATATAATAATGATGACTCACCACTTGAAGACGGCCATCATCTTCTCGGCTTTGTCCCCCAGGACTTGGAACTCCTCGTTGGTCGGGAAGTATTTCTCATAAGGTTCTGATCCCCAAGGGAGCTTTGACACCTCGTACATTTCGTGAAGTGCGAGTCCCAGCTCCCCTACCGAGGTGAAGAAAGTCCTGGTCTGGGTGTTAAACATCTCCAGAAGTACGAGAAACATATGCCGGTTGATGTCAACACCTGCCTGAGTAGCACGGATTGTGGCAGTCAGCCCAATCTCTCGGAGTTCGGTTTGAAACTACGACAGAATTCAGAGTGTCAGTTTATCCGATTTGGAAACATAATGACACCAACCCTCTACCCGAAATTCATATTTCGGGTACGATCGCTCCAATAACAGCATACGGTTTGCAAAAGTCGAAGCGCCAAAAGCAAACGTATTGATGGGAACGTCACTTTAAATGCTCCCAGAACGTAGAGTCCGCCAGGTGAAAGAAGGCCCAGACCGCATGGCGGCCAAAGTATCCCTCTGGTTGGAGGTAGCGTCGACCTTGATGGTGCCTGGCACCACTCCCCCCTGAGACGGGGTTAGCTCCCAAGACATCCTCCGCTTGGAAGCAAGATGACAGAAAGCCGTCAAAGGCCATTGACGCTCAAGTTGCTTAACAGTCATATGTACCCCTCTTACTGTAAAGAACCAATCTTTCTTGACCTTCAACACCTTTGATTCAATAGAAGTAAGGCGGTCCCCGAACAGAAACTCAGGCTTCAAGAAAGTCACATTATTAGAAGTGGCAGATTTCAAAATGCCACGCTCCATCATCCGTTTGAGGAACCCATACGGTTGTTCCCATATTTGAGTCATTCTTTCGGGATGCTGATCCAGCATAATGGCAACTTGGGCAGGGTTTATCACCTCCTCATTATAATCCACCCCCATCTGACAGAGGGCAGCGTCCAGAAGCACTTCATTCAAGAGCTGGACAGTCATCGACACTGGTGGTCAATAAAAGAAGGCAAAAATTCAGAGATGTTAGAAACAACAAAAGAATTTGAGCCACGTTCTCATCAAAAGCGCATAAGGCTCAGGCGCATCTGAAAAGAAGCTTCGGCGCATCATCAGGGTCTAAACCCATGCGCGTCAGCAGTGGAGCTTCGGCGCATCATCAGGGTCTAAATCCATGCACGTCAGCAGTGGAGCTTCGGCACATCATCAGGGTCTAAACCCATGCACGTCAGCAGTGGAGCTTCGGTGCATCATCAGGGTCTAAACCCATTCGCGTCAGCAGTGGAGCTTCGACGCATCATCAGGGTCTAAACCCATGCGCGTCAGCAGTGGAGCTTCGGCTCATCATCAGGGTCTAAACCCATGCGCGTCAGCAGTGGAGCTTTGGCGCATCATCAGGGTTTAAACCCATACTCGTCAGCAGTGGAGCTTCGGCGCATCATCAGGGTTTAAACCCATGTACGTCTGCGGAAAAAACCTCAGCACATCATCAGGACTCAAGGTCCATGCGCGCCGGCGTATGTGAGTTTTAAAAATGATGGTAAAGAATGATGGAACCCATTAATCACCGCCGGCCGAACGTCGACGGGCGGCCGGGGGACATCATCTGCGGCAGTCTCTACAGGCTCTTTCCCTTTGCCTCGTCCTCGACCAGCACCACCGCGAGGAGTCTTGGGAGCCATTTCTTGCAAGAAGGAAGTTAGGGTTTTTCAAATAAAGAACTCTAAAAAAAAAGAAAGCAAAGAGAGGAAGAACTTTCTCTCTCTCTCCATCTCACGCCTATTTATAGGCTCAGTCGCACGCATGAACCGATGAAGTGTGACCTCAGCGGCCGCCTCGGGTTCTGTGAGGAGATTACTGCAGTTAAATCCAAAAAGATCACCATTAATCTTCTTGGTTATCGAAGCGTTATCATTTGTATTTACTGAGAGGAGCATGCACCCCATCACTGATGCACGGAGTAATCATGCGCCCGAATAGTCATGCACCCCGTAGAAGACGCCACCATGCTTCTTACTCAAAGTATTCCAAAACTTGACAAAAAGTTTTGAAAACTTTGAAGGGGGTCTTGTAGAAACATGGAATTTCAGGACCAGAAATCCTATGCGCCAAACATTACACGCGCCAGGTGTTTGCCATTAAAATCTTTTGATTGCAAATTTTAATACAAACAGAACAGTGTTACAATATAGGACTTAGATGTAGTCCTAGGAGTACACTTTTGTTTATCTGGATCCCTTGTGCCGATGGAGCGAGTGGTAATACGTTGACTCCGTTGACGATCTGACAACGGTTATCGGTTCTCTGAAGGTTTGGATTGCTCTGGGTACCGGAGCTTGCTGAGAGGAGGAAGACGTTGAATGTCTGTATCTGCCTCTCTGGTTGTACGATGTCTCTGTCTGTCTACGAATGTTCGTCTCTGTGTGTGTGTAGGTGAAGGAAATGATCCCTCTATTTATAGTCTATAGGCTGGCTGCTCATGCGCGCATATGTAGGATACGTCTGGTCGTGGAAACGCCAACGCCACGTGGTGATTGCGGATGGAGGCGCATGTACGATGCACCCTGATTGAGGGGTTGAATTCTTCATACTACTGTTGTGGGCCGGCACATAGCAGAGAAGGGGATTTTTCTGTTGCTGAGATCTTGGGTGAATCGAGTCAAAGGACACGTGTCATCGGCCCATGGCTCGGAAATCTCGGATTTGGTGGGGAAATGATCTGGTAGGATGCGCCTGGGATTGGGCGCATGAGGAGACTTTGGCTCGTAACCTTTAGGAGTCGCGAACCATTTGGGGCGCATGGCTTTTGAGGCGCATGCGAAGCTTCAGTAGTGACTTTACTTCTGTCTTTTGGGATCAAAGAGAAGTCTGGGATGCATGGCTTTTGAGGCGCATGCAAAACTTTAGGCGCATGGCCGCGGAGGCGCATGCAAGTGGTTGGGCGGCCACGTGGCTTGTAACCGCTGGAGGAAAGTAATAATGATGCTGACGTTGGCGACGCTTTATTTTCTGAAAAAAGCTGTCAACTGCAGTCTTCAGGGAACGTGCTGCCAACTCTGTCAGACTTCAGCATTTAATGTTCTTTGACAGGTGATGGACTGTTGGAGTGGGCGCATCGATCGGCGTTCCACTAGGCGCATGGGGTCGCATGGGGGCGCATACTTGTGAAGCACTTGGTGCTGAGGGGCGCGTCTGTGTGAAGTGCGGTCTGGCTGGCACATCCGCTCTATTTGACACGTCTTTTGGTACGACTGTTACGTTCTTCGAGTGCTTTAAATAGCCGTTTTTGACTTGGCTGAATTCGAAGCGTCAGGTTCATCCATTTAATGTAAATTCATTGCACGGGATTCAGAGAGCCATCCACTTGGCACATGGGTTTGATTTGCCCGGCCTATAAATAGTGGCATGGAGAGAGTTTGCTTCTCGTTCTCTCACGTCTTCCCGAAATCAACTTGTTTACTCGAGTACATTCTGTTGATGAGATGCTCCCGAGGGTGAAGATGCGATGCATTGTCTTCATTGATGCACTTGAAGGTGACTGTTATATCCAAAAGTCAGAGTCGAGGGCTTCTGAGGCAGGCAGAAGGTGCCTGTTGCTGTTTCACTTAACAAAATGCCTGGAAATCGGATTTTGAAAATAAACGAGAAAAAGTACACGAAGTACAAATTTAATTCTGGAAAGTATTGCTATAGAAGTCTGATCTGTAAATGGTCACTTTGTTCCTTGGACCATACGATGATGATGAAGATCACTGCTAGAAGATGAACAATTAGAAGAACTAAGTCACCAGAAAGGTATCGACGCACTTGGGCACTGATGGCGATGCCGAATACTTTCCTGCTTTGCTTCACTCTGTTCTGGAAGAAAAGTTGAAGAAAAATGCTCCGAAAAATCAAAGTCTCTGAGCTCTGATCTCTATGTATTCTCTCATTTCTCTCTGTCTGTCTATATGAGAAAAATCAGTCTATTTATAGACTTGGCTTCTTGTGCGTAAAAACTCAGCAAAAGTTCCGTCTTTACGCTAACAACTGCCACCCATGACCAAAGTCATCCTCTGCATACGTTGACACATGTTCCATCATTTCAATAAGAATAGGATGCACGTACACACGTTCTTCGAGATATGTGGCATGAAAGCCATGTAGGCAAACCACGTTCTGAATTAGAATAGGGCGTAAAAACAACCCAAATATACCCTGAGCGTAAAGTAGTAGACTAGGCGTACAATAGCCTTGATGTAGACTTTTCGCGTAAAGTGGTTGTTAAATAACCTTGAGCGTAAAAGTAGCCCAAATAAACCTTACGCACACGTCAACCGTTGAGCGTAAAAAACTCGTATAGTCTCCGTGCGTAAAAGAAGCCATATTATGAGCGTAAAGTGGCTCAGTCCACATACTAAACGACAAATGGGCCTCTGTGTAAAACAAATCCCTTTTATTTCTGTGATATATGCCATCATTAAATCTTCATGTCAGACTTTGCATTAAATGCAAGACTTGACAGCTTTGTCCAGCGTAAAAGTGGCTAGCCTGTCTTGGGCGTAAAATCATTAGCTTTGACCCGGGCGTAAAATGATTAGCCTGCTTCGGGCGTAAAGTGATTAGCCGCTCTTTGGCGTAAAGTGGATCGATTTGAATGGAATGATCCTTATCTTTGACTCATTCTTATGAAGCACTACGCTCCTACAAGACCCCCTTCAAAGTTTTCAAATATCTTCAAAATTTGAAACACTTTGAACAGAAGCGTAAAAGTTGAGATTTGACCAGTCGGCGTAAAATTCGGGATACTCAACAGTCATCAGCGTAAAAGTGGGGATATCCAACAGTCGGCGTAAAATCTGGAATTTGAACCGATTTGAAAATTCCCTATAAATAGGGTTTTTCGGGGAGAGAAAGAACTTTACTTTGTTTCCTTGCTCCCGTAATCCCGATCCTTCTTGAACTCTCTTCTTCCTCTTGCATTCCATTCGATGGCCCCCAAGAGGTCCGCCGCCGGCAGTAGTAAAGGGAAGAAAGCCATTGATTCGTCATCGGCAGAACATGTGAAAACTCTCGTTCGATCATCAACACCACACCGACAACCCAACCCAGCCGTAGCTCCGCCTATGAGGGGTAAAGTACTCCCTTATGGCCGTAGAACTTTATCGGAGAAGAAAAAGGTCTTTTGTTTTATGCCCACGTTATACGTGTTAGCGTAGAAACTGAGATAAACAAAATACGCCCACGTTATACGTGTTAGCGTAAAGCTCAAAAATACGCCCACGTTTACGTGTCAGCGTAAAACTGAAATACGCCCACATCTAATGTGCCAGCGTAAAAACTGAAATACGCCCACATCTAATGTGCCAGCGTAAATTTCCAAAATAAAATTAAAAAGACTTTGTATAAAAACAAAAGACTTTTTTAGAAAACTTTTTACTTTTCAGATCCATTTATCTGCATTAATGACATCAAATTAGATTTTCTCTAACTTGATTTCCTTTTCTTTTTGCAGTGGACTTGCAAATTCACCCTCTTGCAGAAGTCTTTGGCTCGTCAGTTGGCATGGTGGGTTTGAACTATCTGGAAGATTTATCTCATGTCCAATTTCCTCAATCGAACCCTGAATACCCTATAGAGAGGGCACAACTGATAGCAGCCCAAGGGGATAGGATGTTGCTATCCATGATGAATGGAGATTTGTTGACTTCACTAGATGCACAATAATTTGCAAAACCGACCTTCTTGTTTGGGGACGCAATTGACTGTAAGTCCCAGACACACCCCAAGGAGTCTTGGGTATTCAAATTTGGGGATAGAGCCATGTATCTCCCGGATATGGACAGAGATTATCCTTTGTCAGCATTTTTCCATGCTACCCACCATCGACAAATGCTGTAGAATTTGACTCCTAATAGTTATGGAAGTCCAGGTAGAATTGTTTTCAAGAGGGAGCATGCTAATGACATGGGGTATTTTGCTAGTGTTCCCAATGGTGGTGTCACTTCTATTTTTGGCCTATTGCCAGGAGCTAATCCCAGTGAAGACTCGAGTTTAATTCAACCAGTACAAACTCCGATATTCGTCAACAAATTTATGAGGGCTGTTGTATTATATCCTCAGACAAACCCCAGGCTGTCGGGATGGTTGACTCCATTCAATCAAAATTGGATCCAGATAAGTATTTGGATGATGAAGAACTTTGAAGCAGAGCTGAAAGACATTGGTTTGTATGAGGCGATAGCTTCCACTAGTCAGGGTATTCCTTCGAACGGAAACCTATTTCTGGCCTTGATGGAAATATACATGAGTTCGACTGGAACACTTGCCACCCCGAAAGGCGAAATGGGCCTTGCTCTTCATGAGATGCAGTTCATCTCGAAGCTGCCAATGGGGGAAGCCCCATATGAGGAATACGTTCCCTCCAATAGAGAACTGGCTGAAATCAGAGAGACTAATCCTCAGTTGATTGAGGTATATGAGGAATTGATGTGTCACTACATGGTTTGTACCACAATGCATGAAAGTACATCTCATTTGGCGTACATCAACAAGTGGATGACTTATCTCTTCTTCCATAAGGATAAGATATCCAAAGAAGACAAAGAAAGGTTTCAGGAAAACAAAGCTCCGGTAATCAACATAGATTCGACAATCTCTTCTAACAAAATTAGGGATATGATGATTGCCTACAAATTCCCTAATAAATATCTGTCTACAAAGACTGGGGAATTCTCTGCTGGAACTGAAGCCTTGAGCTTCCTTAGATATGGTAGTCAGAAAATATCTAGGAGAGCTTTGCTGGCAGGCTTTCTTTCTTTATGGCTGAGAAGATGGGTTGTGCCGGGTATTGGTACTGTTGACAGAATCCACCGTAGCGTACTATGGCCAGCAGTATGTTTGGTTTTTAAAGTCAGGATTAACCTGCAATCAGCCATGGTGTGTCGAATAAATGCAGGTTTAAGGGCCTTCGGCGAGGAGTTAATCAACAATACTCCTCATCGGAATATTTTCTCCAGGGTAGAAATGCCCTACACTTATCTGATGGGCTGGCTGTTGCATCACAACTGCAGATTGTTGCCACCAGGCCCGGGTGATGATGCGGAGGTCTTCCTCCAAAAATTCAGCAAAGCTACATGGAGCGCTACGACTGTGGCGGATACCCGGGCAGTTCTGAATTATTCTTATGGTTGGAACTTCTTCTGCACTCGGCCACAAGTTCCAGCAGATTGCTTTGGCATTCAGTTTGAAGATGAAGTCGAAGGAAGAGCGGTATTGCCATCATCAGTCTTCAGATGGCTTCAATGCATCAGACCTTCTCACTTGATATATAGAAATGAAGATAATTGTGCGTTTGAACCATATCTACCCAGTAGGTTCTTTCGCCAATTTGGATATGACCAACTTCATGTTGGTAACCCCTCTACTAACTTCCGTCATTATGGAAAATTACTCGACGGTGCTAGGGGTTGGAGATATTTCAATGCTGCTCGTACTGGTGCCAAGTTTAGAGTCTCAACCACCACTAGTACTACAGAGCTACGTATACTTCATACGTATGCTCACTTTTATGCTTCAATTCATTCTTTTGCCCACGGCTACAATATGAGAGGTAGTCTGAGGTAGCCTAAAGAAGGAGATATTGAGGAGCAGGTCAGGGTACCAGCAGACATCCCTGACGATACTGGCATTCTAGATCCATATTTGGAAGTTATCCCAACAGGAGTTGGGGAACCAGCTGCAGAACCTATTATCATTGGCAAAGGCCAAAAAAGAAAACAAAGTGCAGCCGTCATGTTTCCAGAGAAAACTCCAAAAAAGAAGAAGAAGTCTACCACAAAAGGGCCTTCCAAACCGAGAGCCCTCACTCCAGAAGATGACACTTTGATTATAGGGGATCATCTTGTCGGTTCTTCTTCAGTTCATCCAGGAGAAGGATCTTCAGCCCCTCCACCAGTAGTTGGATCAGAAGCTGTAACACTTTTGTCTCCTGGACGTCTTAGCACCTCACTCCATTTATCTTTGCCAACCAAGGCACAAGTTACAGGGGATGCTACTGCTGTATCTACTGTTGACCGAGACCGTATTCCATCAGATGAGCCGGCTCTCGATTTTGATGATGATGATTGGGATGGCGATTATGATTCATATCTTGAACATAACGCACATATTCCAGGTATCATACAAAACCTATACGGAATTATGTACCATGATTTTGTATATTAACTTATTTTGTTCATTTTGTAGATATCATTATTGTACCAAAACCTGTGGCTCCTCCTCCTCAAAAAGAAGATATCTATGAAGAAAATGAGGAATCTGAGGATGAAACTTCTTCTTCGAAAGAAGAAAACGCTGATGAGGGGGGAGTTCAACAACCCGAGATGGAGCTTCAAGAAGAATATCCTCCATCATTAGAGGTACAACAAGCATAACCTGAAATGTCCTCTCCTGCTGAAGACCAGCACAAAGAAGAGACTACAATAGACCTCACTGTAGGTGATGATAGAGCTGCTGGAGGAGAACCATATTTGAATAAAGAAGCAGCTGTAGAAAATTTTACTGCAATTGAAGTGATGGAAAATCCTGTGGAGCAAACCATTGAAGAAAATGCTGAAAGCATTCTTGAATCACCAACTGAAACTGGGGAAGCTATAATGACATCTTCTATTGTTGCTACTGATTCAGTACCAGTTTCTGATGAGCCAATGCCAGAACCTGAACCGGCTCCCGCAATTGTCACCACATCCACCGATATTACCGCTACCAGAACTCCAGAAACGGCTGGAGTAACAAATATTGAAGACATTGCTCCCGAAGCTCTTGGGAATCAATTGACTGTGGCAGCAGTAACAACAACAATTCTATCTCAGCTTGTTGTTACACCAATGATATCTGTTGGTGTTGGAAATATAATCCCTGAAGCTCCTAGGGATCAATTGGCCATGACAGCAGTAACAGCAACGTCTTCGTCTCATCCTGCTGTCATACCAACAACATCTGTTTCTGGTCTCCAAAGAAGAGATCTATTAGATATTGTTGCCACACCAAGCTCCAGCATAGAGATGAATCTCCTAGTTGAGATTCATACTGAGACATTTTACAAAACTCTAGCAACCCTAATAAAAATGGTCCTGAATAAGGGCCTCAGTTACGAGATTTTGAAGGCAGCGATGGCTCTGACCATTAAGAATGTTGCTATGTTCGATGATGCTGGGAGAGCTGCAGTATTGGAGAAAATTGTAGAGGACCTTGAACAGCCAATCAATGAATCCCTCAAGCTATCAAGGAAGACTGTTGAAAGTCTCATCCAGGAGGAATATGATGCCTTAACGGCTGATTATCTTGCTCGGAAGACTATATAAAATGAAACTCTTCATGAACATAGTCTGAAAGTTGCCAAAGAGAAAGCTTTTTTGGCTGGAATAAAGCCCGTACTGCATGGTCACAGAGTAGCTTACGATGCTTTGAACATATATATTCAGAATAAAAATGATAAGATCCGTGAAGTTGAAACTGAATTAGCTCGCTTGAAGGCTGAAAGAGAATAGATGATCGATGCTCGAAATCTGTACCTCACTCAGAGCTCCATTTTAGAAGAACAAGCCTTCGGGGCTGAATCAACTATCAGAACCCTTGATGAAGCCAAGGATCATCTGATAATCAGTTTCGCTGGACTTTCTCGTATTTGTACCCCTGAAGCTCGACGTGCTGAAGCTACTAAAAAGGTTGTGAGTTCTCGTGACAAGCGACTGGAAGAACTACAGAAGTTGCTTCAAGATGTTTCTACTCCACCTTAGAAGAACTCCTTGTCATCTTTTATCTCATTCATTTTTGTAATGTTTTCACAAGGAATGAATGAAATATTTATTTTGTGATCCCTTCATTTTAAAATAACCATAGGTATGAGGCGGAAAATACTTATCAGCAGTTATATGAACATGACAAGTCTTTTAAACTCAATAGTTTGTATCTATCCAGAGGTAATATGGACATGATAGATAATCAAATCTTACTTTCTGTTTTAGAGTATGCAATACTATCAGAGGTAATATGGACATGATAGTATGTAAGAACTCAAAGAAAAGTAGATTAATATCTATGCAGAGGTCAAAGGAACATGATAGATAGAAAAAGCAAGTAGATTTAACATTTATCCAGAGGTCTTGAGAACATGATAAATAATAAATCCAATTTTTTAATCAACTGGTAAGATAGAAGATCAAAATTTCTCTCCGAAGAGACAAGTAATCAGCTTAACCAAACCTTGGTAGCTGGGAATTAAGAGGACAGATGTTATTAAGGATATATGTTAATATTGATGAAAGAATGAATGAACCAACATGGCCTAAGGATGATTCTCAAATGGCTCGGATTCATCATCAATTTGAACCATGTAAGCTGAAAATATTTGCTCAGATTCATCATAATAGTCTCCTTTAACACACGATGAGTGAGAAATATCGGATTCAATGAATTGGACTTCTTCTGAATCTGATGATTGTGAAGAGCTAGAAGAGAATTCTTCTTGTATATCGTCATTAAACATATGGGACGGATCATATCCCAATCCATGACGAGTTTTCTGGTAAAACGGATCACCACATAATGGTAGTCGTCTACCTTTGCCTTGATTGAGACCTTGTATAGTCTTTAAATCATATCCCATGTTCTGGATAATTTTGAGAGATTGTTGACTATATCTGTCAATTCGGATTCTTTCTTTATCTTTATCTCTCAAATCACCGGTCTGAGCAACCGGGATATTTCTAGCCAGGCCAAACACAATTTGGCACTTGTTTTTCTTATCAGACGGAACCACGAAATAAGATTCTTTATGACGTCTATAAGTTACACAAGCTTGCGATGAAGCGGCTACAGGAAGAAGATAGGGAAAAGATATTAGAAACCTTTGAGCATAAGGTCCAACATCGGCATGAGGAGGAAAAGAATTTTCCTTATTGTCAATGTATAAGGTTTCCTCTGTGTCTATGTCGTCTTTATATTGATGACTTTGATTATCAGAAGATAAAGTCATTCTTTCAATAAACTTGACAGCCATATACTCGAAAAAGAAATCTTTATTGATATCAAAAAGTACAGAATGATCAATATTTATATCATTTACAATTTGACTGCTACGCTTCGGATTAATCACTAGTGGATTATCATCCGTCTTCTGCGTAGATTTGCCAAAATTGACAATCAAAGGAGGTTCTGGATCATTCGTACGAAATGTACGCCCTTTGACTTTGATCACAAGAGGTTGAACTTGGCTTTTAACAGGAACATTTACTGATTCCTCAGATGAAGCTTGAGTTCTTCCTTTAACCTTAATCATCAAAGGTTGATTGTTGACAGGTTGGGGTTGGATTCGCCCTTTGACTTTGATATTCAAAGGTTGCTCTTATGGTGGATCTTCGTTAATAGACTGATCTTCAGTGGATAATTGATCTTCAGCTATCTCTAATATCTCTTTCATATGCTCTTGTTTGTAAAGCCTTGAGTCAGAAAAATAGGCTTCAACACCTTTGAAAGGATTGATATCAGCAAACTCAGTCTTCACAACCCCTTGGGGATCCACATACTTGAAGCATTGGTGGAGAGTCGAAGACACAATATTATGCTCATGTAACCATGGTCTTCCAAGAAGAATATTGTAGGATACCTCTGAGTTAATAACATAAAATGTTGCCATAGTTCGAAGATCACCAATCTGAATCTTCAGACGAATCTTCCTCAGTGGTTTGCTCTCTCCAGAGTTGAAACCAACTATTGTGGTACTAGTGTAAGTCAGATCACTAGTAGGAATCCTCAATGGTCTTAGCATACTTTGAAGAATTATGCTAATGGAAGACCCAGGATCAATGTAAATTCTGTCAACTTCAATGGATTCGATATACCCAGTGTAACACAAAGGCCTATCATGCTTGTTATGCTTCAACAGCATATCTTCTTGTGTGAAGGTGATGTTGGGAATTGCTTCCATCACACTATGACATTGCGGGCATGATACTGGTATATTGTCAGGAGTCTTGAGTTGAGCTAAGCAGGAATTAGCTTGTAGCAAAGCTTCACTCAAAGTTTTACGGCTTTCTTTAGAAAGACGAAGCAACTCGAAAATAGATAATCTAGCCGGAGTATTAGCTAACTGGGCTAAAATATCAAATTTATAGGGTTTCATCACCACCTCCTGACTGGAAGTAGACTTCAACGGGACATCGAAGCGTACCGCTTTCTGTTTTCCCTTTTCAACCACAGCAGGAGCAAGAGACGGTTGAGTTGATGGTGTTTCAACATTCTCAGCTTCTTTGGAGGATCCCTCATAATCTTTGTGGTACTCTTTTCCAGATCTTGTACCAGCAAAAGTTTCTTCTTCAGACTCAGAAGAAGGAAGTACCATATTGCAGGATTTAATCTTTCTTTCCTTAGCCTTCTTCTTGTGAGGATTGTTATGAGGAACCTCAGAACCCAATCCAACAGTGGATTTTTGACTTTGAATTTGTAAAGGAAGTCGTATCCCTTTATCATAATTCAAATCTTCTGCCTTTTGAAAGTCATAACCATCTTCTTCATGAGAAGGATAGATTATTGACTGTACAAGTGAGTAGGCAGTGGACTTTCAACACGTGGTTCCATAGAGGAAGAAGAAGAAATCCCTGTAACTACGGGAGAATGAGGAATAACCGTCTCTGCAGCTATGGAAGGAAAATGATTCGGGATACGAGGAAAAATCCCTGTAGAAGCCTTTTCATAAGCAGCGAAGACTTGTTGTGCTCTGTATAAGGGAACACTATTCATGGCTAACCACTGCTGATGAGTAAGCTTGAGCTTGGTAGGAGGAGCTAGACTTGGAGGACATATGTTCAATCCTTTTAGTCTATCTTCCAAAGGAGTACCATCTCATAGATGATCCAAATCATCAGGATCTGGAATAACATAAGAAATCATGTTACAGGTTTTGACTTTCTTACCTTTCTTGGATTTTGAAGTTTTACCTTCATCTTCCATTTCAGGTATTAAGTCAGGATGTACCCACATAATTTCACCATTCTTTAATGTAAGAGGCAACAATCCTTCATTTTTCTCACTGGCAGGCGGGATATTCAAAATCTTTATCATCGCCTTCGGAATTGGGACAATTCCATCTGGTACTTGTTGTGGAGAAAAATCTCCAAATTGAAGAAAAACCATATTGGTTGTAACCGTATGGTCATCATTGGTTAAAGCAATGGCACCACCATTTATCAGCTCTTGGATTTTTTTTTTCAAAACATAGCAAGCACTGGTAGGATGATTAATGTATCTATGATAGATACAATATTTGGGATTGTCAGTCAGATTCACCTCATTGGACCTCTTTGGCTCCGGAATCTGAAGTTTGCCACTCTTCACTAGACATTGGAATATCCCTGGGATATCACTTTCGTCAAAAGAGTATTCTTCTTTTGGCCTGGAAGATTCCTGATTATTCGGCGTCATTTTATTCTTGGAAAGATTAACCATAAGAGTGTCTTTTCCTTTCATATTACGATTGTCGGAATTATTACCAGGATTACTTTTCTTTCCTTCATCCTCAGAGGCAAAAATCATCCCATGTTCACGAGCCAACCTACCATTGGTCTCGGCAAAAACTGCTGCTATAATAAACGAAGCCCAATCTGTGAATTGGGAACCCGTGAAGATAGCGATGGATGGTTGCAGATTCATCTTACATGTATCAATCAGCGCTGAATCTGGCATACCAGGGGGCATCTTTAAAGTCGCCTGTCGGAAACGTTCAATGAACGTCCGAGTATCTTCTTTCTCCTTTTGCTTGATTTCTATTAAGGATGACATGTTCATGTCCATACCTCCTTCATAGAAACGGGAGAGAAACATTGCCTTAAATTCGTCAAAAGACGAAATGTAATTGTCGGGTAAACTACGATACCAGTCGTAAGCTGAACCTGTCAAGCATCCAATGAATACTCTAGTGAGAAGAGCATCATTTTTCTGCAAATGTACAGTCATAATATCAAAATAATTGATATACTGACTAGGAGAAGCCTTTCCATCAAACAATACCATGGACTGTGGCTTGAATTTCGGTGAAAACGGTACATCATTCCAATGAGGAGGATAAGGTTGCTTAATCCCTAACCTCTGGAGTTAATCCTTTTGCTTCAAAACTTCAAACTGTGCTTTGAGCTCACGCACTGCTTGAATGGCTTCACTGGTTTGTGGAAGCACATTTGATTGAAAAGTTATCGGTTGTACCGTAATCCCGACCGGAGATGGTACATCTTCTGGAATGATGGGATCTGGAGATGCAGAATTTTGGTTAACAGCAGGGTCTTGGATATTCAAAGGTATATCAACCCCTTGGCTATCTTGAGTTGGTGCTGCTGCCTGAACCGGTGTTACAATTGCTGGTTGAGCAGTTTGCTGAGCCGTTATTATCTGGTGCATACTTTGCATTATGTTAAGCATGTCTTTCAATGATTGCTCAACAGCAGTGAGACGTTGTTCTGTATTAACAGATGACGTCTCTGGTTCGTCTCCAATAGCGTAGGATTCAACCTCTCTTGAAGATACAGAAGGATTAGTATAGAAGTATGAATCAACACTATCAGTTTCGGACTCAAGAGATTGAGTACCCCCAGCTTCAGAATCAGAAGTCTGCAATTGTCTTTGTCTTCTTGATCGAGTATTCTGATATACTCCTTCAAAGGAATCAAGAAGTCTGTTGAATTGTTGTTGACCTAGGGTTTGGAACGTGTTCCGTCTAGGACGTCGTCCTCTGTTGGTGTGAGATGCCATGTTGACTGACGCATATGACAACTCATCAGTTTGTTGTTGGGGTGCATTAAAATTCAATCGATCAAAAACTGACCGTCTAGAAGCCGAGCAACAATATTTGATCACAATCTGGTGACACTCACAGTGATAATTTTCTTGGGGGATCGTTACGGAAGATTGTCTATTTTTACGCTTTTGCATTAGCAATTCACGTAAATCAGAAAAAGTAGAAGGAGTAGTCTTCTTTATTACATTTGGGGTAGCAAAACGTTTAGTCCCTTGTGTATAAAGAAGATTACTGGCTGCATTCGCAGAACCAAACTGTACATTTCTACGCGTTTGGAGTTGTGTACGCAAATCTTGAGATTTTTTAGCACGAAGGACTCCATTTTCATTGTGTGTGATTTGTAGGTTTGGTACTTTGTGTAGAGCAGTATAAGAAGGCTGTTGGTGTAGAATTGAAGCTTTACCAACAACATTTTTACGCTATATGCATTTAGGTACATTCACATTAGATGTAAAAACATCGTTGCGAATTTTATCTACACTGTCACAGACAGGAGACTTACCTTTACGCGTAGAGCGTAAAAATTGATTATCTACCACGTCACAGACGGGAGATTTTCTTTCACGCGAAGAGCTTAATTTTTGTGTGTCTACCACGTCACAGGCGGGAGACTTATTTTTACACTTAGAAGCACAAGCATTAGAGTCTGCCTCATTACAAATGGGAGACTCGTTCTTATGCACTGAGCGTAAAATTTGGTTTTTACCCACTGGGTGTAAAACCTGATTATCTTCACCGTCACAGACGGGAGATAACTTGCCACACTTAGAGTGCAACGCTGAAGTAAGGATTGCCTCGTTACGAACGGGAGCCCCTACGACAGGAGTGGGAAGAATTCCCTTGCCCTCAGAAGCAACAGAGAGATCAGAAGCTATTTTGGATTTAGGAATCCAAACTTTTCGTGCTTTGCGAGATTTTTGAACATTGGAGCGGCGAGAACCACCCCCAGTTCGGAACATTTCTTCATAAGCAGTCTGGTCGAAGTGTACAACCAGAGTCTTCTTTGTCGATCCAATCGACACATCATCGTATTGAGCAATGGCCTCCTCGTCAGAGGAGAAGGTCATCCCCAGCAGAGTCGCCAGCTTGTTTGCCATTAAAATCTTTTGATCGCAAATTTCAATACAAACAGAACAGTGTTACAATATAGGACTTAGACGTAGTCCTAGGAGTACACTTTTGTTTATCTGGGTCCCTTGTGCCGATGGAGCGAGTGGTAATGCGTTGACTCCGTTGACGATCTGACGACGGTTATCGGTTCTCTGAAGGTTTGGATTGCTCTGGGTGCCGAAGCTTACTGAGAGGAGGAAGACGTTGAATGTCTGTATCTGCCTCTCTGGTTGTGCGATGTCTCTGTCTGTCTACGAATGTTCGTCTCTGTGTGTGTGTAGGTGAAGGAAATGATCCCTCTATTTATAGTCTGCAGGCTGGCTGCTCATGCGCGCATATGTAGGATGCGCCTGGTCGTGGGGACGCCACGTGGTGATTGCTGATGGAGGCGCATGGACGATGCGCCCTGATTGAGGGGTTGAATTCTTCATACTGCTGTTGTGGGCCCGCACGTAGCAGAGAAGGGGATTTTTTTGTTGCTGAGATCTTGGGTGAATCGAGTCAAATAACACGTGTCATCGGCCCATGGCTCGGAAATCTCGGATTTGGTAGGGGAATGATCTGGTAGGATGCGCCTGGGATTGGGCGCATGAGGAGACTTTGGCTCGTAACCTTTAGGAGTCGCAAACCATTTAGGGCGCATGGCTTTTGAGGCGCATGCGAAGCTTCAGTAGTGACTTTACTTCTGTCTTTTGGGATCAGAGAGAAGTCTGGGATGCATGGCTTTTGAGGCGCATGCAAAACTTTGGGCGCATGGCCGCGAAGACGCTTGCAAGTGGTTGGGCGGCTACGTGGCTTGTAACCGCCGAAAGAAAGTAATAATGATGCTGACTTTGGCGACGCTTCGTTTTCTGAAAAAAGCTGTCAACTGCAGTCTTCAGGGAACGTGCTGCCAACTCTGTCAGACTTCAGCATTTAATGTTCTTTGACAGGTGATGGACTGTTGGAGTGGGCGCATCGATCGGCATTCCACTAGCGCATGGGGTCGCATGGGGGCGCATGCTTGTGAAGCGCTTGGTGCTGAGGGGCGCGTCTGTGTGATGCGCGGTCTGGCCGGCGTATCCGCTCCGTTTGACACGTCTTTTGGTGCGACTGTTACGTTCTTCGAGTGCTTTAAATAGCCATTTTTGACTTGGCTAAATTCGAAGCGTCAGGTTCATCCATTTAATGCAAATTCATTGTACGGGATTCGGAGAGCCATCCACTTGGCGCATGGGTTTGATTTGCCCGGCCTATAAATAGTGGCATGGAGAGAGTTTGCTTCTCGTTCTCTCACGTCTTTCCGAAATGAACTTGTTTACTCGAGTGCATTCTGTTGATGAGATGCTCCCGAGGGTGAAGATGCGACGCATTGTCTTCATTGATGCACTTGAAGGTGACTGTTACATCCAAAAGTCGGAATCGAGGGCTTCTGAGGGAGGCAGAAGGTGCCTGTTGCTGTTTCACTTAACAAAATGCCTGGAAATCGGATTTTGAAAATAAACGAGAAAAAGTACACGAAGTACAAATTTAATTCTTAGAAGTATTACTATGGAAGCCTGATCTGTAAATGGTCACTTTGTTCCTTGGACCATACGATGATGATGAAGATCACTGCTAGAAGATGAACAATTGGAAGAACTAAGTCACCAGAAAGGTATCGACGCACTTGGGCACTGATGGCGAGGCCGAATGCTTTCCTGCTTTGCTTCACTCTGTCCTGGAAGAAAAGTTGAAGAAGAATGCTCCGAAAAATCAAAGTCTCTGAGCTCTGATCTCTATGTATTCTCTCATTTCTCTCTGTCTGTCTATATGAGAAAAATTAGTCTATTTATAGACTTGGCTTCTTGTGCGTAAAAACTCAGCAAAAGTTCTGTCTTTACGCTAACAACTGCCACCCATGACCAAAGTCATCCTCTGCATACGTTGACACATGTCCCATCATTTCAATAAGAATAGGATGCACGTACACACGTTCTTCGAGATGTGTGGCATGAAAGCCATGTAGACAAACCACGTTCTGAATTGGTATAGGGCTTAAAAACAACCCAAATATATCCTGAGCGTAAAGTAGTAGACTAGGCGTACAATAGCCCTGATGTAGACTTCCCGCGTAAAGTGGTTGTTAAATAACCTTGAGCGTAAAAGTAGTCCAAATAAACCTTACGCACACGTCAACCGTTGAGCGTAAAAAACTCGTATAGTCTCCGTGCGTAAAAGAAGCCATATTATGAGCATAAAGTGGCTCAGTCCACATAATAAACGACAAATGGGCCTTTGTGTAAAACAAATTCCTTTGATTTCTGTGATATATGCCATCATTAAATCTTCATGTCAGACTTTGCATTAAATGCAAGACTTGACAGCTTTGTCCAGCGTAAAAGTGGCTAGCCTGTCTTGGGCATAAAATTATTAGCTTTGACCCGGACGTAAAATGATTAGCCTGTTTCGGGCGTAAAGTGATTAGCCGCTCTTTGGCGTAAAGTGGATCGATTTGAATGGAATGATCCTTATCTTTGACTCATTCTTATGAAGCACTTTTTACGCTCCTACACCAGGGAGCTCAGATGAAGTACTTGGCACAGCAAAGCAAAAGTATAGACATTAAAAGAAGATTTTTATTTCATATAAAATTCTATTACATGTCTTAAAAAGTGCTGTACAAAGGAGAATTTCTACAAAAAAAAGATCCTAAGTCTACAGCTAGGCGCAGCAACCACCATGCGCTCTCAAATAGGCGCATCTCGCCATGCGCTCTCAAAACATGCGCATCTCGCCATGCGCTCTTAGCCAGGCGCATCCCTTCCGCGGCTCAGTTATGTGCATCCCTTCAGCAGCTCAGTTATGTGCCGCCCTTCAGCGTCCCAGTCAGGCGCATCATGAACTGTCAGCATATGCGCCATCAAATGCTCCGACTAATGAAGCATTTATTGAGCAGAACGAGGGTGGCAATCAACCCTCTAGCTGGAAGAAGAGCTCTTCAAACCAAGGAAGAGAAGAGCACCGCAAATCAACCTGCGGCTAAAGGAGCAGCTTTCAACCCAACCAGAATGGGCAACACCCACTCTAGCAGGAGGAGGAGCTCTCCCAAATCCCAAGGAAGATGATCGGAGCACCGCAATTCCGTTCTGCGGCTCTTCCAGCATAATGGAGACGAGGCTCGAGCATCCCGATCTTTGGATGCAACAGGCACCTTCTGCCTACCTCAGAAGCCCTCGACTCCGACTTTTGGATGTAATAGTCACCTTCAAGTGCCTCAATGAAGACAATACGTCGCATCTTCACCCTCGAGAGCATCTCATCAACAGAATGTGCTCGAGCAAACAAATTCATTTTGGGAAGACGTGAGAGAACGAGAAGCAAACTCTCTCCATGCCACTATTTATAGGCCGGGCAAATCAAACCCATGCGCCAAGTGGCTGGCTCTCCGAATCCTGTGCAATGAATTTGCATTAAATGGTGATGAACCTGACGCTTCGAATTCAGCCAAGTAAAAAAACGTCTATTTAAAGCACTCGAAAAACGTAACAGTCGAGCCCATAAAGACGTGTCATGCAAAACGGATGCGCCGGCCAGACCACGCATCATACTGACGCGCCCATCAGCTCCAAGCGCCTCATAAGGATGCGCCCCCATGCGTCCCTATGTGCCTAGTGGAACGTCGATCGATGCGCCCACTCGACAGCCCATCACCTGTCAAGAACATTAAATGCTGAAGTCTGACAGAGTTGGCAGCACGTCCCCCGAGGTCTGAACAGTTGACAGCTTTTTTCAGAAGACGAAGCGTCACCGACGTCAGCATCATCATTCCTTTCCTTCGGCGGTTACAAGCCACGTGGCCGTCCAACCATCTCGCATGCGCCTCCACAGCCATGCGCCCAAATCTCTGTATGCGCCTCAAAAGCCATGCGCCTCAGACTTTTCTCTGATCCCTAAAGACAGAAGTAAAGTCACTACTGAAGCCCCACATGCGCCTCAAAAGCCATGCGCCCCGACTGGTTCGTGACTCCTAAAGGTTACAAGCCAAAGCCTCCTCATGCGCCCAATCCCAGGCGCATCCTATCAGATCACTCCCCACCAAATCCGAGATCTTCGAGCCATGGACCTACGACACGCATCCTTTGACTTGATTCAGCCTATAAAGGGGTGCTAATCACCCAAGATCTCAGCAACTGAAAGATCCTCTCCATTGCTACGTGTCAGCTCTGCCGCAGCCCACGACAGCAACAAGAAGGGTTCAACTCCTCAATCAGAGCGCATCGTCTATGCGCCTCCATCAGCAACCACCGCATGGCGTCCCCGCGTACAGCGCATCCTACATGCGCGCATGAGCAGCCAGCCTGCAGATTATAAATAGAGGGATCATTTCCTTCTTACAGATGGACGGACACACATCGCACAACCATCGACATACAGGCAGATACAGACACTCAACGTCTTCTTCCTCTCCGTAAGCTCCAGCACCCAGAGCAACTCAGACCTTCAGAGAACCGAGAACCGTCGTCAGATCGTCAACGGAGTCAATGCATTACCACTCGCTCCATCGGCACAAGGGACCCAGATAAACAAAAGTGTACTCCTAGGACTACGTCTAAGTCCTACATTGTAACACTGTTCTGTTTGTAATTGAAATTCGCAATCAAAAGATTTTAATGGCAAACAGCAGATACTCTACAGTTAACTGTAATGTTATGAGTATGTTTAATGTTATGAGTATGAGTATCAAGCTCGTTATTTTAGTTTCTGAGTATCAAGATGAGTATCTACAGTTACTCTACAGATTGTGTATCAAGCTCGTAATTTTAATTCATTTTTTCCTCGTAACATTAAAATGTGAAAAGTTTCAAAAACTCCTGTTATTGTCTTTTAGAAGTTACATAACACTCAAGCCTACAGGTTATTTTGGAAGCAGCATACTGACAAGAAGTAAAGAGGTGATACCATTATAATATGAAGCTTAGATAAATATGCCAATGTTGTATATGGATGAAAGATTGGTGACTTGCACAAGGCTATCTCAAAACCTCACGAATATGCCAATGTTGTGTATGGATGGTGTAATCATCTTGCAAGTTACAGATCAATCTGTATTTTCTTTCAATCCCAAGCCATGGAAACCTCAAGAATATGTAGAATGGCACAACCAAAAATGATTCGACCTTGATTGAGTCAGTACAGAAAAAATTTCTTTGGACCCTCCGTCCATCTGGGAGACGAATTCCAACTCTGCAGAGAACTTCCTTGCTTGCTTTTGGCTCTTCAGGGAGAGGGGGGTATTCGAGCTTATCATCAGAACTGGTCTTAGCATCCTTATCCATTTTAGACTCATCAACGGCAGCAGGCACCACAGGACCTTTCACACCTTCCATAGAAGCTGCCACTGCCAACAGAACGTCTTCCTCCTCTTCAATCATTTTATCTACAGCAAGAAATTATAAACAGTGGAATGGCATAAGTAGAAAGTATACAAAGGAACATCTGAATATTGTTCAACTTCTTTGTCTCCAGCAAGAAGTAAGATTAAACATAAAAGGTTGTTGAATTTACAACACCGGAATTCCATTCTCATGTAAGATACTGCTGATCCTGATCAGCAGAACTATCAAAGTAGCAACTATTTCCTAGCTCAAGCACAGGTTGAGGCCTTTGTTCCCGAAATGTAAACAGAAGCTAATTTGGGTAAACAAACATGTTAGTAAAATATTTTTTTTGTGAGGTTAACTGGCACCTTTCTTGTGGAGAAGTTTCTCTTGGTCATATGAAAAGCATCCCCATGACTAATTTTTCCAGTTACAAGACTAGTTTTGGTATTATTATCATTATTTCTGTCGTCTCTTTCCCATAGTTACTTCAGAATGGCTAACAGTCATCAAAACTGGCATTCTTTAGTGGATCATTCTCGAGCTCCATATCCAACCCTATTCTCATGAGAGAACGCTGATTTACAAACACACAACGCACACACATACATGATTGACATAAATATTTATACCTGGTGCACCTGCTGCACTGGGTGAAGAATCCTGAGCAATGTCTCTTCGACGTTTAAGAGGCAGTGCAACATGATGCTCCTTAGGACCCTTGTCCAAAAATGGGAGCAAATCCTGCATATTGAAAAGTTGCTCCAACATTTAGGGAAAAAAAGAATAGTGATGGAATTGTAGTTCTTGCATATATTCTGATTTTAAATAATTGAAGTTTGGTACTATCATTTACCTCCAACAGACGCTCTGGCTGTACCATGCCGCTCTATCCTCGCATCTTCTGCCCAGTAACTGGGTCAATGATGAGAATTGCAGGAATAGACATCAACTTGTAGTAAGTACAGACCTTCTAAGCCAATATAGGGCACCTCTAAGTTATGAACAAAATCCAAACCACACCTTAATAAGAACATGTATAGAACAAAATCCAAACCACACAGTTAAATGTCCTCATCAATGGCAAAAATTGAATCAATGAGATTGGAATTATCTCAAAACTGAAAATTCAATCAACTCAAAACTGAACTAATATAGGGCACAATAAGAACATGTATCAGAAATTATCTGGTAGTGTACAACCATCCTAAAGTAGAGATAAGAACCAAATACATAATTGTTTATAGAAACAAGAGAACACTACAAAGCCAAACACCCATTATCCAATACTCCAACTCAACTGAAGTAGACAAAGTGCCTAAATCATTATCTAATATGTATGAATTCGTCATCACCATCATCTCCTGCATGGAATAGATATACATAACATGAGTACAATAAAAATAGTATAAAACAGTAAAAATAGATATCCATTTCAATGAAAAAAAAAACATATTTGAATCGATGTTTTGAACTATCTTGGGGGTCTTGGCACAATTGCGACTATCATGACCATGTCCTTTGCAAGAATGACAAGTTCTCAGTTTTTTCTTTTCAGTGCAAAGCTCTAATCCACTCTTCATTCTTGCATCCTTTGAACCTGTGCCACTCTGACTTCCTTGAGACCTCTTCATTCCTTTTGTTTGAGAAATACGCGGATCCAAAATGGGTACATCAATACCCTGATGGCCCTCATTTTCTTGAATTCTTACTTCATCTTCATTTTCTTTTTGAAGTAAACCATCATTTATCTCCTGGATTTCTTCATAAGCTCTATCAAGTAGATTTGATAAATCTTTGTACCCCTCCGTAGATTCACCCGGCCCCCATGTACGCCAATTGTGTAAATCTCCTGCATAAGTCACTGACTCTTGCGGCTTTTGATCCAAAATGATTTTCTTGCATTTCTAAACCATCAGAAGCCTTCACTTTAGATCGGTTTGCATCTTTCATCCACCTCTTCAAAATGAAATGAGCCGGAATCTCATCTACGTAATATCGATCAAACACCATGAGGATATGCCTACATAGTATGCCAGAAAATTCAAACAATTGACATCCACAAAAGGCTTCTTTCGTTACAACATTGAATCTGACAACCCACTCGTCAGGGATACCCGAACTGTAACGCACTTCAAACGTGTGAATATCCCCTATAAACCTTCGTTTGGTCCGCCCTAAGCCGTGGGACCTGATCACATTCTTTGAAAAATTTATCAAAAATGTTTCTTGTGTATATACCCGCGGAATGAGCCAATATCGGACTAGTGGTATTCAAAACACGCTTCTTGTAGATTGAAATATAATCTTCTTTGCGTTCAGACACATAGATCGACTCCAATGCTTGGTCATACTTCATTACGAATTCTCTCAGATTAGTCTTGCAAGTTACAAAACGATTGAAGAACACATTATGGCCTTCACTTCTCTGTGTCGAGTTCATACCTGCAAAGAAAGTGCATATTAGTCTTGCAAGTCACAAAACGATTGAATAACACATTATGCCCTTACTTCTCTGTGTCGAGTTCATACCTGCAATGAAAGTGCTCCGACAATATATGGGTATCCAAGACTCTCGGATTTCATACAAATGCTTCAACCACGCATTGTCTTCCAAACTATAATCTCGCAACAGAGATTCTCATTGCTCTTCAAACTCTACAGTTGTCTTTACAAAGCGGGTACATCTTTTAACGGCTTGTTTAAAATTGGATTTCTTGGAAAAAAAAACATGCGACAGTTTCTCCGCAAATTTCTTCTTAATGTGCCACAAACAAAAATGGTGACGTGTATTAGGAAAAACTTTTTTAATCGCCGCTGTCATTGCCAAGTCTTGGTCGGTGATAATAGAAATCGGTGGCACACCTCCCATAGCTTCAAGCCATGTCTGAAACAACCAGATGAACGTATCTTCGACTTCGTTTTCTAGAAGAGAACAACCAAAAAGTATAGACTGACGATGATGATTCACCCCTATAAATAGAGAAAATGGCATTTTGTACTTGCTTGTCCTGTACGTCGTATCAAAGGACACGATATCACCAAAACGACTATATGCCATGCGGCTGCGTTCATCGATCCAGAAGAAATTTGCAGCCCTGCCCTCACTGTCACATTGAATGGAGTAGAAAAAATGAGGATTCTCCAAGCTCATCTTCTTGAAATAATTCCTGACACCTTCTGCATCACCATCTTCATAATACACAGACCTCACATTCCTCATGTGATTATAAATCTCTCTTTTGTCAAATCCAGCACAACCACCAAATATTGCATGAACCTTACTAAGTTGGAGATTTTGTTGACTAAAACTCTCGGCCAATGCTTTAGCTGTTGTGGGCACACGTCTATGTGATCTAATTAAGACACGCTTGCTCGGCGTTACCAACAAATGATTATGTTCATCTAAAAATTTAGTAATCACCCACACTTCACTATCCCTCTGCAAGATACACATTCTTGCAGCACATCATGTCTTCATTGTAGATGTGTTCCTTTTTATCTGTCCATGATCATCTTCTTCACCTTGTTTCTTGAAAGTCCCTTCACAAGAACATGAGTAAGTGACTGACATAAGCTCGTTGTTGCTCTTATCCTTACGTTGTGTTCTTTTACGAATACCAAATCCAGTGTTTGCAGCATATTCTTTATAGGAAGCTTCCGCTTCTTCAACGGATTTGAAGACCTTTCCAACCCACAATTCTTTCCTGTTATCGATCTTTGTTGGTGTCAATGCATCATCGATCCATTTTCAACATTTTCTGCCACTCCAATGGATTTTGCATCAAGACTTGTCATTGACAACCCTAACTCAATTTGAAAATTAAACATAAATCATTTGAGAACCATAAATGTAAGTATTGTGATCGAAAAAAAAAGAAGAATGAAGTATAATCCCGCACCTTTCTGATAGGAAGATGGTGTCGATGCATCATCGATAACTCCGTTTTCAACATTTTTCTCCCACTCCAATGGAATTTGCATCAAGACTTGTCATTGACAACCCTAACTCAATTTGAAAATTAAACATAAATCATTTGAGAACCATAAATGTAAGTATCGGGATCGAAAAAACGAAGAATGAAGTACAATCCCGCACCTTTCTGATAGGAAGATGGTGTCGATGCATCATCGATAACTCTGTTTTCAACATTTTCTCCCACTCCAATGGATTTTGCATCAAGACTTGTCATTGAGAACCCTAACTCAATTTGAAAATTAAACATAAATCATTTGAGAACCATATATGTAAGTATTGAGATCGAAAAAAAGAAGAATGTAAGTATACTGCACCTTTCTGATAGGAAGAAAGAAGGATGAGAGGTTCACGAACTTGGCAATGACAAATACCTTCCCTCAACCTCTCGTGTTGTGAAGTCGGAAGAAGATGAGCACGTGGTCGTCCTCGATTTTCCGATCAGCTTCTCCCTCTCCCTCTCGTGTTTCTCTCTTAAAATTCTCTGGAGAAGCCGATCGGCTTCTCCCTCTCGTTCTCGTGTTTTCTTTTGCTTCTCTCTCTCTCTCTGTTTGATTTCGGGGGTTTCTTTTTTTGAACCCACACGATCTAACGTGAACCGCCCACTTAGGAACTGAAGCGGGGTTCAGATCTAATGGTCCTTCCTATCAGATCGGACGGCTGAGATTTCGGAGGTTTTTAGGAGACTTTCTAAGGGGGACTTTTGATCCGCTTCCATATATATATATTGTAAATATAGTTGAAGACGTAGGAATAAAAACTTCCGCAAAACCTCTCAACTTTTTAGTAGTTTCATAATATATATACAGTATAGATTAGTTATGGAAAATATAGCAAAATACAAAAGATTAATGAAGATTAAGCAACAGTGCTCACCCATCATCCTTCTTGCAACTAACATGCTTCTATTTCTACCACAATGGAACTGGAGTTCAGATATCACACAAAACAAAAACATAGCTTATTTGTCTCCAAAATCAAATAGACAAATTTGATGATGCGGCTGTTACAAGCAGCAGAGGGCTCCCGAGACTGAACCCTGCCAATTTCATTTACTCTGCATGTAACTGGAGCACACAGGTTAACTAAATATGATTATTCGCAACAGTACCAGTTCAAGAATTTTCAGTAAACCGTCAACAAGGCCATAGCATATCAGGCACTGAACACTATTTATGGAACACAGAAGAACTATGCGTGCAGGCTTTTTGTAAAACAAAGAGGTGAGACGAGAAAAGGACTGGAGGGCTTCCTTCACTTTGCCTGGGGATGAGAGGCGATGAAGTCGACAGCAAGACTTATGGAGTTGATCTTGTCCGCTTCATTATCAGGGATCTCAAATCCAAACTCTTCCTCCAGCGCCATCACGATTTCTACAGTGTCCAAACTGTCGAGGCCAAGATCATTCTGGAAATGAGCAGTTGGTGTCACCTACACACATCCATCAAGCATATGTAAACACTTCAGTGTCATAATTCAAAATTCTGAGAGGATCGAGTCTAATAAGAGATTCAAAAGAAGCATCCTTCAGGTGTTTCTGTAAGTAATGTCAGGCAATGCCTCACAACTTATTGAAAGATGGATATGCATTCAATTTAATAAAATAAAAAACAGAGTATAAAGCTTGCTCCCTCGCTATATTCAAACCTTATAAATTACATAACGGATTATCAGTAAACAATCCAATGCAAAGTATCAAAATAGTTGTATTTAAGCACTGCATGGGATAATTTCTTATGACAGAAATCAACATCTGATTTAGCATGATCTAAGTGGGAATACTACTTTTTAATATGTTTCTTCATTAAGACAGGTATCCTCGCAGTTACCAGAATATACTTGGCAATGATAATCAAGTTTCCAAATAGCAGATAATGGTTACAAAGAGTCCGGGGGGTGCCACAGGAGATGCCAAAATCTCGCCGATAATATCTAATATATTATGTTGCAGTCTTTCCAAATTGTTCTAAGTTTTTCTTTTTCTTTTCTTCATCAGGGCTGAGTTGCTCGCAGTTAACAGAATATAGTGGCAATGATAATCAAGGTTCCAGATAGCAGATAATGGTTACAAAGAAGTTAGGGGTTGCCACAGGAGATACCAAAATCTCTCCGATGATATATAATATATTATGTTGCAGTCTTTCCAAATTGTTCTAATACGTTTTTTTCTTCTTGATCAGGACTGAGTTGCGACAGAGGATGTTATTAGGAGAAGCTACACGCAAGTTTAAATCGGATTCTTTTTAAGAAACTCCTATAAAAGTTTGAAGAATGCAAAATTTATAATAAATGTAATACAACCAAATTATAGCAGTCATAATGGCTAAGAATAACATTATAATCATAGAATAAAAACAATCATAGTAAAATGGTGATTAAAAGTTGGCCCAAAATTCTATGCTAGGAAGCACAACAACAACAATAAAGCATTTATCCCAAATTTCAAGGATCGGTGATTTGAATCCTCTTCTTCCATTCGGCTTTGTTAAGGGTCATGTACTTGTAACGTCCTTGCAACCCTAAGAAACAAAATCCATGTTCATCTTTAACAATTCAAACCATGCTCGTCTTGGCCTACCTCTAGTCCTAGCGGCTCCATTTACTACAATATTATCACTACTTAGGGAAGCATCTACTGGTCAGCATTTCACGTATCCAAACCACCTAAAAGTAGAATTTGACGTCACCTCTAACTTTCCACAGATACACTCATTTCTTATCACTTCCTTTAATGTGTTATCCATCATCCATCTTAACATTTTCATTTTCACTACATTAACTTTCTGGATATGTTGTTTATTAATTGTCCAACATTCTAATCCCTAAAGCATTGCTCGTCTTATAATAGTCTTTAATAGTTTTATTTCAACTTCAAAGGTATCTTATGATCATAAAGTACTTCAGAAGCACTCCTCTATTTCAACCATCATGTTTCAATTCTATGCATGACATCCTTCTCAATATCTCTATTATGATGAATGATTGATCCTAAATACTGTAAGCTATCACTCTTAGGTATCTAGTGTCCATTTATATGAACTCCCTCCTCATTTCTCTTTGCCTCCGGGTTGGAATTATATTTCATTTGTTTCGTTCTACTAATCATAAATTTCTTATATTCCAAAGTTTCTCTCTGTAATTCTATTTTAGCGTCAAACCATTCTCTGCTCTCATAAACCAACACAATATTATTAACAAACATCATACATCATGAAATTTCCTCCTGGATATGCCTAGCAAGTTCATCCGTAACTATAAAAAGAAGGTAAGGACTCAACTTTGCTATTTCCTCCAATGGTTCGCACGATTGTTGTAACTTCATCGTACATATCCTTAGTAGTCATAATATAACTACTATGAACTTGTTTCTTCTTCAATGTCTACCACATTATCTAGGAACTCAATCGTAAGCTTTCTCTAAGTCAGTAAAAATCATATGTAAATTTCTTTCTTTCTAAATCTTTCTATTAGTCTTCTTAGTAATAGCTTTCATAGCAGAGCTTTCCGACATAAAATCAAACCTATCCTTTGAAATTCTAATCTTTTTTCTTAATCTATGTTCGATCACTCTCTCTCGTAGTTTCATGGTATGACTCATAAGCTTAATTCCTCGGTAGTTATTACAACTTTATCTCTCTCTCTCTCTTGTTCTTATACAAGTGTACTATAATATTGTTTCTCCATTTATTCGACATCTTCTTAGTCCTTAGGATTTTATTGAATAATTCAATAAGCCACATAAATCATCTCTCCTAAACATTTCCAAAACTCAATAGGAATATCATTTGGTCATACCGCTTTTATATATTTTTATTTTCTTTAATGCATATTTAAATTTAGAAATTGTAATTTTACGATAATAGTAATGTGATTTATCATGAGTTAACTCTGAATCTAAAGTAAGTTTTTCTAGGTTGCTCTCGGTGAATAGCTTGTGAAAGTAACTCCTCAATCTCTCCTTAATATCATTTTCTCTTACTAATACATTTTAGTCATTGCTCTTGCTACACTTAATATTACCTAAGTCTCTGCTCTTACTTTCCCTACTCTTAAACAAGTTTATAAATATATTTTCTTCCTTCCTTAATTTCTAACCTCCTATATAAATAATCACAAGTCTTAGATTTAACTTCACTAACTGCTTTCTTAGCTTCTTTATTTTGCTACTTTTTCCCTCTTAAAGTTTTTTTTTTTACTTTTACACTTTTGCCGATCTTTATAGGCATATTATTTTTGCCTTAATAACCTTTTGAATTTTCTTGTACCACCACCAACTTTCTTTCAAGGTCCAACTATTGCCTTTTTAAGTTCCCTAGAATCTCTTTGTCTACTTTCTTGATACAACTTGTCATCTTGTACCAGATAACATTAGAATACGCCTCTATGTCCCATGTTTCTTATCCTTAAAGTTTATTAACTACCCTCCTTTCAGGTTCAACAATTTGGTTCTCGGTCTCTTCTCCATCCTAGTATTTTCCTTCCATTTCCTAATACTAATATCTAAGACCATCAACCTATGTTGAGTGGTTAGGCTCTCTCCGCTAGAACTTTACAATTCTTACATGCTAGTCTATCAACCTTCTTAGTAAGAAAGTAATCTATGTTGCTAATATTTATCCGCTCTCTAAAGTGATTAAATGCCCATCTCTCTTACTAAACAAGTATTAACAATTATAAGGTCATATGAAACAATAATTGATTTTATTGTCCCATTCATTTTGAACTTCATTCCCATAAGCTCCATGTACGCTACATAATCATAGTTCTCATTTCCAACATTATCATTTAAGTCGTCTCCGATATATTACTTTTCATTTCTAAGTACCTATTGAATGAAACTATCCATATGTTCCCAAAATTCTTTTTTCGTATTTTTTAATGTAATCCTACTTGGGATGCATATGCTAGAAAGCACAAACACTCAAAAAAAAAAAAAAAAATCAATGCAATGACCTTGTTGTGTTGTGTCGGGACGTGTATCGGACAAAACATAGACACTCCAAAATATACTAGGACACTAAAAAATCACCGTACCCAAATATTGTCATGTGTATGTGTCTACTTTTTACACTACATAGATACTATGTAATGGAGATATTGTAGCTACATTGTTCGTTAATACTCATTTGATTGAATGTTAGAAGCATGATAAGAATTAACACTACCATGTGTGGTACAGAATAGCCGACCACAAAATTTTGGGATAAAGGCTTTTTTGTGTTGTTGTATGTGCAGTTCATAACATTAGGAATTACCCACAAATTTATATTACCACAATATCACAGCCGATATTTTGTTATTCCAGCCCTATATCAAGGGCTATTTTCCATATTTTGACCGTTCCATAAACCTCTTTTTTACAAAATCCCCCATTTCTAGCATATAGCTAGAGTGTAACAATTAACAGGGAAAACCATTATGAGGACCATATGGTCGCTATCTTGAACATAGATGATAATAAGAATTCACTTTGATAAAGGGAATCAAGAAACTCTATGTACGAGACACTTATAAAGTGGTAATATAGAGCAAAAGTGATGTCAACCGTGGGAACACCATGAATTATAATGATGTTAGGTCTGCTTATAGAAGTAGGACAATTTATTTTAAACAAAATGTTCTGGTGACTTGCTGCTGCATGTTCTGGGTAGTTGCACTATTTTAAGGCATCAAATCAAACAAATATTTACTACCATAATTTCTACTAGCCACCTAAATGGTGAATATTGATAAGTTTTAAAATCCACTGAATACGCATATGTCCCCTCAGGACACATGATAGAAAATCCTTCTCGAGTTTCATGCTAACCAAATGGCAATCCACTTAATTTCTTATTCAAAGTTACCATCCATGCCCTAAATGAGAACTTGCTTATTTTATTTTGGTGTGATTTGGTAATAAATGAATGAAAAGTAATGGCATGATTAACAGGTGAACCAAAATGGTTTCAACCAACTTCCAAGCCTTAACCCCTAAACCAATTACACATTATCCGACCCTAAAGATCCAGCCAAAAAAGAAAAACAAAAATAATCCCTAATCATACATTTATCTTCATAATGGTCAACGATCAAAAGGGAATATATTTCACATACCATCATATATCATACAAGCAAGGTTGTAAAATTCGCTAGTCGGCTGCTAGTCGGTTCGCGAGGACTAGGGATTAATCGGACTAGTCGGGGACCAAGGTTGTAAAAATCGCTAGACGGCCGTCAATCGGTTGGCGGAGACTAGGAATTAATTGAATTAATTGGGGGACTAGTCGAAGACTAGCCGGATTAATCGGTTTGATTATATATATATATATATATATATATATATATATATATATATATATATATGTGTGTGTGTGTGTGTGTGTGTGTGTGTGTGTGTGTGTGTGTGTGTCCTTTTCTCCGGGCCGGCGAGCAACGCCAAGGAGGGAATTTGAACCGTACCCATCCCTACGGGACCCTCCGGTGTACCCAACAGGCTACACCCCCACGACGGATATATATATATATATATATATATATATATATATATATATATATATATATATGCAGTAAAAAAATGCAATATATGCTAAATGTCATCAAAGTGTTAACTTAAGTACAAAAAAAAAAAAAAAAAATACGCAACATATGTCATTGGTATGCACATTTTCTAAAACTTCTTCTCCTTCTCTTCTTTCTTCTTCTCCTTCTCTGTCGATTGCTTTTAGATTTTTGAAAGAAATGAATTTCGGGTCGAATTTTGATCTTTTTTATCCATTTCTTGGAACCGAGGCCCAGTCGGCCGATTAGGCCCGTCTAGCCGCCTAGTCGGCTGCCTAGGTCCGATTATTGTTTGAGCCTATTTTTTGCCGACTAGTCCTCTAGTCGAGTCAGCGAAGGCCGACTACCGACTAGTCGGATTTTTACAACAGTGTCGATGACTAATCGGATTAATCGGTATTAAGTTTATATGTGTGTGTGTATGTGTGTGAAAATATATATATATATATGTGTGTGTGTGTGTGTGTGTGTGTTTGAGTTGCACACTGATGAAGGATATATATATATATATATATATATATATATATATATATATATATAAAGTTTAGTTATTATATATACAAAGTTGCACACTGGTGAAGGGCTTGGATCCTGGATCAAGCTCCTGTATTCGAGTAGAAGGGCTGGGTCATTGGGTCATGCTCCTGTTTTGTTCAAGAATGAGAGAGAATATTAGAATGGACATGGCCAAGAGTCTGGTGAGCGGTGACAGTATTTTTTCCCCTTGTTAAGTTGACAGCGCATACTAGCCTCTGCTAACACCGTTAAGTCCACAACAGAACACAGTATTGTAATATCCACTCACTAGCCTCTGCTATTAAGTTACTAGCCTCTGCTGACCAGTCCACACACGAAACTAGAATGGACATGCACATAAGTAGGGCCCACTGGCCACTGGTGACAGTGTTAAGTCAGATGAATTTTGTTCATCACATGTAATATAACCAAGGCTCAAAGTACTTGTATTTTCCACTCACTAGTCTTCGCTCTCATTTTTGTATCCTTTTTCTTTCTCATTCTGTCAACGGCCTTATTCTCTTTCTCTTTACTGTCAACAGCAGTATAGAGAAATCCATTTCTCTCCTCTCCACCTCCTCTCCCTTTAACAATGTTAGCCTCCATCTCCCTTTCCGCCTCCTGTGTACAGATGGCGGAGCAGAGATGGCGTCGTAGATTTTTGTCTGTTTTTCTTTCAATTATATGGACAACTGCGGCGACGACGACGATCCGCATTTAGTTGCAGGTCGAGTCGGGTCGAGAAGGGTTTTTTTTTTTTGGGGACCCAGTCAGTTGACTAGGCCTGCCCAACCGCCTAGGGCCGTCTTGGCGGCCGACTAGGCCTGCCCAACTGCCTAGGCGACCGATTTGGCCCGATTAATACTTGATCCGAATTTTTAGCCGCCGAGCCCCCTAGTCGAGTCGGTGGTGGCCGACTCCCGACTAGTCAACCGCCTAGTCCGACTTTTGCAACAATGCATACAAACTATTCATATAAAGATTGGCACGTGTAGCAATAGTGAATTTTTTTTAGATATAAATTAACAGAGGAAAATAATTATTGATGCTAGATAAAAGGCATGTGTTCTATTTAGAAAGTAAGGAGGGAGAGATATTTTTAAGACTTACTAAGATTAAGGAAAGGAGTAGATACCTACGTAATATTAGACGTACAAAGAGTTGTAAAAGTTGGTGGGTCTATGAAATTAGTACAATTCCACATTGGATAGACTTGTATAAGGAAGATAACCTCATGTGTGTGTTTATACGCAAACCACTCAATGAAATATCCGAGTGTAGACTTCTACATGGTATCATAGCATCGCTCAACTTGGATCTAGCTCTCCACAAAAATCCACTAAAATAATAGCCAAACCTAGTACCTTCACCAAAATCCTAGCCCTAAATATAGCCTTTATCTCCATCTCCATTATCTTCTTCCTTTCTAATAGTGGACTAGCAAAGACCATCGCACTTGATATTAGAGTAGCAAAGGTAACAAATACATCCCCAAGCGAAGGTAAGCAGATTGGCATTCAAGAACAATTATTGCATGGAATACCAAGAAAAAAAATTGATCATTGGTGAGATAAAGATGAGCATGGTCAATGAAAAAGAGAACATGCTCACAATGCTACTGAATGCACTCTTAGGCAATAAGAGGATGTATGTAATATACAACCTTCAACCATTATCCAATGAAGAGAGTCAATACTGCGGCAACCTAAAACACATAAACTGGGAGCAGATCTAGTACAGCACACTTAATTGGTTGAGTTTCATATGCATTAATACCCAAGGACAAAGCTAAAATGGTTCAGAAGAAAATTCATCTACAATGGACACACGCACATTCCAGAAGTATGTAAACTCTTAATCAACTCACAAGTCCTGGTTGCTCAACACAAGTAGTCCAATAACAATATGGAGGAAAAGATAGGGCAAGAAACTAAAGCAAAGAATTTTGGCAAAAACAAAAGGGACCAGGTAGCTTATAGTTCCCATTGAGGTCAGGTTAAAACAGAAAACTATGCCCACTCATCTAATCATGCTCCATCATCTTAACTTTGTCAAGAGCGCTAACAGGTTGTCCTTATCAAACTGCCAGCTAGCACTTTCTGCAATTGCAACCCACATCAGAACCAGTAGCTTGAAGGACATTCACGAACATATAGGAGAAAAAGGTACAAGAACATCCTACTCATGATTATCGTGAAACTTTTTGACTTTTTAGCAAAGAATGAAGCTAAGAAATCAGTTAGTGAAGCTAAATCCTAGGCCTATTATAGTATTATTATTTGTATAAGAGATTAGAAACTAAGGGTCAAAAAGATCTGACAAAAATGTGCCAAATATCGCAACTTTAAAAGACGTGTCTCATGAAAACATGGACAAGTTCCAAATTTTGTCAGAGAAAATACCAAAGATATTTCTTTGACGGTCAACATTATATTGTCGACAATTAGTAAATAAAACTTTAGATACCTTCTTTTCCTACTTCTTTTCCATCATGGTGTAGTGGTAAGAAGTCGTCGAGGTGACAAACATGTAAAGTTGTCGCAGCTACCCGCTCAAGACACATGAGCCCCATCTCATTGTACGTATATTGGCGATAAACCCTAAGAAATCATGTGCTTCTTTAGTATCATTTCTCTCCTTGAGATAGGGATAGATATGGAGGTCTCCACGGTTCACCTCTTGTACCTTAGCCTTAGCCTTAGCCTGTCAGAGACCATCCAGAAGTCACGGGAGGTCCATCAGTTGGCAACCCAAGCAATCCACTTGACGGTATCAAAAATTCAGACTAGTAGCGAGGGTCGTGCAGATGATATGAATGGCCCAACTTAGTAGGCGACTCTGGTAGAGGGAGAAGTCTGTTGGTATAAGCAAAGTTAAAGGTGATCAAGTTCATCGATTAACTTGAGGGAGTGGAGGATGCGGTAGGAGAGAAACATGGAGAATGAGCATAGGACAAAGTTCGGCCACGAGGGGCCATCGTGGAACAAGACTGATGGGGAGGCGATAGGATGGCAAGAGTTTAGGAGGCGATCCTCGATTGCCAGACTGGAAGAACTGTATATATATATATATTGCAAGTCATTATTGGTTGCTAGTGTAGGTGAAAAAATTGGTAAAACCAAACCACTACACAAACACAGTTGTAAACGAAGTCCATATCAATGAAACAATCAATCACAAAACTCATCATAAACGTGCAAGTGTTCAATCAATCCATCAAGCACTCTTGCAAACGAACCACAACAAGATATTAATGAATCAAGTACTGGACCCTCCCAACCCTAAATCCATTTAAAACTCTCTACTCTCTTCCATTTCAAATTCTAGTGCATCTCCT
Organism: Iris pallida; assembly: GCA_029216955.1. Classification (NCBI taxonomy): domain Eukaryota; kingdom Viridiplantae; phylum Streptophyta; class Magnoliopsida; order Asparagales; family Iridaceae; genus Iris; species Iris pallida. The sequence continues at coordinate 841,288 of JANAVB010016796.1, read as the reverse complement.
CTCTTCCCTCAAATATCATTACCACCATCAATAACCAACAACAACATGTTATTCGAATTCGTATTATAAAACAGGAGGAAATTTGGTAATGGAGTTACTCCTCAGGCAACCCACTGAGAATTGCCTCATAAAATCCCAATCGAGTCCTCATCTCCTCCTACGCCAGCCCCCACCTCAAGAAGACCTTCCTCTTCTGTTGTATCGCCTCCGACCTGTGCTACTCGCTCTCCCCTCCCTCTTCCTCTACGATCTCACTTTCTATTCCCTCAACCTTGAGGAGGTCGATCGCCTCTCCCTTCGCTCGAGACAACCATATGTTCCTCCATAAGACCTTCCTACTGAGAAGTCGTCCTACATCACCTACACGACCATTTTCCACTACTACGGATTCTTTGACACCATCAACCAGACCTAAAATGTCGAGGCCGTTGACCTTCATGATTCAAATGTCTAGTGGATGGTCTCTGACAGGCTAAGGAAGAGGTAGACCGTAGAGTTCATTGCTCATTTCCCCATCTTAGGGAGGATTGCCTATTCAGGAAGGATAGAACAAAAGATCTACACATTGTTGTTGGGATTTACCTTCAATAGTTATAGGCTCTAGGTGAGATAATGCCTACGCAATACGCATCTTTAGCAGTTGATAATAATAGTATTGTAGGGCCATTGTCCAAACTTCTTACCACGACAACATAATGGTGGAAAGAAAGTAAAAGTCTAATATTTTCTTTCTTTGTTGATAATGTAATTACATTATCAAAGTTACATTACTTGAATTGCATGTCATTATTGGTTGCTAGCCTAGCTGAAAAAAGTAGTAACACGGCACTACAAAGACACCGATAATGTAATTTTGACAATCGAGAAAGACTACTTTGATGATTTAAAGTTATGGAAGTTAGAGTTTAAAAATTTTTTAATATGGTTTTGGAATTACAAAGCACCACCAAAGTAGAGTTTCAAAGATCTACTTTGCAAGAACTTATGAAACTATGGAACTATGAAGCTCTCATCTCTTCTTCAACCCACGCCTGTGGATTGTTCTCCAACCCAACTTTCATTACCACAAGCATCTAAAATCCGACTGCTATGGTTACCTCGCCCGCCAACCTTAAATAGATATGCCAGAACGACGACTGTGATATCTAGAATTGCCACCGACGACAATAAATCTGCTTCTTGACCAGATCTCTACCACAACTCTCACCGTTGAAGGAATTTTTCCTAATCATTGTCGCTCTCAACCCCATCCTTGATCTTTACCAAACTATTATAGAACTTCACCTAACATAAATTGGAGTTTATGCTTTGAAATAGAGCTCGAAACCCACAAAAGTCAATTTTAAATTAACACAAATTCTAGAAACTCCATAGACAAACTAGGCCTAACTCTAACAAGTTCGAAACACACGAAGAAAGACAAAGAAGTTCACCAACTTCTTAGACAAAGAAGTTCACCAACTTCTTAGTTTTCTACTCCCCCTTTTGTGGTGTGCTTATATATATATATATATATATATATATATATATATATATAGGATGAGGGAGGTGAGGTGTCACCCTATGGAGGGTGTCTACTTGTCACCCCCCACATGCTATCATCATGCACCCATGTGCATGATGATAGCATGGGGGGGTGACAAGTAGACACCCCCCCGTGAGGTGGCACCCTACCTCCCTTATTCTCTCTCTCTCTCTCTATATATATATATGGCGGTCGAGGCGGCCATCTAGGCAGCTGCTCACAGCACCGCTTTTGTCCATGGCAGTGGAGTAGGCGGCCACCGGAGGTTTGACAGTGTGGGTGGAGGTGAGAAGGCGTTCGCGGAGGTGAGATGGCGTAGGCGGGCCTATGCGGAGCAATACCTAGACTAGATGTTTTGGCAAAACAATTTTACAAGCATTATGGACCTACAGTTCACTTTTACAATACTGAAACTTCATAAATCTTTGTTCTACAAACTAGTTATGCATAGAACGTCCTTCAGATATGCATAAAAAAAAAAAAAAAAAAAAAAAAAAAAAACAGTGTTAAAATAATAATAAAAAGTCCAAAATATATCAAGCTTCTAGGCGGTGCCTAGGCGGTAGGCAGACCCTCTCCGCTGCGCTTCTGCCTGCCGCCGTTTAGAAACCATGATATGTAATCATCGGATCAAACGTTTACTTGTTTACTTAGGGCTAATGCTGTAATACGTTCCATTTTCGCCCAAACTAAACCTTAATAGTAGAAATATACGGTCATCAAACAGCTCCATGCGTTACACATAAATTCAACAAGTTCAGTTTTCGCAACGGCGTCTATTACCGATAATCGGACCAAAAATAATCGAAATGAAGGAAACCCTAAAAAGCTTGAATTGAATCGAGAGGAGACGGAGTCACCACCTTGGATGGGTCGACCTTCTGGAAGTTCTTGACGACGGTGATGACCCGATCGGCGACCTCCGACTTGTCGAGGAACGATCCCTTCACCTCCTCCGACGAGAACCACCGCCGGAGGAGGAGGGCGTGGCGGCCGAGGGATACTCCTGCCGCAGGCGAGGTGGGGATCGCCGCCGGCACTCTCAGGTGCTTCAGTAGCACGCTCCTCGCTGCTGCTGCCGCCATTAGAGTTGGAAGTAGCTTTCTTTCTCTTCGATAGTGGGGATGGTGAGAGAGTAGGTCGTGTTTTCTTAGGGTTAGGGTTTGGGTTTGGATTGGGTGTTACTTAAAAAAGGTTCAGGCTGGGCTTGGGATTGTTTATCATAGCTGCTTTGCTTCTTCTTTTTTTCCAAAAGTCGTCACAAAAGCTGTTTGAACATCATAGTGCTTCTGCTTATTTTTTCCAAATAGTAGTAAAGTTGCTTGGTAGCTGTCACGATCCGATCCCAATATATTGGGTCCAGTCGGATCATGTCCAGTCTGCACAGCTGTGAGACGACGACAGTAAGCTGTATCAAGCAGTAGTAACACAAGTAGATAATTCTAGAGTAATGCTACAGTTACAACCAAACTTTTACAATCTTCTTACAACCACTCATCCATTTCCTGACATGTCGGCCAGGTGGTAAAAGTTTGGTTGTAAACTTAGCATTTTCCATAATTCTAAGATGCGAGAATAAAACAATTTTTATTTGAACTTTGAAATTAAAGCTAAATGTCTAGATGAAACAAACACACAAGCAAATAAAGCATTTAATTATTACATTTGTTTTTTATTACAACTGAAAATGAAAAAAACTAAGCAACGGACACAACTAGTAGTTCTGGACTCCCTGGTCAGGTTCAGCTACCTCTTCAGAACTCGGATCGGGTCCGTAGAAGGAACTAAAGGCGAGCTCCTCGTCTTCACAATCACCTAAAATATTGGTCTCCAGTCAGGAGGGGAGTAAGAACATATATCCACATCCAGAATTGTAAGTAATAATAAATGATGCAAGACAGTTTAAAAAGTATTATTATACTTTTTTAAATAATAATAAAGAACCAGCAGGGCAATGAAATCTCAGGAGCTATAATGATACAATCTACAATGACTCAATAATAATTTTGAACGTATAGCAGATCTGTGACCGGCTGGTAGATTCAATGTGTATACTAACATTTTGGCCAAATGCTAGTATACGATACGGCTCAAACCCCTGTGCGGTAGAGGTTAGCGCGAGAGAGGCAATACTAGTAACAATGGCTTTGGTCACAGATGCTATACTACTCCTCCAATTTCCAAGTAAATGAGCCAATCAAACAATCAATTTGGGGTCCGAGAGAGAGCCCCTGTGAATTAGTGACGATACAATATATATACAGTCCTATTGATGCAGTAAATTTAATTATTAAATAAAACACAAACATGAATAGTATGAAACTTGTCTTGGATTTTTTCGATGCTGTGGATGACGACAAGAAAGTATTCGATTAGAGTCCGGGACCTGAACCTACATTAATTTAATACTCCATTTTAGAATCATTCCAAGGGTTTAACTATTAACGCCAATAATTATAGTAACAATCGTTTAGTTATAAAACATTTTTAGAGAAATAAAACTATAATTATTTAATACTTTAAACTACGTATAATAATATTTGGTAAAACAATTTTCTAATAAACTTATTATTTACGGAAAAAACTATATTTTATTTATTAGTAAATGATAGCAGTTTTTCGTAAACTAATATTATAATTAGAATTACTTATATTCAATACTTGGAAATACTTTGAAATTAAATAGTATTTCACATAAACTAATCGAAATATTTTAATAGATATTTTAAATAAGAAAACTATTTTAATAGTCATAAAATTACATGAATATTTTATTTAGAATGAACTAATATTTTTGGAAATATAATCAAGGTGGTTACTAATAAACATTTCTTTTAAATAATTAACTATTAATATTGTAACATAAAAATTACTATTTTAATAAAATATTAATAAATAGGTAAAAAGAACTAATACTCTAGTTAAGTATAATTTATACAAAATAGTCTTTTGATAACGTACTCATATTTAGAAGCTAAATTAATATTTATCTATGTAAAACTAGTCGTAACGTATTTAATAAATTTATAGTAACATAATTAGAACTTCTACTCATTTATTAATATAACATGAAATTGTGTTTTATCAAAATAGTAAATAATTGAGTTTTAGTTTAAAAACACTATTTCCTTATATTGGAAATGGATTTTTGATGTGAAACTATTTATGAAACTCATTTAATAATTTATTAACGAACAATTAACGGTAACAAAAATTAGTAATACTCATAAGTCGTGATTTTCTACGATAAATGTTTATTATAACCGTTTAATTAATCATTCCACAATAATAGTTAATCTAATAACTTACAAGTTAATATAACACTTTATATACATTGCGGCACTTTATATACATTGCGGCATAATTATTATCAAACATAATCTATCCATAATATTAATTAATTACACGAATTTATTACAAAATATATTGTCTCAAATAGGAAACTACAGTCTATGCTGGAATTGACAGAGATTTATTCTGTCAATTCCGGTCGAAACATGTAATGGTTTAGTATTCTGTAAATTAAATACAAGGAGGTCAGGCTTACCGGATGTGTCAGCCCCTGATTTTCAGTTTTGATTTAATTAGTGTTAATTAATTTCTAATGTCATGTTTAGCCTTAAAATAATTTAATATGATTTTAGGAATTTTTCTACAATTTTTTAATAATTTTTAAATGAGTTTTAATAACTAAAATACCATTTTACAATTTATTAAAATATTTTAATATAGTTTTGTAATTAACTAAAATATTTTAATATCACTTTGTAATAAATTAATTTGTTTTAATAGTAGTTTGTAATTAATTAAATTGTTTTGATTTCAGTTTGCAAATTGTTATTTGCAAACTGATAGGTTTTGGACCTATCTGTAATTCCTAAAAGTCTAAGGACCTAACTGTAAAACCTATTTTCTACCCACCCCCGACGACCGGCCAGCTGCCCCGCGTTTCCCGGCCGATTTCGAACCCCTAGCCGACCTAAAACCATTATCAGAACCCCCCCCCCCCCCGTCCTAAACCCTAACCCTAGCACAACCCCACGACCACCCCGACCCCCTTTCTTCCCCGACAAGCCTAAGACCTAACCCTAACTCCGGCGAGCCCCAACGCCACCTCCCCAGCGACCAACAGCCCCATCCACCACCACCATTCGACGCGCCCCGCAAAGACGAACGCGTCGCCACCCAAGCGCCACCGCCCCGACGCTCCTAGCCACCGCCAGCACTCGACAAACCACCCCCCCCGAAGTCGGACACGTAAGTTGCAGCATCAATACGTGTCGTGCGTGTCTCGTTTTCACGTACGTGATTCGCCAGGACACGAGCAGTACATTGGTGTGTCTGGACACGGAAGACTAGACCCGTATGTGTCGTGCTTAGCACGGACACGCGACTCATGTGTCCTTAACTGTCAGGACACAGGGTTTGTTTTATCGGGTTTTAATAATATTAACTAAAAACCTAAATAAATCTAAACTAAATCCTACCCCTAACACCCAGAGCCGGTTGACCCCCTAGCTAGCCCGACCGAACCCGAGAACTCGACCCATTGGGCCGAGTTCGAACCCCCCCTGTTGTTCTATTTATTTTCCTTTTCTTTTTCTTTTCTTTTGTTTTATATTATTTATATATATATTTATATATATATATATATATATATATATATATATATATATATATATATATATATATATATATATATAACTGTATTATATGTATATATATACTGTATTTGTATATATATATATATATATATACATATAATACAGTTATATATAACTGTATTATATGTATATATATATATATATATATATATATATATATATATATATATATATACAAATACAGTATATATATATACATATAATACAGTTATATATATATATAATATATATATATATATATATATATATATATATATATACTGTATATAGTATATAAATATATATACTGTATAATACAGTATATATATTTATATACATATATACAGTATATATATATTATATATATATATATATATATAGATATATATTATTTAGTACTCTATTATATTATAAATATATATATATATATATACACACACACACACACATTTATAATATAATAGAGTACTAAATAATATATAGATAATATATATATATATATATATATATATATATATATATATATATAAAATATATATATATATATATATATATAATTTAGTACTCTATTATATTATAAATGTGTGTGTGTGTGTGTGTATATATATATATATATATATATATATATATATATATATATATATATATATATATAAATATCTATATATTTATATGTATATATATAAATATTGTAGTTATATATTTATATATGTATTTCAAATTCTACTTTGTACAAAATATTATTGTGCATAAATTCTCAAGTCATTTTTATTGTTTAAATTATGACTTGTATATTTTTACCACTTTAAAAGAATATATATATTATTTATTATTTAAAATCCTGTATTTTATTACTGCAACCATTTGGTGTCCAAGTCTAGCATGGGTTTTTGGGCTCCAATATGTTTTCACACATTCAAGACCTGTACAAGTCATATTGGACTTGATTCATGACCTTGGGTCATGTATTTGAACTATGGTTCAAATTATGTACATGGACAAAATACGCAGATAATTAATTATTTAATTTCAGATTGTGTACCATGCTGTTTTTGAATTTCTAAAAATACTTTAATTGCTGTTAAAATTTTGGAAAAATAGTATTTAGATACTATGTTAATTTAGCTAATTTAGCATAATTTTTATAGTATTTAATTTACAGTTTTGCAACTGTTTTGACATATGAAACCAGAACTCACTTTCTGTGTACTTATGAAAACTAATTTTTATAAAATACATGTACTGGTTAATAAATTCCAGAAAAATTATAATAAATTTCTATAATTAACAAGGATCATTTTGTACTTTATTTTATGTAAAATTGAGCTTTTTGTCTACCTCAAAAATTGTTGGAACACAATGTACAGTTTGATTTATTTATTGCTTATTTACGACTTGCAACTTTTTGTGTTGTTTTGCGTTTTAGTCGTATTGAACCTCACCCCGCACTAGTGTAAAGACCCTAGAAAGTTAGTTTAAGTATTGTGTCACCCCACATTGGTATCCTATGCTAAAGTCACAATTTGGCTAGGTGTCCAATCAGGAAGTCGTATTGCACCACTAGTGTCCTAGTATTTAACTTAGTATAAAAACTAAGTTTATGTGTTATTTCTACAATGACGAGTTACCAGGCATCTATAGCATTTTTATTGCTGCTTTGCTTTGCTAGAGGTAAGTACTTTCTACAAACTTTATATACTGTTACATCAATGAACTACGAATCCAACCATGTTAAATGCTGATCCTTGGGGTAGCAAGTTAAATCTTCACATGTTGTACTTTCAGTTACTACCATGCTTAGAATAGTCTTTATGTATCTCTCACATGATTAGAATCTGGGTTATGGGAAAACTGTTAGTAGCGTACGTGATCATGCCCCCTTACTCGTACGTACGTACCGAGCAAGGTTGACATTTTATGTATACCTTGTCTTAGGCGCACCAGCTGTATTTTGTACGTATGTACATCTATCGCTTGTTTTACTTGTACGGAAGTACATTTTATATACTTGTACTACAGTATATTTTACACATATTGACGATCACGTACCTGCTACAGTTTTAAATATTACATATACATCTGTCTCTATGACAAATGTGTCCTTGCCATGATAGATTATGTGATGCCATGTTTCCAGTTTACTCCTCTTATGTTCATTTCCATGTTTCATATGCTAGTTTGTTAGAATCAGTACTTGCTCCCGTCCTGACAGGATAACGTTGTAGGTATACTTACTGATGAGGAGTTGCTCTGTGATTCGTATTATGGAGTTACTGCCGAGGACCAGGCCTTGTCTTACAAGGATGTACCTGCGGGGAACCTCGTTTAGTTTGCGTAATTGCTTGGGATATTAGTGTAGTCATGTATTAGACTACGCATTTTGTAACTGGACCTGTATCCAGTTTTATATTTCAGACTTGTACTTGGACTTATTATTATATGAGACGACTTTTGTGTTTGGAGCATTTATGACTTTTATTTACTTATAGAATTGTTAGCACATTTAGTCTTATCTTGTTATCTCTAGAACAGCTTACTGCGCTTTATCTCAAGCGCAGGCTAGACATGACTCGGCCCGGCCCAACAATTTGGGTAGTGGGTCGTGACATATTTTTAATGGTGGCCCATGCAGGTCGAGACTAAATTGTTTGGTTACGTTATTGTACCAAGCATGCCTGCAATTAGGAACTTAAGGTAATTAGACAACATTAGGAATGACGTTTAGAACACCTAGAGGAATACTAGGATTGTAACATAGAAAATACATCACATGCTTGCTATTATAATTAGATTTTCTTGTCTATGATTGCTTACTATTACGAGTCCTTATAAGTCCTTTTTATTGTAATTAGATGGTGCTTACTCGTTCATCCCAGTATGTCACACCTGAGAATGGCACACTCCCTATCCAGTCAGCTGACCAGTTGACTAATACACCTCCACCTACCATACTCCCCCACTCCATAAATCCACCAACCCAGATGCCTCCACCACCTCCCACATCACAGTCCCAGCAGGACCCGATACTTCCACCACCCCCTATTACTATACCTACCCAGGCTTCCGTCACACTCGACGGGAACCAACTGCTCACTCTGATCCAGGGGTTCCTAACAACCCATCAGGAGCAGACTACCCTACTCCGCTAGAGCATGGAGCGTTCTGAGGAACGTACCGTGGTCCCACCACCTGTAGAGCCACGGCAGAGAGCGGGGACGATCAAGGACTTCATGGGTCTGAACCCCAAGGAGTTCTCAGGGACTGAAGGCATAGTAGTAGCAGATGACTGGCTAGACTCGGTAGAGAGGAAGCTCCTTGGAGTTAGGATGCCGAATGACCTCCAGGACGAGGCAGCGGGATTTCTGCTGATAGACTTGGCAGGATTTTGGTTCCGGAATGAACCGTTATTTGCGAGAGGGAGGGCCACTTGGGATTAGTTCAAGACCCAGTTCAAGAAGAAATTCTTCTCGACCACCGCTAGAGTAGCCATGGGGCTACGATTCCAGAACATCCAGCAGGGGAACCGTTCTGTCGACGAGTATGCGGCAGAGTTTAGTCGCCTGAGCCGTTTTGCTCCTAGTCTAGTTGCTGACCCTGAGAAGATGACGCGTAGGTTTTGCCATGGTCTAGTTCCAGACATTGGCATTCTTATAGTAGCAAACGGTACGACTGACTACTACCAGAGCCTAGAGTTGGCCCAAAGCATTGAGGAGCATCTTCTGTCATGCAAGAGGCCGGCTTCTGTACACCCCGAGGGACCGTCCAAGCGTCAGACTTTCCAGCCGAGAGCACCGACGCCACACCAGCAGACTTGCCGTCCCCCTACACCACATCATCCGACCCCGCCAGTTAGAGCCCCGGGACCCCGGCAGCAGCAGAAGGGAGCTATGTGTTCTTTCTGTGGAAGACCAGGGCATGATTACTCCATCTGCAGAAAGAGATTAAAGCAGTGCTTAGTTTGTGGGTCTGCCACCCATCAGATTCGGGAATGCCCAGTAGCCAAGGGACCTAGAGGGCCGTTCCCGACTCAGCAGCAGAGGTTTGGACAACATCTGCAACAGCAGAAGGGACCCCAAGGGAAGGCGTATAGTCTAGCTCTTGAGCCGGAGCCGGAGCAGATTTCGGAGCCAGATTATTTGGCTGACGTCATCATAGGTCATATTTATTTGCATACTTTTCTAGCTCTATGCTTGTTTGATTCTGGTGCATCTCATAGCTTCCTGTCATTAGAGTTTTTGCATAAACACCACTTAGTAGCTACACCTACCGAGGAGATTAGTAGAGTAATGACGGAAGGAGGACCAGTGCCCATTAGAGCTATCTATAGATGCTCTATTACGATAGCCGGGAGAGAGTTCAGGGGACGATTCTTTGTGATGCCACTCCCCGGTTATGATATCATATTGGAGATGGACTGGCTTAGCTATTGTCACGACCTGCACCCTGATTAGGGGCACGAGAACGTGGGTACGTCCAGCCTACGCCGCAGTGTCGGCAGTAGAACGCTGTATAGGTCATCTATAACATCTAACATCTAACAATAAGATATATAAACCTGTCATCTCCGTACGGAGGTATAACATAACATCTCAACTCTATATCTCAAACACAAGTCTAGGAAAGATAGAACATGATATGGAATCAGATGAAAGGAAGAAACTGAATATAAATAGAGTTATCACACCACACAAAGTAGATGTCCAACACAAATAAGTACAAGACCTGAAATATAACTAAGTCACAACTAACAATCGGAACAATCCGATACAAAATGAAACCTATAAACACTAGACTAGACTAGGCACCCTCTTCTGAGCTAGATGCTCCTCAGCCTCCTGAAGGTCACCCTCATGTGTCCCATAGAAGGTAGGACAGTCACCATCATCATCTGTAATATTTTCAACAGGTCCAGTCAGGACAGGAACGAGCACAATACATCTCACGCAGTTCATATCATGTTGGGAAATATAAAGCATGCATAGAGTAAGATACATGGACTGTAAAGAATATATATAAAAACGAGAGAGATTTGATAACTGGAAATATCTATATATATGATAAGTAAGAACTGTAGGTAACCTGTGATTTAGAGCATGAGATGGTTATATAAACGGGTTAGGACAATGCAAGGGTAACTCCATCATACGTGAGTGTACTATGGACATATACATGATTTCACAAGATTTCACAAGATAGTATTTTGATCACATAACCATTTCCTACTCACCGTCCCCAATCAATACACAAGGATCCAATCAAGTTACGTTACCTTGTACAAGAGATTTTTATCATGTTTGCTCACGTGATCATGAGAGTACAAGATTGCACAAGAGTATACATGAAAGCGGTGTACATAAAATACAAGATGTTCGTGAAAAGCACATGACAACTGTATTTGATGCACCCCGAGGGGGATAACATCGCATGACAAGATCCATATAGTACCAATCCGTGATAATAACGTGACAGCATCATGTAAAGTAATCTAGAGCAAGAATATAAATCCTAACAAGTATGAAATGATCAGAGAATGTACTCGCCTGTCATCCTGTATGACTGATATGATTAGATGTCCGAACTGGTGTCACAGAGTCCTATTTAGAGTAAAACATGTCACAACATATCCACAATGGTAAAAATAGAGTATACAATGCATACTACATGATTCTAGGTCAATCTGGTCAAAAGTCAACTCTTGGTCAACTCTGGTCAACTCTAAAAGTCAAACTAGGTCAAGCTAGTCAAGTTAGGTTAAACATGGTCAGACTAGTTAGGGTTTTAGTCAAACTAGTTAAACTAGTCGTTTTAGGTTAATCCTAGTCAATTCTAGGTTAATTAGGTCAAGTTTGACCTAAGGTTGACTTTGGTCAACACTAGTCAAATGAAGGTCATTAAGGTACCTAGGTCAAGGGGTCACTTAGACAAATTAGGGTCAACCCCTAATTTGGCCATAGGCTAGTAACTTAGACCATAGGCTAATTTCATATAGGTTTCCATATAAACCTATATCTAGAAAGTCACATATATATATATACATATCTATATATAGATATACACAAGTCTATCTACTACATATATATATCAATATATGTATACACTATATATAATACAAAATCACACACACATATATATATATAATGACACACATATATATATAATAACATATATACATATATAGATAATGAGAGAGGGAATAATGAGAGAGTGAAAGAGAGAGAAAGAGAATGATACTGCTACAAGGGGGCATGGTGTGTGTTCACAGAGAACAGGGGGGTGTTTCAGATTTCTGGAACCCAGAACACAACACACACACACCACACAGTACACATATATATATATATACATAACTACATATAAACACATGTACATGCACTCAAATCCCACCTACACACACATATATACATACCTTACGTATACATACACCGAAAACATACATTTACATGTATAAAATATAACAAAAATCATTTTGAAATTCAATTTTGAAAACTGAAAAATATCCTAAATTTCTGGAAAATGGGACTGTGTACTCGTGAAGTGGGTAAACCCAAATACAACCTCAAACCCGACTAAGGTCCCCAACACTTGGTTGGTAATCGTGTCCCACAGTGTCCCCTAGCATCTAGGGTGCCTGACACGAAGTCTAGACACGACACGACGTGTCCAACCCTCTAAAAACCTAAACAGGTAAACACTGACACACACACACGCAAACACTGCGTCGTGCACGTGTGCAACTCACTCTAGGACACGACACACACACACGTGTCTCGTGCTCGTGCACGGAGGTGCGCCTGGGGGTTGTGCACGTGTCCAAGTGCCTGCCTCGTGTCCACGTTACTCCAAGACACGATACGAACACCGTATCAGTCGAGGAAACTCGACTGATACACGCTGCTATGTGCAGCATCGTGTATCGATTCACGTGTCTCGTAGACACGACACGAGCCACGTGGGATCTCGTGGTCATGTCCATGTGTAGCCCACATGTTGGGCTACACACTCGTGCAACCACGAGGTGTCCAAGTGTCGTGTCCGCACGACACGACACGCGCGAAGTTGGCCCCCGCGCGCGTGTGCACTGTTAGTGCACGACCAGTGCACGTGTCCTCGTGTCCTCGATACGACACGAGAGTGTCTCAAACTCGTGGGGGGGCTTGTCAGAGGTTGCCCCCTCCTCTGTGCCAAGTGGCACGTGTCCACGCGTCCTACAGTATCCGTAATCAGTGTCGGGTAGCAGGGCATTGTGCGTGCACCTGTCACAGCGTGTCCGTGTCGACTTTCGACACGAAAATGACACTGTGTCGTGCTCAGTCAAGTGGGTACATGTTCTACTAGTCTAGAGCTGCAAGAATACGTAATTTGTTTTGCAAAATAACAAAGTTCAATCCTTTAGGGCATTTTATCAAATATGGTTTTATAACCTAGGATACGTGTCCGATACGGACACCAAACCAACCCTAGATTTCACCAAACTTGTCCCACAGCTAGGGTAGACCTATATGCATGCATTTATGAAGAAAAAACACAATATTAGCTAGGTTTATGGGTATTTACCTATTGATGCAAATTCCAAAGGAAACTCAATAAAGAGGGAGGTGTTTGTCCTTCCACTTGGTGATGCCCAAAGCTTGTGAAATCTGGATTGCTAGCCTCCCTTAGCACCCTTGATGTTGTAGGGTCCCAATGCAAAAGACTAGAGTGAATTTAGATAAAAAATGATCAAGTTATGGTGGTTTGAAGGAATGGAAATTTCAAGGTTTAATGAAATGTAAAAGGGTATGTAAATGAGATGGGTAGTGACTAAATAGGATGGGGGGGTGCCCTTGGCTGGTCATGGGGTGTGGGGAGGGGTGTCCTCTTGCCTTCCTTCATGGTGAAGGCAAGGACTTCTAGGTAAAACTATGATATTTTGAGGGTTTTAAGGAAAATATCTAATATGTAAATATCTTAGATATTTTCCTACCTTAACTAATATGCAATATCCATCCTCTAGTCTCTAGGTTAGTGGCTAACCTCTAGATTAGTGCTAAACTAGGTTAGGAGCTAACATGACACTAATCAACTAATTAAATAATAATAAATTACATAAATCCAATAATTTCTTAGTAAATTACCAAAATACCCCTTAGGCTAAAAAGCCCTAACTTGATGTTCTAAACCTATGACTAGGCTCATATGATCATGGTTAGTCTCTAGGTTAAGTAATCTCTAAGGTTGCACTAGCAAAACATCAAAATCACAAGTCGTAGTTTTAAATAGTTTTTTTTATAAAATAACTAAAAATCACCAAAAATCATAATATGGTTTAAATATCATTATTAAATAATTATAATTACAAAATTTTAAAATTACCCTCATTTTAAAAACTGGGTGCTACAGCTATGCCCATGCAGCTATAGACTGTCATGAGGGTAGTATTCTGTTCAGTCCCCCAGACACAGCACCATTCAGTGTCAGGAGGACAGGGCCGGAGATCAGCCTAGAGCCGAACTGTTGTGCGACAGTTGGGGACGTAGCACCGCCACACCCTATCATTAGGGAGTTTATGGATGTATTCCCAGAGGATCTTCCAGGACTTCCGCCTGACAGAGATGTGGAGTTCACTATAGATTTAGTACCGGGTTCAACACCAGTATCCCGGGCTTGCTATAGAGTGAACCCCAAGGAGGCCGTAGAGATGAAAGAGCAGATTGATGACCTGTTGAAAAAGGGTTTCATTCGATCTAGTGCTTCTCCATGGGGAGCGCCAGTGCTCTTTGTGCCTAAGAAGGATGGTACGGTTCGGTTGTGTATTGACTACCGGGCCTTGAATGCCATCACCATCAAGAACAAATATCCTCTGCCCAGGATAGATGATTTGTTCGACCAGTTGAGTGGGGCGAAAGTATTTTCCAGGATAGACTTGAGATTCGGGTACCACCAGGTGAAGGTCAGGGCAGCAGACATCCAGAAGACGGCGTTCAACACGAAGTACGGACAGTACGAGTTTCTGATGATGCCATTTGGTCTCACAAATGTGCCAGCTGTCTTTATGAATTTGATGAATAAGACATTTTACCAGTATCTGATTAAGTTTATCGTAGTGTTTATCGACGACATCCTGATATACACGAAGACGCCGGAGGAGCATGTAGAGCACTTGCAGACGGTTTTGGGGATTCTGAGGCAGGAGAGGTTGTTTGCCAAATTGTCGAAGTGCGAGTTCTTTTTAGACCGAGTGGAGTTTCTCGGCCATGTAGTTACTGGAGAGGGGATCTCGGTGGATCCCAGGAAGATTGCTGCAGTTGAGACATGGAAGGCTCCGACGTCAGTTTCAGAGATCAGAAGCTTTCTGGGTTTAGCCGGCTATTATAGAAATTTCGTCCAGGACTTTGCTAGGATAGCTGAACCCATAATAAAGCTGACGCGGAAGGACGCAGAGTACATCTGGTCAGAGGACTGCCAGGCAGCATTTGAGGAGCTGAAGAGGAGGCTGACAACCGCTCCAGTTCTGACTTTACCTTCAGGATCTGGAGGTTTCACCATATACAGCGATGCTTCAGGAAAGGGGCTAGGATGTGTCCTACAGCAGCATGGAAAAGTGATTGCTTATGCATCTAGGCAATTACGGACTCATGAGCGGAACTATCCTACCCATGACCTAGAGTTAGCTGTGGTGATCTTTGCACTCAAGTTATAAAAATATTACTTATACGGAGAGCGTGTGAAAATCTTTATTGACCACAAGAGCTTGAAGTATGTGTTCACACAGAAAGAGCTGAACATGAGGCAAATACGATGGTTGGAGTTGATGAAGGACTTCGACATCGATTTACAGTATCACCCCGTGAAGGCAAATGTGGTGGCGGATGCGCTGAGCAGGCATCCGATGGCATGGTATCTGATGATAGATCAGCATTTGTAGGAAGATCTGGAGAAGCTCGGTATCGAGATAGTTTGGCCAGGATCAGTGATACAGATGATGGCGCTTGACATTCAGTCAGGTTTGATGGAGCAGATCAGGGAGGCACAATCTACAGATGAGAGCCTTCGCAGACTTCGGGCCCAGGCTTTAGCTGGATTGCTGGATGACTTCACTGTAGCAGAGGATGGATCCTTGAGGCATGGCCGCCGATTGTGCATGCCGAAGGGAGAGCTGATAGAGGTAGTCTTGCAGAAGGTACACCGATCAAGATATTCTATTCACCCTGGTGCTAATAAGATGTACCGTAACTTGCGGGAACATCTTTGGTGGCACGGGATGAAGAGGGATGTATCACGTTTCATCTCGAGATGCCTAGTTTGCCAGCAGGTCAAGACGGAGCGCCAGAAGCCAGCTGGTCTTTTGCAGCCGTTATCCATTCCCGAGTGGAAATGGGAACACATTACGATGGACTTCGTCTCAGGACTTCCTCGTTCCCAAGGAGAAAAGGATGCCATTTGGGTCATCATGGACAGGCTGACGAAGTGTGCGTACTTTATACCCTTCAAGGTGGGGCTTTCTACTGAGAAGTTGGCAGAGCTATACATGCAGCAGATAGTGCGCTTGCATGGAGTACCAGTGAGCATCGTGTCGGACAGAGACAGCAGATTCACGTCCCACTACTGGAGGAGCTTGCAGGAGGAGTTAGGCAGTCGGCTCAAGTTCAGTACGGCGTACCACCCGCAGACAGATGGGAAGTCCGAGAGGACGATACAGACACTGGAGGATATCTGAGGACCTGCGTACTGGACTTTGAAGGATCATGGGAAAGCCATCTGCACTTGGTAGAGTTTTCATACAACAACAGCTACCAAGACATCATCGGTATGTCTCTTTTTGAGGCACTATATGGACGACGATACCGTATACCACTCTTTTGGGATGATGTTGGGGGCAAAGTTATGCTTGGGCCATAGATGATCACGGATACAGCAGAGAAGGTCGGGATGATCAGAGACAGTCTCAGAGTGGCTCAGGACAGGCAGAAACACTGGGCCGATGCTAGTCGCAGACCGATGGAGTTCGCAGACGGTGATATGGTGCTAGTGAAGATATCACCTACTAGAGGGACGATCCGGTTCGGACGAGGAGGGTAGCTGAGCCCCAGATACATCGGGCCGTTCGAGATACTTGGCAGGATCGGAGAGGTAGCTTACAGGGTTGCACTTCCACCCAACCTAGCAGGAGTTCACGATGTCTTTCACGTATCTCAGCTGAGGAGATATGTTCCGGACCCAGTCATATGCTAGATCATTCAGAGTTGGAGATCGGGCCGAGCCTTGCAGTTACTGAGCAGCCCGTGGAGATATTAGACAGGAGGGAGAAGAGGCTGAGGAACAAGGTTATACCCTTAGTACGAGTAGCTTGGAGCCGTCACTCTCCGGGTAAATCTACTTGGAAGAGGGAGTCGGACATGAGGGAGAGATACCCTTACTTGTTCGATCCAACCGCTGCGAGGGAACTACCCGTTCCCGCTTGATACCTTAGAGGTTAGTTTCGATCATAGCCTTAGTCATTTGTTGCATTGCCTGTTATGTTAGAAAATTGTAGGGTCTTCAATCCTTGTGAATTTTGAGGACGAAATTTTTCAAGGAGGGAAGACTTGTCAGCCCCTGATTTTCAGTTTTGATTTAATTAGTGTTAATTAATTTCTAATGACATATTTAGCCTTAAAATAATTTAATATGATTTTAGGAAATTTTCTACAATTTTTTAATGTTTTTTAAATGAGTTTTAATAACTAAAATACCATTTTGCAATTTATTAAAATGTTTTAATATAGTTTTGTAATTAACTAAAATGTTTTAATATCACTTTGTAATAAATTAATTTGTTTTAATAGTAGTTTGTAATTAATTAAATTGTTTTGATATCAGTTTACAAATTATTATTTGCAAATTGATAGGTTTAATTTGGACCTATCTGTAATTCCTAAAAGTCTAAGGACCTAACTGTAAAACCTATTTTCTACCCACCCCCGACGACCGGCCAGCTGCCGACGACTGGCCAGCTGCCCCGCGTTTTCCCGACCGACTTCGAACCCCTAGCCGACCTAAAACCATTATAAGAACCCCCCCGTCCTAAACCCTAACCCTAGCACAACCCCACGACCACCCCGACCCCCTTTTTTCCCCGACAAGCCTAAGACCTAACCCTAACTCCGGCGAGCCCTAACGCCACCTCCCCAGCGACCAACAGCCCCTTCCACCACCACCATTCGACGCTCCCCGCCAAGACGAACGAGTCGCCACCCAAGCGCCACCGCCCCGACGCTCCTAGCCGCCGCCAGCACTCGACAAACCCCCCTGAAGTCGGACACGTAAGTTGCAGCATCAATACGTGTCGTGCGTGTCTCGTTTTCACGTAGGTGACTCGCCAGGACACGAGCAGTACATTGGTGTGTCTCGACACGGAAGACTAGACCCGTACGTGTCGTGCTTAGCACGGACACACGACTCATGTGTCCTTAACTGTCAGGACACAGGGTTTGTTTTATCGGGTTTTAATAATATTAACTAAAAACCTAAATAAATCTAAACTAAATCCTACCCCTAACACCCAGAGCGGGTTGACCCCCTGGCCAGCCCGACCGAACCCGAGAACTCGACCCACTGGGCCGAGTTCGAACCCCCCCTGTTGTTCTATTTATTTTCCTTTTTCTTTTTATTTTCTTTTGTTTTATATTATTTATATATATATTTATGTATATATGTATACATGTATATGTATATATATATTATTATATATATACTGTATTATATGTATATATATACTGTATACATATATATACATATATATATATATATATATATATATATATATATATGTATATATATATATATATATTATTTAGTACTCTATTATATTTTATATATATATATATATATATATATATATATATATATATATATATATATATATATATATATATATATATATATATATGTTCATGTGTATATATATTATATATATATACTATTATATATATGTATACAATATTTGTATATATATATATATATAT
Source organism: Iris pallida (assembly GCA_029216955.1). Classification (NCBI taxonomy): domain Eukaryota; kingdom Viridiplantae; phylum Streptophyta; class Magnoliopsida; order Asparagales; family Iridaceae; genus Iris; species Iris pallida. The sequence continues at coordinate 822,137 of JANAVB010016796.1, read as the reverse complement.
ATATATATATATATATATATATATATATATATATATATTTATAGTTAAGTATTTCTTATATATATATGTATATTAATATATGTATATATATCCATGTTATATATAAATATATATATATTATATGTATATATAAATATTGTAGTTATATATTTATATATGTATTTCAAATTCTACTTTGTATAAAATATTATTGTGCATAAATTTCCAAGTTATTTTTATTGTTTAAATTATGACTTATATATTTTTACCACTTTAAAAAGAATATATATATTATTTATTATTTAAAATCCTGTATTTTATTACTGCAATCATTTGGTGTCCAAGCCTAGCATAGGTTTTTGGGCTCCAATGTGTTTTCACACATTCAAGACCTGTACAAGTCATATTGGACTTTATTCATGGCCTTGGGTCCTGTATTTGAACTCTGGTTCAAATTATGTACATGGACAAAATACGCAGATAATTAATTATTTAATTTCAGATTGTGTACCATGCTATTTTTGAATTTCTAAAAATATTTTAATTGCTGTTAAAATTCTAGAAAAATAGTATTTAGATACTATATTAATTTAGCTAATTTAGCATAATTTTTACAGTATTTAATTTATAGTTTTGCCACTGTTTTGACATATGAAACCAGAACTCACTTTCTGTGTACTTATGAAAACTGATTTTTATAAAATACATGTACTGGTTAATAAATTCCAAAAAAATTATAATAAATTTCTATAATTAACAAGGATCATTTGGTACTTTATTTTATGTAAAATTAAGCTTTTTGTCTACCTCAAAAATTGTTGGAACACAATGTACAGTTTGATTTATTTATTGCTTATTTACGACTTACAACTTTTTGTGTTGTTTTGCGTTTTAGTCGTATTGAACCTCATCCCGCACTAGTGTAAAGACCCTAGAAAGTTAGTTTAAGTATTGTGTTAGCCCATATTGGTCTCCTATGCTAAAGTCACCATTTGGCTAGGTGTCCAATCAGGAAGTCGTATTGCACCACTAGTGTCTTAGTGTTTAACTTAGTATAAAAACTAAGTTTATGTGTTATTTCTACAGTGACGAGTTACCAGGCATCTATAGCATTTTTATCGCTGCTTTGCTTTGCTAGAGGCAAGTACTTTTTACAAACTTTACATACTGTTACATCAATGAACTGCGAATCCAACCATGTTAAATGCTGATCCTTGGAATAACAAGTTAAATCTTCACATGTTGTACTTTCAGTTACTACCTGCTTAGAACAGTCTTTATGCATCTCTCACATGATTAGAATCTGGGTTATGGAAAAACTGTTAGTAGCGTACGTGATCATGCCCCCTTACTCGTACGTACGTACCGAGCAAGGTTGACATTTTATGTATACCTTGTCGTAGGCACACCAACTGTATTTGTACGTATGTACATCTATCGCTTGTTTTACTTGTACGGAAGTACATTTTATATACTTGTACCACAGTACATTTTACACCTATTGCCGATCACGTACCTGCTACAGTTTTAAACATTACATATACATCTGTCTCTATGACAAATGTGTCCTTGCCATGATAGATTATGTGATGCCATGTTTCCAGTTTATTCCTCTTATGTTCATTTCCATGTTTCATATGCTAGTTTGTTAGGATCAGTACTTGCTCCCGTTCTGACAGGATAACGTTGTAGGTATACTTACCGAGGAGGAGTTGCTCTGTGATTCGTATTATGGAGTTACTGCCAAGGACCAGGCCTTGTCTTACGAGGATGTACCTGCGGGGAACCTCGTCTAGTTTGCGTAGTTGCTTGGGATATTAGTGTAGTCATGTATTAGACTACGTATTTTGTAACTGGACCTATATCCAGTTTTACATTTCAGACTTGTACTTGGACTTATTATTATATGAGACGACTTTTGTGTTTGGAGCATTTATGACTTTTATTTACTTATAGAACTGTTAGCACATTTAGTCTTATCTTGTTATCTCTAGAACAGCTTACTGCGCTTTATCTCAAGCGTAGGCTGGACATGACTCGGCCCGGTCCAACAATTTGGGTAGCGGATCATGACAGCATGGCTGATGACGGAGTACCGAGGGGAGGCCTCGGACTCGAAATGCATGCGAAAAGTGCACGTACGCGGAATGTGCACGTGGACGGGACGGCACCGATGTGAGGAAGGCACGCGGGGACGCGGATCATGCACGCAGGCACGGGAACTTGCTGGCCCGTCCGGGAGGTGGCGCGCGTCCAGGGAACGGCCAGCGGCTGGCGCGGTCGGGGAACGACGACGGGTAGCGCGGTCGGCTGCTGTGCGCACGGGGCACGCTGCTGGTGCGCGGGGCGTGTTGCTGGCACACGGGAACGACCGGCAGGGGGTCAGCAGCTGGGGTGCGGGGTCGCCGGCGGTTGCGGAAGGCAGCGACGATCCGGAAGGCGGGCGTGGGGACGTCAGCTTCTGCTCGACGTTAGGAAACGCCTCCGAGAGAGGTGTCAAAATGACCGGGGCAGCCCGGGGAGCATCCGGATGGGATCGATTTCGGGAATGGAGAAGTATGGAGGGAGGTGAGGTGAGGTGAGTTTGGAAAGGTAGTGAGGCTCTGAGAGTTTTCTGATGGGAAGGGGAAGTTTCTGATGATAAACGTAGGAGGAAAAGAGGGGTTACGTGGGGGAAGAGATCTGCGAAAGGGGCAAATTTGAGCGAGGACTGGGTCACTACAACAAAATATGGTTTCTGTGACATATAAAGTTGTCACAGAAGTTATGAAACTCATCACAACATATCTTCTGTGACGAGTACAGTGACGACTTACTTCCGTTACATATACCTCCGTAGCTAAAAGAAATAGTGATGACTAATATATGGCATCACAAAATATTTTCAACTGTGACTAGCAAACCTTGTTACTGTGGTGTCACAAAACATTTTCAACTGTGACAAGATTTTCTTGTCACTAATAGTATTCTTTACGTGACAACATACATCGGCACTATGAACGTTATAAGTGACGCACGATATTGTCATAAATAGCATCCTATTGTAAATAAAAATAAATAAATATTTTTTTTGATCCAATGTGATTCGAACACGCAACCTTTTAGTCTGGAATGAAACATCCTACCATTACACCACAACCCTTAGTTTGTTAAAGAATATATATATATATATATATATATATATATATATATATATATATATATATATATATATATATATATATATATATATATATATATATATGAATTTTATCATAATACTTTTTAAGTGACATAATACACCTTAAGTGACAAACTTACTGTTACAATTCTTTATGGATGTCAAAAAAAACACCTTAAGTGACAAGTATTTCACTTGTCAGATAGAACTTATTGTTACAATTCTATAACAAAGTCACAAAGTACACTTTAGGTGACAAAGATTTTAATTGTCACAAAATACAGCTTAAGTGACAAGTATTTTCACTTGTCACAACGAACTTGCATTGTTACAATTTTTTAAAAAATGTCACAGATTATATCTTAAGTGACAATAATTTTCACTTGTCATATAATACACCTTAAATGACAAGTGTTTTCACTTGTCACATAAATTTTTTTGTTACAATTCTTTAAGAATGTCATAGAATATACCATAAGTGACATGTATTTTCATTTGTCACATAAAACTTGTTGTTGACATGAGTCAAAAATTAAAATTTTATTTCAGTGACAACATTTTGTGACGGCCAATAAAAATTTAGTCACTGAATGATTTAACTGTGTGACGATAAGCAACTGTTGTCATAAAATCAAATTATGAGTGACAACAAAATTTACTTGTCACAAAAATATATCTTTCAGTGACAAATGTTACACTTGTAACAAATTAATTATCACGAAAATCCGAATTTCTTGTAGTGGTAGGTGGAACGGGTGGTTAAGTCAAATGGGTTTGGGTTGGTTAGGGGATAAATCTAATCCATGGGCTTAAGTTATGGGCTAACTAAAAAGGCCGCGAAAAAAAAATACTAGTAATAGTACATTGTCCTACAAAACATTTAATTAAATGGGTCCAAAATTCTGGGTTTTACAACCTTTCCTCATTAGAAAATTTTGTCCTCGAAATTTCAAGGATAAGGGCCGGGGTACAATCAAAATCACTTAGCCTTGATAAAAAAAGGGAAGTTAAATCATTGGGCATGATCGGATTCTAGGCATTATCACTAGGTACAATGATAAAATATAGGCACGATCAGAATTACCTAGATATGATCTGAGATAAAGTTGGAATATTATTGTGATCAAAATCATTTTAGGCACGAGTAAAATTAAGGTACGATTAAAATATAATCAAATGATCATAAAATAGGAGAAATCAAATGAGGTCTCGTAAAACAGAAAAGGCAAGAAAGAAACGAACGTCAACCGTTTATTAAGAAGACATAAAATAATGGAATCTTCTTAGATGAGGGACTAAAATTTTTAAATCAAATTTGAATGGGATATAAGGATTTATGACTCAAAAAAAATCAACAAGTTGTATGATAGTAGGATAACGAGGGTGATTAGAATACTACAACTATGATAGGAATGCAATCGAATGAGATATTTCTATTGAGGACTGAGTGATGATCAAAGGGGATAGAAAGAATATCGTATCACTATTTCAACGGTCAGAAGATAGGATATGCAGGAAAATGACTTACAAGATAACCACCTTATTAATACCCATGCAAAAAATCAATCTCTAACTCGCTAAACTAGTTGAACTCCCAGTATCTACCGAAAACTAATGCAGCTGCCAAGGTATTAAAACTAAATCTATTTGGAATCATAAATCATCTAAATCAAATTTTCATCCGTTGTTGTATGTAACTCGTATGCCAAATGTATTTCAAATTTCAAGTATTTCTCTTGATCAAATCATTTTACAAACATCAACTTTCAATTGTCAGCCATTCTTCCAAAACTGACTACATCAAAGTCACAATCTTCACTTGTCATAGTAAATCCTTAGAATTTTTTTAAAAGTTGATCCATGATCTATATTCGAGAATTTCCAATTCTTGAAATCAATTGACCAAATTATAATATCTAATCAATTTAGTCTTTAACCATGCACCTAACAATCATTCTCATCCAAACACATTAGCAAAAAATATCACAAAATCTCAATCATTCTTACCATAATTAATATGAGTCTCCAATGTTTGGTAGAAATTGCAAACTCAATTGCTCCTTTCCAAAGTTGCATGTCAATGGTCTTATCTCAATTCCTTACTGCTTATTCCTTCTCTAGAACCTATCATTCCATTGCTTGTGATATTCCTTTCATGGTTATATCCGTCTCTTCTGATACAGTAGTTATCTAATCATAAAAGTTAATCCCTGTCAAGTGTTTATTTACTTGATCATCATGTTCTCATGTTTATGTATTATCCAAATTCACTTCCTCCATAGGAGAACCTTCCCAAATCCTAGACTTTCCAAGCTAACTCTACCTACGTCTTCCTCTATCTTCCATAACTCTTTATTTAATCATAAAATTCAAAATCGTCAAATACCTTCATTTGTTTGAATGAAGTTTAGGCACTAGCGGATACTACTAACGGTTCTAACCCAAATAAGTCACAAGCTAAGATATACCACTATCTCAAGACTAGCTTACTCAAGGTATTCTTCTACCTTTTCTACCATTTAGCTGACTATTGATCCCAAAGATGTCCTTACTAGAATGAGATAGGTAACAATCTATATTTTTTCTGCATATAGCTATCAACTATATACATATAGGCATCTGTAACACCCCAGTCCCAAAATACGTAGGACCAAGTACGTGAACATGCCAGCTGCACATATACGAAGAATACTTCAATATATGGAATCTCTAAATATGCACATAAGCTGTAAATAAAATAATCACAGGCTAGAATAACATATCTAATCTCATCACAGCTCAACACAGAAGATAATAAAGTCCAAATGAATAAAGCAGAGTATCAAAAGATAGCGGGGTGAACATACTCACTCCAAACAGCTATAAAAAATAGTCTCACAAGATCGGATTCCAACCTCCACAAAATAGAAATAAAAGAGATGTAAAATAATACCCACTAATGTCTCAAATATAGAATAGACTAGAAATCAGTAGTGACTGCCTCATCATCGATGTAAGATAGCTCCAACGCCGCTCCGTACACATGTGAAAAATCGTCTAAACCTGGAGAGATAACCAGGTCCTCAGGGGACATAGCAAGATACAAGAAAACACCATGCCATATAAACTGTGATAATATAATAAGATAAAAAGGTATGCATGCAATCGGGTTCCTGGCCATTCTACTGTGAATATGCAGTTGAGATACAATCCTTCGACGCATGAGCCATGGCTGTAAATAGGATCGGCATAGTTCCCATAAAGGGCACCAGGGGCTTACGTCCATAACGCTCTGGAAGCGTTAGAGGGCACCATGTGCAAGGGGCTACGTCCATAACGCTCTGGAAAACGTCAGAGGGCGCCTGGAGCCTGCGTCTCCGGAGGAGCGCACAGGTAATCAGAGAAGTGCAAAGAAGCCCATACGTCAGGTATTATTCTTTCCACCCAATGCCTAGTATCATCATCTCCATGACTGATATGAACCTCTAGTAACTACCAAGTCTTCTAACATGCAATACTATTGGCAGTTACTCCTATCCGTCGCACGCTCCATACGTATCGGTGGCCAGCCGACTACGCAGAAACGTATCCTATATGTGGCTCACACCACATGATACAACAAGTGTCAAGGCCGTATGAGATATACCAATACCTCAACATCAATGGGTGGTCACTAGACTAAGTCAATGTAAGAAAAATAAATAAGACGAGTTAAACGACCGATAGAGTCGCTTGCACCCAAGTGTGACTTGGACGCACAGTTTAAATATCAAGAAACAAAATGCTGATAATAACAACTAAAAATAAGAAATATAATAATCACAGAATAAGGTGGCAAGGTATCTTGCCTGATGGTGCAAAGTGGCAAGTCCAAGTAATCACAATGTCAGCCAAGAAACGTCATAATCTCCAAACAACTCCGGACGCTGAAACAAACAACAAAATTGTACTCGGTGTAAAAGATATACCTATGAAACGCCTATCCAAAAGTCAAATTCTGGATCAGGGGCAAAATCGTAATTTTGGGTCAAAACGATGTCCGCCGTTGGACCCGCTTTGCACCGAAACGCGTGCCAAAGTCTACGATCTCTAAAGTCATCAAAGTACATGTCTACGGGTTCAGTTTGAGGAGAGGAAATCAATGGTATGTCCAATTTTGGATTCCGATGAGCCGTGTACAAATTCGTCCGTTTGAGTGGGTCGCGGGCCCGCCAAAAAATGGGTTACGATTCGACCTTCTCAGAATCGAACCAAACTTGGCACGCAGGACCAAAATTTTGATTCGGACTTGTTGGCACAAGTTTCGTCTCGATCCGACGACCGTACACAATGTTATAGGCAAGTTTGCAAAACGCCGATACGGGGGTATCTCGACGGATACGCGTTGGTTTCGTCACGCACACGCGACGAAACTGAGTTCCGTCAGTTACCACACATCTGCAACGTCCATACGCACCTTTCGATGCATATAGCGTGCGACCACGTCACCCGGTTTGTCGGGGCGTACGTCGTATCGGAGAAAATTCTGAAATTTTATATAAATTAACACAGGTTTTTCTCCAACTTCAACATCAGTTTATTTCTTACACGTTAATCGAAACAACGATCCAGAAGATGCGTTGTGATCTCGGTTATGTTGTCTTTTACTGTGTTGGATTAGTTGCTATATTACTTTACTGTACAGCAAGAAAATTGGCCGACAAGTTGTCGGTTTAAAACAGTTTTATAGTAGTACAGAAAATAGATTTTTGTTCAATTTCGTCTCGATTTTTCGAGCAATTCGATGGTTTGTTTTTGAAATCCACCTAGAGGATCTCGAAGAAGGTCAAGTCTACTTTCCAGAAAAATTTACGGATCGAAAATCGGTGCTACGAGTAAAAAGTTACGTCGTAGGGAAGTAGGGTACCTTGAGTGGGAAAACTGCTCCGTGGGTGACACGGGGCTGACTTCCGATGCTCCGTTCGTCGCGCACAAAACTCCATCGCTGGTGAAACGAACTCGTAGGCGAAGGGGGTATGATCAGCTGCAACTTTCGTTTTGGAAGTCTAGGGTTTTGAGGTTCGGGGAAAAATATGTATTTATAACAACTTGGTAGCAATACCTAATACTAATAGGTTTGTGAATAGGTGAACCCCACGGATTTGTGGGTCGCGCGAGCTTGCTGCTGTAGGCAGCAAGCATGGTATTGGAGTGGGGCCCGCCCACTTTAAGTGGGTGGGTGAGTTGTATTCTTTTTTTTACAACTACGATACATATATATATATATATATATATATATATATATATATATATATATATATATATATATATATATATATATATATATATATACACATATATACACATAAAAATCCTATAAATGGTAAATAAGTAACAAAATATATGTAATAACTGTAGGCTATATTTAGTAGCAGTAAAAATATCAAGCACACAATCATACGTATTATGAATATATCTATATTTACATACATATATTTTAATTACCACTTTAAGTCCAAATAATATAGAAAAATAATTTTTAAAGCACTAAAATAGTTAGAAAATATTGGGGGTTTACAGCATCCACAAGATGTATATCAACTATTTAATATATAAAGCTATCCACAACTATCTATAGCTTCCAAAATATGTAAAAAAAAATATGCAACGTACTAAAGTTGAACCAGGAAAGAGGTTGGGCCAATAGGTGTTGGAAAACAGTCCTAGAAAATCAAGTGGAATTCCTATATGAATCCTATAGAAATGATTTCTGAAAATTTAAACTAGTCGCTAAGGTTCTAAATAATCCAAAATTTAAACAAATCAAGACAACTCTGATAAAGTTATCAATGACGATATGAGACCAAACATGATATGTTTATAACGGGGATATAGTCTCAATAGTATCCAAAAACCATACATACCTGAAGTCACTTTACCTAGAGTTCATGCCCAGCCAGTGTACATTTGGCTGTAGTGAACCATTGGTTCTATGATTCAAATAATGATAGATCACCGAATCTTCTATCAACTTTATCCTTTGTTGATGGAACAACTCAAAAGGTCAGATATTGAGGACACAGTCTTAATAATATTCAAAAACCTATGAATGCCTACAACCACTTCACTTAGGGTCCATGTCTTGCCAGTGCGCTGTTGGCTGCAGTAAACTTATAGTTTTCATGATTCAGATAAATGGCTGCAGTGCGCAGCTGCCCCGCCATAATAGGTCAACGAATACTCTCTCAACTTTTTCTATAGGAATTCCAAGGAGCTTCCGAAAATTCAAACGAGTTCTAAAGTTTTAATTATGATAGAAAAGATGTAGATATCTGTTCTTCATGAATCAAGAAAATTTATCATGGTAAATATGTGTTCTAGTAGTTCTTGAGAATCAAGGGGGTTGTTGGAGGGGCGCGGATAAAAATACCCACCTGCGGAGTCCCGCTAAAGTCCCGCTCCTTCTGCACCATCGAATCGAGCAGAATCTGCACGGAGCCCACGCGATGCCGTGCGATCCAACAGCCAAGGAGGCACGGGGCTACGAAAACGGGGCTCCCGATCCGGACCCTTGTTGGAGAGTTATATTTAGTTAAGGGCTAATTACAATTTAGACCTTAGAATTTATATTATATTGGAGTTTAGGTCCTAACTTGTCCATTTAGAGAGCTTAACCAATGGATTTAGCCCCGTTTTGTTCGGTTCACTGTAATGTAATCGTAATCGCAATGTAATTAATTATTTTTTTATTTGATTACATTGTGATTACGATTACATTACAGTGTACTAAACGAGGTCGTAGTATTTTTGATCCTAAAGTGTACTGTAAGACTAGTTTCAGGGACTAAATTTTCTAAATGGACATGTCAGAACCTTAAATCTAAACTCGTATTAACTCTAATTAGCCCTTTACTTAATTATATATGAACAATTATATACTCAGTATGGATAATTTGTTTTACCTTCTAGTTGGTTGGACTAGGCTAAGTTAGTGATACATGTGTGCAAAGCAAGTGAGGAGGGATAATTTGTGTCAAAATTTTAAGACCCAATTATTTATAAAATCAAAATACAATTAACCCTAAAAATACTGGCTATGGAGTTTTTTTAATGTAACATCGTACAATATTAATATCACATTTTAATTCAGTCGAATCGATAAGTAGTTACTGTTCGCCGTCGAAAATGCGACAAGGTCTTTTTGATTGATAAACCTTGGTATTTAAATTACAAACAGAATAATATACAATGTAGGACTTAGACGTAGTCCTAGAGGTACACTTTTGCTTTTATCTGGGAACTGTATCGGTGGAGCGAGTGGTAATACGTTGACTCCGTTGACGATCTGATGACGATCTTGGACTCTCTGAAGGTCTGGATTGCTCTAGATGTTGGTGCGTTTTGAGGAGAAGGATAAGTGTCTATCTTCTCGTTTCTGTCTGTAGATATGATCTTTATTTTTTTGGAAGAAGGAATGATCCCTCTATTTATAGGCAGCAGACTGGTCTGCTCATGCATGTATATGTAGGATACGCCTGTACGTGGAAACGCCACATGGCTGATGATATGGGGCGCATGGACGATACGCCCTGAGTCGGAGCTGAATCTGCTGAACTGCTCTGTTGGGCTGCGGTGGATGTCACTCTCCGTTCCCGGAATACGTATTTTTATACATGTACAACTCATATATATTTATTTAATATTTATCATGTATCATCCTGTATTTAAATTCCTTTAATTTCATGTTAATTAATTATCTGCATTTTATTTTCTGCAATTTTATTCCTGTATTTTTATTTTCTGAATTTATTTACTGCTTTTAACTTCTCTGCTTTTAGTCTTGCTTATAGGTTCGGCCTAGGAGGGTTTTTCTCGGGTTCATGGTGGTTCACATGAACCGAACCCCACAAACCCCCACCTACCACCACCCCTTCCATTTAAAGCCCCCATCTCCTTCTCTCTCCTCATAAACTCTCTTTCACCATTACTTCTTCTTCTTCCTCATCACTCTCTCCACCAACCAACAGCAAGCAAGTACATCTTGCTTCTTGCTTCCCACTTGGAGAACCATTTTTATGGTTCATTTGTCTTCCTCTCATGATCCTGAGAGAGTTTAGTACTTAGCATCTTTGATTTCTTTGGCTTGTTTCTTCTAGATCTAAGTTGTTGTATTCTCGGTTGTTCATGGGTTTTGATCTCCCAACCTGGCGTGTATTCTCGGTTGTCCATGGGTTCTGAACCATGGGAACTTCATTTCTGGCTTGGAACGAAGGATTAGTCACGTACACGTCTTTACGTGTTAGCGTGAATTTTGAGTCACGCTCACGTTCTTACGTGCCAGCGTGAATTTTAGTCACGCACACGTCTTTACGTGTCAGCGTGAATTTTTAGTCACGCACACGTCTTTACGTGTTAGCGTGAATTTTAAGTCACGCTCACGTTCTTACGTGCCAGCGTGAATTTTGAGTCACGCTCACGTTCTTACGTGCCAGCGTGAATTTTAGTCACGCACACGTCTTTACGTGTCAGCGTGAATTTTTAGCCACGCATACGTCTTTACGTGTTAGCGTGAATTTTGAGTCACGCTCACGTTCTTACGTGCCAGCATGAATTTTGAGTCATGCTCACGTTCTTACGTGCCAGCGTGAATTTTAGTCACGCACACGTCTTTACGTGTCAGCGTAAATTTTTAGTCACGTACACGTCTTTACGTGTTAGCGTAAATTTTGAGTCACGCTCACGTTCTTACGTGTCTGCGTGAATTTTTAGTCACGCACACATCTTTACGTGTTAGCGTGAATTTTCAGTCACGCTCACATCTTTGCATGCGTGCGTGAATTTTTAGTCACGCTCATGTTTTTACATGCCAGCGTGACATTTGAGTTACGCACACATCTTTGCGTGCGTGCGTGAATTTCTTATCACTTTTCACGCTCACGTTATGAGTGCATGAATTACCCTTCACGCTCATACTGTGCGTACCAACGTGAACCACTTTTCACGCTCACGCTGTTTATACGCTCACTCCTACCTACTAGACTTGGCGTGACTTGTTGGCCTTAGCATAGACTTGTTGGCGTGACTTGTTGGCCTTAGCATAGACTTGTTGGCGTGACTTTCTGACCTGGGTGTTTCTATTTGTTCTATAATTTATTCATTCAATGGTGGCATGATAGTTCTCCTATTATATCGTTATGCTTTTTGCATGAACTCGATAATCTTAGCATGTTAATATTTTTAATACATATGGTTGTGTAGAACGTGCCTTGTGTCTTGATTGGTTTATGGATACCCAGTAAGACTGGAACTTAACCTTGAGAGTTATAGACTCGACCCCATTTAATACTAATTGACTTTCATGCCTTGTCACCATTGATAATAATGGTTATCTTGACTAAAATTGATCATGCGTTCCTAGTTGAAACTAAGAGACTGGCTAGTCGTCTTATTGAATTGAATGAATGCGACACGTTCATGTAATGAACTATTGAAATCGACTGGCTGATCCCGAATATTGACGTACAGGCACATGCAGGCTTCAATCTATTTATTTATTTATTTAATTATTTTTTTACAAAAGCAGCATGTGTACTTTATGGTCAAGGCATGATTACTTCGTGGTTAGAATTGATTGTTGCATTACGCTATGTAAGACCTATAATCTAGCCGCACGGGTATCGTTGTAAAGTTGCGCATATCGTACCCCGTACGAAAGTACTCATTTGAATGACCATGATCCACGGCATAGGATTTTACTCAACGTAGGGACTATTAAGTCAAATAAAATAATGATTGCATGGAGAGAATGGATCTCCGAGTTCTTACATGGCAGCCCTCTTGGGACTAGTAGTGCCCGACAGGCCGGCTGGTTCCCACAGATACTGTAAATCTGCCACACGGGCAGGGAGCGGTATCTGCTTATATTATTATTGTATATTGTATATTGATGACGGGCATCCCACAGGGACTCGTCTAATTCATGATTGGCGCAATTGATTGACTGGATAGACTAGCCTTGCTCGCACATGGTAAGAACTGAGGAATCCCTAATTGTATAATTCCAGGATAACTTGGGACTCACAATAACAAGCCGTAGGAGTTGATTGGCCGTTCAAGATAATTTGTTTGTGTACTGTACCTACTCTGTTGCCTAACTGAGATGATCAGAATGTCAGGACATGACGGGCCAACTTCTGTCCTTGTTTGGTTGGGAGGTTGGTTCGAAGTGTCGTGATGTTATGTGAATCCTAGTGGAAAGCAGAGATCTATTATTATATTCTCTTACTTACTGGTTTAATCCTTCATATCGTGCTTCCTTGTGGTACTTGCTATTAGAGGTCTAACCTCTCTGGTTTTGCATGGCCAGATTTAGAGCCGGTTCCCGAGGACTCAGTTTACTTCCACCTCCAAGATGGTCAATACTAGGGGAATGATCGCAGGAGGACTCGAGTGGATTCCTTACTTCACCGCTCGTTTTGTTATTTACTTCATACTTAGTCGTTTGGCACCGACATGTTAGTCGGATTGTCTTGTACTTATCTTTACATAATTGTAACTAAGTCAGACTGCAGCTGATAACAATTGTATATATATTACTATACCATCTGGCTATATTTTGTAAAGCCAGATCTCAAGAACATTTTGACTAAGCGTTTGGGACGCCTTATTGTTTTATCTTATATGTTCTCTATTTTTGCTTCTTGTTTGAATGATTGAGACAATAGATGTGAAATGACCATAGTAAGACTTTCATGTAGTATGCACCCCCTCGTCTGGTTAGACAGCATTGATCGTATTATACGGTATTCATCTACCCGTAATATGTAGCTGGCTGAGTCATTTCCTCGCTCTCCAGTGTTCTGGTTCTGGGGTGTGACAGTGGAGCTGACACATGGCAGTCGCAAGAATTCGTCTGTTGCTAGATCTTGGGTGGTTAGCACCAATTCTTGAGCAGAACTGAGTCAAAAGACACGTGGCGCATGTATGTGGCTCAAAGATCTCGAATTTTGTGGGAGGAATGATCTGTCATAATGTGCCTAGGATCTGGCGCATGGAGCGACTCGATCTATGACTTTTAGTGGTCACAGACAAGTCTGGAGGCTTCTGAGGCGCATGCAGAGCTTTGGGCGCATGGCTGTGGAGGCGCATGCAAAGACTTGGCTTCTGTCTTTTGGGATCAGGAGTAAGTCGGGGGCGCATGGCTTTTGAGGCGCATGCATATTTCTGGGCGCATGGCTGTGGAGGCGCATGCAGATGATCGTTGGCCATGTGGCAAAGCTGTAGCTGACAAAAGCAAGTAATGATGATGCTGACGTCGGCAGCTCTTCGTTTTCTGCAAAAGCTGTCAACTGCTCAGTCGTGTTGTTAACTCTGTCACATAGCATTAAATGCTTGCTGGGTGACGAGCTTCGTGTGGGCACATTGATCTGTGCTCCACTAGGCGCATGGGTCTATGTCCCATTAGGCGCATTTGGTATGGTGCGTATAGTGATGACGGCGCATCTGCCAAATGACGCATCTTCTTTGGCCCGTCTGTTGATTTCTTCGAGGCGTTTGATGGCTGTTTGACTTGGCTAAATTTGAAGAGGCATATTCATCGACATTAATGGCGATTTATTACACAGAATATGAGGAGACTATCACTTGGCTCATGGGCGAAGGTTTCCCCGCCTATAAATAGCTTTGTGAAGAGTTTTGTTTCTCATTTCACTTAGCTTTCCTTCATGGTGACGAACTCGACCGGTCCTCTGCCTTAGCTAGTTGACGATGAACTCCTTCCGAGAACGAAGATGTGCCGGGTTGGTATTTTTACCATCGATCCTGTTTTTGTACAAGCCTTTGAAAGTGCCTGTTGCATCCAAATATCGGGATCGTCGTGTCCCGACATAGGCTGAAGGTGCCTGTTGCATCCAAAGATCGGGATGGTCGTGTCCCGATTTTTGTTATACTGGAAGAGCCGCAGGTCGGGGCTGTCGTCCCCCGATTTGGTTAGGCTAGAAGAGCCACTCCTCCCGCTAGAGTGCCCGCATGCTGACGAGGAAGTGATTCGCTCTGACTATGCACGAGGATGCACCTACGCTGAGATGCTGGAATGATGCGCCTGGCTGTTGCATCAGAGTGATGCGCCTGGCTGTAGCTTTTAGGCTTTTTTTTCTAATAGAATTTTCTTTGTAAAAGATTTTTGGACATGTAATAGACTTTTGTCACGCCCCGCTCCCAGAATACGGCGAGCCGAGTACGTAACAGCATCCCCAGGCTACGCGATATACGAATACTCCAGTACTCATATTCGCGATTGTCGTCCGTAAGGTTCTAGGATAGGTTATCACAGGTCGTAACTTGCATAATAAAAATCAATATTAATCTAAAAAAGGACATTCTAACTATAAATAGAGAAATGGACTACTCTACCCAGAACAAATATTAACCCAATATAATTATATATTTATATACCTGAATTGATGATAAGAATATCTGATTTCAATATAATTGCCTTAAATCGTTACATATTGTTCTTGTTCTCCAGCTTCTCTCCAATGTACAATAGCAGCTTCTTGGTCTACAAATCCAGTGAATAATACTAGGTCGTCAAACGACATACAAGCCCTCAGTCAAGGTCGAGTAAATAAAATAAATAAATTGAGAATCTCTGAGATGATCGGATTCTCGGAATTCCAAAGTAAAGAGATTAAGAAATTAATTCAGATGGATTATAACGTTAACTTAAAATATGACTCTGACTAGATCTTGTTCTAGTGAATTTCCTCAGTGTTCGTCTTACGACTAAATCCTAATAATTCATAAATAACGACTACCGTCACAATCACAACAACTTAAATTCACTACCACAACCATAATCAAGTTTCCTATATGATGATGCAGTTTAGAGAACACATTTGGATCACGATCACTCTCTATTTTCCCGACAATAATTCCATTTACCCGGGACCAGGTGGTGTCTGTATTGGGTACGACGCCTTAGATCCGACCCCTCCATATCTTGTGAAAAACTTGTATGCGTTAACTTTTTAAATTCCGTTTTATTTTTGGAATTTATTGGACTGTTCTCTGTTGGTGAGCTAGGCCTCATCCCCCGACATCGTAAGGCCTTACAGATGCGGGACTACTGATCAGCTTTTACTGGTGTAATTATATTGCATGGATTTCGATGGTTGTGATCCAGTTGTTCTCTCCCACCCCATGATGCAACTACAAACACATACAATAGTCTATTGACTCCTAGGTCTAATATCCGATTCCAACTTGATTACCATCTCGTATGTCAAAGACAATACGCCATATGGTAATCTCTTGTTGGCAGGAGATTATCCAACTTATTACATGCCATATGGTAGTAATTGTTGGCAAGGAATCATTCAACTTATTTTACCATCTCGTGTGTCAAAGACAACACGCCATATGGTAATATCTTACAGATGCGGGACTACTGATCAGCTTTTACTGGTGTAATTATATTGCATGAATTTCGATGGTTGTGATCCAGTTGTTCTCTCCCACCCCATGATGCAACTACAAACACATACAATAGTCTATTGACTCTTAGGTCTAATATCCGGTTCCAACTTGATTACCATCTCGTATGTCAAAGACAATACGCCATATGGTAATCTCTTGTTGGCAGGAGATTATCCAACTTATTATCGTCTCGTGTGTCAAAACAACATGCCATATGGTAGTAATTGTTGGCAAGGAATCATTCAACTTATTTTACCATCTCGTGTGTCAAAGACAACACGCCATATGGTAATATCTTGTTGACTAGGAAGCTGGATTTAAACTTAGACTATTCAATTAGGTTTTTCTAATTCTAGAACTTTCTAAATTTGTCTAACTCTCGAAATTATTGAAAATTTCGGCAGAGTCTCCTTTGTATTTATTGACTCCAGAATTTTACAATAGATAAAAAATATAATAATCGGTTCGTCGACTCCTTCGGTGGAGCAACTCTCAACACCGCGGGACCACGCAATTAATATACGGATATGCCGACCCCTTCGGTGGAGTAACCCTCAACACCGAAAATCACACACAGTTTATATATTTATATCTCAATTGCAAAACAAAAACTTTCTTACCGATAACACAATTTACCTTAGCAACTAGCTCTTTTAGCAATTTAGCACTGATTCCGGATTAGCTACACAAATTCAACAAATCAATACAATCCATAGATCGTAAAGTTACACAAACACTAGATAACAAAACCATACAAGAAGAAGAACACCACTATTAATAAATTGTATATTAAAATATCTTATTTGTACGATATTGATCATTCTATATGGATCTTATTTGTACGATATTGATTAATATTGATCATTCTATATGGATTAGAATGAATTTTCCTTTATAGAAAATATTTTCGAACTTATCGACACTGGCTAGAATTTAGAGTGTTGTCTTTTTAGAAATTTCCAACGTCTAAGAGTATTAGGTTCAACTTGGTTTATGGTTTTACATGGCCTAGGCTAAATTTAAACCTCATATTAGACTATGGGCTGATAAAAAGAAAATTAAAATAACTTTAAATTTTCTAAAATATCCATTTTGAACAAATATAATTAAGCCTAGTTTATACAATGGAATTTAAATCTATTTGTACTAGATTTTATTTATATATAAAAATTAAGAGGATCCTACAATTTGTATACAAAATGGATTTTAATTATTATTGGGCCCCCTTTTTTGGCAAATCAGTCAAAATTTGGACCACTACAGTCGAGTTTTAATACTCTGATATTCTCCTAGAATTTCTCTTATGGCACTTTTATGGAATATATATATAAATATATTTGTAAAGTGGTTGTCACGCCCCAGAACCAGAATACTGGAGAGCGGGGGCGAACATAGCCAGCTACGTATATTGAAAGTGCAACCCACCTCGCTATACGGTTACGGCTGTCTTGATACGTGAGGGTTTAACTACAATCCATCAGTCTCCTATGGTCAATAACAAGCCTAAATGTCTCAATCTCAAGCAAGCAAGTAAAGTTACAAGATGTAAGATCGTCAAATATACAATAGTAAGGCGTACCAGACATTACATATTCAGCTGATCATGAAGCTAGTCGTTACAACATGCGAGGACTAGCAAGAGTTCAGTAATACATGATCAACCATAGGATTTTTCAATCATGCTACAGCCCGTAGGCAGACAGTAAATAAGGTATGCAATACGAGCTAACAGGTGCTCGTCGGCTAAACGCCTCAAAACTATAATTTTACAATATAGTGGGAGAGCCAAAAAATAAACCCACTCGTTGCCCTGGTTACGCCTGGTGGTCACCATCGGGCTGGAAAGTCGATAGATCCTCTGGAGCTGCTCCAAAATCTGGCCATACAAAACCAGCTGGGTCAGATCCCAGAAAGAGCAAGTGCCACAAAGGAGGCTTCACTTAAGAACTAAAACCAGCATATCAAAAACAAATATTGAAAGTAAGTATGAAAGAGCCTGTTAATAAAAAATAACAACAGTCATATTAGAGTACGAGGGAACCATTCAAGTAGCCAGGTCACAACCCTTAAACCAAACAAGGACCAGAGTTGTAAACCCTTCACCTGAATAGAACTCCGTCTCTAAATCTTGTTGGTAAAGTAAAACATAACGAGCATGACGCGGGGTGCAATAAGACAATAAACGAAGAGAGGACACAGAACTGCTCCGGGAGCCAGGTTACAACCCTTAAACCAAATAAGGACCGGGGTTGTAACCCTTCACCTGAACAGAACTTAGCATCTGATCTTTATTGTTAAAAAGTGACAATCATGTGATCATGCTTGCAATATTCGAGCACTGAATCTACACCATACAATCGCTCGCGGCCAATCAGTGACTACGGCTTTCTACATTAGCTAACTAGGGTTATCACAAGCCTTAGTTACTAGCAATATGCAATGAGATGTTCCTCCAGCCACAAGCCCTGCAGCTAATCCAGGTTATCCAGGCGACTTGGATTCATTAAGCAATGCCTCGTTATTTTCCATCTATCGGTGAATTTAGACATGTGCCCTACTCGTCGGCAGGCTACAAGTCCAACAATGGTGGCCAGGATAACGGGATCGCTTGTAACTGGGGAAATCTCTCATGACTACTGAATTATTCTAGTTATTAGCCTTAGCCATTTACAGTAGGTACCTCTGACCGTGGTACTCAGGGATCCCTGTCCTAGACATGATGTAAAACATTACCGGTTTATTTTGTACAAACACAATCACCCATGGTGTCCAGGCCATTCAATCTTGTCATGACATGCTAGTCGTCGCTACAGCATTCGAGATATATATCATGTCAAATTCACTGTCAAGAGTGTAGTGCCCCGCTCCGCGAAGGCACTAGATAGACAGAAAGATCGAATTGCTGGCCCTACAACAGAAGACGATTAATCTGGGTGAGTGGACAAAGTCTCATTTGCTGATTCGCTTACGCCTAATAAGAATCTGAGTTTTTGATTGAATGCTTTGTTAATAACAAGATGGTAATCATCGAGTATGCTTTAAGAGAATTCACATGTTGCCTCGCTAAGATATGAATGTTGCCTTGATAAAGAGAACCTTGTCATGCTAATAACAAGACGGTAACCACTATGTATGCTTATAAGAGATTTCACATGTTGCCATGCTAAGAACAAGAAAAGAAATAATCTGCATGCTAATAAGAAGACTTGTTGCCTGCTAATAAGAACCGATATGATGCTTGTCATGCTTGATTGGATAAGAGAAGACAAAAGAATCGAATTGAATGCTTGATCATTGCTTGTCCTTCATATATGCTTTGAATGCTAGACATGTACAGACGAACTTGTATATGTTGTAAAAGAAAAGAATTATGTAGGAGCTTCGGCTCTGAGATCACAGAAAAGGAAGAAGACAGAGTCATAGCTCTGTTGTTACAAGATTGATATAGAGAAAAGATGAATCATTGCCCCTCAAAGAGTTTATCTGCTAGATGTTGTATTCATGCATTGGTCTCGGACAACTTGTATACAAGGTCACTAGATCTCTCGACGGTTTCCAGGGCACTGGGAGCCGATCGGCCTAGGAGAGATTGTCTAGACATTACGAGGTGCAAGGGCCTCGGGTGTTGCATCAATGTCCTTAGCAACGAGCTGAACCCAAGAGTCACAGCGGCTAATCATGGGTTTCCCATGGACCATCATATAGATAAGTGTGGATTGGTGCAGAGCTGAACTGGAGAGTCACAGCTGCCAATCAGTCTGTATGTGTCTATCATATGTTTTGCTAAGAGCTGACGATGCAGAGACGAACAGGGAATGACAATGTTGGTTTTATAATGTTTATGCTAATCCTTGTCTTGTGCAGAGATGGACGGTCGGCTATGGTAAGAATCACTGAAAATTGATACACATGTATTGCTTGAGTTTGCTATATGAATTGCTTGAAAAGATTAATCTGTTACCAAGAAGTGCTATATTCTACTAAAAAAAAGATGTAATATCATGCTTGTAATCTGACCCTTAGAATGTCTTGAATCAAAGAAAAGATATGATATCGTGCTTATAATCGTCTGTAAGAGTTGCTTGATCAAAAGAAATGAATATGCTCATGAAACACGCTGCGCACTACACGTGAAATGAATAGTCATCGTGCTAGAATTGAATAGTCCCTTGTATGCTTGAAATGAAAGGAACTGTGGCTTTTCAAAGATGTTTTCAAAAAGAGATGTGAACTGACTCTGTATGCATGAAATGAATATAGGTAAAGAGTAGCAAGATCACATCACAAGAAACGTTTCTCACTAAATGAACAGTGATCGTTTCAGACAAATGTAGCTCTTTGTTCATAATTCACCAGTATGCTGATATACTGACCCACCATCAGTCTGCATACAGGTGCACTATGCATCGAGAAGGATAGTCCGAAGCGATAGCCCGAGCCTCATCCTCAGGAGCCAGAAATCAGAAGAGATGCCAAGAGATGACATCTGTTGCAAGAGTTGGTTTTATATATAAAGGGATGTAATGTATGGGAACGGGATCATTGTAATATGTAAAGTTTTGAGAGAATGTAACATTGTATCAGAGAGAATTGAGAGCTTGTAATCTGTTCGAATGAAATCAATAAAGAGAATTGTTTCTTGTTACCATTGTGTTCAATACTTGTATTCTGAAATATGTCCGTTGCTGCTTCAATTATCTGCGATACGTTCCGCTGCGTATTGTCAACCTTGTCTATCTTGTCTTGCATCAGGTCTTGGCCTTGTGCAAGCGCAACTTAGGCTTGCACGGCATCATGCCTTAGCGAGGACGGACGGTCTCTCAGAGTCCGAAGCGAGGACGAAAGGACTCTGCGGGATCGGGGCGTGACAGAATGGTATCAGAGCAACACGATCCTCTGGCCAATTTTGATTCAATTGAATTCGTACATGTTCCTCCGATTGAGAATTCCTTTTGCCTACTCGATATCAATAATGAGATGAACGTTCCATACAATAAGTCCGTAAATATGTTTATGATGCCGGCAAATATTTTATCTATTTGATTGATTGAGATTGAAATGCTTTATTGAACAAGAGTTTTGATATGATCTGAATCATCATTTCATGGATTGATGATGGCAAAGGATGAGGACTATTGCTGCTAAGGATATAGTAAGTTTCTCCTTAAGTTTCGAGGACGAAACTTCTTTTCGGTGGATAATTATGTAGTGTCCCGCTCCGCGAAGGCACTAGATAGACAAAAAGATCGGATTGCTGGCCCTGCAACAGAAGGCGATTAATCTGGGTGAGTGGACAAAGTCTCATTTGCTGATTCGCTTACGCCTAATAAGAATCTGAGTTTTTGATTGAATGCTTTGTTAATAACAAGATGGTAATCATCGAGTATCCTTTAAGAGAATTCACATGTTGCCTCGCTAAGATATGAATGTTGCCTTGATAAAGAAAACCTTGTCATGCTAATAACAAGACGGTAACCACTATGTATGCTTATAAGAGATTTCACATGTTGCCATGCTAAGAACAAGAAAAGAAATAATCTGCATGCTAATAAGAAGACTTGTTGCCTGCTAAGAAGAACCGATATGATGCTTGTCATGCTTGATTGGATAAGAGAAGACAAAAAAATTGAATTGAATGCTTGATCATTGCTTGTCCTTCATATATGCTTTGAATGCTAGACATGTACAGATGAACTTGTATATGTTGTAAAAGAAAAGAATTATGTAGGAGCTTCGGCTCTGAGATCACAGAAAAGAGAGAAGATAGAGTCATAGCTCTGTTGTTACAAGATTGATATAGAGAAAAGATGAATCATTGCCCCTCAAAGAGTTTATCTGCTAGATGTTGTATTCATGCATTGGTCTCGGACAACTTGTATACAAGGTCACTAGATCTCTCGACGGTTTCCAGGGCACTGGGAGCCGATCGACCTAGGAGAGATTGTCTAGACATTACGAGGTGCAAGGGCCTCGGGTGTTGCATCAATGTCCTTAGCGACGAGCTGAACCCAAGAGTCACAGCGGCTAATCATGGGTTTCCTATAGACCATCATATAGATAAGTGTGGATTGGTGCAGAGCTGAACCGGAGAGTCACAGCTGCCAATCAGTCTGTATGTGTCTATCATATGTTTTGCTAAGAGCTGACGATGCAGAGACGAACAGGGAATGACAATGTTGGTTTTATAATGTTTATGCTAATCCTTGTCTTGTGCAGGGATGGACGGTCGGCTATGGTAAGAATCACTGAAAAGTGATACACATGTATTGCTTGAGTTTGCTATATGAATTGCTTGAAAAGATTAATCTGTTACCAAGAAGTGCTATGTTCTACTAAAGAAAAGATGTAATATCATGCTTGTAATCTGACCCTTAGAATGTCTTGAATCAAAGAAAAGATATGATATCGTGCTTATAATCGTCTGTAAGAGTTGCTTGATCAAAAGAAATGAATATGCTCATGAAACACGCTGCGCACTGCACATGAAATGAATAGTCATCGTGCTAGAATTGAATAGTCCCTTGTATGCTTGAAATGAAAGGAACTATGGCTTTTCAAAGATGTTTTCAAAAAGAGATGTAAACGGACTCTGTATGCATGAAATGAACATAGGTAAAGAGTAGCAAGATCACATCACAAGAAACGTTTCTCACTAAATGAACAGTGATCGTTTCAGACAAATGTAGCTCTTTGTTCACAATTCACCAGTATGCTGATATACTGACCCACCATCAGTCTGCATACAGGTGCACTATGCATCGAGAAGGATAGTCCGAAGCGATAGCCCGAGCCTCATCCTCAGGAGCCAGAAATCAGAAGAGATGCCAAGAGATGACATCTATTGCAAGAGATGGTTTTGTATATAAAGGGATGTAATGTATGGGAATGGGACAATTGTAATCTGTAAAGTTTTGAGAGAATGTAACATTGTATCAGAGAGAATTGAGAGCTTGTAATCTGTTCAAATGAAATCAATAAAGAGAATTGTTTCTTGTTACCATTGTGTTCAATACTTGTATTCTGAAATATGTCCGCTGCTGCTTCAATTATCTGCGATACGTTCCGCTGCATATTGTCAACCTTGTCTATCTTGTCTTGCTTCAGGTCTTGGCCTTGTGCAAGCGCAACTTAGGCTTGCACGGCATCACGCCTTAGCGAGGACGAACGGTCTCTCAGAGTCCGAAGCGATGACGAAAGGACTCTGCGGGATCGGGGCGTGACAAAGAGTAAGCCACGACGTGCCACTATCATGTCATGTCATTTGTCAAAAGTGTACGACAACGGATCACCATCGTGTCATGGAACATATTTAAAATTAACATTTAACCTGGTATGAGCATATATGCAATAACTAAACATAAACAGGGTACAAGAGCTGTGGAGGAATCATGCGGCTCAGGAGACAGGGGCATAACTTCCACATACGAACTCCAAACGAGGTGCTCCAAAGATATTCGGAGAGGCAAGACAAAGATCTAAAACTTTCATGCTTTAAGTTTTTTGAAATTCTGGCTAAAAAATAGCTAAACTTGGCAAAAACAGTCATTCTGTGCACTTTTTACGCCAAAAATTTAATTCTGTGTAAAATACGCAAAATAGAAGGGTTCCCGCGTAAAAATTCACATTCTGGATACTATCCAGCATAAAATACGCATAAACAGGGTTCCCTGCGTAAAATTTCACATTATCCAGCGTAAAATACGCATAAACAGGGTTCCCTGCGTAAAATTTCACATTCTGGATACTATCCAGCGTAAAATACGCATAAACAGGGTTCCCTGCGTAAAATTTCACTCAGTCGACATAAAAAATTCAGAAAACTTGTTTTGGCCATAAAAACTTCATTTTAACTCGAAATGAGGTGAATCAAAAACCAAATTCATACGAAATTTCGTGCTCTTGCTCATGGAACTATTAGTTTTCGAAAATAACAAGTTTTAGTAGATCAAAACCAAGAAAAACTCTATGAACTTATGAAACCCCAAAGTTATAATGTAGATCTAGAAGAATCTATCCATAAAAATAAAAAACTCCAAGTTCTAAAGAGGGTTATAATCATGTAAAAAAGAGAATGGAATAATAAAACTTGAGATCCATCATGAAGCAAGTTGCACTTGCCTAGGGCTCTTGGGTGTGGGTGGAGAGGAGTAAATAAAGAATAAGAGTTATTGAAGTGATAATGAGGAGGGAGAAGAGAGTGGGATTAATAAATGGTGGGGGTGGGGGTAGGTAGGGATTTGGTTCATAAATAAAACCAAACCAAGCCAAACTGAACCGAACCAAGCAATAGAAAATGCTAAATAGACCAAGCAAGGAGTCATGCAATACGAGTCAAAATACGTACACGTATACCAATATACGTAATATGAACCACGGTCATTACAACTCTACCCACCTTAAAAGAATTCCGTTCTCGAAATTTAATTAAGAGGCAAGAGAGGCAAGGACAAGCTATAGTCAAGCAATCTACCATGCAATCATTCATTTCAAGCAAAGAATTTAGAGCGTAAGGCATAAGAAAGACATTATACCTTACGAGTCAAATAGGTCGGGATATCACGATCGGATATCATCCTCACGCTCCCATGTTGACTCACTCAAAGAGTGATGACCCCAAGCAACTCGGACTAACTTGATAGTCTTGTTCTTGAGTATCTTCTCTCTCCAGTCCAGTATGGACACGGACCTTTCCTCATACGAAAGGTTGGTACCAACAACCAACTCCGAATGATCCAGGATATGGCTCAGGTCCGGGATATATCGTCGTAGTTGGGATACATGGAACACGTCATGTACCTCACTCAGAGACAGCGGAAGAGCGAGACGATATGACACATCTCCTACTCGCTCCAGGATATCGAACGACCCTATATACCTAGGACTAAGCTTTCCCCGTACGCCGAAACGAATGACGCTACGGTTAGGCGAGATCCTAAGGAATACATGGTCGTCGACAGAAAATTCAAGGGGACGCCGATGAGAATCAGCCCAATGTCGTTGGCGATCTTGTGCAACGCGAAGATGATCTCTAACTCTCCTGACTACCTCAACTGTCTGAGTGATCATTTCTGGACCAAGCATCTGCCTCTCTCCAACATCATCCCATGTTAGCGAGGATCTGCACTTCCTGCCGTACAATGCCTCGAACGGTGCCATCTGGATACTGGCTTAAAAACTATTGTTGTACGAGAACTCCACCAGGTGTAGGTGATCTTCCTACGAACCACCTGTAGAAGCATAGAATTTTAGGACCAGAAATCATATGCGCCTAAACATCACATGCGCCAGGGAGCTCAGAGGAAGTACTTGGCACAGCAAAGCAAAAGTATAGACATTAAAAGAGGATTTTTATTTCATATAAAAGTCTATTACATGTCTTAAAAAGAGCTGTACAAAGGAGAATTTCTACAAATAAAAGACCCTAAGTCTACAGCTAGGCACAGCAATCACCATGCGCTCTCAAACAGACACATCTCACCATGCGCTCTCAAACAGGCGCATCTCGCCATGCGTTCTCAAACAGACGCATCTCGTCATGCGCTCTCAGCCAGGTGCATCCCTTCAGCGGCTCAGTTATGTGCATCCCTTCAGCAGCTCAGTTATGTGCATCATCAGTTATGTGTATCCCTTCAGCGGCTCAGTTATGTGCATCCCTTCAGCGTCCCAATGGCGCATCGTGAAGTCTCAGCATATACGCCATCAAATGCTTTGACTAATGAAGCATTTATTGAGCAGAACGAGGGTGGCAATCAACCCTCTAGCTGGAGGAAGAGCTCCCCAAACCAAGGAAGAGGAGAGCACCACAATCAACCTGCGGCTAAAGGAGCAGCTTTCAACCCAACCAGAATGGGCAACACCCACTCTAGCAGGAGGAGGAGCTCTTCTAAAGCCCAAGGAAGATGATCGGGGCACTGCAATTCCGATATGTGGCTTTTCCGGTATAACGGAGACGAGGCTCGAGCATCCTGATCTTTGGATGCAACAGGCACCTTCCGTCTGCCTCAGAAGCCCTTGACTCTGACTTTTGGATGTAACAGTCACCTTCAAGTGCATCAATGAAGACAATGCGTCACATCTTCACCCTCGGGAGCATCTCATCAACAGAATATGCTCGAGCAAACAAGTTTATTTTGGGAGGACATGAGAGAACGAGAAGCAAACCCTCTCCATGCCACTATTTATAGGCCGGGCAAATCAAACCCATGCGCCAAGTGGCTGGCTCTCCGAATCCCGTGCAATGAATTTGCATTGAATGGTGATGAACCTGACGCTTCGAATTCAGCCAAGTCAAAGACGACTATTTAAAGCACTCGAAGAACGTAACAGTCGAGCCCATAAAGACGTGTCATGCAAAGCGGATGTGCCGACCAGACCGCGTATCATACTGACGCGCCCATCAGCCTCATAAGGATGCACCTCCATGCGTCCCCATGCGTCCAGTGGAACGCCGATCGATGCGCCCACTCAACATCCCATCACCTGTCAAGAACATTAAATGCCGAAGTCTGACAGAGTTGGCAGCACATCCCCCGAGGACTGAACAGTTGACAGCTTTTTCAGAAGACGAAGCGTCGCCGACGTCAGCATCATCATTGCTCCCCTCCGACGGTTACAAGCCACGTGGCCGCCCAACCATTTTGTATGCGCCACCGCAGCCATGCGCCTAAATCTCTGTATGCGCCTCAAAAGCCGTGCGCCTCAGACTTTTCTCTGATCCCTAAAGACAGAAGTAAAGTCACTACTGAAGCCCCGCATGCACCTCAAAAGCCATGCGACCCGACTGGTTCGTGACTCCTAAAGGTTACGAGCCAAAGCCTCCTTATGCGCCCAATCCCAGGCGCATCCTATCAGATCACTCCCCACCAAATTTGAGATCTTCGAGCCATGGACCTACGACACGTGTCCTTTGACTTGATTCAGCCTATGAAGGGGTGCTAATCACCCAAGATCTCAGCAACTGAAAGATCCTCTCCATTGCTACGTGTCAGCTCCGTCGCAGTCTATGACAGCAACAAGAAGGGTTTAACTCCTCAATCAGAGCGCATCGCCCATGTGCCTCCATCAGCAACCACCACGTGGCGTCCCTGCGTACAGGCGTATCCTACATACGCGCATGAGCAGCCAGCCTGCAAAGCTATAAATAGAGGGATCACTTCCTTCTTACACACACACACATCGCACAACCACCAACAACATATAGAGAGAGGCAGATACAGACACTCGACGTCTTCTTCCTCTCCGCAAGCTCCAGCACCCAGAGCAACTCAGACCTTCAGAGAACCGAGAACCGTCGTCAGATCGTCAACGGAGTCAACGCATTACCACTCTCTCCATCGGCACAAGGGACCCAGATAAACAAAACTGTACTCCTAGGACTACATCTAAGTCCTACATTGTAACACTGTTCTATTTGTATTAAAATTACATCA
Organism: Iris pallida; assembly: GCA_029216955.1. Taxonomy (NCBI): domain Eukaryota; kingdom Viridiplantae; phylum Streptophyta; class Magnoliopsida; order Asparagales; family Iridaceae; genus Iris; species Iris pallida. The sequence continues at coordinate 794,135 of JANAVB010016796.1, read as the reverse complement.
AAAGGTTTTAATGGCAAACAAGCTGGCGACTCTGCTGGAGACCTCTTTCTCCTCCACCGAAAAAGCTGTGTCGCAATCCGACGACGTGAAGGTAGGCTCCTCCCACAAGACGCTGGTCGTACGCCTCAATCAACAGGCGTATGAGGAGTTCATCTCTGAAGGCAGTGCGAGTCCTTCGAAGCGGCTGCTGAAGCCGAAGAAGACTCGCCAAGTCTGGGTGCGCAAGGTCGACGCCTCTGGCACCACTACCGAAGGGGATGCGCTAATGCAGCTCTCCCTTTCTGCTGACGTCCTCAGCAACCAAGATGCGTCCACCGGTACAGCGCATCTCTCGGGAAAACATGCGGCTGACCATATTCCCCAGCCATCTCCCTCTCAGGCAAGAAAAATACGTCGACGGAGCAGGGACGCAGCTAATGCCCCGCGCATCACCTCTGATGCGCCACATAAGGTCTCTATCTTTGACAGACTCACTCGCTGTAGTGGCGGGAAGAATTTGGACTCTGAGTACTATGCGCCCCAGTAGGCTGGTACAAAGAAGTCCAAGGCAGCACGGGCCATGCGCCTCAAATATGCTATGCCGGCAGCAAACCAGAAGCATGCGCTCACAATCATACGCGCTGCTGATGGTAAGCTGTATAAGGTCGACTCGGGTGCTTCTGGCTGGAAATGAGTCGACCTTCAAAGTCCTTGTCTTACTTGGGCGCATTTGTTGCGTTCGCAACCAAGTCGAGCAAGGCAAACCCTGTGGTCATAAACTCCCGTGCCTCCACTGGTTGTGCGTCTGAGGTTCGTTCAAGTCACCGTAAATGTTGTTCCCCCACTACTGATCTGAGCGCCTGTTTGGTGTTGGATCAGGGGGCACAGCATTCACTTGACCACCCCGGCGCTTGGCCTTGCCATGCACCTGATAGGGGTGCGAAGGTGGCACTCTCCTCCAACGATCTGCGTAACGTGATCACTCACAAACGCCGGTCAGGAGAGTCGAATGACAAGCACAATGCGTCCCTCACAGGGCACGCCTGTGCTGTAGTCACCATCAACTGTTGTTGCAGAACAACAGTCCCGCCACCAAGGCAGTCGGTGTTCCAGCGGCTGCAATCATCAACACCTCTCCGACGTCGCCTCGGAAAGAAGGTGTCAATTGAAGAGGAACCAGAACTTAAGGTTGCTTCATGCAACATAATCTTTAATTCCTCGTCAATCCGAAAGGCGACTGGTCATTCCTCGTCCTCGTCCAAGAGCCAGCCAAGGAGAACCAAGACAACTGTTCCATCCTCTAGAGTGTTCGAAGGCACTCGGGGGAGAAAGAAGATCCTGGAGGAAGCTGAAGGTAGTCAAACCCTTGTTGATCCTTCTTCTGAAGACGAAGATGTCCTCCAGAGCACAGCTGGGGTGGATCTTCATCCTGGAGACGAAGTCAGCCTCTCGGACGTAGCTGGGGGTAGTCTGGCCCCTGTGGACCTGCGCCTCGAAGACGAAGAAGTCCTCTAAGACAGAACTGGAGGTAATCAGGCCCTCGTGGATACTTCTCCCGAAGACGAGGGTGTCCTCCAAAACATAGCTGGGGGTAGCCAAGACGAAGCACCAGGGAAAGTTTTTCCCCTACAAGAGAGCGAGCCCGAAAGCGAAGCCTCAACTGATCCATCCGACTCCAGCCGTGTCATGACAGTATACATGACTGGGGGTGATGCCGAGCCAGATGCGCCACCAGCAGACCTCGTCCAGCGCATGGATACCTTGGAGGGAGGACTCAAAACCCTCTCTGCCTTCATGCAAATACTGACTCAAGCAGTGTTCGAGATACGGTCCGCTTTGGCCAGGGCACCTTCTACCGGTCCTGACCCAGGGGCCAATGGAGAATCAAGTGTACCCCTTCAACGGGTATCCTTGGATACGGATCGCCGCGAAGCACCTCGGACGTCGGAGCCATCAAATGCTCAACTCCAGGCTGTACCACCTTTCCCGACTCCCAGCTCCACGGAAGACGTGGTGGAGATGATCAGGGACTTGCGCGAGCGCTTTGAGTCCAAGAACAGACAAGAGGAGCGCCAGAAGATGGGGATCCCCCAATCCTATCCCCTTGAATGGAACAAAGTGGTTTATCCTCCTAAGTATAAACCACAAACATTGACGTCGTACGATGGGAAGGACTCTCCGCGTCGCTATCTGACGTACTTCCAGTCCCAAATGGGACATCTCCCGAAGGAGGACGCACTACTCACCAGCATATTTGTCGGGGCACTGAAAGGAGTGGCATACGACTGGTACTGCAGCCTCCCCGATAACTCTATATCTTTCTTCGACGACTTGACGCGTCTCTTCCTCAACCGTTTCTACGACGGCGGAAAGGACATGACAATGACGTCCCTCATAGAGATACGCCAGAAGGAGAAGGAAACAGTTTGAGTATTCATCGAACGCTTTCGACAGGCCTGCTTCAGACTGCCCCCGGGCATGCCAGAACATACACTCCTTTCCTCCTGCAACGTGAACATGCTGTCTGCAGTCAAAATCAGGCTCAACTCTACTCCTCCTCCCGACTGGAGTTCCTTGATCATCGAAGCCGAAGCAGCAGAAAAGAAGGTGTCCAATACTCGTCTTCTGGGAGTTAGTTTCTGTCACGATCCGCATCCGGATATACGGGTACGAATACGTGGGCCACGCCCAGCCTACGCCGCGGTATCGGCGGTAGAATGCTGTCAAACATACTATACTAACTACAACATCTAAGAATCCATAACTAGAAATGTACTCATATCACATCACGAAACTAAGGAAGATAAGACAAAAAATAACAACAATATTACTAGAACAACTAGAATCTACAATGATCATAAGATAGGAAGATAATGAAGGAACAACAAGACTAACTAAGGAATAACTACCAGGCAACTCACATAGAGGAACAGTGTGAACCACCTCAGCTAGAATCATCCTGCAGTCCAACAAATATGGCACAACTACTCCTAAAATTTTGTCAACATATCCAGTCAGGATGGAACGAGCACAAATCTCAAATAACAGTTTTAATTAGACGATATTGAAAATGTAGCAGTAAATAAAGAGAATATACAAGGAATCATGAAATGTACATGTGAGTATCATGGCAAGGTAAGCTGTAAATCTAGAGCTAGAACAAGGCAAGTAAAACTGATCATGGCATGTACAAGAATCAAGAATCATCTGTCTAAGTGTGTGAGTACTAGTTTCAACATGTGGCCGGTTTGGGTCTGCACAAGGTCTAATGATCAGCCAATCCTACGTGGAGTGTAGGATTGGTAGCATTCAAGGTCTACAAGAATAAACAAGGTGGATAATGATCACACATCTACACTAATACTCCCCATCCCCGACTAGTATAGTGGATCCAACCATGACACATCATGACATGCGATTCTCCGAGAGGGTAGCTAGCCTTCGCAGGAATCGTGTCTATACAATGCACAAGGAATAAGAAAGACTTGCACAAGATATACCAAGGAAAGCGAGGAATAATATCTCATGACGGGATCCAGGGAAATACCAATCCGTGTGAACAATGTGTCAAGAGAACAAGGGTATCTACACTAAATACAAGAAACATAAACAATATCATAAAACAGAAATATTATCAGAGAATGTACTCGCCTGAGAACTGGTGGAATATGTCAACTGGTCCAAGAACAGTGCCTCGAGGACCTATAGGTGGAATACTGTATCAATATAAGGGTTTGGAAGTAAAATCAAGTTATGCTAAGTCAACTAGGTCACAAGAAGTCAAACTAGGTCAAGGCAAGTCAAACTAGGTTAATCTAAGTTAAGGGTTGACTTACAGTTGACTTTTTGTCGACTGGTCAACTATGGTCAACCCTAGGTCAACTCTAGGTCAAACTTGACTAACGTTGACTAATAGTTGACTTTGGGTCAACTGGTCAACTTCGGTCCAGTTCTAGTCAATTTAGGCTACGGTTGACTTCCGGTTGACTTTTGGTCAAAATAGTCAAATGTGGTCAACCAAGGTCAAAACTAGTCTAACTTAGGTCAAATGTTGACTCTACTTCGACGTTCAGTCAAAGTAGTCAACCAAGGTCAAACTGGGTTAAAGCTAGCCTCTACAACCATCTACAGGGTCAACACAGTTTCCCCGCCTTTGAGGACAAGGGGAAACGGCCTGCAGCCAACAACCCCGGACGAGAGACGAAGGGGAAACAGGCGTTGACTGTCAATGCCTCCAAAGGTGCATCAGCACCTACTCAGAAGCCTCCACTTGCACCAAGGCCAAAGGAGGTCTATTCTTTCAACGATGAAGACACCCTGCAACTCTTTGAGATACTGAAGCAGGGTGACAAGATCAAATTATCGGACCCGAAGCGTCCCGACGAGGTTGGAAAAGTGGACAATCCGAGGTACTATCACTACCATCGGTTTGTCGGACATCCAACTAAGGGCTGCTACGTCCTCAAAAACTATATCCAGTGCATGATCAATGCGAATGTTATCTCCGTCGACTACGAGGAGAAAACGGTTTCGGCTAACCTGGTGTCACTCCAATTTGGCACCTTGCCACCAACCACAACGCAAGATGGCGTCGTCCCCATCCCTAAGGCGACAATGGAGGTGGTTAACTTACCACCTACTTGTGACAACGTGAGTGGACTCATGCCGCTCACCACATCTCGGAGAGAGGTCTTATGGGTTCACCCTGAGCTCGTCTCCGAGGTTACTCAACTGGAGGTACGCTCTGCCTCCAAAACTAAGGACAGGAAGATCAAGTCTTGCCGTACGATCTCTTCCTCTGCGGAAGAGGCACTTCCTGTACAGACGCGTTCACATCAGAACGCCCAACCCGACGAAGCTGCCATCGAGGTGATGCCTCCTTGCACCGTCCCTGCTGTCCAGAAAGAGGGCCCATCTAAGCCCCCAGCAGCCAATAAGCAGAAGCATGTAGAGGCCCATTTCGACAAGCCTCTGCGAAAGGAGAATACTTCAGGGCTAGCCAAGCCCCACAACTTCGACATACTGGCACAACTTGCCAGTACTCCTGCCCGCCTATCTCTGTTTGAGCTTCTTCGCCTTTCCAAGGACACTCGTGAAGCTCTCTGTGAAGCCCTGAAGGATGCTGAGTCCTTCATCAGTTAGGTCAAGCAGCCTGAAGATCTTCCGATTACATGTGCGCACTGTTATTGTACGGATGAAGTTATCCCCAACATAACCTTCACCCAACAAGACATGCTGCTCAAGCACAACCGACACAACAGGCCTCTGTATTATACAGGGTATATCGGTTCCGTCAAGGTAAAGCGGATTCAGATCGATCCGGGGTCGTCCCTCAGCATCATCCCGAAGACGCTGCTCTCAACACTGGGGATCCCAATGTACCGATTGGCGCCTTCCAACACAACAATTAGTGGCTTCAATGCAAGCAAAAGCGAGCCGCTGGGCAAAATACGGCTGAAGTGTCATATTGGTAACCTCAGAACTGAGGTCACTTGCTATGTCGTGGACGCTGACGTCAACTACAATCTCCTACTGGGTCGCCCGTGGCTGCATGAGTACATGGTGATGCCATCTACACTCCACCAATGTATGAAATACGCGTCCACCAATGACATCATCCGGACGGAGTTCGCGGACATTGACCCGTTCAAGGGGGTTGAAGCCTACTTCATTGATTCTACCTTGTACAAGTCGTCCGACGAGGAGGAAGCCAATGATGCTGACGATGAAGCAGAAACGGCAGCAGAGCCCGACATGGAGCCAGAGATGATTACCGACGCTCCTTTAAAAATTTGACTCAAAGGGAAGTCGCCTCAGACGTTGCCTTCCATGAACATCAAGCTACCTGGAAAAGCACCAACTACTCCAGGTAGAACACCCACTGAAGCTCCCTTGAAGATACGGCTCAAGGGAAAGCCACCTCAAACATCGGCTCCCCTTGTGGCAAAACTACAGGAGAAGGCACCAATCACTGAAGGCGTAGTTGAGGCACCTCTGAAGGTGCATCTTAAGGGCAAGCCGCCGTAATCATTCGTCTCATCCAAACTGCCGGAGAAGGCCCACATAGCCCTCTCGGACCCCAAGATCAAAGCTGTGGTGGACTCTCCCGATCCAATCCCAGTACTCATAGATGAAGAGCTAGGGGAATATATCTCTGATGATGTAGATGCACCCTCTCTGGACAATGTAATCCCGCGGGACAAAATCTCGTGTTTCATCAATAATAGAGTATCTTTTAATTATTCTAGTCTTCCACATTGGAATGCCATGTATATATTAGATAATGCTCTACGGTCGTTGCAAACACAAATAACGAACGTCCATCATGTAAATTGAGTAGTCCCGTCCCAAGGGGTCTGTTTTGTAGTTCCACCGCAAAATCGAGACGAAGAATCCATCATCTTCGGCAAAGTTGAGCGTCATTAAGACCTTCCGCCACTCGAGCAAGAACCAGATACCGGCAGAATACAAGTCTATCGGTACACGGACAAGGCAAAGTACCTCATCCAAAAGATGGGTTACGACCTAAAAAGCAACAAAGGCCTGAACTACGGCAAGGGTCGACGTCTTCCTCTCCGGCTTCCAACACCTAAAGGAAAGCCGCAGGACTACTATCATCGAACTAGATGGGGGGTGGGCTATGTCACGCCGCCGTCAACTCCAGAGAGTTCGGAGGCAGAAGAAGTAGAACATTATCATTCATCCGAAGCATCAACTTGGGATTTCGATACCAGTATCGGATCAGTCTTCAAGAAAGTGCTATCAGCCAACATGATATTTGTACAATCTCAAGAAGATGAAGGCGAAGACCAAATGCCAGAATTCTTCGAAGAAGAACCCTGGGCTCAATGCCTAGGAGAACAGTGGAAGTCTCGTTTTGAATTACGCGAACCCCCTACCGAAGACGAAGTCGAGCAGATCGACCTTGGGGATGGATCTTCTTCCAAACCCATCTTCATCAGCAAAAGCCTAAAAGAAGAAGATCGGGAATCTTTAATCCAGCTGGCTAAAGAATATATCGATGTCTTCGCCTGGAGCTACGAAGATATGTCGGGACTTGATCCCTAGATCGCGATGCATAGGCTTAACATCTTACCTGATGCCAAGCCTATAAAGCAACAACATCGACGTTTTCGTCCTAACATCATGAACGCTATCGATCAGGAAGTAGACAAACTCCTGACCAGTGGGTTTATCCGTGAAGAACAACACCCGGATTGGGTGGCCAATGTCGTCCCTGTCACCAAGAAGAATGGAAAGATACGAGTCTGTATCGACTTCAGGGATCTCAACACTGCTTGCCCGAAGGACAAATTCTCGCTTCCAATCACCGACGTGATGATTGACAACACATGTGGCTTCGAACGCATGTCTTTCATGGACGGGTATTCGGGCTACAACCAGATCAAGATATTCCCCGATGACGCAAAACACACGTCATTCAGGACTCCGAAGGGCGTCTTCTGCTACACAGGTTGCCCTTCGGCTTGAAGAATGCTGGTGCGACATACCAACGAGCTATGAGCACCATCTTCCGTCAGCATCTTCGCAAGACAGTCGAATGCTATGTTGATGACATCGCAGTCAAGAGCCATCTCAAAGGAGATCACCTACAAGACCTTAAGACAGTCTTCGATCTCATGCGAGCGCATCAACTCAAGATGAACTCCGCTAAATCCTTTCTTGGGATTTCTAGCGGAAAGTTCTTGGGCTTCATTATCACAGCGAAACGCATTCATGTCGATTCCGAGAAGACCAAAGCCATCCTTGACATGGACCCTCCGAAGAACCTTCGAGAACTTCGAGGCCTGCAAGGGCGTCTGGCATACATCCGGAGGTTTATAGCAAACCTTTCCGGGAAATGTCAACCCTTCACCCAGCTCATGAAGAAGGGGGTCTCTTACGTCTGGACAGAGGAATGCCAAAAAGCTTTCGACGACATCAAGGCTTACTTAACGAGCCCGCCAGTCCTTGTGGCACCCGTCGACGGCAAACCATTTCTACTCTACGTCCGTGCCATAGATCATTCCCTCGGTGCTCTGCTTGCTCAGAACAACGATACAGGCTATGAGAAAGCTATCTACTACCTCAGTAGAACACTGATCGGGGCCGAACACAGGTACAACCCCGTTGAAAAAGAGTGTTTGGCTTTGGTATTTTCCATCCAGAAGACTCGCCATTATGTCTCGGGCCAGACCATTCATGTCATCTCCCGAGTCAATCCACTCAGAGTTCTCATGACGAAGCCAGGGTCATTAAATTCTCGGCTAGCTACATGGGCAATCCTGCTGACGCCATACAACATGGTGTTTGTTCCACAAAAAATCGTCAAGGGTCAGGCTCTGGCCGACTTTTTAGCTGCACACCACATCCCAGAGTCTTCAAGACTCTATGAAGATATCCCGGATGAGGTCCAAGAATCAAACGTCACCGAAGAAAGTGCCGTCTGGCGGATGTTTTTCGATGACGCTTCAAGAACAGGCCCCAAAGGCCAAATCATCGCAGGTGTGGGGGTAGTCCTAGTCTCCCCCGATCAGCTGATCATACAGCGTGCCTACTCCCTTTCGAAGCCGTGCTCCAACAATGTTGCCGAGTACAACGCTCTCATCATGGGACTCCAGCTGGCACAACAGCTGGGGGTGGATCATTTGGAGGCCTACGGCGACTCAAAACTCGTCGTTAACCAGGTCAGAGGGCAATAAAAAGTTCGTCATGAAGATCTGATTCCTTACCATGAAGTTGCATTGAATATCATTTCAACCTTCACCAAGTTCTTTATCGAACATGTACCTCGTTTACAAAATCTGGAGGCTGACGCTCTGGCTGGCCTCGCAGCCTCATTGGCTGCACCCCTCGGGACTCAACACTACGTCACGGTAGTTGGTCGAGACTTGGTCTGTCCTAAGAACAACCTATGCTCACAAATGGCCCATTCTATATCAACAAATGCTGGTGTTAATATTCGAGACTGGAGATTCCCGTTCATCGACTTTGCTGTCTACGAAATTCTCCCGGAGGACCCGAAAGAAGCCGTCTCAGTCAGGAGGCGCTCCCTTTGATTCTATTACGATACAGCTACTAAAATGCTGTACCGACGCTCCTACGATGGACTTCTCCTTCGATGTTTGTCCAATAAAGAAGCAGCCGAAGCCCTTCGAGAAGCTCACGATGGAACCTGCGGGGCCCATCAACCTGGCCCTAAGTTGCAGGATCGACTGCGACGCATGGGCTACTACTGGCCATGCTAAAAAGTGCCATGCGTGCCAGCTTCACGCTGACTTCATCCATACACAGTCAGAACCACTACATCCTACGGTCGCCTCCTGGCCCTTCGAAGCTTGGGGCATGGACATTATAGGACCGATCACCCCTCCTTCATCGAGGGGACACCGCTTCATCCTAGCCATCACCGACTACTTCTCCAAATGGGCAGAAGCAGTTCCACTGGCAGAATTGAAAAGCTCCAGGGTGGCCAGCTTCATCAAGCACCATGTTATCTACCGTTTCTGGGTACCTCGGAGGATTATCTACGATAACGGTCCTCAGTTCATCAGCCATGTTTTCAGCAGATTTTGTGACAAGAATCGCATTCAAAATGTGGCATCAATCGCCTATAATCCGACAGCAAACGGATTGGCCGAGGCATTTAACAAGACTATCGTCAGGCTACTCAAAAAGGTTGTGTCATCCAACAAACGCGACTGGGACGAAAAGTTCGACGAATGTCTTTGGGCCTACCACACAACGGTACGGACCCCGACGGGCAACACACCATTCTCTCTGGTCTACAGAAGCGAAGCGGTAGTGCCTCTTGAGATCCAGATACCCTCACTCTGTGTAGCAATCACAAATCAACTCACAGAAGAAGACAATCAACGTCGCCGTCTGCGAGAATTTGAGGCACTTGACAAAAAATGTCTCCTAGTCCAACAACGCATCGAACTCTATCAAGCCCGTATATCACAGGCTTTCAACAAGAAGGTCAAGCAGAGGACTTTCCAAGTAGGCGACCTGGTTCTGGCAGTCAGGAGGCCGATGGTGTTGACTCACAGGACATCAGGAAAGTTCGAGCCCAAGTAGGAGGGACCTTTCATCATAGAGACGGTATACTCAAATGGTGCTTACCGCCTCACCAAACCCAATGGGGACTTGTTCATAATGCCCATCAACGGCAAGTTCCTAAAGAAGTACTACTCTTGACATCCTTCAGACATGTACTTCTATCTTCACCCAACAAGGGAGTCTGTGGACCCAATCATCAGGGCTCACATACAATTCCCTTCCACAAAATCTTACGCTTCCGGAACCCAGCTGTTCTGTGGCATTCTATCCTCCAGTAGAAGGACAACCACGTCTACATTACCTCTGAGTTATTCCCCTACACCCTACAAAGCGAAATCTTATGCTCCGTAAGACTACGCTACCCATCATGTTTACCATGTCCACATTACCTCTGAGTAAACATCCCGTATAGACAACCCCTGCGTTGTCGTATATTGATCGCAGAACTTCCACGTCCACATTACCTCTTAGTAGTTCCGCGTATCCCCCCAGAGTCATTCCTACCACGTCCATAACACCTCTGAGTAGGAAGATTCTATCATTCGAACCCCATATTTGCCACGTCTACATCACCTCCGAGCAAGCATGTCGGTTCTCTCGAACTTATTATCTGTACCTAAAAACTAAGGTGCGTAAAAGATAATAGGTCCACACAAATCATCAAGTTCATGACAAAAAAAAATGAACACACAACAAAAAAACTATGTATTCTTTATTCAAAAGTAAAGGATTACACCCCCACCAAGAGTTGCAAATTACACAAAAAAGAAGAGACTACAATCCCTAAACATCCCCGGGGTTGGCCGAAAGCTCTTCAATCCGACGCTTCAAGTCTGCCGCCCGAGTCTCTACGGTCGCCAGGACCCGACGTTCGGCTTCTTGACGCATCGTTTCTATGGCCTCAGGAGAAGTGTCATCCTCATGCTTCTCGTCCAATTGTTGTCGCTGCTGAGCCAGGGTAAGAGCCCGGCGGGTGAAAGCTGCTTCCTCCTCCTTAGATGCTACATGTTCAGTCTGGACTCGCTCAGCATCTAATAAGAGTTGGGCCCGCTGGTCTTCAAGGAGGCGAATCTTGGCATCAACTTCCGCTATACTAGCGTCCAACGCGGCTCGCAACTCCATCTTCTCCTGCGTGGACTGACATAGCCTCTCCACCGCAGCCTCAGTTTCAGCCACCTCGCGTTCCCAGACACCCACGGTGGCCTGATAAGAGGACTCAGTCTCAACGATCAACTTCTCCTTTTTCGCGTCTATCAGGGCGAAGAGATCATTTCGCTGAATACACTGAAACTCGAAAAGCAGCTGGTCTAGCTCAGCCACCGAGGCCTCCAGAATCTCGTCCATATGATCATGGCCCTGGTGGGAACGTATCAGACTGATGTGAGGGAGTGCCAGGGTTTTTGCCGTCACGAAACTCCCATTGGCACACATCACTGCCGATACGCCTCTCTGCAGCATCTTATACACCGCCTCAATAATAAACGTCACATACTCATCTGCATCAGTGTAACTCCCTAAACCTATTTTTGGTATAATTGAAAATTTCTTTAAAATTCTTTTCTATATATATTTAGTTGAATGCACTTCAACTTTAAATAGTCTTTTATTGATAAAACTATTGTAGCAATTAATTGTTTATGGAGAATAGTTACTAATTGTTGATAATAATTAATTTGGTTCATTTTTGTATTTGGTTTATTAATTTGAATTCCCTTAGTAGGATTAAAATTTAAGTTCTCTGTTAATGTTCAAACTGCTAGATAATAGTAAATTATGTATTTCCAATAAATTACAATATTGCTATTGTTACTAATACTAATTAATTTTGTAATTAGTTATTAACTATTCATTATGTTTAAGAATTAATTACCATTTTTGGATTTATTAGTATATGATTTTATTGGAGGAACAGTAACTATTTTCTAACAGTTGGGAATTTGTAATTAAAACAGTTTGTATTTTGAATTTATTTAAAACTGTGGACGAAAATGTTTTGGATTTTGGTATTTGGAAATCTGTTTCAACTTTGAATTTTGAAATCCTGTTATTTGTTATTCTGTTAAACTACCTTTTGAAATTGGAGGGAGATTTGTACTTGGAAATCTGTTTTATTAGAAAATTCTGTTGAAATTCGAAAGTGTAATTCTGTTGCTAACCTATTCTAAATACCCCCAGATCTACACTAAACTACAGCTTTGCCATTCCCAGCTCACTCACACACACAGTAAATATTTTATTATAAATATTATACGTTCCCCAATTGTCACGCCCCAGAACCAGAATACTGGAGAGCGGGGGAATGACTCAGCCAGCTACGTATTACGGGTAGATGAATACCGTATAATATGATCAATGCTGTCTAACCAGACGAGGGGGTGCATACTACATAAAGGTCTTCCTATGGTCATTTCACCTCTATTGTCTCAATCATTCGAATAAGAAGCAGTAATAGAGAACATGTAAGATAAAGCAGTAAGGCGTCCCAAACGCTCTGTCAAAATGTTCTTGATATCTGGCTTTACAAAACATAGCCAGATTGATGTAGCAAAAAGTATACACAATTGTTATCAGCTGCAGCCTGACGTTAGTTACAATTATGTAAAAAGTAAGTACAAGACAATCCGACTAACATGTCGGTGCCAAACGGCAAGGTATAAGGTATTTAACAAAACGAGCGGGGAAGTAAGAAAACCCACTCGAGTCCTCCTGCGATCGTCCTTCTAGTGTTGACCATCTTGGAGGTAGAAGTAAGCTGGATCCTCGGGGACTGGCTCTAAATCTGGCCATGCAAAACCAGAGAGGTTAGACCTCTAATAGCAAGTACCACAAGGGAGGACGATATGAAGGACTAAACCAGTAAGTAAGAGAATATAATAATAGATCTCTGCTTGCTACTAGGACTCACATCACATCAAGACACTTCGAACCAACCTCCCAACCAAACAAGGACAGAAGTTGGCCCGTCATGTCCTGACATTCTGATCATCCCAGTTAGGTAACAGAGTACAGTGCACAAACAAATCATCTTGAACGGCCAACCAACTCCTACGGCTTGCTATTATGAGTTCCAAGTTATCCTGGAATAATGTAATTAGGGATTCCTCAGTTCTTACTATGTGCAAGCAAGGCTAGTCTATCCAGTTAATCAATTGGCCCATGCATGAATTAGACGAGTCCTAGCAGGACGCTCGTCAATATACAATATACAATAATAATAAAAGCAGATACTGTTCCCTGCCCGTGTGGCAGATTTACAGTATCTGTGGGAACTAGCCGGCCCGTCGGGTACTACTCGTCCCAAGGGGGCTGCCATGTAAGAATTCGGGAATCCATTCTCTCCATGCCATCATTATTTTATTTGACTTAATAGTCCCTATGTTGAGTGAAATCCTATGCCGTGGATCATGGTCATTCGAATGAGTACTTTCGTACGGGGTACGATATGCACAACTCTACAACGATACCAGTACGGTTAGGTTGCAGGTCTTACATAGCGTAATGCAACAATCAACTCTAACCACGGTAATCATGCCTTGACCATAAAGTACACATGCTGGTTTTTGGAAGATAAAAATAACTAAATAAATAAATAAATAATTTGAAGCCTGTATGTGCCTGTATGCCAATATTCAAGATTAGCCAGTCGATTACAATAGTTCATTATATAAACGTGTCTCATTCGTTCAGTTCAATAAGACGACTAGCCAGCCTCTTTAGTTCCAACTAGGAACGCATGATCAATTTTAGTCAAGCTAACAATTATCATCAATGGTATCAAGGCATAAAAGTCAACTAGTATTCAGTGGGGTCGAGTCTACAACCTTCAGGGTTTAATTCCAGTCAATCCGGGTATCTATAACTCAATTCATGACACATGGTACATCCTACGTAACAATCTATAATTAATAGAATTATTAACATATCATGATTTATCAAGTTTGTGCAAAAAGGCGTAAGGATATAAAATAGACGTAAAATATCTAATGAAATATCAATATTCAGGGCTATAGAATAGTCATGCGGCTAAGTCTAATGCGGCCATGATGGATCTTATGCGGCAAGGAAATGAGTCGGATTTATGCGGCTCAGTGGGCAGAGGCACATGCGGCTGAAAATGCGGGAACCTATGCGGCTGGCGAGTGGGACTAGCTCCCATGCGGCAAGCAGAAGGGATGTTCCATACGGCTAGGATGAATTGGGCTCATGCGGCCGAAAAAGGCAAGACACATGCGGTCAGCGGGAAGGATACTCATGCGGCTAGCGGGAATGAGTCCATGCGGCTCAACCAAATCGAACCCCATGCGGCCGGGTCAAGGAGATTGTTTATGCGGCTGGGGGGGGGGAGGAGGTTCATGCGGCTATAAAGTTCAGGACCTCATGCGGCCAGCGAGTGAGTCTGGTTCATGCGGCTGGATTTGGAGAGAAATCCATGCGGTCAAAAAGACGGGGGCGCATATGCGGTTAAGTGGGGAAAGTCCATGCGGCTAGGAGAACTCCTTATGCGGCTGGGCTCAAAATGAGTCTCATGCGGCCAGGTAGAAACTTTCCATGCGGCTGAGAAGGAAACAACCCATGCGGCTGAGAAGGAAACAACCCATGCGGCTGAGAATCACTTGCCGCATGAATTATTCATGCGGTCAAGTTAAGTACTGTTCTTCTTCTCCAAGTTTCAGAGAAGAAGAACACCATAAACCCAAGCTTCAAAGTTCCATAAAACCTTCATCCAGAGTCCAAATTCGAACTTCCTTAGGTCAAAATTGGGTAGAACGAAATTCTCTACAACATAGAACCATCAAAACTTGAAGATATCAAAGTTTACTAGATCAAAACCTAAGAAACCCGAAAATGTAACAAACTTAGATCTACAACAAATTAGCCATGGAAATTAAAAATGCTAAGTACTAAAGAGACATAGAATCAAATAAGGAGGATGATGGAACAAAAATAATGGGAATCCATCAAGAAGCAAGTTGGCACTTGCCTACGGTTTGGTAGGTGGAGAGAGAGTAATGAAGAAGAAGAAGAGGAGTAATGGTGAAGAAGTAAAGTAAATGAGGAGAGAGAAGGGAGAGGGTGACTTAAATAGAAAGGTGGTGGTAGGTGGGAGTTGGGCCGGGTCCAATGGGTCCAATAAGGCTAACCCGAAAGTAAGACCAAAGCAAGAAATAAAATACAGAAAATAAAGTACGGAAACAAAATTGCAGAAATATAATTGCAGAAAATAAATTAACATGAAAATTAAAGGACAGCTAAATAGAATTGCAGAAAAAATAAAGTGCAGAGAATTAATTAACATGAAGTTATTAGGAATTTAAATACAGAATACTACATGATAAATGCTAAATAAATACATTCAAGCAATATACGTATTAACATACGCATTCTGGGAACGGGGAGTGACATCTCTACCCACCTTGAAAAAATTCCGTCCTCGGAATTTCAAATCTAAGCAGGATAGAAACTTTGGGGCTAAACTAATCTAAGTACAAGCAATTCAATGAAGCAATACTTTTACAATATCCATAGCAAGTAACATATATGTAAACCCATCAATCTACGATATCAAGCAATTCTACCCATAAGGTGATAAGCATGAGGAATCATGACAATCAAGGTATACAGAAAAAGATATACCTTGTGAGTCAAATAGGTGTGGATACCGTGATCGGATATCATCCTCACGTTCCCACGTTGACTCTCCCAAGGAGTGATGACCCCAAGCAACTCGGACAAGACTAATTGTACGGTTCTTGAGTATCTTCTCTCTTCGGTCCAAAATGGACACAGGCTGTTCCTCGTAAGACAGGTTGGTACCAACAACCAGCTCAGAGTGATCGAGGACATGGCTTGGGTCCGATACATACCTACGTAATTGAGATACATGAAATACGTCATGCACCTCTCGTAACGAAGGTGGGAGTGATAAACGATAAGCAACATCGCCTATCCGATCAAGGATAACAAATGGGCCCACGTACCGCGGACTCAACTTCCCGTGAACGCCAAACCTAATGACCCCACGGGTAGGTGAGATCCGCAAGAACACGTGGTCCCCAACAGAGAACTCTAACGGCCTACGATGCTGGTCCGCCCAATGACGATGCCGGTCCTGCGCAACTCGAAGTCGCTCTCTAATTCCCTTAATCAATTCAACCGTCTGAACAATCATTTCTGGGCCTAACATCTTCCTCTCTCCGATATCATCCCATGCTAGTGGCGACCTGCACTTCTTACCATATAATGCCTCGAATGGCGCCATCTGGATACTGGCTTGATAACTGTTGTTGTATGAGAACTCGACCAAGTGAAGGTGACTCTCCCAAGACCCTCCAAAATCTAGAGTGCAAGCTCGCAACATGTCTTCTAAAGTCTGAATCGTCCTTTCTGATTGCCCGTCCGTCTGTGGATGGTAAGCCGTGCTAAATCTTAACTTGGTACCCAGACTATGATGCAAGCTCTTCCAGAAATGTGATGTAAAGCGGGTATCCCGATCCGACATAATACTGACAGAAACCCCATGCTGCCTGACTATCTGTTGCATATACAACTCTGCCAACTTTTCTGTAGATTGCCCTACTCTGAAAGGGAGAAAATGTGCTACCTTTGTAAGCCGATCCACTATCACCCAAATAGCATCTTTACCACTTGGTGATCTCGGTAAACCGGTCACAAAGTCCATTGTAATATGTTCTCATTTTCATTCCGGAATAGGAAGCGGTTGCAATAATCCAGCTGGCCTCTGCTGTTCTGCCTTTACTTGCTGACATATCAAGCAACGGGAAACAAACCTAGCTATCTCCCTCTTCATCCCGTTCCACCAGAAGTGCTGCTTGATATCTTGGTACATCTTGGTCCCTCCAGGGTGAATAGAATATTGAGAACTGTGAGCTTCTGCCATAACCTCTTGTCTGATATCTCCACTAGGAACACATAGGCGTGACCCAAACCTAAGTGTACCATCTTCATGGATTTACATCTCCTTTCTGAGTCCTGACTCACATTCTGCCCTAAGCTTCTGAATCCTTGAGTCCTGTGCCTGAGCTGCCTTGATCCTGTCTACTAAGTCGGATTGAACTTGCAGACTCGCCAGAACTCCTACATCACTAGGAAGTACAACCTCGATGCCCATTTCCTGAAGGTCTTCTAAGATATGCCTCTGTGTTGTTAACATAAATGTGCCGCCTCTCCTGCTGAGAGCGTCTGCTACCACATTAGCCTTGCCTGGATGATACTGAAGCTCCACGTCATAATCCTTGATCAACTCCAACCATCTTCTCTGCCTCATGTTCAGTTCCTTCTGGATAAAGATGTACTTCAGACTTTTGTGATCTGTGTATATCTCTACTCGGTCACCATATAAGTAATGCCTCCATAGCTTCAGAGCAAACACTACTGCCGCCAATTCCAGATCATGAGTTGGGTAATTCTTCTCGTGGTCTCGAAGCTGCCTAGATGCATATGCTATCACCTTCCCATGTTGCATAAGGACACATCCAAGTCCTTTACCTGACGCATCACAATATACAGTAAAACCTTCGGGTCCCACTGGCAATGTAAGAATAGGCGCTGATATCAACTTTTGCTTCAGATTCTCAAATGATGCCTGGCATTCTACAGACCAAACGAATGGTACATCCTTCCGGGTCAAGCGGATCATGGGTGCTGAAAGCCTTACAAAGTCTGACACAAACCTTCTGTAATATCCTGCCAATCCCAAGAAACTTCTTACATCAGCTACGGTCTTGGGTACTGGCCAATTCTTCACTGCTTCTACCTTCTTGGGATCCACTGCTACTCCAGCTCCTGATACAATATGACCCAAAAATGAAATATGATCCGTCCAGAATTCACACTTGCTAAGCTTGGCATACAACTGGTTCTCTCTTAGAACCTGTAACACTTTCCTGAGGTGGTCTTCATGCTCCTCTTCACTAGCAGAGTACACAAGAATGTCATCGAGGAATACTACGACAAACTGATCTAAATACGGCATAAAGATGCGGTTCATCAAATCCATGAATATTGCTGGAGCATTGGTCAAACCAAACGGCATTACTAAAAACTCATAATGCCCATACTTCGACCTGAATGCTGTCTTGGGAATATCCTCCTTCCGAACCCTCACCTGATGATACCCTGAACGAAGATCAATCTTGGAGAAAACTCTAGCCTTGCTCAACTGATCAAATAAGTCGTCGATCCTTGGTAGTGGGTACTTGTTCTTTACTGTTGCCGCGTTAAGCTTCCTGTAATCGATGCACAATCTGGACGACCCATCCTTCTTCCCCACAAGTACCACTGGTGCTGCCCATGGTGACACGCTAGCTTGGATGAACTTCTTCTCCTTCAATTCCTCTATGTGCTGATACACCTTGGCCTGCTCTGAATCCGCCATTCTGTAAACCCGATCTGATATTGGTTTAGTTCCTGGTGCCAATTCTATACTGAACTCAATATCTCTAACCGGTGGTAGACCTGGAAGTTCTTCAGGAAATACGTCTAAAAATTCTTCAACTACCTTCGGAATCTGAACTTCTTCCATTGCCGTCACTACTCCCTGTTCTTGTTGAGTTGCCTCTGACCTGACCAAGGTGAACCTCTCCATGCCTGTAATATCAAAAGATACACTTCCACTACGATAATCTATTGTCGCATGACTGTCTTTCAGCCAGTCCATGCCTAAGATAACGTCGAAATTTCCAACAGGAAATTCTATCAACCGGGCGGGTAAAGGATGCCCGCACACCACAACACTACATGCTAAACTAACTCTACTAACTCCCACGAGCCCATTACCAGTGAGTATATTCAACCTCCCTGGCAATGCCTCGAACTCCACTCCTAGTCGTGTCGCAAATTGTGCAGATATAAATGAATGGGATGCTCCCGAATCAAATAATGCTACTGCGGGATATGAGGCGACGAGAATGTTACCTGCCACAACATCTCCCGATGCCAATGCCTCTTCCAAGGACAGTGTGAATGCCTGTCCTCGACCTCCTTGCTGATTCCCATGCCGTGGCCTAGCCTGGTGCTGCTGCTGGCCCCTGCCTTGATGATGCTGGGGCGGTCTATGCTGGTGTTGCTGCATCGGCGGCCCCTGCTGCCGAAACATCTGAGCCTGTGATACTAACGGACGCTGCGCCAACGGCCTCACTGCCAATGCTGGTCCTCGATACTGTCCTGCCCCTGGTGCTGGCAGAGCAGGAAACTGCTGCCCTGGTCCTCCTGTCCTCGAATTCATGGGACATGTGGTAACCCGATGGTCTGGGTTTCCACATATCAGACACAGTCCATTCAATGTTCGACATACATCTCTAGTGTGTCCCATCTTCCCACAATAAGTACAGCCCGCCGGGGGTTGCTGGTTCTTCCTCTGTTGCTGTTGCTGCTGCCTGGGTGGTGCTGGTCCTCGTATCGCCACATCGTGGATACGAATGCCAGTGGATGGTGCCGTTGTTCGGGGCGCTGCCCTCCCTTCTCCTTCAATCTGACTGTGGGACCTCTTCTGACCCCCAGTCCTTACTGCAAGCCTCTGAATGGTGATCTCATGCCTTCGAGTCGCCGTCAATATCTCATCAAAAGTCTGGTAATTGTGCCCTTCTATCAATTGTAAGAGCTCAAGATGAAACCCTTACTGGAACCTCATCGCTCTCTGGCGCTCCGTCGCTACCATCTCTGGGGCAAATCTACTTAATCTGCAGAACTTCGCTGCATAAGCATCTACAGTCTTGCCAGCCTGCCTGAGGCTGATAAACTTCTGTTGCAGCTCAAACTGTGCCACAACTCCATAGTACTTTGTCTTGAACCTTGCAGTAAAATCATCCCAAGCCACAGGACGTCTGATGCCTACTTCCTCTGCTTCCCACCAATCACGTGCGAGATCCTGAAGTAACAACTTCACCTGATCCACACGTTCTTCTGCCGGCACCTTAGCTGCTGTCAAAATAGCCTCAATATCCTTAAGCCATGCATCTGCTGAGATAGCATCCTCCGTGCCTTCGAAACGGCGGGGGTTGTACTTGCAAAATCGGGCTGACGCTCCTGAATCTGGCCTCGCCCCTCTTTCCAATATCGTCTGTAATCCTTGGTTGAGTAGTACATTCTGCTCTTGCAACTGAGCGTGCATGCGCTGCTGGGCTAACATCTGGTGTTGCTGAGTGGCCATCATCCCTCTCATAATCTCTAGAAGGGCTGGTGTGTCCACTTGGGTAGGTGGAACTGTTGGTGGGGGTGGAACATCCGGATACTGCGGTCCAACCGCTGGTTCTACTATCACTTCTTCCTGGATAGTCTCTTGAGTTAGTACCGGCTCTTGTTGCTGACCAACATGGTCAGGTTGTCTATGCTGCTGTCCATGTTGTTGTTGTCCAGCTCTAACAGGTACGGACGAGGTGCCCCTAAGAAAAGGGACAAGAGAACAATCAAACGACCGGACATGAAGGATCAATGAAGTCAAAGGATACTGGAATGTCAAGCAAGGGTTGAGAACAACGAATCATGAGATCAAGGGGGAACATATATGATTGAGACATCCTATAAATCAAAACACCCCACAAGTCTGAAACCAGACCTGTATGGGCCACCACTAAAACCTTGTCACGCCCCAGAACCAGAATACTGGAGAGCGGGGGAATGACTCAGCCAGCTACGTATTACGGGTAGATGAATACCGTATAATACGATCAATACTGTCTAACCAGACGAGGGGGTGCATACTACATAAAGGTCTTCCTATGGTCATTTCACCTCTATTGTCTCAATCATTCGAATAAGAAGCAGTAATAGAGAACATGTAAGATAAAGCAGTAAGGCGTCCCAAACGCTCTGTCAAAATGTTCTTGATATCTGGCTTTACAAAACATAGCCAGATTGATGTAGCAAAAAGTATACACAATTGTTATCAGCTGCAGCCTGACGTTAGTTACAATTATGTAAAAAGTAAGTACAAGACAATCCGACTAACATGTCGGTGCCAAACGGCAAGGTATAAGGTATTTAACAAAACGAGCGGGGAAGTAAGAAAACCCACTCGAGTCCTCCTGCGATCGTCCTTCTAGTGTTGACCATCTTGGAGGTAGAAGTAAGCTGGATCCTCGGGGACTGGCTCTAAATCTGGCCATGCAAAACCAGAGAGGTTAGACCTCTAATAGCAAGTACCACAAGGGAGGACAATATGAAGGACTAAACCAGTAAGTAAGAGAATATAATAATAGATCTCTGCTTGCTACTAGGACTCACATCACATCAAGACACTTCGAACCAACCTCCCAACCAAACAAGGACAGAAGTTGGCCCGTCATGTCCTGACATTCTGATCATCCCAGTTGGGTAACAGAGTACAGTGCACAAACAAATCATCTTGAACGGCCAACCAACTCCTACGGCTTGCTATTATGAGTTCCAAGTTATCCTGGAATAATGCAATTAGGGATTCCTCAGTTCTTACTATGTGCAAGCAAGGCTAGTATATCCAGTCAATCAATTGGCCCATGCATGAATTAGACGAGTCCTAGCAGGACGCTCGTCAATATACAATATACAATAATAATAAAAGCAGATACTGTTCCCTGCCCGTGTGGCAGATTTACAGTATCTGTAGGAACTAGCCGGCCCGTCGGGTACTACTCGTCCCAAGGGGGCTGCCATGTAAGAATTCGGGAATCCATTCTCTCCATGCCATCATTATTTTATTTGACTTAATAGTCCCTATGTTGAGTGAAATCCCATGCCGTGGATCATGGTCATTCGAATGAGTACTTTCGTACGGGGTATGATATGCACAACTCTACAACGATACCAGTGCGGTTAGGTTGCAGGTCTTACATAGTGTAATGCAACAATCAACTCTAACCACGGTAATCATGCCTTGACCATAAAGTACACATGCTGGTTTTTGGAAGATAAAAATAACTAAATAAATAAATAAATAATTTGAAGCCTGTATGTGCCTGTATGCCAATATTCGAGATTAGCCAGTCGATTACAATAGTTCATTATATGAACGTGTCTCATTCGTTCAGTTCAATAAGACGACTAGCCAGCCTCTTTAGTTCCAACTAGGAACGCATGATCAATTTTAGTCAAGCTAACAATTATCATCAATGGTATCAAGGCATGAAAGTCAACTAGTATTCAGTGGGGTCGAGTCTACAACCTTCAGGATTTAATTCCAGTCAATCCGGGTATCTATAACTCAATTCATGACACATGGTACATCCTACGTAACAATCTATAATTAATAGAATTATTAACATATCATGATTTATCAAGTTTGTGCAAAAAGGCGTAAGGATATAAAATGGACGTAAAATATCTAATGAAATATCAATATTCAGGGCTATAGAATAGTCATGCGGCTAAGTCTAATGCGGCCATGATGGATCTTATGCGGCAAGGAAATGAGTCGGATTTATGCGGCTCAGTGGGCAGAGGCACATGCGGCTGAAAATGCGGGAACCTATGCGGCTGGCGAGTGGGACTAGCTCCCATGCGGCAAGCAGAAGGGATGTTCCATGCGGCTAGGATGAATTGGGCTCATGCGGCCGAAAAAGGCAAGACACATGCGGTCAGCGGGAAGGATACTCATGCGGCTAGCGGGAATGAGTCCATGCGGCTCAACCAAATCGAACCCCATGCGGCCGGGTCAAGGAGATTGTTTATGCGGCTGGGGGGGGAGGAGGTTCATGCGGCTATAAAGTTCAGGACCTCATGCGGCCAGCGAGTGAGTCTGGTTCATGCGGCTGGATTTGGAGAGAAATCCATGCGGTCAAAAAGACGGGGGCGCATATGCGGTTAAGTGGGGAAAGTCCATGCGGCTAGGAGAACTCCTTATGCGGCTGGGCTCAAAATGAGTCTCATGCGGCCAGGTAGAAACTTTTCATGCGGCTGAGAAGGAAACAACCCATGCGGCTGAGAAGGAAACAACCCATGCGGCTGAGAATCACTTGCCGCATGAATTATTCATGCGGTCAAGTTAAGTACTGTTCTTCTTCTCCAAGTTTCAGAGAAAAAGAACACCATAAACCCAAGCTTCAAAGTTCCATAAAACCTTCATCCAGAGTCCAAATTCGAACTTCCTTAGGTCAAAATTGGGTAGAACGAAATTCTCTACAACATAGAACCATCAAAACTTGAAGATATCAAAGTTTACTAGATCAAAACCTAAGAAACCCGAAAATATAACAAACTTAGATCTACAACAAATTAGCCATGGAAATTAAAAATGCTAAGTACTAAAGAGACATAGAATCAAATAAGGAGGATGATAGAACAAAAATAATGGGAATCCATCAAGAAGCAAGTTGGCACTTGCCTACGGTTTGGTAGGTGGAGAGAGAGTAATGAAGAAGAAGAAGAGGAGTAATGGTGAAGAAGTAAAGTAAATGAGGAGAGAGAAGGGAGAGGGTGACTTAAATAGAAAGGTGGTGGTAGGTGGGAGTTGGGCCGGGTCCAATGGGTCCAATAAGGCTAACCCGAAAGTAAGACCAAAGCAGGAAATAAAATACAGAAAATAAAGTACGCAAACAAAATTGCAGAAATATAATTGCAGGAAATAAATTAACATGAAAATTAAAGGGCAGCTAAATAGAATTGCAGAAAAAATAAAGTGCAGAGAATTAATTAACATGAAGTTATTAGGAATTTAAATACAGGATACTACATGATAAATGCTAAATAAATACATTCAAGCAATATACGTATTAACATACGCATTCTGGGAACGGAGAGTGACACCAATGTTCTGACATCCTCTCTACACGTCACCTCTCTACAGTCTCTCTCTCTCATCTCTCTCTCTCTCTCCTCACTGGACAGAGGCTGAGCCGCCGTGCGCCACCGCACCTCGCCGGAACGTCACCCAGCTCACCGCCACCGCCACCTCGAAGATCGAGCCGGCCTCGACTGTCACGCCACTGACGAGCTCGTAGACCGCGCCGCCGCCATCAACACTGAGCTATCTCGAAGCCAGAGCTGCCCCTTCGGGAACCGAGGAGGCGCTTCGAGTTTCGTGCGCCTCTTGGAACTCGTGCCCTCTCTTCGAGACTTGAGCCACCGTCACAGTAGGAGCGCCGTCGTACGCCGACGACACCATCCGAGCCCACAGTGCCTCGTGGTCGGGTACGACCTCCGCCGATCGACTCCGATCCGCCGCCGCGGACCGTCCAGACCGGATCTCGCCGTTGCAGAGCCAGATCTCTCCAGATCTACTCGGCGTCACACCACCAGCCAACTGTCGCCGTCGTGCCGTGGATCGACGTCCCCGCCAGGCTGGTGAGCTTCCCCCATCGATCCTTCTCGACCCCTCTCTCCTTGCTGTTAGGTTTTAAATTGGGTTAGGGTTTCCTAACTTATGGTTTGTGGTCGGCCAGTGTAGAAGAACATAGATCTAGGGTTTTCGCCGGAGGGTTGTGTAGATCTAGGGTTTCTGTGAGAGAAGAAGAGCTATGGCTAGGGTTTCGAACCCAGTAATGAAGACGACCTAGATCTAGGGTTTTCCAGAAGAAGAAGGAGGAAGGAGAAGGACCTAGGGTTCAGATCTAGAAATCCAGGGTTTGTAGCGGCTGGCCATGACAGGAAGAAACTAGGGTTAGGGTTCCTAGCTATGGAGAGAGTGAAGGCTGGAGGAGAAACGAAGCAGAGGGAAGAAGATGGCCAGATCTAGGGTTCAGGCGGCTGGCCATGGAGAAGAACTACTAGGGTTTGGGTTAGGGTTGAAGAGGGAAGAAGAAGCTGGAGGAGGAAGACGAACAAGTGTTAGGGTTAGGGTTTACTCGGAGTAGCCGGAGAAGGCGAGTTCTCTCGCCGGAGCAGATGGAGTCTCGTCGGAGAAGACGACGAGACGTCAGCTCCTTCTCTCGACTCTTCGGTGGTTCTGGAAGAATCCGGTGAATGAGAAGAGAGAGAATGAGAAATGGGATTTTATGTTAAGAAGTGGGCCGGGTTCTGTGGGCTGAACCTTGGGCTGATCGGTTTAAGAGAATATTAAGTTAAGTTTTTTTAGTTAACAGATTATACGTTAGGGTTTGGGCTGGGTTTTCGGGCCAATGGTTTGGGCCATAAGATTGGGCTGAGCCTATAGTAAGGAATATGCTGGTTTGGGATTAAGAAAATTAAGGTTTAATTGTTAAATTTAGGAAACTGGGCTGGATGTTTAGTTAATTACTGTAAAATTTTGTATGGTCAAATATTAACTTGTATATTATTTAATAATTTTAAATATTAAATAAATCTTGTATAACAGTTTTAGTATAATATTGTATGTGTAATACTATGTATTATATTTCCAAATGAATAAATACTACTTTGTCTATTTAGCATAAAATAAATATCTTGTAAACATATAAATATATAAATTCATATCTTATTATTAGTGGTTTGTAAATATTTCCAAAAGGATTTATTATAACTAATATTACTTTGTTAACATAAAAAGCTTCTAATTTAAGATCTTTTGTATAAATAATTATTGGTTAATATTGATAAATTAATATTTCTTATAAAGTATTTGTGACTAAACTATTTTAAAGGTTTATATAGTTATAAATTTTGCTACCAAAATGTTTAATATTTCTAAAATAGTTTATTAGTATTTATATTGATTCAAACTATATTATTTTCTAAATACTGTTAAATAGTTGAATTATCTAAAGCTAGTTAGCTAAATAGCATTGTTTAAACCCTAATACTTGTACAAATATAACAGGTGATCATTGCAACCATGCAGTACTATTCTCGTGCAACCAAACCGAGGCAAGTACACTGACTTGACTTGTACCTTATTTTCTGTCTTACCTTCATGTGCCATGTTCTCATATCGGACACGAATTACACACGATTGCCTTGTACCATTGTTCATTGCTTGTGCGTTATTGTTTATTGCGGGGATTGGAGGAAATATTAGCTTTTGTGTGACCACACCCAACATAGGTATTGTGGATAGCCTAATCGTACACTTCACGTACGATGAAGCCGGACCTTGTAGAATTGACTCATTGACTCATTGCATCATTGATTGATTGATTGCTCCTAAGCCAGTCACACATTAGTTTTAATATTTCAAAATTTGTCACAATTGCATATTGATTGTCATGATTGATTGCCTTGTACATTGATAGCCGTGTTCATTATCTAGCATCTTGATTGTCATCCATTGCCTGCAGTTTTACATTTCATTTCTGGTACCGCAGTTTCACTTTCATTTCATGTTCTAGTTTTCTGGTATTCTGGTTTCACCTTGTACTCTGGATCACAGATTACATTGTATATTGTCTGGTCAGGGTTGTACTTTGCTCTTTTCCTGATAGGATCGTTGCAGGTGAGTGGAAGATTACATGGAGCTGGTGATTGCTTGGATATTGCAGCTTTTTATTTCATTTATTTTTCTGGAGATTGTATCTTAGAGATTCACTATTGTATATTATTTTATTTGACCGGATTTGTCTCCGGCTGAATTTGTATTTTAAAACACTTGATGGATATTGGTGATTTCTGGGAACGTTATAAAATGCTGTGTTAGTTTATATTACATTGTGACTGTGAGTTTTCCTTAGTATTGTACAGCTTACTTCGTCGTGTCCAACGACGAAGGCTGGGCGTGTCCGACTCGTATCCGATTATTCGGGAGCGGGTCGTGACAATCCACCAGCACCTGCGGCGTCATAGCAGGAGTTGGAGGAGCTGCTCTAGACAGCGGACCGGAAGAAGGCCCGTCGGCTTCAGTCTGCGAGGCTGAAACCTCGGCATCTACGGACTCTTCCTCAACAGGGGCTTGACCACTAGCCCGAGGAGCCAAAAGAACATAAGGAGCCGAGAGAGGCGTCGATATTGTACCCCAAGTAGAAGGAGCAACATAGTGTTCCAGCAAACCCTTACCCTTCTCAAGCTCGGAGGGACCACCAGCGTCAGGGGCTACCTCATCCGTCCCCAGCACTCTATCAACAGGCCGCACGGGACATTCCCCCTCCGGCAGAGCAGCAAGATCAGCACTTGTTTTCTGACTCGGCTCTCTTGGAGTCAGGATCGGCGAACGAGTCTCATTTTCACCATCAAATCCCTCCGCAGGGATAGAATCTGCCGCTACCTCCCGGTCGACAGCCACCTCAGCCTCCGGTGCTGAGACTGGGGTAGGGCTCGGCAACGCTACAGCCGACCTCCCCTCATCCTGACAAGGAGGGGAATCAACCCTCTCCTCTGTTTCAATCATGTCTGTTGCCCCCGCAACAAGCTCACGCATCTCTGGAGGAACGTCATCTGAAGACGACGAACTCCACTCCACTTCCTCATCCGGAAGCCCCGTGTCAGCTAGACCCTCAACGTCCAAGGCCCCCACGGCGGCTTGCACCATCTCAGAAACTGCTTCAACCTCAGCTTTCCTTCCAACATAATCTGGAGATACTGAAATCTCCGCAGGAACGACATCGTCCGGATTCTCCACAACGGGAGACATCACGATTGCCGGAATACGCTCTTTTGACGAGCCCGCCACCTCCTTTGGTCTGCTGGCACCCGATTTTGGAGTTCGGGGTCTCCTTTTCAGCGGCTCCTGCAAAAAAAAAAGAAAGTATATGTCACAAAAATGGTGGAACTAACCAGACTATGTGAGACTCCTTACCTCCATAGGAGCTGAGTCTGTTGACACTGCCGGTGACAATGCCTTCTTCTATCGCTTCGGCGCAGAAGAGCCAGCCTCTGTATCAGCACGTCTCTTCGGCTGATCGCCCGAGGACTCTGTCCGACCTCCCGTGGATACGGCAGGGGTACCTCGATAACCCACCTCTGGTGGACGGTACGACCGAGCTTTCGCCAACTGATTCCCAGTTGCCTCTAATTGGGTGCCGACAATAAAACTGGTCTCCCGATCATATCCAGGGGACGCGACATTCATGGCACAGTAAAATTTGGCGGCCGAGAAAAGAATCGGCGGCCGTGGGTTCTGAACAGGTAGCATAAAACGAGCTCCGGTACATCCGAAATTGTAGTAATGCCAAGCTCGTGCACCATCCAACAAGCTTCCAGTATACCCCAGGTTAATACTGGGGTTATCCAACATCAACTGAGCATAGCCGAATTGTCGTACAAAACGGCTCGGCAAATATGGTTCCAGGTAACACTGGTTCCTATTCCGGTACACCAGATGAGACGGCCAGATACTTTGCAACCAGCGAAATCCCCATGGAGGTAGAGTGGTGGCATCTTCACCCGAATCTATTAAGTCTTCGTTGGCCTCAAAACCCAAAAGGACGGGACCAACTTTGGTGATCTCCCACCCCTGAAGGTGGGATAAAACTTTCCTACAAATAGAAACACCAGTATGTAACCAACTCCTTTGGCAGAAACGGCGGAGGAATGCATCTCCGGCTCTGTGGTCTTCTGCCAAGCCCGGGCTCATCACGTTGGGATGGTGCAAAATTAACCACCCCATCAAGTAATGAAATGGCAGTTCGGCACGGAAAAAGTTGTCATTCCTACCTCGTTCATGAACTACATTTCCAGCAAATTCTCGTAAACCCCGCAGCAGGTTACACACCATTGCAGGGAGTAGAGCCAGGCGACGACCAAAAACCAACTTCACAGCTGGCAGGATCAGATTCTGGGTCACTCTCTCCACAGAGTCTGACCCGCCTGAAAAGACGTAATCCCGGAGCCAAATCATCAGATAAGCGGCCAATACTGCTTTAGACGACATCCGATGAGTAAGGTGCCAGAAGCAGCTATAGGAATGCTCATCCGACACCCGGTCCTCATTTTTCGAGGGATCCTTCTCGTTTAGCCTACTCATTTCAGAGATCACCTCTCTACTGGAAAGCGCTGGCGGAGTTGTAAACCGAGAGGGATCTTCCTTGTCTTGTTTAAAGACATAATCTCTCCAAGCAGTCGCATGAGGTTGTGACCCGCCCTTTTTCCTCTTCTGCATATAATAATGATGACTCGCCACTTTCTTAAAGACGACCATCATCTCCTCCGCTTTGTCACCCATGACTTGGAACTCTTCGTTGATCGGGAAGTATTCCTCATAAGGTTCTGATCCCCAAGGGAGCTTTGACACCTCGTACATTTCATGAAGTACGAGTCCCAGCTCCCCCAACGGAGTGAAGAAAGTCCCGGTCTGGGTGTTAAACATCTCCAAAAGCACGAGGAACATATTCCTGTTGATCTCGATGCCTGCCTGGGTAGCACGGATTGCGGCAGTCAGCCCAATCTCTCGGAGTTCGGTTCGAAACTGCGTTAGAACCCAGATCGTCAGCTTGTCCCACTTGGAAACATAGTGACACCAACCCTTTGCCCAAAATTCACCTTTCGGGTATGACCGCTCCAACAACAGCATTCGATTTGCAAAAGTCGAAGCGCCAAAAACAAATGTGTTGATGGGAACGTCACTGTAAATGCTACCAGGACGTAGAGTCCGCCAGGTGAAAGAAGGCCCAGCCCGCACGGTGGCCAAAGTATCCCTCTGATCGGAGGTAGAGTCGATCTTGATGATGCCTGCTACCGCTCCCCCCTGAGATGGGGTTAGCTCCCAAGACATCCTCCTCTTGGAATCAAGATGACAGAAAACCGTCAAAGGCAATTGACGTTCAAGTTACTTAACAGTCATATGCACCCCTTTTGTGTAAAGAACCAATCTTCCTTGACCTTTAACACCTTTGCTTCAATAGAAGTAAGGCGGTCACCAAACAGGAACTCAGGCTTCAAGAAAGTCACATTATCAGAAGTGGCAGATTTCAAAATGCTAAGCTCTATCATCCGTTGGAGGAACCCATGATGTTGTTCCCAGATTTGAGTCATTCTTTCGGGAGGCTGATCCAGCATAATGGCAGCTTGGGCCGGGTTTATCACCTCCTTATTATAATCCCCCCCATCTGACAGAGGGCAGCGTCCAGAAGCACTTCATTCAAGAGCGGGACAGTCATCGACACTGGTGGTCAACAAAAGAAGGCAAATATTCAGAGATGTTAGAAGCAACAAAAGAATCTGAGCCACATTCTCATCAAAAGCGCATAAGGCCCAGGCGCATCTGAAAAGAAGCTTCGGCGCATCATCAGGGTCTAAACCCATGCGCGTCAGCAGTGGAGCTTCGGCACATCATCAGGGTCTAAACCCATGCGCGTCAGCAGTGGAGCCTCAACGCATAATCAGGGCCTAAACCCATGTACGTCGACGGAATAGCCTCGGCGCATCATCAGGGCAGAAGTCCATACGTGTCGGCGGCAAAGGGTTAGGGTACAACACTCAGCCATTCTAAAAAGGTTGAAAGATGACACCCACCCGTCACCGCAGGCCGAACATCGGCCGGAGTCGCAATGGTGGCAGGAACGTCCTCCTCGACGAACTCCGCAGGCTCCTTTCCCTTGCCAGCACCGCCACGAGGAGTCTTGGGAGCCATTTCTTGAAAGAAAAAAGTTAGGATATTTCAACGGAAGAACTCTAAAAAGAAAGAAAGCAAAGAGAGGAAGAACTCTCTCTTTCTCCATCTCACGCCTATTTATAGGCCCAGTCGTACGCGTGAACCGATGAAGTGTGACCTCAGTCGCCGCCTCGGGTTCTGTGAGGTGATAACTGCAAATAAATCCAAAAAAGATCATCATTAATCTTCTTGGTTATCGAAGCGTTATCATTTGCATTTACTGAGAGGAGCATGCTGTCCGTCACTGATGCACGGAGTATCCATGCGCCCGAACAGTCATGCGCCCCGTAGAAGACGCCACCATGCTTCTTATTCAAAGTATTCCAAAACTTGACAAAAAGTTTTAAAAACTTTGAAGGGGGTCTTGTAGAAGTATGGAATTTCAAGACCATAAATCATATGCGCCTAAACATCACATGCGCCAGGGAGCTCAGAGGAAGTACTTGGCACAGCAAAGCAAAAGTATAGACATTAAAAGAGGATTTTTATTTCATATAAAAGTCTATTACATGTCTTAAAAAGAGCTGTACAAAGGAGAATTTCTACAAAGAAAAGACCCTAAGTCTACAGCTAGGTGTAGCAACCACCATGCGCTCTCAAAAAGGCGCATCTCACCATGCGCTCTCAAACAGGCGCATCTCGCCATGCGCTCTCAAACAGGCGTATCTCGCTATGCGCTCTCAAACAGGCGCATCTCGCCATGCGCCCTCAGCCAGGTGCATCCCGTCAGCGGCTCAGTTATGTGTATCCCTTCAGCAGCTCAGTTATGTGCATCCTCAGTTGTGTGCATCCCTTCAGCGGCTCAGTTATGTGTATCCCTTCAGCGTCCCAGTGGCGCATCGTGAAGTCTCAGTGTCATGCCCCAGAACCAGAATACTGGAGAGCGGGGGCAGACATAGCCAGCTATGTATATGAAATAGAATCCATCTCACTATACGGTCACGGCTGTCTAGATACATGAGGGTTTAACTACAAGCCAGCAGTCTCCTAAGGTCATGAACAAGCCTATTGTCTCAATCATAAGCAAGCAATAGTAATTACAAGATGTCAGAGCACCAAATATATAATAGCAAGGCGTCACATACATTACATATTGGATGATCATGAAGCTAGTCGTACAAAATACCAGGACTAGCAAGAGTTCAGTCATACATGATCAACCCTAGGATCTGTCAATCATGTTACAGCCCGTAGGCAGACAGTAAATAAAGATGCAATCGAGCTAACACGTGCTCGCCGGCTAAACGCCTCAAAAGAATAATTTTTATAAATAAGTGGAAGGACAAAAAGAAACCCACTCGTTGCCAGGGTTCCGTCTAGTGGTCACCATCTGGCTGGAAGATCGATGGATCCTCTGGAACTGCTCTGATATCTGGCCACACAAAACCAGCTGGGTCAGACCCCAGAAAGAGCAAGTACCACAAATGAGGCTTCACTTAGAAACTAAAACCAGCATATAGTAAGGAACATTATAGTTAAATTATCAGAAATAACAACAATAATTAAGTACGAGAAAACCATTCAAGTAGCCAGACTACAACCCTTAAACCAAACAAGGACCGGGGTTGCAATCCTTCACCTGAATGAAAATTCGTCTCAAATACTATGGATAAGGTAATAAAACAATAAACGAAGACAAGACACAGAACTGCTCCGGGAGCCAGGTTATAACCCTTAAACCAAACAAGGACCGAGGTTGTAACCCTTCGTCTGAACAGAACTGGACTCCTGATCTTTATTGTTAAGGCCATTATAGATAATCATGTTGCTGAAGTAAGATAGAACATGACAAGCATGGTACGGGATACAAATAAGACAATAACCGAAGGAAAGACACAGAACTGCTCCGGGAGCCAGGTTACAACCCTTAAACCAAACAAGTACCGGGGTTGTAACCCTTCGCCTGAACAGAACTGGTCCCCCGATCGTTATTGTTAAGGCAAGCATCAATAATCGTGTCTTGTCACGATCTTGCACAGGATCAGGATAAGACTAAGCTGGAATAACTTCATCCAATCAATCACGGCCAATCAAAAATACGGCTTGATACTTTAACTAGCTAGGGTTATCACAGGCCTAGTTACTAGCAAGATGCAATGAGATTATTTCAACAGCCACAAGCCCTGCAGACCATCCAAGTTATCCAGGTCGAATGTCCATTTATGAAGGATGCACCACATGACTGTGTGCTGAAAGTGTGCCCTACTCGTCGGTAGGCTACAAGTCCACTTAATGCACCCAGATAACGGGATTGCCTGTAGCTGGGAATCTCTTCATGTCTACTGAATTATTCTAGTTTATTACTCTTAGTTAATTACAGTAGGTATCCCTGACCGTGGTACTCAGGGATCCCATCCTAGACATGATACAAGACAATACTGGTTTATTGTGCAAACGCAATCATCTACGGTGTCCAGGTTAGTCATTCTTGTCAGGTCATGTCATGTTAGCCGTCGCAACAGCAATTCGAGATAATCATGTCAGGTATGCTTGTCCTGCCATGTCGTGTTCAATTATTATTAACAAACCTATTAAATAAATTCATGATTATCAAGTTCATGACAAAAGGCGTAAGGATATAAAATGGGTGTAAAATATCTAATAAAATATCAATATTCAGGGCTATAGAAGAGCCAGGCTTAAGGAAAATAAAACCAAAGTGACATGCTGACATAAGACAAAGTCAGCCAAAGCCATACGCTCAATGCAAAAGTCATACGCTCAGGTCAGGCTACGCTCAAGTCAAGCTACGCTCAGATAAGCCTACACTCACAAAGGGCAGCGTATGAGGTCCATACGACCCCTTGTCACACAAGTGAGCGTATGTAAGACATACGCTCCAAAAAGGCAGCGTATGAACTTCATACGACTCCTTGTCAAGCAAGCGAGCGTATGCGAGTCATACGCCTCCAAAAGGCAGCGTATGGACTCCATACGACTCATGGCTATCCAAGTGAGCGTATGCAAGTCATACGCTCCAAAAAGGCAGCGTATGGACTCCATACGACTCCTTGTCAAGCAAACGAGCGTATGCGAGTCATACGCTTCCAAAAGGCAGCGTATGGGGTCTACTGTGCTGCACTAAAGAGCGTGTACAGCTCAGTGACGCAAGCTAAAAAGCTCGCACACTGCTCACTGTCTTCTCCAAACAGCAGGAACTCCATGGTTGAACCCTAAGCTTCCAAAGTCCATAACTTGGTCAAAACAAGTCCAAATCCAACTTTTCAAAGGTCAAAATTGGGTAGAAGGAAATTCTCTACCACATGGAACCATCAAAACTTGAAAACAAGGGAATTTAATACATCAAAACCATGAAAATCCAAAAATGACTAAATTCTAGATCTACAAAAATCTAAGCTTCAAAATAGAAAATGACAAGTTCTAATGTGGATTAAAAAGTTGCAAAGAAGAGGTTAGAACAATAAAAATGGTAGGTTTCCTCATGAAGCAAGATTGCACTTGTCTAGGCTAGGGTTTTCTTGGTTGGTGGTGGAGAGTAATGAAGAAGAAAGGAAATAATGAGGAGAGAGAATGGAAAGAGGTTAATAAATAGGGTTGGTTGTGGTAGGTAGGGGGTTCACCCTTGGTTCATGATGAACCAAGGTTAATTAAGCCTAGCCGAACCAACCCAAGCCAACCCAAACCAAGATGAACCATGGCCAATACGAAATAAAATACGTACACGTATTCTTAAATACGTAATACGAACAACAGGCATTACAACTCTACCCACCTTAAAAGAATTACGTCCTCAGAATTTAATTAAGATGTTAGAGAGACTAGAACAAGCTATACTAATTACATGCAAACTATAACTAGGCAAGCAATCACTCATTCAAGCAAGGAATCGAAGACATGAGGCATAAGGAAGACATTATACCTCATGAGTTAAACAAGTCGGGATACCGCGATCGGATATCTTCCTCACGCTCCCACGTTGACTCTCCCAAAGAGTGATGACCCCAAGCAACTCGGACTAACTTGATAGTCTTGTTCTTGAGGATCTTCTCTCTCCGGTCCAATATAGACACGGGCCTTTCCTCATACGAAAGGTTGGTACCAACAACCAATTCCGAATGATCCAGGATGTGCCTCGGGTCCGGGATATACCGTCGTAATTGGGATACATGGAACACGTCATGCACCTCGCTTAGCGATGGCGGAAGAGCGAGACGATAGGATACATCTCCTACTCGCTCTAGGATATCGAACGGCCCTATATACCTAGGACTAAGCTTTCCCCGTACGCCGAAACGAATGACGCCACGGTTGGGCAAAATCCTCAGGAATACATGATCGCCGACCGAAAACTCGAGAGGGCGCCGATGAGAATCGGCCCAATGACGCTGGCGATCTTGGGCAACTCGAAGATGATCTCTGACCCTTCTGACCACTTCAATGGTCTGAGCAATCAATTCTGGACCAAGCATCTGTCTTTCTCCAACATCATCCCAGGATAGCGGGGATCTACACTTCCTGCCATACAGCGCCTCGAACGGGGCCATCTGGATACTGGCCTGGAAACTATTATTGTACGAGAATTCCACCAGGTGCAAGTGATCTTTCCATGAATCACCGAAGTCAAGTGTGCAAGACCGCAACATGTCTTCAAGAGTCTGGATCGTGCGCTCTGACTGACCATCTGTCTGCGGATGATATGCTGAACTGAACTGGAGATGAGTCCCTAAACTCGCCTGCAGGCTATGCCAAAAGTACGATGTAAATCTGGAATCTCGGTCCGAGGTGATTCTAACTGGCACACCGTACAATCTGACAATCTGTCTAAGATACATCGCCGCTAGCTGAGCCGTCGACTGACCAACTATGAATGGAAGAAAGTGAGCCACTTTCGTGAGCCGGTCAACTATAACCCAAATAGCATCTCTACCAGCTGGGGATCTAGGTAATCCAGTCACGAAATCTATGGTCACATGCTCCCACTTCCAGTCTAGAATCGGCAAGGGCTGAAGCAGTCCTGCCAGTCTCTGATGTTCAGCTTTAACTTGTTGGCAAACCAAACACCGAGAGACAAACCGAGCTATCTCCTGCTTCATGCCATTCCACCAGAAATGCTGCCGGATATCACGGTACATCTTCGTACTACCCGGATGGATGGAATACTGCGAACTATGAGCTTCTGCCATGACCTCCTGCCGGATATCTCCGCTGGGTACACAAAGACGCTTACCATATCGAAGTGTACCATCCTCATGAACGCATAACTCTGGTCTTCGTCCCGCCTCACACTCTGCTCTGAGTCGCTGAAGCTTGGAATCTGCCGACTGCGCCATCCGGATCCTCTCGACTATAGTGGACTGAACTTGCAAACTGGCCTTCAAGGCTACACTGGAAGGGAGAACAACTTCAATATTCATTTTCTGAAGATCTGCTAACAGCTCTGGTTGCGCTGTTAGAAAATAAGCTCCCGCCCTCCTGCTCAATGCATCCGTAACAACATTGGCCTTTCCAGGATGATACTGCAGGTTGACATCATAATCCACAAGTAGCTCCAGCCGTCTCCTCTGACACATGTTAAGATCTTTCTGGGTGAAAACATACTTCAGGCTCTTGTGGTCGGTGAAAATCTCCACCCTGTCTCCATACAAGTAGTGCCTCCACAACTTAAGTGCAAACACCACTGCTGCCAGCTCCAAGTCATGGGTTGGGTAATTCCTCTCATGATCACGAAGTTGCCGTGATGCATAAGCTATTACCTTCCCATGCTGCATCAGAACACATCCTAAACCTCTGCCTGAAGCGTCATAGTATACCAAAAATCCTCCGGTCCCATCAGGAAGCGTGAGAATAGGAGCCGTCATTAAGCCTCACTTCAACTTCTCAAAAGATTCCTGGCACTCTGCTGTCCAAGCAAACTGTACATCCTTGCGGGTCAACTGGGTCAGCGGCGCCGAGATCCGAGCGAAGTCCGAAACAAATCGCCGGTAGTAGCCGGCCAATCCAAGAAAACTACGAACCTCTGCAACTGTGCTGGGCACCGGCCATGACTCAATGGCCACGATCTTCTGGGGATCCAGTTCTACTCTTCCTCTGGTGATGATATGACCCAAGTACGAAATACGATCGAGCCAGAACTCGCATTTACTGAACTTGGCATATAACTGGTGCTCCTTGAGTATCTGAAGAACAACCCTGAGATGCTGCTCATGCTCTGCCTTATTCTTGCTGTAGACCAGAATATCGTCTAGGAATACGATCACAAACTGATCCAAGTAAGGCATGAAAATGCGATTCATGAGGTCCATGAATACTGCCGGTGCATTGGTTGCTCCAAATGGCATAACAAGGAACTCCCAATGCCCGTATCTCGATCTGAAAGCTGTCTTCGGGATGTCCTGCTCTCTGACTCTGATCTGATGATATCCTGAGCGCAAGTCAATCTTCGAGAATACAGCTGCCCCTTTAAGTTGATCAAACAAGTCATCTATCCTCGGAAGAGGGTATCTGTTCTTGATTGTCACTGAGTTCAAGGTACGATAATCTACACATAATCTGGACGTACCATCCTTCTTTTTCACAAGAAGCATCGGGGCTTCCTAAGGCGATCCACTAGCACGAATAAATCCCTTGGTTCTAAGCTCTTCAATCATCTTGTACAAGATCTCCAACTCTGATGGCGCCATCCTATAGACTCTCTCTGACACCGGGGCTGTCCCGGGAATCAAGTCTATGGTGAACTCAATCTTCCGCTCTGGCGGCATACCTGGAAGCTCTTCTGGAAAAATATCTGGGAACTCATCCACTATCCTGGGCAATTGAACTGCTGCTACTGCCATCTGCAATACTGGAGGAGAAGGCTCAACCTCGCCTCGAGAGAAAGAAAACTCCGGCTCTCCTGGAATGCTAAAAACAACCCTGCCAATGTGGCAGTCTATCCTAGCATACTGGTCCCTCAACCAATCCATCCCTAAGACCACATCATAATCGGCCATCGGGAATTCTATCAATCTAGCGGGAAACTCTCTACTGCTAACTACGATTCGACACGAGGAAAATACTCTATCTACACCCACAAGTCCGTTACCAGTAAGTATATTAAGCCTTACTGATAATGACTCGGGCTCCAATCCTACCCGTGTCGCGAATCGTGCAGACATAAATGAATGCGATGCACCAGAATCAAATAAAGCTGAAGCTGGAAAGGTGTTGACGAGAATAGTACCTGCCACTACCTCACCTGGTGTTACTCCTTCTTCTCCCATAGTCAAGGCCAGTACTTGACCATGTCCTCTAGGGGCAGGTCCCCTCTGCTGAAAATTCCTCTGCCTGCTCTGGATCAGGGCTTGGGCCTGAGCATACTGCTGCGGTCTCTGCTGCTGGAATGCCTGGGCCTGCATCAGCAATGGCCTCAGGAGCAGGTACTGCAACTGCTGCTGCTGTTGGACTGGCGCTGGTCCTCTAACTGAAGGACCAGAGAAAGCTGATGAACTCCCCCTGTTCGGGCAGTTCCTAACCCTGTGGTCCGGGGCACCACAAACCAAGCACAATCCCTGTGCTCTGCGACACTCTGACACAACATGCCCTGGCTTCCCGCAGTGTGAACATCCCACTGCGGAAGACTGCTTCTGCTTCTGTTGCTGAGGGTGCGTCGGGGTAGAATGCTGAACCGACGTCACCGAGGCCGCCCGCCTTGGAGTTCCAATAGTTAAACCTCTAGCTGCCGGGGCTGGAGCTGATGATTGGTGCATCTGACTGTGGGACCGCTTCATACCTCCGGTCCTATCCACGATCCGCTGGGAGGTGTACTCATGCCTCCTAGCCGCCCTCAATACTGCATCGAACGTCTGGTGTTCGAACTGCTCAACTACTAGTAAAATCTCCAAATGCAACCCCTGCTGGAACCGCTGGGCCCTATCAAACTTGGTTGCCACCAAGGTAGGGGCAAACCTACTGAGTCTAGAAAACTCAGATGCATAACCATCGACTGTTCTGCCTTCTTGCTTCAGGTTGGTAAACCTCGTCTGCAAGTCATACCAAGCCACAGCATCAAAATACTTCGTCTGGAATCTCTCTCTGAACACTGCCCAAGCAATGGGTGCCACTAATCCCTCGGCATGCGCCGCCCACCAACTGCGGGTAAGATCTAACAACTGCAGGCACACTACGGCCACCTTCTCGTTTTCTGGAGTCATGGCTGCTTCTAGAATCACTTCGATATCCTGAAGCCAAGCATCCGCGGCGATCGCATCTTCGCTGCCGTCGAAGAATGGAGGGTTCAGGCGCTTGAAGCTGTTGGCCGCGCTGTTACCCTGATGACCACCCCGGGTCAAAGCATCCGTCACTGCCTGGTGCAAGGCATCTCCACGCCGGTCTTGGGAAGCTATCAAGGTCCTGACGAGTCCTACCAAAGTGCCGTCATTATGTTCTACTGGTTGAACTGGCTGGACTGGTGGCTCTCCGCCAGAAGGCACGACTCTAGAGGCTACTCTGGAATGCTGGGCTTGATCTCCAGGTTGCTGCTGGTCCGCGGGAGGTGCTCCGCCTTGCTGGTCAGTAGAACCACGAACAATGCCGCTGAAGAAGACGACATAGGGAACAATAAGAAAGGACCAGGACAGATCAACGATACAAGCATATGATCAGGACAAGAATCCAGGAATTCAGAAGATACGAGCAGAGATCAAGGACGAATACTGATTGAGACATCTATTCGGTAAACCCTTACATATCTTGATTTACAAGACCTACATGGGCCACCACTTAAACCATGTCACGCCCCAGAACCAGAATACTGGAGAGCGGGGGCAGACATAGCCAGCTACGTATATGAAATGGAATCCATCTCACTATACGGTCACGGCTGTCTAGATACATGAGGGTTTAACTACAAGCCAGCAGTCTCCTAAGGTCATGAACAAGCCTATTGTCTCAATCACAAGCAAGCAATAGTAATTACAAGATGTCAGAGCACCAAATATATAATAGCAAGGCGTCCCATACATTACATATTGGATGATCATGAAGCTAGTCGTACAAAATGCCAGGACTAGCAAGAGTTCAGTCATACATGATCAACCCTAGGATCTGTCAATCATGTTACAGCCCGTAGGCAGACAGTAAATAAAGATGCAATCGAGCTAACACGTGCTCGCCGGCTAAATGCCTCAAAAGAATAATTTTTACAAATAAGTAGGAGGACAAAAAGAAACCCACTCGTTGCCAGGGTTTCGTCTAGTGGTCACCATCTGGCTGGAAGATCGGTGGATCCTCTGGAGCTGCTCTGATATCTGGCCACACAAAACCAGCTGGGTCAGACCCCAGAAAAAGCAAGTGCCACAAAGGAGGCTTCACTTAGAAACTAAAACCAGCATATAGTAAGGAACATTATAGTTAAATTATCAGAAATAACAACAATAATTGAGTACGAGGAAACCATTCAAGTAGCCAGACTACAACCCTTAAACCAAACAAGGACCGGGGTTGCAATCCTTCACCTGAATGGAAATCCGTCTCAAATACTATAGATAAGGTAATAAGACAATAAACGAAGAGAAGACACAGAACTGCTCCGGGAGCCAGGTTACAACCCTTAAACCAAACAAGGACCGGGATTGTAACCCTTCGCCTGAACAGAACTGGACTCCTGATCTTTATTGTTAAGGCCATTATAGATAATCATGTTGCTGAAGTAAGATAGAACATGACAAGCATGGCACGGGATACAAATAAGACAATAACCGAAGGGAAGACACAGAACTGCTCCGGGAGCCAGGTTACAACCCTTAAACCAAACAAGGACCGGGGTTGTAACCCTTCGCCTGAACAGAACTGGTCCTCCGATCGTTATTGTTAAGGCAAGCATCAATAATCGTGTCTTGTCACAATCTTGCACAGGATCAAGATAAGACTAAGCTGGAATAACTTCATCCAATCAATCACGGCCAATCAAAAGTACGGCTTGATACTTTAACTAGCTAGGGTTATCACAGACCTAGTTACTAGCAAGATGCAATGAGATTATTTTAACAGCCACAAGCCCTGCAGACCATCCAAGTTATCTAGGTCGAATGTCCATTTATGAAGGATGCACCACATGACTGTGTGCTGGAAGTGTGCCCTACTTGTCGGTAGGCTACAAGTCCACTTAATGCGCCCAGATAACGGGATTGTCTGTAGCTGGGAATCTCTTCATGTCTACTGAATTATTCTAGTTTATTACTCTTAGTTAATTACAGTAGGTATCCCTGACCGTGGTACTCAGGGATCCCATCCTAGATATGATGCAAGACAATACTGGTTTATTATGCAAACGCAATCATCTACGGTGTCCAGGTTAGTCATTCTTGTCAGGTCATGTCACATTAGCCGTCGCAACAGCAATTCGAGATAATCATGTCAGGTATGCTTGTCCTGCCATGCCGTGTTCAATTATTATTAACAAACCTATTAAATAAATTCATGATTATCAAGTTCATGACAAAAGGCGTAAGGATATAAAATGGGCGTAAAATATCTAATAGAATATCAATATTCAGGGCTATAGAAGAGCCAGGCTTAAGAAAAATAAAACCAAAGTGACATGCTGACATAAGACCAAGTCAGCCAAGGCCATACGCTCAGTGCAAAAGTCATACGCTCAGGTCAGGCTACGCTCAAGTCAAGCTACGCTCAGGTAAGCCTACGCTCACAAAGGGCAGCGTATGAGGTCCATATGACCCCTTGTCACACAAGTGAGCGTATACAAGACATACGCTCCAAAAAGGCAGCATATGAACTTCATACGACTCCTTGTCAAGCAAGCGAGCGTATGCAAGTCATACGCCTCCAAAAGGCAGCGTATGGACTCCATACGACTCATGGCTATCCAAGTGAGCGTATGCAAGTCATACGCTCCAAAAAGGCAGCGTATGGACTCCATACGACTCCTTGTCAAGCAAGCGAGCGTATGCGAGTCATACGCTTCCAAAAGTGTCACGCCCCGCTCCCGTAGGAGCGATCGTCCTCGCTAAGGCGTGATGCCGCACGGGCCTAGGTTGCGCCCGTGCAAGGCCAAGTCCAGAAACGGCCGATTTGAGTCTAGGCCACAGAGTCGCACAGAGTGTCCCCATTTGCAGCGGAAAGTAAATGAACACAAGTTGAATACGAAATCAAACTCTTTATTGATATTCAAGAAGTTACAAGCAGCGCTAGGCCGATATTACAGATCGCTCAAGCTCTCTCTCTCTGAAACATAAAAGGCATGCCAAATGGCTTACAACATGGAAGGATACATGGCGATGTTCCGATACATTATGTCCTGTATAGGGTGCTTCAGCTTCATGCAACGTTCCAAGGCCCCAGAGTTGGCTCCGCGCCTTGACACGTTCGATGGAAGCTCCGCACCCGCCGGCGTCTCCTGCTATCCTGCAAGCATACTGTGGGGTTATCAGTACATTGTTATGCACTGGTGGGGAGGCTAGCTCGCCCACAATGCTATCATTACCAAACACGTTCCGTTTACTTTTGTGCATCTCTATCATTCATTGTCTTTCTAATCTTGCCTTAGGATCAGTTTCATAGCATATTGCATAGCCTATCTCGTGTTACCGAACTCAAGTGTCGCATGAAAATACATGTACGACTTACCCATACTTACCGTCCGGCCTTCCCTGTTCAATGTAAACCAAGTTAAACAACAATTCATGTATAATAACATAACACGATTCATGTACGCATTCAATATCGAGTGTGTGTCCATGTCTCGGGTTCTAGTGTATCGCGGGCATGTTCTAGTACGTCGTAGGCACGTTTTTAAAGTATTACAATTCAAGCATGTTCTGGATATTACATTCAAGCATGTTCAGGAGTGTTACATATCGAGCATGTTCAGCATGTTACATTTCGAGCATGTTCTGGAGACACTTCATTTAGTTTACTTAGACTACTTTGATTTCAATGCAAGAACTTGCACGTGGATTGCCACCAGCATAGTCCACTTAATCTACATGCACGGGTCGCTGGCTTTACAAGCCATTTAGGACATTCCCCTGTGGCAATTCTCAACTTAGCGTAGGGTGATGGCTGGTACACCCCGTTAAGTCTCTTGAATATACCCTCCTACTTACGTCTCTTGGTGCCCAAGCCCGCACCCAAGCAGCCCGTAAGCGCCGTTGATTCCGCCTAGGCCGGCCACGGTTTACCCCCCCAACGCCCGTGCCGCAGAATCCTTCCACACGACGGCCACGGTATACCCCCCCATCGCCCGTGCCGTTTGTCCACGACCATTTCGTATTGTCTTGTCATTTTAACTTAGCGGCTATCTCCGAGCCGTAGGCTAACCCTTAGCCATAATGCGTTATCGACCAGGTTGGCGTCCGTACAGCGCGGGTAGCGAGCCCCGTTGCACGTGCCCGTCATACCTGTCGATAGCGTCTTCCATGTCTTATCTTTCACGTGTTCTTTCTTTTCTTTCTTTCTTTCACTTGTTCATTTGATTCATCGATTCATTCATGTATTCATTCATTCATTCGTTCGTTCATTTGTTGATCCATTCATTCACGCATTACGCAACTCCCAGTGTGGGAGTCGCCTTGGCGACCCATCGGTCCCATAGCCTTTCAATGTTGCTAAACTCTACTCGGAGCGACTATGTTGATAGTCTTTCCGTTTCATTGTTGTAAACCATTCATTGTTTTATTGTTTGAACGCAAAGGGACATAAACGTGAGCTTGTGCCTTAGCACGAGCGTAGAGTGCGGTGCGAACGTTTCTATATTTGCCGAGTTCTTTTCCATGTTCTAAACAAGCATGCAAGATGGGATTATTCCCTTAGCTAGGTGCGTTGAGTCATTTATTAGCATGCAAGATGTTATCGCCTAGCGATTCTCGTGAATGTGTCCGTATTGTTATGTGTCTAGGCTAAGCACAGACGGGTTCATCGGAGCCACCCACCTTAGCGATGTTTGCATTGGCCGAGCGATACTCCGAGCGCGCCTTTGGAAGTCTAAGTCTGGATTCATCTTGACGGGCCAAGGCTAGTCTGGCATCGATTTGCATCGATACTTCATCGGGTCGAGGCAACTCTTCGGGTCGACGGCTCGTTTTGAGTCGTTGTACATGCCGTTTGGAATCGGCGTTCCGCTAGGGCGGAGCGGGTCACCACATAATACACCACTCAAAACAAGTCTCGTCCTCGAGACTTCTTGAGTGCAGGTCATCCTACCGTTTCTTAACTCGGATCGTGTACACATCTTAGGCAATTTCCTATCGAATGGCTTTATCGTTCGATGGCATCGAACCGTACTCGGTTTCTTTCTAAGTTCCGTGTCGCATACGTTTGGTTGATTTTATCGAATTACTTCTCGTTCATTTTAGACTTGTTGTTACTTATTCAATTCAAGCATTCTTCGTATTGGTTTCTATTTTGTCGTGTCATGAGACTGGAATGGCCGTATGGGGCACGTTGTAATTCGTCAAATGCGAGGGTCGTAGGCTAAGGCAAATTCACTTTCGTTCATCTCGGTCATCGAGATGACTCGATTCGCTTCTCAAGCGTTCTCGTCCATGAAATCAATATGATTTCCTCTTAGCGGGGTCGACCAAGTCTAAGAATTTCTCGTCAAATTCAAGACCAAGTATTGCACTATCGTCGAGCATAACTTCCTATCAATGGTTCAATTCGTTGTACCAACTTTTACTAGCACGATTTCACGTTCACGACACTCGTTCACTCCCCAAGTCGTGCTAGAACTCATCGTATCACTTGGCCGGATCGTGCACGCATTTCAGGCGTCCCCAAAATACCTGCATTCCGCCTAGCCGCATGATAGAGAATTTGTCATTCTCACTCGAGTCGCATCGTGCACATACTCAAGCGTCCCTGAATATATGCATGTCAGCCGAATCTCGTGAGGGGTATTCCTATATTTGTGATTCACACAATCCATCCATGCCAATCCTCAAGATCAATCCTTCGATTGATAACTCATGAAACAGGGCGTTTCGCCTAACCGCTAGGCCAATCTTTGCGAGGCTAAGTCAATGTCAGGATTGGAATCATAGTTCCCCAACAATAATGCCAACACTGACCCCAATCCTAGGGTCAAACCAAAGTCGATGGTACCGGATTTTCTACCCAAGCTCGCGTCACTCTGATTTCTAAACATCGAGCATGATCGCCTATTTCGCATCAAGACATTCGTTGCGCAGCGCAACGAATTCGAATCCATTTAGTTTACCAATTCTAACCAATACGTGTATTCGATCACGAGGTCGTCTAGCTCGACAATACGTTGCGCCCCAAATCTCACGCGAGTCCGATTATCCACGGTGGTTCATGAATCACCATGCAACGCTTCCGCAGAATAATCATTCTCATCGGGGCGAACTCTTGTTTGAGTTTAGACTAACTTATTCTCGATACGCGGATTGGACCTACTCAATCC
The DNA here is from genome assembly GCA_029216955.1 of Iris pallida. Taxonomy (NCBI): domain Eukaryota; kingdom Viridiplantae; phylum Streptophyta; class Magnoliopsida; order Asparagales; family Iridaceae; genus Iris; species Iris pallida. The sequence goes on along the minus strand of JANAVB010016796.1, from coordinate 749,307 downwards.
TCAAATTCAACCGACAAGCACACCAAATCGTTCTCAAGTCACCTTCGCGTCAAACCACAAGTCGAAATAATCAAATTGTCACGCCGTGCAAGTTCGATCACCCCCGCTGTATGAATCACCATACCAGCGCTCACGCGGAGTGATCGCCCTAATCGGCGCGACGCATGTGCGAGGCTGGAGTTGCATTCGCATAAGACAAGAATGTCGACGTTAGGGTTTTCGTCGAAGAAATCCAAACACTTCATTTTCATCCAAGCTGCGATCTCTATTCGACAGTCCGACCGTCCTTCATTCAACCAGAAAATCCTCGAGCCACGTCTATATTTTCCTCGACGCATTTTAATATCCCGAGTATAGCATCCAACGGAACAATGACATTTGCACGATCGTCATTCGCCGAGTCAGAGTACCCCCGAGTTATCGCATATCGATCTTTGATACGCCTCAATACCATCGACGATATGCGTAACCTGACGATCTTCCTTTGCCACCAATTTCGAGTCATGCGACGATGCCGTTGTCCGAGTTGGATATTCCACCATTTCATTTAATATTCAAGATCAAGTTTATCTGCTATTCCTCGAGCTCGTTTCAAGATCGTTGTTCAAGATTCAAGTCACATTTCATTTGTATCAATCCGAAATCGTACGTGCGATGCTCTAAGTTTCCTCGATCAAGACCATTCATTTCTATTCGTCGTTCCGAGTCATTTTCTAACATGTGTTGCCTATTCACAAGTTGTCTGAACGACATCTCGTTCGGGACATTCGAAGTCATGATCAACTAAGCGTGACACGTTCTAAGGCTTTGCGCGATCGCATCGCCTCGTCGACGTACTCGTTGTGTTTCGTAATCCTCAAGTTTCGCTCGAATGATTTTTCCAAGAACATCCATACACCACTCGGATTCGAGCCACTCGACTAGTCGTCGACACTCATTCTCATTCTTGTTCGAACCTATCGCATACACCACTCGGGTTCAAGCCATACGGTCTAATCCTCAATCACGTTCGCGTCATGCGCTAAGATGTCCTTCAGATTCGTTCGACGAATCTCTAGCGTAATCGCTCGCGTCGCCTCGACGTACTAAGTCGTTCGTACTAATCCTCAAAATCCAAGTCAATCCTTCGGGTGTGCCTAAGCGTTAACTCGATAGCATTCCTATCGATATACACTCAAAGTGTATTTTCGTTCTCGATCGAACGATACTTGATATCGCTCGCAACCCGATTGCACCCAAGAGTCGAGGTGCGCGACATGCGGACTAAGTTGTACCGCTTAACCATCCCGCACGGACTACATTCAAGTTTGCACGCTCACTCATTCTCGTTCGCAACTCGTTTGCAACAAAGGGTCTAGGTACGCGATACTCCGCACTACTTAGCCAAAAGGCTGCGTGTATGACCAACCGTTCGAACTATACTTCGGTCTCGTGTACTCGTTTGCTATCGTCAGCATAAGCTTATTCAAGCACGCCTTACGTTTGCTAACTTTTTAGCATCGGTTCCTTCCAACTCAAGTCCGTCGTGGTTCGGCACAAAGGTCTTCGCCTATCAAGTCTGTCGTAGTGGCACAAAGGCCTTCGCCTATTGATCCCGTTCAACCGAGTACTTATACGAGCTTTTGAAAATATTAGACTTATTGTATGGAACATCCCAAGGCACAAGGAGAGAGAGCGTACACTTCTTTTTCCAACAACGAGCTTTCAAAACTGAGAAAATCGAATTGATGCCCAAGGACGTAAAGCCGTGCTTTGATACCAATCTGTCACGCCCCGCTCCCATAGGAGCGATCGTCCTCGCTAAGGCGTGATGCCGCACGGGCCTAGGTTGCGCCCGTGCAAGGCCAAGTCCAGAAACGGCCGATTTGAGTCTAGGCCACAGAGTCGCACAGAGTGTCCCCATTTGCAGCGGAAAGTAAATGAACACAAGTTGAATACGAAATCAAACTCTTTATTGATATTCAAGAAGTTACAAGCGGCGCTAGGCCGATATTACAGATCGCTCAAGCTCTCTCTCTCTGAAACATAAAAGGCATGCCAAATGGCTTACAACATGGAAGGATACATGGCGATGTTCCGATACATTATGTCCTGTATAGGGTGCTTCAGCTTCATGCAACGTTCCAAGGCCCCAGAGTTGGCTCCGCGCCTTGACACGTTCGATGGAAGCTCCGCACCCGCCGGCGTCTCCTGCTATCCTGCAAGCATACTGTGGGGTTATCAGTACATTGTTATGCACTGGTGGGGAGGCTAGCTCGCCCACAATGCTATCATTACCAAACACGTTCCGTTTACTTTTGTGCATCTCTATCATTCATTGTCTTTCTAATCTTGCCTTAGGATCAGTTTCATAGCATATTGCATAGCCTATCTCGTGTTACCGAACTCAAGTGTCGCATGAAAATACATGTACGACTTACCCATACTTACCGTCCGGCCTTCCCTGTTCAATGTAAACCAAGTTAAACAACAATTCATGTATAATAACATAACACGATTCATGTACGCATTCAATATCGAGTGTGTGTCCATGTCTCGGGTTCTAGTGCATCGCGGGCATGTTCTAGCACGTCGTAGGCACGTTTTTAAAGTATTACAATTCAAGCATGTTCTGGATATTACATTCAAGCATGTTCAGAAGTGTTACATATCGAGCATGTTCAGCATGTTACATTTCGAGCATGTTCTGGAGACACTTCATTTAGTTTACTTAGACTACTTTGATTTCAATGCAAGAACTTGCACGTGGATTGCCACCAGCATAGTCCACTTAATCTACATGCACGGGTCGCTGGCTTTACAAGCCATTTAGGACATTCCCCTGTGGCAATTCTCAACTTAGCGTAGGGTGATGGCTGGTACACCCCGTTAAGTCTCTTGAATATACCCTCCTACTTACGTCTCTTGGTGCCCAAGCCCGCACCCAAGCAGCCCGTAAGCGCCGTTGATTCCGCCTAGGCCGGCCACGGTTTACCCCCCCAACGCCCGTGCCACAGAATCCTTCCACACGACGGCCACGGTATACCCCCCCATCGCCCGTGCCGTTTGTCCACGACCATTTCGTATTGTCTTGTCATTTTAACTTAGCGGCTATCTCCGAGCCGTAGGCTAACCCTTAGCCATAATGCGTTATCGACCAGGTTGGCGTCCGTACAGCGCGGGTAGCGAGCCCCGTTGCACGTGCCCGTCATACCTGTCGATAGCGTCTTCCATGTCTTATCTTTCACGTGTTCTTTCTTTTCTTTCTTTCTTTCACTTGTTCATTTTATTCATCGATTCATTCATGTATTCATTCATTCATTCGTTCGTTCATTTGTTGATCCATTCATTCACGCATTACGCAACTCCCAGTGTGGGAGTCGCCTTGGCGACCCATCGGTCCCATAGCCTTTCAATGTTGCTAAACTCTACTCGGAGCGACTATGTTGATAGTCTTTCCGTTTTATTGTTGTAAACCATTAATTGTTTCATTGTTTGAACGCAAAGGGACATAAACGTGAGCTTGTGCCTTAGCACGAGCGTAGAGTGCGGTGCGAACGTTTCTATATTTGCCGAGTTCTTTTCCATGTTCTAAACAAGCATGCAAGATGGGATTATTCCCTTAGCTAGGTGCGTTGAGTCATTTATTAGCATGCAAGATGTTATCGCCTAGCGATTCTCGTGAATGTGTCCGTATTGTTATGTGTCTAGGCTAAGCACAGACGGGTTCATCGGAGCCACCCACCTTAGCGATGTTTGCATTGGCCGAGCGATACTCCGAGCGCGCCTTTGGAAGTCTAAGTCTGGATTCATCTTGACGGGCCAAGGCAAGTCTGGCATCGATTTGCATCGATACTTCATCGGGTCGAGGCAACTCTTCGGGTCGACGGCTCGTTTTGAGTCGTTGTACATGCCGTTTGGAATCGGCGTTCCGCTAGGGCGGAGCGGGTCACCACAAAAAGACAGCGTATGGGGTCTACTGCGCTGCGCTAAAGAGCGTGCACAGCTCAGTGACGTAAGCTAAAAAGCTCGCGCACTGCTCACTGTCTTCTCCAAACAGCAGAAACTCCATGGTTGAACCCTAAGCTTCCAAAGTCCATAACTTGGTCAAAACAAGTCCAAATCCAACTTTCCAAAGGTCAAAATTGGGTAGAAGGAAATTCTCTACCACATGGAACCATCAAAACTTGAAAACAAGGGAATTTAATAGATCAAAACCATAAAAATCCAAAAATGACTAAATTCTAGATCTACAAAAATCCAAGCTTCAAAATAGAAAATGACAAGTTCTAATGTGGATTAGAAAGTTGCAAAGAAGAGGTTAGAACAATAAAAATGGTAGGTTTCTTCATGAAGCAAGATTGCACTTGCCTAGGCTAGGGTTTTCTTAGTTGGTGGTGGAGAGTAATGAAGAAGAAAGGAAATAATGAGGAGAGAGAATGGGAAGAGGTTAATAAATGGGGTTGGTTGTGGTAGGTAGGGGGTTCACCCTTGGTTCATGATGAACCAAGGCTAATCAAGCCTAGCCGAACCAACCCAAGCCAACCCAAACCAAGATGAACCATGGCCAATACGAGATAAAATACGTACACGTATTCTTAAATACGTAATACGAACAACAGACATTACACTCAGTATATGCGCCATCAAATGCTTCGACTAATGAAGCATTTATTGAGCAGAACGAGGGTGGCAATCAACCCTCTAGTTGGAGGAAGAGTTCCCCAAACCAAGAAAGAGGAGAGCACCGTAATCAACCTGCGGCTAAAGGAGCAGCTTTTAACCCAACCAGAATAGGCAACACCCACTCTAGCAGGAGGAGGAGCTCTCCCAAAGCCCAAGGAAGATGATCGGGGCACCGCAATTCCGATCTGCGGCTCTTCCGACATAACGAAGACGAGGCTCGAGCATCCCGATCTTTGGATGCAACAAGCACCTTTCGCCTGCCTCAGAAGCCCTCGACTCCGACTTTTGGATGTAACAGTCACCTTCAAGTGCATCAATGAAGACAATACACCGCATCTTCACCCTCGGGAGCATCTCATCAACAGAATGTGCTCGAGCAAACAAGTTCATTTCGGGAGGACGTGAGAGAACGAGAAGCAAACCCTCTCCATGCCACTATTTATAGGCCGGGCAAATGAAACCCATGCGCCAAGTGGTTGGCTCTCCGAATCCCGTACAATAAATTTGTATTGAATGGTGATGAACCTGACTCTTCGAATTAAGCCAAGTCAAAGACGACTATTTAAAGCACTCGAAGAACGTAATAGTCAAGCCCATAAAGACGTATCATACAAAGCAGATGCGCCGGCCAGACCGCCCATCATACTGACGCGCCCATTAGCCTTATAAGGATGCGCCCCCATGCGTCCCTATGCGTCCAGTGGAACACCGATCGATACGCCCACTCAACATCCCATCACCTGTCAAGAACATTAAATGCCGAAGTCTGACAGAGTTGGCAGCACGTCCCCCGATGACTGAACAATTGACAGCTTTTTCAGAAGACGAAGCGTCGTCGATGTCAGCATCATCATTGCTCCCCTTCGGCGGTTACAAGTCACGTGGCCGCCCAACCATTTCGTATGCGCTATCGCAGCCATGTGCCTAAATCTCTGTATGTGCCTCAAAAGTCGTACGTCTCAGACTTTTCTCTGATCCCTAAAGACAGAAGTAAAGACACTACTGAAGCCCCGCATGCGCCTCAAAAGCCATGCGCCCCGAATAGTTCGTTACTCCTAAAGGTTACGATCCAAAGCCTCCTTATGCGTCCAATTCCAGGCACATCCTATCAGATCACTCCCCACCAAATTCGAGATCTTCGAGCCATGGACCTACGACACGTGTCCTTTGACTTGATTCAGCCTATGAAGGGGTGCTAATCAGCCAAGATCTCAGCAACTGAAAGATCCTCTCCATTGCTACGTGTCAGCTCCGCTGCAGCCCACGACAACGACAAGAAGGGTTTAACTCCTCAATCAGAGCGCATCGCCCATGCGCCTCCATCAGCAACCACCACGTGGCGTCCTCGCATACATGCACATCCTACATGCGCGCATGAAAAGCCATCCTACAAAGCTATAAATAGAGGGATCACTTCCTTCTTACACGTACACACATCGCACAACCACCAACAACATATAGAGAGAGGCAGATACAGACACTCAACATCTTCTTCCTCTCCGCAAGCTCCAGCACCCAGAGCAACTCAGACCTTCAGAGAACCGAGAACCGTCGTCAGATCGTCAACGGAGTCAATGTATTACCACTCGCTCCATCGGCACAAGCGACCCAGATAAACAAAAGTGTACTCCTAGGACTACGTCTAAGTCCTACATTGTAACACTGTTCTGTTTGTATTGAAATTACATCAAAAGATTTTAATGGCAAACACCACCGAAGTTGAGCGTACAAGATTTCAACATATCCTCAAGAGTCTGGATCGTTCGCTCCGACTGACCATCTGTCTGCGGGTGATAAGCTGAGCTGAACTGGAGGTGAGTTCCCAAATTCTCGTGCAGACTACGCCAAAAGTGTGACGTGAATCTCGAATCTCTGTCCGAGGTGATACTAACCGGTACTTCGGGAAGTCTGACTATCTGCCTGAGGTACATCTCTGCTAGCTGAGCCGTCGACTGACCAACTCTGAATGGGAGAAAGTGAGCCACCTTCGTGAGCCTGTCAACTATAACCCAAATAGTATCTCTACTGGTCGGGGATCGAGGTAATCCAGTCACGAAATCCATGGTTATATGCTCCCACTTCCATTTTGGAATCGGCAAGGGCTGAAGAAGTCCAGCTGGCCTCTGATATTCAGCCTTGACTTGTTGGCAAACCAAACACCGAGAGACAATCCGAGCTATCTTCCTCTTCATGCCATTCCACCAAAAGTGTTGACGGATATCTTGGTACATCTTCGTGCCACCGGGATGAATCGAATACTGAGAACTGTGAGCTTCGGTCATGACTTCCTGTCTGATATCTCCATTGGGTACACAAAGACGCTTACCATGTCGAAGTGTAGCGTCTTCATGAATGCATAATTTTGGTCTTTGCCCTGCTACACATTCTGTCCTAAGCCGCTGAAGCTTAGAATTTGATGACTGAGCTATCTTGATTCTCTCAACTATACTGGACTGAACTTGCATGCTGGCCATCAATGCCATACTGGTAGGAAGGACAACTTTTATACCCATCTTCTGAAGATCTTCTAACAATTCTGGTTGCGCTGTCAGAAAATAGACTCAGGCTCTCATGCTCAATGCATCCGCAACAACATTGGCTTTCCCAGGATGATGCTGCAGGTTGACATCATAATCTATAAGCAGCTCTAGCCATCTCCTCTGACGCATGTTAAGATCCTTCTGAGTGAACACATACTTCAGGCTCTTGTGATCGGTGAAAATCTCCACCCTATCTCCATACAAGTAGTGTCTCCAAAGCTTTAGTGCAAACACCACGGCTGCCAGCACCAAGTCGTGGGTTCGGTAATTCCTCTCATGATCATGAAGTTGTCATGACACATAAGCTATTACCTTCCCATTTTGCATCAAAACACATCCTAAATCTCGGCCTGAAGCATCACAATACACTGAGAATCCTTCGGTCCCATCTGGAAGTGTGAGAATGGGTGCTGTCATCAAGCCTTGCTTCAACTTCTCAAAAGAATCCTGACACTCTGTTGTCCAAGCAAACTGTACATCCTTGCGGGTCAACTGCGTCAGTGGTGCTGAAATCCGAGCAAAGTCCGAAACAAATCGTCGGTAGTAGCCGACCAATCCAAGTAAACTACGAACTTCTGCAACTGTGCTGGGCACTGGCCACGTTTCGATAGCCACGATCTTCTGGGAATCTACTTATACTCCTCCTCTGGTGATGATATGACCCAAGTACGAAATACGATCGAGCCAGAACTCGCATTTACTGAACTTGGCATACAACTGGTGCTCTCAGAGAATCTAGAGGACAACTCTGAGATGCTGCTCATGCTCTGTTTCACTCTTGCTGTAGACCAGGATGTCGTCTATGAACACAATCACAAACTGATCCAAATAAGGCATGAAGATACGATTCATGAGGTCCATGAATACAGCCGGCGCATTGGTTGCTCCAAATAGCATAACAAGAAACTCCCAATGTCCATATCTAGATCTGAATGCCATCTTCGGAATGTCCTGGTTTCTGACTCTGATCTGGTGGTACCCTGACCGTAAATTTATCTTCGAGAATACTGCTGCTCCTCTGAGTTGATCAAACAAGTCATCTATCCTTGGGAGAGGATATCTGTTCTTGATTGTCATTGAGTTCAAGGTACGATAGTCAACACATAATCTGGACGTACCATCCTTCTTTCTCACAAGAAGTATCGGGGCTCCCCAAGGCGATCCACTAGCACGAATGAATCCTTTGGTCCTGAGTTCTTCAATCATTTTGTACAATATCTCTAATTCTGACGGTGCCATCCTGTAGACTCTCTCTGACACAGGTGCGGTCCCGGGGATCAAGTCTATGGTGAACTCGATCTCTCGCTCTTGCGGTATTCTTGGAAGCTCTTCTGGGAAAACATCTGAAAACTCCTCGACGATCCGGGGTAACTGCACTGCTGCTACTGCCATCCACAATACGGGAGAAGAAGGTTCAACTTCGCCTCGGGAAAAGAAAAACTCCGGCTCGCTTGGGATGCTAAAAACAACCCTGCCAATATGGCAATCTATCCTGGCATACTGATCCCTCAACCAATCCATCCCTAAGACCACATCATAATCGGCCATCGGAAATTCTATCAACCTAGCGGGAAAATCTCTACCACTAACTACGATCCGACACGAAGAAAACACTCTATCTACTCCCACAAGACTGTTACCAGTAAGTATATTGAGCCTTACTGATAATGACTCAGGCTCCAGTCCTATCCATGTCGCGAATCATGTAGACATAAATGAATGCGATGCACCAGAGTCAAATAACACTGAAGTCGGAAAGGTGTTGACGAGAATAGTACCTTCCACTACCTCACCTGGCGCCACTCCTTCTCCCATGGTTAAAGCCAACACTTGTCCTTGTCCTCTGGGTGCCGGCCCCCTCTGCTGGATTCCTCTCTGCCGATTCTAAACTTGTGCCTGGGCATACTGTTGAGGCCTTTGCTGTTGAAAAGCTTGGGTCTGCGTCGGCAATGGCCTCGGGGATGGAAACTGCTGCTGGACTGGTACTGGGACTGGTCCCCTAACCGATGAACTGGTCATAGCTGGTGCGGAGTCAGTCCTGAACGGACAGGACCCTACCTTATGGTCCGGCGCTCCACAAAGCAAACACAACCCTCGTGCCTTGCGACATTCTGAAACAACATGTCCAGGCTTCCCACAATAAGAGCAGCCTATGATGGAAGACTGCTTCTGCTTCTGCTGAGGATACGTCGGGGTTGAATGTTGAACCGACGTAACTGAAGCTGTCCTTCTCGGAGTTCCAATGGTCAAAGACCTAGCTGCCGGGGCTGGGGCTGACGACTGGTTCATCTGGCCGTGAGATCGCTTTCGACCTCCGGTCCTGTCCACAATCATTTGGGAGGTATACTCATGCCTCCTAGCCGCCCTCAATACTGCATCAAAAGTCTGGTGCTTAAACTGCTCCACTGCCAGCAAAATCTTCAGGTGGAGTCCCTGCTGAAACCGCTGGGCTCTATCGAACTCGGTCGCTACCAAGGTGGGAGCAAACCGACTAAGCCTGGAAAACTCGGCCGCATATCCATCGACCGTCCTGCCCATCTACTTCAAATTAGTGAACCTCGTCTGTAGATCGTACCGAGCTACAGCATCGAAGTACTTGGTTCGAAATCTCTCACAGAATACTGTCCAGGCAATAGGTGCCACTAATCCAACGGCTTGCGCCGTCTACCAGCTGCGGGCTAGATCCAATAACTGCAGGCGTACTACGGCCACCTTCTCATCCTCTGGGGTCTTCGCTGCCTCCAATATCACCTCTGTATCCTGAAGCCACGCATTAGCAGCGATAGCATCTTCACTGCCATCGAAGAATGGAGGGTTCAGGCGCTTAAAACTGTTCGCTGTACTGTTCCCATAATGTCCACCTCTGCCCAGAACATCTGTCACTGCCTGATGCAAGGCATCTCCTCGACGGTCCTGCGATGCAAGCAACTCCCTGATAAGTCCAACCAAGGCTCCATCATCCTGCCTTGCAGGCTGGGCAAGCTGTACCGGGGGTTCTGGATCTCCGGAAGGCATGACCCGGGAAGTTGCTCCTGAGTGCTGGGCTTGATCCTCTTGTTGCTGCTGGTCCACGGGAGGGGCTCTGCCTTACCGATCGGTAGGACCAGGAACAATGCCGCTGAAGAAGACGACACAGGAAACAATAAGGAAGGACCAAGATAGATCAAAGATACAAGCTTGTGATCAGATCAAGATTCTAGGGATTCAGAGGATACGAGCAGAGATCAAGGACGAGTGCTGATTGAGACATCTATTCGGTAAACTCTCATATATCTTGATTTACAAGACCTGCATGGGCCACCACTTAAACCATGTCACGCCCCAGAACCAGAATACTGGAGAGCGGGAGCGAACATAGCCAGCTACGTATATTGAAGTGCAACCCACCTCGCTATACGGTCACGACTGTCTAGATACGTGAGGGTTTAACTACAATCCATCAGTCTCCTATGGTCAATAACAAGCCTAAATGTCTCAATCTCAAGCAAGCAAGTAAAGTTACAAGATGTAAGATCGCCAAATATATAATAGCAAGGCGTCCCAGACATGACATATTCAACTGATCATGAAGCTAGTCGTTACAACATGCGAGGACGAACAAGAGTTCAGTAATACATGATCAACCCTAGGATTTGTCAGTCATGCTACAGCCCGTAGACAGACAGTAAATAAGGTATACAATACGTGCTAACAGGTGCTCGTCGGCTAAACACCTCAAAACAATAATTTTACAATAGAGTAGGAGAGCCAAAAAAATAAACCCACTCGTTGCCCTGGTTATGCCTGGTGGTCACCATCGGGCTGAAAAGTCGGTAGATCCTCTGGAGCTGCTCCGAAATCTGGCCATACAAAACCAGCTGAGTCAGATCCCAGAAAAGAGCAAGTGCCACAAAGGAGGCTTCACTTAAGAACTAAAACTAGCATATCAGAAACAAATATTAAAAGTAAGTATGAAAGAGCATGTTAATAAAAAATAACAACAGTCATATTAGAGTACGAGGGAACCATTCAAGTAGCCAGGTCACAACCCTTAAACCAAACAAGGACCGGGGTTGTAACCCTTCACCTGAATAGAACTCCGTCTCTAAATCTTGTTGGTAAAGTGAAACATAACAAGCATAACGTGGGGTACAATAAGACAATAAACGAAGAGAGGACACAGAACTGCTCCGGAAGCCAGGTTACAACCCTTAAACCAAACAAGGACCAGGGTTGTAATCCTTCACCTGAACAGAACTTAGCCTCTGATCTTTATTGTTAAAAAGTGACAATCATGCGATTATGCTTGCAATTCGAGCACTGAATCTACACCATACAATCGCTCACGGCCAATCAGTGACTACGATTTTCTACATTAGCTAACTAGGGTTATCACAAGCCTTAGTTACTAAAATATGCAATGAGATGTTCCTCCAGCCACAAACCCTGCAGCTAATCCAGGTTATCCAGGCGACTTGGATTCATTAAGCAATGCCTCATTCTTTTCCATATATCGGTAAATTTAGACATGTGCCCTATTCGACGGCAGGCTACAAGTCCAACAATGGTGGCCGGGATAACGGGATCGCTTGTAACTGGGGAAATCTCTCATGACTACTGAATTATTCTAGTTATTAGCCTTAGCCATTTACAGTAGGTACCCCTGACCGTGTTACTCAGGGATTCCTGTCCTAGACATGATGCAAAATATTACCGGTTCATTTTGTACAAACACAATCACCCACGGTGTCTAGGCCATTCAATCTTGTCATGACATGCTAGCCGTCGCTACAGCATTCGAGATATATATCATGTCAAATTCACTGTCAAGAGTGTGCCACGACGGACCACTATCATGTCATATCATTTGTCAAAAGTGCACCACAACGGGTCACCATCGTGTCATGGAACATATTTAAAATTAACATTTAACCTGGTATGAGCATATATGTAATAATTAAACATAAACAGGGTACAAGAGCTGTAGAAGAATAATGCGGCTCAGGAGACAAGGGCATAACTTCCACATACGAACTCCAAATGAGGTGCTCCAAGGATATTCGGAGAGGCAAGACAAAGATCTAAAACTTTCATGTTTTAAGTTTTTCGAAATTCTGGCTAGAAAATAGCTAAACTTGACAAAAACAGTCATTATGTGCACTTTTTACGTCAAAAATTCAATTCTGCGTAAAATACGCAAAAGAGAAGGGTTTTTGCGTAAAAATTCACATTCTGGATACTATCCAGCGTAAAATACGCATAAACATGGTTCCCTGCGTAAAATTTCACATTATCCAGCGTAAAATACGCATAAACAGGGTTTTTTGCATAAAATTTCATATTCTGGATACTATTCAGCGTAAAATACGCATAAACAGGGTTCCCTGCGTAAAATTTCACTCAGCCGACATGAAAAATTCAGAAAACTTGTTTTGGCCATAAAAATTTTATTTTAACTCGAAATAAGGTGAATCAAAAACCAAATTCATACGAAATTCCGTGATCTTGCTCATGGAACTATTAGTTTTCGAAAATAACAAGTTTTAGTAGATCAAAACCAAGAAAAACTCCATGAACTTATGAAACCCCAAAGTTATAATGTAGATCTAGAAGAATCTATCCATAAAAATTAAAAACTCCAAGTTCTAAAGAGGCTTATAATCATGTAAATAACAGAATAGAACAATAAAACTTGAGATCCATCATAAGCAAGTTGCACTTGCCTAGGGCTCTTAGGTGTAGGTGGAGAGGAGTAAATGGAGAAGAAGAGTTATTGAAGTGATAATGAGGAGAGAGAAGAGAGTGGGATTAATAAATGGTGAGGGTAGGGGTAGGTAGGGATTTGGTTCATAAATAAAACCAAACCAAGCCAAACCGAACCGAACCAAGCAATAGAAAATGCCAAATAGACCAAGCAAGGAGTCATGCAATACGAGTCAAAATACGTACACGTATACCAATATACGTAATACGAACCACGGTCATTACAGTGGTTCTTTAAGTCACGACATTTGTATTAAATTTTAAATTCATATATGAAGTCTAAAACACCCTCTATTGTGTCCGAATTACATCCACATTTACAAGGATACATGTATAAACTTAATTGTAGTATTATTCCATAGTAAATCCTAGAGACACCAAATTTATCTCTAGCTTTAGATTCGGCAACATGACATTAAGTTCAAATATTAATATCACACGTAGTAGTCTAAGGATTCTAGGATATCAACTTTAAATAGATACTTTTATATACACTATAAATGAATTTTTAAATTACATATATTTTCCTATGCGTCCCTTTGTCCAAACTTGATTTAAAATATAGGAATGTCCTTATTTCCATGTTGCAATACTATGAATTCCTAGATACATATACATATCACGACTAGTTATGTGTGTATATATATATATACAATACAATCACCACACAACTTCGGAACCAATTTATACTTAAGTAATTGTATCGTGTCCTAGTTTTGTGTCGGCGTTATATCAACATACACACGTATAAATTGCAGTTGAAGAACTCTATTTGAAATCAAAATTAAATTCCTAACATCCAAATCAAATGACACAATCTAATTTCTTGATTAAAATGACATAGAAATTTAAAAGGAAAATGAATTCAAGGAAGGAGGGCTTGCCTTGGAACTATTAGGGATTTGAATTTGGGGAATAGGTTTGAGACTTATCCAATCTCTTCTTCCTTCAATTTCTCCTTCTTCTTCATCATCTTCTTCCCTTTTTTTTTTGGGAAAAGGGGGTTAGGTTTAGGTTTTGATGATAGAGATGGAGAGGGAGATGATGATGGTGGTGGAGGTGACCGACGGCCAGGAGGGGGAGGCCGACCGGCCGGGGGCTGCCGGCGTTGAAGGGGCCGGTCGGTCAGCGGGTGTGGTCGAGCAGCGCGCACGGGTCCGGGTCCGGGTCCGAACTGCTATGAAGATGGGTTTGAGAGGGAGAGAGATGGAGAGAATGAGAGATGAGGAGAGTGAGAGGGATGGAGAGGAGGAGAGAGGAAGCCGAGGGAGAGGGGGAGAGGGGGAGAGATGGAACCGAGAGAGTGAGGGAGAGGGTGCGGGTGAGAGGCTGGGAGCCCTCTCTCTCCTCTCTCTCCTCTCTCTCTCTCTCTATATATATATATAAAAAATATATATATATATATATATATATATATGTATATTTTCCTTTCTTTTTCTTTTTCTTTTTCTTTTTACCAATATTCCATGCATGTAGACATGTGTCCCCAAGTGAAGTTACCATTTTGTCCATGCTTCATGCATGAGGACATGTGTATAGATTATGTGTCATGGTTAATTTGTAATTTGCAAATATTTACAAGGGCTTATGTAAAAATTTATTTTAGAAAAAGAAATGGGTTCAATTAAAAATAAGATAATGATAATAAAATTAATGATAAATAATAATAATTATTATTATATAAAAAAATATTAACAAATATAATTATAGAGAAATAGACAATAAAAATAATATTTTATTAGGTGGCTATTACAACTTTCATATGAAATAAAAACCTAACTTTAATGTCTCTACTTCTTTGCTGTTTTCTGCTGTGCTAAGTGTTTTGTTGAGTTTCCTGGCGCATGTTGATTTTGGGGGCGCATGAGAGTTAGGGCGCATAAGAATTCTGACCTGAGATGTGCCTGAAATTCCATGCTTCTACAGTTACTGGACGTGATATCGTATAAGTTTAAGTTGTGCTTGTACAAGACGTGCTTGTGTGTATTTTTGAAAATATTATTGTTTTTATAAGTTTGCATCAGATTAAAGAAGAAAAATTGAATAGTCGCATGATATAGAAGAAATAACTCTTTTATTGATAATTTCCAATGGATAAATCACTGAGTAGAGTGCCGACCTTGACTTACAACTTGAAAAATTGAATGAAGTACATCGTTCCATACATCATATATCTTTACTAAAAATAAAATATAAACACGTTATGTTAGAATATTCAAAATGTGAATATTCAATTTCTCTGCTTTAATCTGCTACAAACTTCTATAAAACGACGATGTTTTTAAAAATGCACACGAATACGTCTTGTACAAATATAACTTAGACTTGTAAGATATCACATTCAGTGACGATTTGACAGACTCAGGCATGACAACTAAAACAACAAAAATTAGGTCATATGTTCTCACCAATGATGGAGACATGGACACATGGCATGGCAACAATGGAATGCCCTTCCATGTATATATCTAACAAAGCAAGTGAACCATGTTTATTACTTATTAGGCATAGTCGGTGACATTAACGGTGATACTATAACAGCGATGAGTTGGAAAATGATTGGTCAACTTTGGTGTCACTTCGTACATATGGTTTTAAAAAAAAGAAATTATTTCAGTGTTTCGTTTAGCTAAGTAGTTAAAATAAATATTATATTTTTATTTAGCTAACTTACAGTAATCGATAAAAAAAATTGAATCCCCAATGTAGCTACTTTAATTTACACAACAAATTAATTTATATGTGAAAAATTGTTTACATGATAGGCTTAACAAATTCAACAAAAGAAATATTAAAACAAAGAGAAAGAAGATAAAAGTAAAGAAAATTTACAATATAATTTAACAATTCCAAACAAAAAATAGACTAAATAAAAATATGAATGTATTTAACAACACTTTCATTACATCTGTTGGACCGCATTTCTGTATATAATATTTTATTTTCATGTGTAATTGACAACAAAAACAACTTAGTAAAATGTACACACAATAAATATATATATATATATATATATATATATATATATATATATATATATATATATATATATATATATATATATATATATATATATATATAACACCCGGTTCGTTAAGATGTGCATAGCCTAATCAAATGATTGGAACGAATCAAAATTATAGTGATATTCAATTTAATTCGACTCGTAACAGGGTTCTGTTTTGTTGCCATTAAGGCTGGGAAAGAAAAGTCTTTTATTTTATGTATTTGGATGCCAAAGAAAATAAATCGGAAAGAAAATTGAATTCCAAGAGTAAGGAAAAATTGGATGAGAAATGGTTCAACCACACCTATCTAAGTATTCATTTTTTTATTCTAAGAATTTACTTTTTCTTACAATTTGTTTAGCTTCTCCAAACACGAATTTTTTTAATATTGAAATTATAATTTTTTAAAGAAAAGAAAAGAGCAAATAACCGATTTTTTTTCCATTCCATGAACCAAAACTAGGCCTACGTGAAAGTTTTACAAAATTAGGTTGGAATTAAGGTGTGCGGTGGGCCGGGTTGGATCGGCCCGGATCCAGTTTTGATCGAATTTGACTGGACTTGGGCCGGGCTGGGCTTAGCTCGGATGGAGGAGCGAGCCGGTCCGGGCCGACCTGGAGTTTAAAAATTCGAACCCAGCCAGGTCTTGGGCGGGTCAGGCTGAACGGAGCCTGGACCGGCCAGATTTAAAAAAAATGTAACTGTTATAAAATTTAAAAATTCTATCACGCAAAACCTAAAGTCCAAGTCTATTTGCATAATTTGAAAGTTAATAACACGTAGTTAATGACTCATACAAGATTTTATTAATAACTCATACTAATATTACTAGTACATAAGTTGCAACTGTAACTCCACTTCCTGGTTTTGAAAAAAATAAAAATTTGATTTTAATAATAGCAATTGATTGATTTAGGTTTCAAATAAAAAGTTAATTTTTATTTATTTTAATTAATAATTTGATGATTGATATTTTAGAGGGAAATAAATTGGGAGCAATTTCGAATTTAAAAAGTTGTTACAACCATTTTAGTGGTCCCCTCTTTTGTTTTAAAAGTTTTAAAACTGATTTTTAGCAATCCTGTAATTAACGAAAAGGGGGAGGATTGATTTGAAATTGTGTCTGTGAAGGGAGAGGGGCCTGTTTGCAAATGTTTCCAGCGGAGGGGCTTAGATGCAAAAACCGTATCTCTTTAATTATGGCTGAGGAGAGAGAAAAATCATTTCTTTCCAAATCATTTTTTCATCAGCTCTCGTTTTCCCCCAAACTCTCATCCTAACCCTAACCCTAATCTCTATTGGCGGCGACCAATCCGGCGATGGCAGCGCGAGCTTCTCTTCCTCGGCGAACCAGAGCAGCCGTGCGTCTCCAGAGCAGCGGCGTGCGTCTCAGAGCAGTCGTGCGTCTCCAGAGCAGCGGCGTGCGTTTTCTGTCGACAACGAGTTCCTCAGCCGACGACGACCTCGAGAACCTCCGGCGGCGACCATCTCTCAACAACAACGACAACGACGATGGCAAAGTCTGCAATCGTCTCTGGTGATTCTTGCAACGGTGGCGGCATGGAGCTCAACTCCTTCTTCAGAGGTCGGTAAGCAAACCGACTCCTCGAATCGATCTTGTTCATCATGTCGAGTAATTCGTTGATTGAGTTTTTGATCGATTTCCTTTCTTCGATCGTTCGATTTTGGGTGTAGGGACACCATCCCGTGAAACTAACCAATCTCGATCCTCGTCTCCGGCAAGAACGAGGGATCGACGAGTGCTAGATCGACGGATCATTGCTCCTCTAGAGATCGATTTCCTTTTAGATCAACCTATTCTATAAGTGATCCCTGCTCTATAGTCGATCGCCATTCTGGGAGAATTTATGCTCTGTTTGATGTTGTAACTGAGAATTCTGTATGGATTTTGTAGATCCTTTGACTGAGTTTAGTTGTTTATTTGTGGTAGATTTGAGTAATCCTTGAGGCCGAGTCGATCCGGATCTTGTAGTAGCAGAGAAGGAGTTGCGAGATTCGAATGTTGATTAAGTCCTCAGATCGTGTCCTAAATTTCATTGGATTGTTTCTCCAGGTATTATGCTAACATCTTCTTGATTATAAGGTTTCGTGTTGAATTGATATGAGTAGTTGGCCGGGCCAGGATCAAGTTTTGATTAGAGTGGTTCGTGTTCTTGGCGTGTCCAAGAGCAATTCGTGTCCATTTAGTGTGGCGTGTGTTGGCCGTAGCAGCATTTGTGTGTGTGTGACCAAGACTTGTTCATGTCCAAACAGTGGATTGTGTCCGTGCATACCCGATCGATTATATGCAAGCCCTGTAGCAGTATCAAGTTGACCGAGTGCAGTGTCCAGGATGGAGGCTGCCATAATTCTGTTTTGTTATTGTACAATTTCTGGAGTTTTATTTGTACAATTTCTGGAGTTTTGTTTGTACAATTCCAGGATGGGGGGATTGAGTTGTTTGTACAATTTTTGGAGTTTTATTTGTACAATTTTTGGAGTTTTGTTTGTACAATTCCAGGATGGGGGGATTGAGTTGTTTGTACAATTTCTGGAGTTTTGTTGTATAATTCGGTTTGTAAATTCTAAGTTCCTGTGTATTTGGAGATTCCAGACCAGTTAGTTAATGAGGATTCTTGGTCATGTTGCGGGGTTAGATTAGTCCCATTCTTTGAAATTAGTTCCAGTATAATTTTATTAATGAGACTTCATTTTGGGTTCTATTGGAAGTTCGCAAGGACGGGGACCTTTCCTATGTTGAATTCGAATTCGATTAAGTTCTGTATTTATGATTGAACTTAATTAACATATGGTTATTGGGAATGGCTTGTGTGCATATTTACTAAGACTAGTTGTGTGGTTGCGTAATATGCTGAGCTTGAGTTCTGGGTGCGTAGGAAGGTTGTGTATAAGGTTTACTTGACTTTTGATTGTTAGAAGTGGATTAGTGTTCTTGCAGGAAGCACTTTAACCAATTGATGGTTGAATTTTGGACAGTATGAACACAGTATGGTTGTGCATGAACAGTTAAGTGCATCACTGGCATTAGTGCAGTTGGACTAGCTTTGGGGTATGTACAAATTTGGTTTGGTTGGCAGGTTATGTAGGAGTAGGCAGTGCATTGTTACTAAGAAATTGAATATAGAATGGTGAGCACACTGAGCAGAGTCAAGTCTGACCTTGGGTTTAACTTGGGGCTTTATATGTCATAGTATTGACAGATAGCAACTGCCTTTATTCGTAGTTTTGTTCTTCCTATATAAATTTATATAACTTTCCATTAGTGTAACGCCCCAGTTGTAGAAGCATGAAAAAGAGGAGAAAAATGACCCATGCGTCCAAGGAGCCACATGCGGCTCAAGAGTCCCATGCGGCTCAAACACAGAGTGGACTCCATGCGGCCAGCAGAGGGAAGCCACGTGTCTTTTTAGAACGGCTGTTCCCGGCGTCATTCAAACATAATTAGTGCTCTGACGGCTGACAATTAATGCTCTGACGGCTGACAGCTGACAGCTGACAGTCCTGACGTAAAGTAGTCATGATGACTAACACAAGAGCACTATCTTTCTAGGGAACTGGAGAAAATCTTCACAGCTTCGAGGCTAGTTTATGCGGCCAGTCAAAACGAGTTCATGCGGCCAGTACAGAGAAACCTATGCGGTTCAATCATGAAGGTCCCCTCATGCGGCTCGGCCATGAAGAAATCCATGCGGCTCGGCCATGAAGACTCTCATACAGCCCGGTCATGAAGACCCCCATGCGGCTCGGTCATGAACATATTCATGCGGCTCGGTCATGACAACCTTCATGCGGTTCGAGTATAGAGACTATTCATACGGCTCGGTCATGAAATCTTTTATACGGCTCGGTCATGACGACCTTCATGCGGCCCAAACACGAACGCTCCTCATGCGGCTCAACAGCGATGACAGGACACGTGTCCTAAAGATAATCAAATTTTGGGTCAGATCCCAATAATTTGGGACACGTGGCAAGAGAATGAATTAAATTGATTCATTTAGATTTGCGGATATCAGCAAATCATCATAATGGGGATTTATTGCAATCAACATTAATTACTGACATGATTTGGCATAATCCCCATTAATGGCCCAGATCCTTCATGCTCAAGATTAATGGCCCAGATTGATCACTTATCAGGCCGCCGCCACTTTGAAAATGGGCAATCATTGCAAACCCTAATGATGCCCCCCACTATTATAAATACCAGGGTGCCATTCCCTTGCAAAAAAGATACGCACATACAAAGAGAGGCTCCCCCAATAATCAGAGAGAAAAATACACAGAGATCAGTCCAGAGAGAGAGAAGCCAGAAGAGCAATACGAGGAGAGCAAGAAGAGCATTTCTTCGTCAACGCCAAGCATCTCGTCACAGGAGCCAAGGCTACGTCCGATCGTCCAAGGAGTAAGGCAGAGCTGCCGTCGCTTTCCCGGGCCTCTATCGTCACCCCCCCAGAATCAAAAATAAACAATTGTACTTAGATTGCTGTACCTAGGCTTTCGTCCCTAGGCTTTCTTTGTACAAGCGAGTTTGTAACGTGAAGTAAAAGTCTAGTCCTTCCATAAAACTGTTCTGCTCTTTTATATTTCATGGAAAACACGATGGCGACTCTGCTGGAGACAAACTTCTCCACGGCTGAGGAGTTGGTGACGCAGTCGGATGCAGCCAAGCTTGGCTCCACGCAACAAAAGATAGTCGCCCGGTTCGACCAACAGGCGTTCGAAGAAATGCTTTCCGACAAGAGCGTCGGCCCGGTCCAGAAGCGAGCCTGCACAAAGAAGGCCCGCAAGGAGTGGAGACCCCGATCATTCGTTCCTACTGAAGCTCTTGCAGAGGTACCCTCTGTCGCTCAAGACGGCGGAGAAGACTCTCCTGCGGCCCCACTTCAGACCATAGACGACTCTACTGTCCCCAAGTCCGGCAGAAGAAAACATTATGATGCTGGACTTGCAGGAACAAAGAGGAACTCTATGCGATCCGAGCCGCATAAGGGTACTAGCCGCATGGAGAAAGCTCATGCGGCTACATCCGCCAGCCGCATGAAGAAAACTCATGCGGCCACATCTGTCAGCCGCATAGCTTATGCGGCTATAGTTGCCAACCGCATGGATGAAACTTATGCGGTTACTGAAGTCAATCGCTTGCAGAAAACCCATGCGGCCACAATTGCCAACCGCATGCGGCCAGTCTGCACGGTCGTGACTCCTAGTCGCACAAGAACAACTCATCCGACAGCTAAAGACAGCCGCATGCAGACAGCCTGCACGGCTTCCAATCCTAGCCGCATAGCGTCTGTTCCACGCTTCTCTCGATCAGTCTTCGACCGTCTCTCATGCGGTCCTGACCCTGATGGTTCTCTGGATGATAAGCCAGACTCTGTGGTATCCAACTTGGACTCTTCCTACTACGCACCCGTAAGTGCTAAAAGGAAGAAGTCTAGGGCAGCGCGGGCTCACCAAGCCCAGTCAGCTGCCCCAACCTCTGACTATCGGAGCGTCCCGCTGATTATCATGCGGGCCTCTAATGAAAAGTTGTATAAAGCTACTCGTACCATGCCCCCTGCGGCCAATGGGCGGGATAGTCATCAAGCATCTCCCAATGACGAACGAAAGCAAGTATACGAACTACCTTCGAATCAGGGAGCAGGCGGGAGGCCTACACACTCGCGTGCTCGGAATTCCCGAGCCAGCAAAACAAGTGACTTGCGTGAGGCCATCCTCCACAAACGCAAGGAAAGAGAAGATGCATCGGGATGCAAAGAGTCCTCCCAAGGACGTCACTGCACCCAAGTCATCGTCAACTTCTCCTGCAATAGCACGACGATGCAAGAAGACTGGCAGTCTGTCTTTCAAAGACTGCAACAGCCATCTTCAGAAGACGAGGCACTACCCGTCTTCTCCTGCAACTCTGCTCGGAAAGTCCCCGCTGATGGAAGGGGGAAGAAGATGAATGTTCCCAGCCCGAAGATCTCAACCACTGCGACTAAAAGACTGTCGTCTAAGCGGGTGCCCACCACCGGAGTAACTCCACTTCCCGGTTTTGAAAAAAAATAAAAATTTGATTTTAATAATAGCAATTGATTGATTTGGGTTTCAAATAAAAAGTTAATTTTTATTTATTTTAATTAATAATTTGATGATTGATATTTTAGAGGGAAATAAATTAGGAGCAATTTCGAATTTAAAAAGTTGTTACAACCATTTTAGTGGTCCCCTCTTTTGTTTTAAAAGTTTTAAAACTGATTTTTAGCAATCCTACGAAAAGGGGGAGGATTGATTTGAAATTGTGTCTGTGAAGGGAGAGGGGCCTATTTGCAAATGTTTCCAGCGGAGAGGCTTAGATGCAAAAATCGCATCTCTTTAATTATGGCTGAGGAGAGAGAAAAATCATTTCTCTCCAAATCATTTTTTCATCAGCTCTCTTCCTCCAAACTTTCATCATAACCCTAACCCTAATCTCTATCGGCGGCGACCAATCCGGCGATGGCAGTGTGAGCTTCTCTTCCTCGGCAAACCAGAGCAGCCGTGCGTCTCCAGAGAAGCGGCGTGCGTCTCAGAGCAGCCGTGCGTCTCCAGAGCAGCGGCGTGCGTTTTCTGTCGACGACGAGTTCCTCAGCCGACGACGACCTCGAGAATCTCCAGCGGCGACCATCTCTCAACAACAACGACAACGACGATGGCAAAGTCTGCAATCGTCTCTGGTGATTCTTGCAACGGTGGCGGCATGGAGCTCAACTCCTTCTTCAGAGGTCGGTAAGCAAACAGACTCCTCGAATCGATCTTGTTCATCATGTCGAGTAATTTGTTGATTGAGTTTTTGATCGATTTCCTTTCTTCGATCGTTCGATTTTGGGTGTAGGGACACCATCCCGTGAACCTAACCAATCTCGATCCTCGTCTCCGGCAAGAACGAGGGATCGACGAGTGGTAGATCGACGGATCATTGCTCCTCTAGAGATCGATTTCCTTTCAGATCAACCTATTCTGTAAGTGATCCCTGCTCTATAGCCGATCGCCATTCTGGGAGAATTTATGCTCTGTTTGATGTTGTAACTGAGAATTCTGTAGGGATTTTGTAGATCCTTTGACTGAGTTTAGTTATTTATTTGTGGTAGATTTGAGTAATCCTTGAGGCCGAGTCGATCCGGATCTTGTAGTAGCAGAGAAGGAGTTGCGAGATTCGAATGTTGATTAAGTCCTCGGATCGTGTCCTGAATTTCATTGGATTGTTTCTCCAGGTATTATGCTAACATCTTCTTGATTATAAGGTTTCGTATTGAATTGATATGAGTAGTTGGCCGGGCCAGGATCAAGTTTTGATTAGAGTGGTTCGTGTTCGTGGCGTGTCCAAGAGCAGTTCGTGTCCATTTGGTGTGGCGTGTGTTGGCCATAGTAGCGTTTGTGTGTGTGTGACCAAGACTTGTTCATGTCCAAACAGTGGATTGTGACGGCCCAGAACCAGAATACTGGAGAGCGGGAGCGTACATAGCCAGCTACGTATATTGAAATGGAATCCACCTCGCTATACGGTCACATCTGTCTAGATATATGAGAGTTTACTACAAGCCAACGGTCTCTTATGGTCAAGCCTATTGTCTCAATCTCAAGCAAGTAATATAGTTACAAGATGTTAGATCACCAAATATACATTAAAAGGTGTCCCAAATATTACATATTCAGCTGATCATGAAGCTAGTCATACAAAATGCGAGGACTAACAAGAGTCAAGTCAAACATGATCAACCCCAGGATTTGTTAATCATGATTATAGCCCGTAGGCAGACAGTAAGTAAATATGCATCGAGCTAACAGGTGCTCGTCGGCTAAACACCTCAAAAGAATAATTTTACAATGTAGTGAATGAAACAAAAAGGAAAACCCACTCGTAGTCCGGGTTCCTTCTAGTCGCCACCATTGGGCTGGAAGTTCGGTAGATCCTCGGGTGCTGCTCCGAAATCTGGCCACACAAAACCAGCTGGGTCAAATCCCAGAAAGAGCAAGTGCCACAAGGGAGGCCACGAAATAAGAATAAAAGCCAGCATATCAGAACATAAGAAATAGAAGAAAAGTACAAGTAATAAAGAGTACAACAGGACAATAAATGACTAGAGACGTGGAACCATTCCGGGAGCCAGGTTACAACCCGTAAACCAAATAAGGACCGGGGTTGTAATCCTTCGCCTGAATAGCACTTTGTCTCTACCCATTTATTGTTCAAGATAAGTAAAACAATCATGTTCAGGAGTACCAGGTACAGGGACTAGACGAGACTTAGACAAGGCTGGACACCATCCATTCACAAGCGGCCAAGCAATTACTACGGCTTACTACTTAACTAACTAGGGTTATCACAAGCCTAGTTACTAGCAAGATGCAAATGAGAAATTCCCAGTCCCAAGCCCTACAGAATATCCAGTTATCCTTCTGCAGGTTGAGAGTATGGTTGGGTACATCGCCCAGGAGACGATATACCCTTAGGTGACTTAGAGAGTGCAACACGTAACAGTGTGCTGGAAATGTGCCCTACTCGTCGGCAGGCTACAGGTCCGTTTAAAGCGCCCAGATAACGAGATCGCCTGTGACTAGAAATTCTCCATGAACTATAGTTTGATCTAGTCATTAGCCTAATCCATATTCAGTGTGAATCCCTGACCGTGGTAACCAGGGAGTCACGTCCTAGACATGATACGAGACAAGACAAGTAGGTTGCACGAAGCAGCAAGAGTGAACACCTACGGCGTCAGAGTTGATTATACGAGTCAAGTTAGCCATCGCAACAGCATCAGGTCAGGTCAAGTTACAAGTTACAGGTTACAAGTTAAGAGCGCACCCCATCGGGTCACTATCAAGAAGATCAGAAAGTACTAGAATCATACTTCACAGAAATCATGAAAAACCGTACTAGTCATAAGCAAAATACCAAAAAAAATGTGCCAGGTCGTGGTGGGTCGAAACAGTCGTGTTGTGTGGGACAAGATCTCAAAACTCCAACCCACAAAAGAGAAGCCAAGTACAAGGAATAAAATCCAAACCATCATGGGCAAATAGGTTGCGCTGGGGTTAGATTGCGCTTGGGTCGAACTGCGCATGAGTTGAACTACGCAGGAAATGAACTGTGCATGAGTTGAACTGCGTAGGAAATGAACTGCGCATGAGTTGAACTGCGCAGGAAATGAACTGTGCATGAGTTGAACTGCGCAGGAAATGAACTGCGCATGGCCCTACACTAAAGAGCGCTTGCCGAGGGTCATCTTCTCCATCAGGCCGAGGGAAAACCCAAGAATCACCAAAATTTCCAAATCTCATAACTTAGCCAAATCAAAACGAAATTTGGATTTTCAAAATTCTAACCTGTGTAAAATTGAATTCTCTTCCACATGGAAGTCTCAAAACAAGGAAAAATCTAAGTTTAATAGATCAAAACCAAGAAAAACCGAAAATGATTAAAACTTAGATCTAGAAAAATGGAAGCTCCAAATCATAAAATGTCAAGTTCTAATGTTGTTCACCATAGCCTAATCTAGCTAATGGACAAATAAAACGGGGTACTTATTTGGTGGCAAGGTGCACTTGCCTATGGTGTAGGTGGAGGAAGGAAGAAGAAGATGAAGAAAATTAATGGAAGTTATGAGGAGAGAGAAAGTTAGGTGGGGTTTTAATGAGGGAGGGTGTGTTGTGTTGAGGGTGGAGGTTAGCTAAGGTAGTCCAATGCAAACCAAACCAAACCAAACCAATTCCTTCTCCATAAAATAAAATCACGCCAGGTCCAAAACCCATTTTACGAGAAAACCAGAATCCGCAAGTTAAACCAAAACACAATTACAGGCCAGAATCCGAGAAAATAAAATACAGGTCCGAAATACATATAAGCCTAATCAAAATACGTATTCCAAAATATGGGCATTACAACTCTACCCACCTTAAAAGAATTCCGTCCTCGGAATTTAAATCAAGATGCTTAGAGATGTAAGAGCCAGCTATACTATCCACAATTAAGCTACACTAAGCAAACAGTCAAACAATCATACATGCAAGCAAGGGATGGAAAGCATAAGGCATAAGGAAGACATTATACCTTATGAGTCAAACAAGTCGAGATATCGCGATCAGATGTCGTCCTCACGCTCCCACGTTGACTCACCTAGAGAGTGATGACCCCAAGCAACACGGACTAAGCTAATAGTCTTGTTCTTGAGTATCTTTTCTCTCCGGTCCAATATAGACACGGGCCTCTCCTCATACGAAAGGTTGGTACCAACAACCAGTTCTGAATGGTCCAGGATATGGCTCGGGTCCGGGATGTACCATCGTAATTGGGACACATAGAATACATCATGCACCTCACTTAGCGATGGCGGAAGAGCGAGACGATAGGATACAGCTCCTACTTGCTCCAGGATATCGAACGACCCTATATACATAGGACTAAGCTTTCCCCGTACGCCAAAGCGAATGATGCCGCGGTTAGACGAGATCCTAAGGAATACATGGTCGCCGATAGCAAACTCTAAGGGACGTCGATGAGCATCGGCCCAATGGCGCTGGCGATCTTGGGCCACTCGAAGACGATCTCTGATTCTTCTGACCACTTCAACTGTCTGGGCAATCATTTCTGGGCCAAGCATCTGCCTCTCTCCGATGTCGTCCTATGCTAGCGGGGATCTGCACTTTCTGCCATATAATGCCTCGAAAGGAGCTATCTGAATACTGGCCTGGAAACTATTGTTGTACGAGAATTCCACCAGGTGCAGGTGATCCTCCCATGAACCACCGAAGTCAAGGGTACAAGACCTCAACATATCTTCAAGAGTCTGGATTGTGCGTTCCGACTGGCCATCTGTCTGCGGGTGATAAGCTGAGCTAAACTGAAGGTGAGTTCCCAAACTCTCTTACAGGCTGCACCAAAAGTGTGACGTAAATCTTGAATCTCGGTCCGAGGTGATACTGACGGGAACACCGTGAAGCCTGACAATCTACCTGAGGTACATCTCTGCTAGCTGAGCCGTAGACTGCCCAACTTTGAATAGGAGAAAATGAGCCACCTTCGTGAGCTTGTCAACTATAACCCAAATAGTATCTCGACCAGCTGGGGATCTAGGCAATCCAGTCACAAAATTCATGGTCACATGCTCCCACTTCCATTCTGGAATCGGCAAGGGCTGAAGAAGTCCAGCGGGCCTCTGATGTTCAGCTTTAACCTGCTGGCAAACCAAACACCAAAAGACAAACCGGGCTATCTTTCTCTTCATGCCATTCTACCAGAAATGCTGATGAATATCATGGTACATCTTCGTGCCACCGGGATGAATAGAATATTGTGAACTGTGAGCTTCTGTCATGACCTCCTGTCTGATATCTCCACTGGGTACACAAAGACGAGTGTCATGTCGAAGTGTACCATCTTCATGAATGCACAACTCTGGCCTTCTTTCTGCCTCACACTGTGCTCTGAGTTGCTGAATCTTGGAATCTGTAGACTGTGTCATCCGAATCCTTTCAACTATGCTGGACTGAACCTGTAGACTGGCCATCAACGCCATGTTGGTAGGAAGAACCACTTCAATTTCTATATTCTGAAGATCTGCCAATAACTCTGGTTGCGCCGTCAGGAAGTAAACTCTGGCTCTCCTGCTCAATGCATCTGCTACAACGTTGGCCTTCCCTGGGTGATACTGCAAATCTATATCGTAGTCCACCAGTAGCTCGAGCCATCTTCTCTGCCGCATATTAAGGTCCTTCTGGGTGAAAACATACTTCAGGCTCTTTTGATCAGTAAATATCTCCACTCTATCCCCGTACAAGTAGTGCCTCCACAACTTAAGTACAAACACTACTGCTGCCAGTTCCAAGTCGTAGGTCGGGTAATTCTTCTCATGATCACGAAGTTGACGTGATGCATAAGATATTACCTTTCCATGCTGTATCAAGACACACCCCAATCCTCTGCCTGAAGCAATGCAATAAACTGTTAATCCTTCGGTCCCATCTGGAAGTGTGAGAATGGAAGCCGTTACCAAATCTCGCTTCAACTTCTCAAATGATTACTGGCTCTCTACTGTCCATACGAACGGCACATCCTTGCGGGTCAACTGGGTCATCGGCGCTGAAATCCTCGCAAAATCTGAAACGAATCGCCGGTAGTAGCCGGCTAATCCAAGGAAGCTGCGAACCTCTGCCACTGAGCTAGGTACTGGCCATGTCTCGATAGCCATAATCTTCTGGGGATCCACTTTCACTCCTCCTCGGGTAATGATGTGACCCAAGTACGAAATACGATCGAGCCAGAACTCGCATTTACTGAACTTGGCATACAACTGGTACTCTCTAAGCGTCTGAAGGACGGTTCTGAGATGTTGTACATGCTCTGCTTCGCTTTTACTGTAGACCAGGATATCATCTAGGAACACGATCACGAACTGATCCAAGTAAGACATGAAAATGCGATTCATGAGGTCCATGAATACGGCTGGCACATTGGTTGCTCCAAAGGGCATAACAAGGAACTCCCAATGTTCATACCTAGACCGGAAAGCTGTCTTCGGGATGTCCTGCTCTCTGACTCTGATCTGGTGGTATCCTGACCGCAAGTCTATCTTCGAAAACACTGAAGCCCCCTTGAGTTGATCAAACAAGTCATCTATCCTCGGAAGAGGGTATCTGTTCTTGATTGTCACTAAGTTCAAGGTACGATAATCTACACATAACCTGGACGTACCATCTTTCTTTTTCACATGAAGCATCGGGGCTCCCCAAGATGATCCACTTGCACGAATGAATCCTTTGGTCCTCAGTTCTTCAATCATCTTGTACAAAATCTCCAACTCTGAAGGCGCCATCCTGTAGACTCGCTCTGATACTGGTGCCGTCCCAGGGATCAAGCCTATAGTGAACTCAATCTTCCACTCTGGCGGCATCCCTGGAAGTTCTTCTGGGAAGACATCTAGAAACTCTTCAACTATCCTGGGTAACTGTACTGCTGCTACTGCCATCCGCAATACTGGGGAAGATGGCTCCACTGCGCCTCTGGAAAATAAGAACTCTGGCTCGCCTGGAATGCTGAAAATAACCCTGCCAATGTGGCAGTCTATCCTAGCATATTGGTTTCTCAACCAATCTATGCCTAAGACTACATCATAGTCTGCCATAAGGAACTCTATGAATCTAGCGGGGAACTCTCTACCGCTAACTATGATCCGATACGAGGAAAACACTCGA
Source organism: Iris pallida (assembly GCA_029216955.1). Lineage (NCBI taxonomy): Eukaryota > Viridiplantae > Streptophyta > Magnoliopsida > Asparagales > Iridaceae > Iris > Iris pallida. The sequence continues at coordinate 720,116 of JANAVB010016796.1, read as the reverse complement.
TCTACTCCCACAAGACCATTACCAGTAAGTATATTGAGCCTTACTGATAATGACTCTGGCTCCAATCCAATCCGTGTCGCGAATCGTGTAGACATGAATGAATGTGATGCATCAGAATCAAATAATACTAATGCTGGAGAGGATTTGACGAGAATAGTACCTGCCACTACCTCATCTGGTGCAACATCTTCTTCCATAGCCATCATCATTGCCTGACCATGTCCTCTGGCTGCGGGTCCCCTCTGCTGGAAATCTCTCTGCCTGCTCTGCACTTGAGTCTGGGCGTACTGCTGCTGGTTCTGCTGATGAAATGCCTGGGCCTGAGGCAACAATGGCCTCGGGAACAGCTGCTGCTGCATAGGTGCGGGTCCCCTAACCGACGGACTGGTTAGGTTGGAAGAGGACGAACTATCCCTATTCGGGCAGGCTTCTATCTTATGATCTGTCGCTCCACAAGCCAGGCACAATCCCTGCGCCCTACGACAATCTGCCACCACGTGCCCTGGCTTCCCGCAATGAGAACATCCCATCGCGGAAGTCTGCTTCTGCTTCTGCTGCTGCGGGTACGTCAGGGTTGAATGTTGAACCGACGACACTAAGGCCGCCCGTCTGGAGTTCCAATGGTCAAACCCCTAGCTACCGGGGCTGGAGCTGATGATTGGTACATCTGATTGTGGGACCGCTTCCTACCTCCAGTCCTATCCACGATCCTCTGGGAGGTGTACTCGTGCCTCCTAGCTGCCCTCAATACTGCATCGAACGTCTGGTGCTCAAACTGCTCAACTGCCAACAAGATCTCCAAATGCAGCCCCTGCTAGAACCGCTGGACCCTATCAAACTCGGTCGCCACCAAGGTGGGGAAAAACCTACTGAGTATAGAAAACTCAGATGCATAACCGTCAACCGATCTGCCTCCTTGCTTTAAGTTGGAAAATCTCGTCTATAGGTCGTACCGAGCTACAGTATCAAAATACTTCGTCTGGAATCTTTCTCTAAACACCGTCCAAGTAACCGGCGTCGCTAATCCTACGGCCTGCGCCGCCCACCAACTGCGAGCTAAGTCTAGCAACTATAGGCGGACCACCGCCACCTTCTCATTCTCAGGTGTCTTAGCTGCTTCCAGAACCACCTCGGTATCCTGAAGCCAAGCGTCCGCGGCAATCGCATCTTCGCTGCCGTCGAAAAATGGAGGGTTCAAGCGCTTGAAGCTGTTGGTCGCGCTGTTCCCTGGATGACCACCTCTGATCAAAGCATCTGCCGCTACCTGGTGCAAGGTGTCACGCCCCGAGTCGGCAACGTTCGTCTCCGATGTTAATTTTGCCGATTCGATCGTCCTCGCTAAGGCGTGATGCCGTACGAGTCTAGAATTGTACTCGTACAAGGCAGAACATTACGTTACATTTGATATAAATATGCCAAGTTGAAACTTCACAAATCACATCAGAATTTAAGATGCAGTATAGGAAGATAGAAATGCTTTTCATTCATAGCTTGCAACGAAGTGCAAGTCGTAATTACATTAGATGCCGTTGCGGCTACATTGATTAAAAACAGAAAGAAAATACATTCGACAAGTTGGCTGAACTACGCTTGCCGTCCCATACATTCGCCCCATTATACATAAGCCGTCGACTTGAATTGGCTTCAAAATACTTCAGAATAGGAAGAGCTTCAAAACGCCTCTCCGCACTTCAGCTTCGTTTTAGGTTGGAGCGCCCGTCGTACCTGGGGAAATTGTGGAAGGGGATTAGCACACTTGCTAAGTGGACGAGACGAACCAACTCGTCTAAACCGACTCTGATTGTTAGGGTAGGCATGCTTTAGAGTTGTCTTTCTATTGGAAGTAAATGAATTCAGTTCATATTCGATAGCCGTCTTTGAGTATTAAAGCATACAACATAACATCGCCGTTTATCATATTTCTTACCACGGCCGTGATCGTCCCTGCATGAAAACAGAGATAATATTTACACCTGCATAAGACAATAGGTGAGCATGCAACTATCTTATATGCGGTCATTGGTGCTACGCACCACTAGGGACTTAATCGAAGTTGGCATGCGACGCTACCCTTTCAGCCTAGGTTGCAAGCCTTACTGAAGGTCCCGCATGCCTCGCGCCGAAGTACGATAAATTATTCCCCCTAGGACGAATCGGTTCCGATGCCCTGGATACCATTTCGAGGAAAACGAACTTGTGCACAAGCTGACCATGACCATGCCTATGTGCGAACAGTTTAATATATGCAACCAGTTTCGTATAGCACGGATAGTATCGAACAACATTATCATTTCTCGCAACTCATGCAACGATTCATTTTCCCCAAAGCCGTACACCGATTTAGCGTCCCGTATGCACCAAATTGTCCAAGGCATCATAACCCATGATCGACGTTTTACATTATTTTGTAGCACGTGAAATAGTCTATCTTTTTACTAGAACCTTAAACTTTTCTGTTTATGTGAGAAACTTGTATTTTTTAGAGTAGATTACTCAAAATCAATACGTTTTTCCCGAGTTCTTGACCTTAGTGGATTGGCATGCAATTAACTTGGCATCGTTCGATTTGAATGAATTCGAAGCAAGGAATAAGTTTGTGGGACAGAGTAGAAAAGAAGGGTCGAATCACCCACCGATTACTTTGCTTCGTGTCGATCGTCCAAGCGCTACGCAACGTCAATCCTTAGTTACGCGAGCTCCTGCAATAGCACCAACACTTTGTTAGAATTCTTTCTTTTCCCCTTGTATCGAAATTGTAATTGCATCCATGAAAACGACGCGAAAGCACTTCATCAAGCCTAGCGGCAAAGCTCCAAGAAAACCATACAGCGGTCCGGTCCCATCGAAGGGACTCTTATAGAGAGCTCACTCGCCGAGACGCAGCCCGCTATATCTAGGACTTATTCCAACAGAAGTCGTTCCATTAGTTGGATCGATTCTCGTAACTTCCGTCCAAATCGCTTTGAATCGATGCCGCAAGGCGTTATTCGTTTACCAAGCTTAGCGATCGAGTCAGATGGCCATCTAAGTTCCCGACCGATCTGACTCGGCGCAAGCATATTATGAAGTTCCGTCGCCTATCGAAAGCGGGGCGCTACATAATATACCACTAAGAAAAAGTTTCGTCCCGAAACTTAAGAACAAGGGTCTGACCTTAATTTAGAGAAACAACGCAGGGTACTTCTCCTTTATCTCCGCCTCCATCTCCTACGTCGACTCCTCGACTGAATGGTTCCGCCAAAGCACGCGGACCAAGGACATCGACCGATTGCGTAGCACTTTCTCCTTATGGTCCAAAATTTGAATAGGCTCCTCCGAGTAAGACAAGTCAGTACGTAGCTCCAACTGATCGAAGCTAACCACATAACTTGGATCGTGCATGTATTTTTGAAGTTGTGAAACGTGGAAAACATCGTACACATCAGCTAAGGTAGGAGGTAGTGCGATCCGATAAGCAACTGCCGCAACTCGCTCAATGATCTCGAAGGGGCCTACAAATCTCGGGCTCAACTTGCCCTTAACGCCGAACCGCATCACACCGTGCATGGGCGTTACTTTCAGAAACACATGGTCTCCGACCAAGAACTCTAGCGGTCGTCGACGAAGATCTGCGTAGCTCTTTTGTCGACTTTGCGCGATACGGAGTCTATCTCGAATCAAGCGGACCTTTTTGACGGCCTGCTCCACCAGTTCCGGTCCAAGCACTTGTCGCTCTCCGACTTCATTCTAGCATATCGGAGAACAACACTTCCTTCCGTAGAGCGCTTCGTATGGATCCATCTGAATGCTTGACTGATAACTATTGTTATACGCAAACTCCGCAAGCGGTAAATACGTATCCCAACTAGTCTTTAGGTCGATCGCACACAGACGCAACATATCTTCTAAGATCTGATTGACCCTCTCCGTCTGACCGTCTGTTTGGGGATGGTACGCCGAACTAAAGTTCAGTTTGGTCCCCATCGCCGCTTGGAGGCTCGTCCATAAATGCGATAGGAATCGCCCGTCTCTGTCCGAAATTATTGAGGCCGGTACCCCGTGCAGTCGAACAATCTCATCGACGTAGATTTGTGCTAACCGATCGACGCTCCATCCTACTTTAATTGCGATGAAGTGAGCCGACTTGGTCAATCTATCAACAATGACCCAAATCGCGTCATTCCCTCGCGGCGTCTTCGGAAATCCCACAATGAAATCTATCGAGATATTGTCCCACTTACACTCGAGAATGGCGATGTTCTGCAGCTCTCCGCCTGGCCGTTGGTGTTCCTCCTTCACCTGCTGACACGCCATGCATTGCGATACGAACGTAGCCACGTCTTTCTTCATGCCGTGCCACCAAAAGTTTATGCGCAAGTCCTTGTACATCTTGGTGCTTCCAGGATGTAACGAGTACTTCGCATAATGCGCCTCCGTCAGAAATTTTTTTCTGAGTTCGACAGTTTTAGGAATGCAGAGCCTTTCTTTTAATCGCATCGTCCCGTCTCCGTCTTCTGCAAAGTCAGTCGCCCTTCCCGTTGATATCAGCTCACGTATTTTCTTCAGGAATGAGTCGTCCTCCTGTGTGGTCTTTATCTTGCTAAGCAGGCTCGATCCTAACTTCAGCTGAGCTCGGTGCAGGTGTCGATACTCAATTCCGAGTTCGATACCCATCGCTTCAAGGTCTCGCTGTATCTCCTTGTTTATGGCCAGTGATCCCATAAACATTCTGCTGAGTGCGTCGGCCACCCCGTTTCCCTTGCCCGACGTATACTCGATCGTTAGCTCGTAATCTTTTATGAGTTTGAGCCAACGTCGCTGTCGTAGGTTGAGTTCCCGTTGTGCAAATAAGTACTTCAGGCTTTTGTGATCTGTATAGATTCTGCATGCCACACCATAGAGGTAGTGCCACCATAACTTCAACGCAAAGACGATCGCCGCCAATTCTAGGTCATGCGTCGGGTAGCTTTTCTCGTGCTGCTTCAACTGCCGTGAAGCGTAGGAGATGACTTTGTCTCTCTATATGAGTACGCACCCGAGGCCAGTTCCCGATGCGTCGCTGAATATCTGAAAGCCTTCTGGACCGTCTGGAAGTGCAAGGATTGGAGCTGATACGAGCCGTTGCTTCAACTCTTGAAAGCTGGATTCACAGTCGTCGCTCCATTCAAATACTACTCCCTTCTGGGTGAGGCGAGTCAGAGGCGACGCTAGTTTTGAAAAGCTTCGCACGAACCTACGATAGTAGCCCGCTAAGCCCAGGAAACTCCGAATGTCGCTAGCCGAGGCAGGTCGTTTCCAATCCACCACCGCATCAATCTTCTTTGGGTCCACCGCGATACCTTCGGCAGAGATTACGTGCCCGAGGAATGTCACGCTACTCATCCAGAACTCGCACTTACTCTGCTTGGCGTATAATTTGTTTTCACGCAGAATCTGCAGTACCGTCTTCAAATGTTCTGTATGTTCTTCACGATTCTTAGAGCAGCCAAGGATATCGTCGATGAATACGACTACAAATTTATCTATTTGAGGTCGGAAGACTCGGTTCATCAGATCTATGAACGCGGCTGGGGCATTCGTCAAACCGAACGGCATGACGAGGAATTCGTAATGACCATATCGAGTGCGAAAGGCAGACTTCGATATGTCATCGGACTTGATCTTTAATTGATGATAGCCTGAACGAAGATCGATTTTTAAAAATATTGCCGTACCTTGCAGTTGGTCGAACAAGTCGTCGATTCGCGGCAAAGGATAATTGTTTCGCACGGTCGCCTTGTTTAGTTCCCGATAGTCCATGCATAGCCGCAATGACCCATCTTTCTTCTTCACGAACAGTACGGGAGCTCCCCACGGAGAGACGCAAGGGCGAATAAATCCATGGTCTAGTAACTCTTGTAATTGCACCTTCAGCTCCTTCAGTTCTGCTGGAGCCATTCGGTAAGGTGCCTTCGATATCGGCCGTGTATCCGGAACGGTGTCGATGCTGAATTCAATTTCTCGATCCGGCGGCATCCCGGGCATCTCGTCAGGAAAAACGTCAGGAAAATCTGCCACAACATCAGTCTGCATTATGTTTGTATTATCCGTCCGCGTGTCTCGAAATGATGCCAAGTATCTCGTGCAGCCGGAACGCAGCATACGCCTTACCGAGATTGCTGATACCATCATCGCCGTCTTCGAGGCCGTACCGTACGAATATGAGAACTCTGTCTCGCCAGGAAGACGAAACACCACTCTCTTCTCCGCGTACTCGATCGTTGCACGACAAGCGCCCAACCAATCCATGCCCAGGATTATGTCGTAATCTTTGATGTCTAGCACGACGGCATCCAAGGATAGATATCTTCCCCCGACGCAAATGTGGCCATCCCTACAAATAAAGTTCGCAGGTATATCGACTCCCGACAGAGTGCTAACATGGAAGGAGAATTTATCATCTGCGGGGAGACTTCTTCCTCCTCGTCTTCTTCTTGATCACCGTGCTTTCCTTCGAGTACCGCATTCGTCTCCTTGGTATCGCCCGCCATCCTGCTCACTATCTGAGTCAGGGCAGCCATCTGCTTCTGATGTGCATCAAATTGGGTTTTGAATTGCATCTGAAGCTGTTGCTGCTGCAGTTCCATCAACTGTAGCATCTTCTCCATAGTCGTCTCGCTTGGACCAGTGCTTTTTGTGCTCGACGTACTATCCACTATTTGGATTGTTGCGTCGATAATTTTCTTATCTCGCTTAGTCATTCCTACAAATAGTGCAAACCCGTTAGTATTTTTTAAAAATATCTACGGGCTTACCTGTATGGAACTTGTATTTCACGCAGCATACCGACAAGCATTTAATCGAGCCATCGCAACGGACATTCCAACAATAAAATATATTTCGAAAATCCGAGGAAATATAACTGTGCTCTGATACCAATTTGTCACGCCCCGAGTCGGCAACGTTCGTCCCCGATGTTAATTTTGCCGATTTGATCGTCCTCGCTAAGGCGTGATGCCGTACGAGTCTGGAATTGCACTCGTACAAGGCAGAACGTTACGTTGCATTTGATATAAATACGCCAAGTTGAAACTTCACAAATCACATCAGAATTTAAGACACAGTATAGGAAGATAGAAATGCTTTTCATTCATAGCTTGCAACAAAGTGCAAGTCGTAATTACATTGGATGCCGTTGCGGCTACATTGATTTAAAACAGAAAGAAAATACATTCGATAAGTTGCCTGAACTACGCTTGCCGTCCTATACATTCGCTCCTTTATACATAAGCCGTCGACTTGAATTGGCTTCAAAATACTTCAGAATAGAAAGAGCTTCAAAACGCCTCTCCGCACTTCAGCTTCGTTTTAGGTTGGAGCGCCCGCCGCACCTAGGGAAATTGGGGGAGGGGATTAGCACACTTGCTAAGTGGACGAGACGAACCAACTCGTCTAAACCGACTCTGATTGTTAGGGTAGGCATGCTTTAGAGTTGTCTTTCTATTAGAACTAAATGAATTCAGTTCATATTCGATAGTCGTCTTTGAGTATTAAAGCATACAACATAACATCGCAGTTTATCATATTTCTTACCACGGCCGTGCTCGTCCCTGCATGAAAACAGAGATAATATTTACACCTGCATAAAATAATAGGTGAGCATGCAACTATCTTATATGCGGTCATTGGTGCTACGCACCACTAGGGACTTAATCGAAGTTGGCATGCGATGCTACCCTTTCAGCCTAGGTTGCAAGCCTTATTGAAGGTCCCGCATGCCTCGCGCCGAAGCATGATAAATTATTCCCCCTAGGACGAATCGGTTTCGATGCCCCAGATACCATTTCGAGGAAAACGAACTTGTGCACAAGCTGTCCATGACCATGCCTATGTGCGAACAGTTTAATATATGCAACCAGTTTCGTATAGTGCGGATAGTATCGAACGGCATTATCATTTCTCGTAACTCATGCAACGATTCATTTTCCCCAAAGCTGTACACCGATTTAGCGTCCCGTGGGTACCAAATTGTCCGAGGCATCATAACCCATGATCGACGTTTCACATTATTTTACAGCACGTGAAATAGTCTATCTTTTTACTAGAACCTTAAACTTTTCCGTTTATATGAGAAACTTGTATTTTTCAGAGTAGATTACTCAAAATCAATACGTTTTTCCCGAGTTCTTGACCTTAGTGGATTAGCATGCAATTAACTTGGCATCGTTCGATTTGAATGAATTCGAAGCAAGGAATAAGTTTGCGGGACAGAGTAGAAAAGAAGGGTCGAATCACCCACCGATTACTTTGCTTCGTGCCGATCGTCCAAGCGCTACGCAACGTCAATCCTTAGTTACGCGAGCTCATGCAATAGCACCAACGCTTTGTTAGAATTTCTTCTTTTCTTCTTGCATCGAAATTGTAATTGCATCCATGAAAACGACGCGAAAGCACTTCATCAAGCCTAGCGGCAAAGCTCCAAGAAAACCATACAGCGGTCCGGTCCCGTCGAAGGGACTCTTAATAAAGCTATGCGTCGCACCCGAATCGAATAGGACTCGAGCAGGAATATCTTTGTAGATAATATACCTGTTACAACCGTATCGGACGCGTACGTCTCGTCCCGAGTTAAGGCATAAACTCGGCCTTGAGCTCCGTGGCGTTGATTCTGCGGGGTCACAGGCACCGCATTTGCGCCTTGTAGTGTAGGCACTTTATGTGGATTTGGGGTGTTCCTTGGTGGGTTGTGTTGATTCGGCTTCCCCGCCTGACAATATTGACTGAAGTGGCCTAGCTCGCCACACTTGAAGCATGTTCTCAGTCTACAATCGGGTGTTCGGTGCCCACGCTTGCCGTATCTGTTGTAATTTACTGCGGCAAAGTGACCACGATTCTCAGACGTGTTTGGGCACTTTTGTACTCCCGATCCTCCAGCGTCATTAGGACGCTTGTTGAAGTTGTTGCGAACGACAGGCACGACCCTTTGTGACATACGGCCAAAGATTCGCTCACTATCAAGTACGGCTTCGTAGGATTCACGATAAGTTTGGCATCGTTGGTTCATGACATACCTACGCAGTTCGTCGTTGAGGCCTTGCTGAAAACGCTCGCACCATTCTTCTTTGTTGGGCAGGAAGGTGCCGGCAAATTTTACAAGTTTTGAGAAGCTTGCATCATAATCTTCAACACTCATATTTCCCTGCCTCAACATCATGAACTCATCCCCCTTCTGTCGACGGATGGCGCGAGGAACGTACTGCTCAAGGAAGGCTGTCTTGAACATTTTCCAAAAAATCTTTTTGTTGGAATCGGTTTCACAGATCTCTTGTTTCTTCGCCGCCCACCAGTCATGTGCTCTTAGTTGTAATTGCAGCGTCGTACAGGCCACCCTCTGGGACCCTTCGATACAGAGGAGATCGAACAAGTCCTCCATCTCTGCGAACCATCCTACTATCACGTCGGGCTCTGCTCGACCGTTGAACTTCGGCGGGTTTATTTTGCGAAAATCCTTCACTTTGAGCATGGAAGGAGAATTTATCATCTGCGGGGAGACTTCTTCCTCCTTGTCTTCTTCTTGATCACCATTCTTTTCTTCGAGTACCGCGTCTGTCTCCTTGGTATCGCCCGCCATCCTGCTCACTATCTGAGTCAGGGCGGCCATCTGCTTCTGATGCGCATCAAATTGGGCTTTGAATTGCATCTGAAGCTGTTGCTGCTGCAGTTCCATCAACTGTAGCATCTTCTCCATAGTCGTCTCGCTTGGGCCAGTGCTTTTTGTCCTCGACGTACTATCCACTGTTTGGGTTGTTGCGTCGACGATTTTCTTATCTCGCTTAGTCATTCCTACAAATAGTGCAAACCCGTTAGTATTTTTCAAAAATATCTACGGGCTTACCTGCATGGAACTTGTATTTCACGCAGCATGCCGACAAGCATTCAATCGAGCCATCACAACGGACATTCCAACAATGAAACATATTTCAAAAATCCGAGGAAACATAACTGTGCTCTGACACCAATTTGTCACGCCCCGAGTCGGCAACGTTCGTCCCCGATGTTAATTTTGCCGATTCGATCGTCCTCGCTAAGGCGTGATGCCGTACGAGTCTGGAATTTCACTCGTACAAGGCAGAACGTTACGTTGCATTTGATATAAATACGCCAAGTTGAAACTTCACAAACCACATCAGAATTTAAGACGCTGTATAGGAAGATAGAAATGCTTTTCATTCATAGCTTGCAACGAAGTGCAAGTCGTAATTACATTGGATGCCGTTGCGGCTACATTGATTAAAAACAGAAAGAAAATACATTCGATATGTTGCCTGAACTACGCTTGCCGTCCCATACATTCGCCCCTTTATACATAAGCCGTCGACTTGAATTGGCTTCAAAATACTTCAGAATAGAAAGAGCTTCAAAACGCCTCTCCGTACTTCAGCTTCGTTTTAGGTTGGAGCGCCCGCCGTACCTGGGAAAATTGGGGGAGAGGATTAGAACACTTGCTAAGTGGATGAGACGAACCAACTCGTCTAAACCGACTCTGATTGTTAGGGTAGGCATGCTTTAGAGTTGTCTTTCTATTAGAACTAAATGAATTCAGTTCATATTCGATAGCCGTCTTTGAGTATTAAAGCATACAACATAACATCACAGTTTATCATATTTCTTACCACGGCCGTGCTCGTCCCTGCATGAAAACAGAGATAATATTTACACCTGCATAAGACAATAGGTGAGCATGCAACTATCTTATATGCGGTCATTGGTGCTACGCACCACTAGGGACTTAATCGAAGTTTGCATGCGACGCTACCCTTTCAGCCTAGGTTGCAAGCCATACAGAAGGTCCCGCATGCCTCGCGCCGAAGCACGATAAATTATTCCCCCTAGGACGAATCGGTTCCGATGCCCCGGATACCGTTTCGAGGAAAATGAACTTGTGCACAAGCTGTCCATGACCATGCCTATGTGCGAACAGTTTAATATATGCAACCAGTTTCGTATAGCGCGGATAGTATCGAACGGCATTATCATTTCTCGCAACTCATGCAACGATTCATTTTCCCTAAAGCCGTACACTGATTTAGCGTCCCGTGGGCACCAAATTGTCCGAGGCATCATAACCCATGATCGACGTTTCACGTTATTTTGCAGTACGTAAAATAGTCTATCTTTTTACTAGAACCTTAAACTTTTTTGTTTATGTGAGAAACTTGTATTTTTCAGAGTAGATTACTCAAAATCAATACGTTTTTCCCGAGTTCTTGACCTTAGTGGATTGGCATGCAATTAACTTGGCATCGTTCGATTTGAATGAATTCGAAGTAAGGAATAAGTTTGCGGGACAGAGTAGAAAAGAAGGGTCGAATCACCCACCGATTACTTTGCTTCGTGCCGATCGTCCAAGCGCTACGCAACGTCAATCCTTAGTTACGCGAGCTCCTGCAATGGCACCAACGCTTTGTTAGAATTCCTTCTTTTCCCCTTGCATCGAAATTGTAATTGTATCCATGAAAACGACGCGAAAGTACTTCATCAAGCCCAACGGCAAAGCTCCAAGAAAACTATACAGCGGTCCGGTCCCGTCGAAGGGACTCTTATAGAGAGCTCACTCGCCGAGACGCAGCCCGCTGCATCTAGGACTTATTCCAACAGAAGTTGTTCCATTAGTTGGATCGATTCTCGTAACTTCCGTCAAAATCGATTTGAATCGATGTCGCAAGGCGTTATTCGTTTACTAAGCTTAGCGATCGAGTCAGATGGCCATCTAAGTTCCCGGCCGATCTGACTCGGCACAAGCATATTATGAAGTTCCGTCGCCTATCGAAAGCGGGGCGCTACACAAGGCGTCTCCTCTACGATCCTGGAAAGCTATCAAGGTCCTGATGAGACCTACCAAGGTGCCATCGTCAGGCTCGGCGGGCTGGACGGGCTGAACTGGGGGCTCTCCTCCAGTAGGTACAACTCTGGAGAGTACTCCGGAATGCTGGGCTTGGTCTCCGGGTTGCTGCTGATCCACGGGAAGTGCTCCACCTTGCTGATCAGCAGGGTCAGGTACAGTGCCGCTGAAGAAGACGACACAGAAAATAATAAGGAAAGACCATGACAGATCAACGATACAAGCATGTGATCAGGTCAAGATTCTCAGGAATTTGAAGATACGAGCAAAGATCAAGGGCGAATACTGATTGAGACATCTATTAGGTAAACCCTCACATATCTTGAATGCCAAGACCTGCATGGGCCACCACTTAAACCATGTGACGCCCCAGAACCAGAATACTGGAGAGCGGGGACGTACATAGCCAGCTACGTATATTGAAATGGAATCCACCTCGCTATACGGTCACGGCTGTCTAGATATATGAGGGTTTACTACAAGCCAACCGTCTCTTATGGTCAAGCCTATTGTCTCAATCTCAAGCAAGTAATATAGTTACAAGATGTTAGATCACCAAATATACAATAAAAGGCGTCCCAAATATTAAATATTCAGCTGATCATGAAGCTAGTCATACAAAATGCGAGGACTAGCAAGAGTTAAGTCATACATGATCAACTCTAGGATTTGTTAATCATAATTACAGCCCGTAGGCAGACAGTAAATAAATATGCATCGAGTTAACAGGTGCTCGTCGGCTAAACGCCTCAAAAGAATAATTTTACAATGTAGTGAGTGAAACAAAAAGGAAAACCCACTCGTAGCCCGGGTTCCTTCTAGATGCCATCATTGGGCTGGAAGTTCGGTAGATCCTCGGGTACTGCTCCGAAATCTGGCCACACAAAACCAGCTGGGTTAAACCCCAGAAAAAGCAAGTGCCACAAGGGAGGCCACAAAATAAGAATAAAAGCCAGCATATCAGAACATAAGAAATAGAAGAAAAGTACAAGTAATAAAGAGTACAACAGGACAATAAACGACTAGGGATGTGGAACCATTCTGGGAGCCAGGTTACAACCCATAAACCAAACAAGGACCGGGGTTGTAACCCTTCGCCTGAATAGCACTTTGTCTCTACCCATTTATTGTTCAAGATAAGTATAACAATCATGTTCAGGAGTACCAGGTACAGGGACTAGACGAGACTTAGACAAGGCTGGACACCATCCATTCACAAGCGACCAAGCAATTACTACGGCTTACTACTTAACTAACAAGGGTTATCACAAGCCTAGTTACTAGCAAGAAGCAAATGAGAAATTCCATGTCCCAAGCCCTGCAGACTATCCAGTTATCCTTCTGCAGGTTGAGAGTATGGTTGGGTACATCGCCCAGGAGACGATATACCCTTAGGTGATTTAGATAGTGCAATACGTAACAGTGTGCTGGAAATGTGCCCTACTCGTCGGCAGGCTACAAGTCCGTTTAAAGCGCCCAGATAACGAGATCGCCTGTGACTGGAAATTCTCCATGAACTATAGTTTGATCTAGTCATTAACCTAATCCATATTCAGTGTGAATCCCTGACCGTGGTAACCAGGGAGTCACGTCCTAGACATGATGCGAGACAAGACAAGTAGATTGCACAAAGCAGCAAGAGTGAACACCCACGGCGTCAGAGTTGATTATACGAGTCAAGTTAGCCATCGCAACAGCATCAGGTCAGGTCAAGTTACAAGTTAAGAGCGCACCCTATCGGGTCACTATCAAGAAGATCAGAAAGTACTAGAATCATACTTCACAGAAATCATAAAAAACCATACTAGTCATAAGGAAAACACCAAAAAAAATGTGCCAGGTCGTGTTGGGTCGAGATAGTCGTATTGTGTGGAACAAGATCTCAAAACTCCAACCCACAAAAGAGAAGCCAAGTCCAAGGAATAAAATCCAAACCATCATGGGCAAATAGGTTGCGCTGGGGTTAGATTGCGCTAGGGTCGAACTGCGCATGAGTTGAACTGCGCAGGAAATGAACTGCGCATGAGTTGAACTGCACAGGAAATAAACTACGCATGAGTTGAACTGCGCAGGAAATGAACTGCGCATGGCCCTGCGCTAAAGAGCGCTGGCCGAGGGTCATCTTCTCCATCAGGCCGAGGGAAAACCCAAGAATCACCAAAATTTCCAAATCTCATAACTTAGCCAAATCAAAACAAAATTTGGATTTTCAAAGTTCTAACTTGTGTAAAATTGAATTCTCTTCCACATGGAAGCCTCAAAACAAGGAAAAATCTAAGTTTAATAGATCAAAACCAAGAAAAACCAAAAATGGTTAAAACTTAGATCTAGAAAAATGGAAGCTCCAAATCACAAAATGTCAAGTTCTAATGTTATTCACTATGGCCTAATCTAGCTAATGGACAAATAGAATGGGGTGCTTATTTGGTGGCAAGGTGCACTTGCCTATGGTGTTGGTGGAGGAAGGAAGAAGAAGATGAAGAAAATTAATGGAAGTTATGAGGAGAAAGAAAGTTAGGTGGGGTTTTAATGAGGGAGGGTGTGTTGTGTTGAGGGTGGAGGTTAGCTAAGGTAGTCCAATGCAAACCAAACCAAACCAAACCAAACCAAACCAATTCCTTCTCCATAAAATAAAACCACGCCATGTCCAAAATCCATTTTACGAGAAAACCAGAATCCGCAAGTTAAACCAAAACACAATCACAGGCTAGAATCCAAGAAAATAAAATACAGGTCCGAAATACATATAAGCCTAATCAAAATACGTATTCCAAAATACGGGCATTACAGGATTGTGTCCGTGCGTACCCGATCGATTATATGCAAGCCCTATAGCAGTATCAAGTTGACCGAGTGCAGTGTCCAGGATGGAGGCTGCCATAATTCTGTTTTGTTATTTGTACAATTTTTGGAGTTTTATTTGTACAATTTATGGAGTTTTGTTTGTACAATTCCAGGATGGGGGGATTGAGTTGTTTGTACAATTTTTGGAGTTTTATTTGTACAATTTCTGGAGTTTTGTTTGTACAATTCCAGGATGGGGGGATTGAGTTGTTTGTACAATTTCTGGAGTTTTGTTGTATAATTCGGTTTGTAAATTCTAAGTTCCTGTGTATTTGGAGATTCCAGACCAGTTAGTTAATGAGGATTCTTGGTCATGTTGCGGGGTTAGATTAGTCCCATTCTTTGAAATTAGTTCCAGTATAATTTCATTAATGAGACTTTATTTTGGGTTTTATTGGAAGTTCGCAAGGACGGGGACCTTTCCTATGTTGAATTCGAATTCGATTAAGTTCTGTATTTATGATTGAACTTAATTAACATATGGTTATTGGGAATGGCTTGTGTGCATATTTACTAAGACTAGTTGTGTGGTTGCGTAATATGCTGAGCTTGAGTTCTGGGTGCGTAGGAAGGTTGTGTATAAGGTTTACTTGACTTTTGATTGTTAGAAGTGGATTAGTGTTCTTGCAGGAAGCACTTTAACCAATTGATGGTTGAATTTTGGACAGTATGAACACAGTATGGTTGTGCATGAACAGTTAAGTGCATCACTGGCATTAGTGCAGTTGGACTAGCTTTGGGGTATGTACAAATTTGGTTTGGTTGGCAGGTTATGTAGGAGTAGGCAGTGCATTGTTACTAAGAAATTGAATATAGAATGGTGAGCACACTGAGCAGAGTCAAGTCTGACCTTGGGTTTAACTTGAGGCTTTATATGTTATAGTATTGACAGATAGCAACTGCCTTTATTCGTAGTTTTGTTCTTCCTATATAAATTTATATAACTTTCCATTAGGAGAGGTTACATAATACTAGTATACTTATAGATGTTCTAATAGTTGGACTTGGTTAGTAGAAGAGAGTAGCTAGTACAACTTGTTTAGAAATTAACCAACTTGTATCCTTTACTCAGGAGGACATCTAGCTCCGATCTTCACCCGTACTTTCCTGGAGCAAGGCAAGTACATTCTATGGTCTTGTGCATTTTATTACATCATGTACTTTCTTGATTGACACGCTGCAATACGACATGTATTTCTGGTGCTCATATTCCTTGTTCTTATTACTTGTACCTGGGGTAGGGAAATATACTATTTATGTGACCAAACCCAAGAAACAACTCAGGTGTGTTTAGCTTAGACCCCGCATCGTGCACGCGGGTCCTAAGCCGTACCATTCATGTGCTTTCATGTGCTTACCCCTAGCCGGTCACATACTTAGTTATATTTCAAACATTGTACACATATGTTCAGGAGATATACCTTGTACTTATTTCCTGTGATTCCTTACATATCATGTTCTTTCATGTTCTTACATACCATGTTCTTTCATGTTCTTACATACCATGTTCTTTCATGTTCTTACATACCATGTTCTTTCATGTACTTACATACCATGTTCTTTCATGTACTTATACACCATGTTCTTTCTTGTGCTTTACATACCATGTTTCCTTGTACTTTCATATCATGATGTCTTGTTCATTACCTAGAATTGTACTTTGCTCCGCTCCTGAATAGGATATGTTGCAGGTATGCTTGCAGGACATTGTTCTACTCTATGGGCCAGAGCCCAGGATTTAGCTGAGCAGGATGAGGCTTAGCTTGAGGCTTCAGGTTTAGATTGCTTAGCTTTACTTTGAGATATTGACTTTAGAGTTCATAGCACTTTTTCATTCCTGTTGATTCTGGTACATTATGATATCTGGATTTGTGGATTATGGTGATCATTCTGGGATACGTTTTTAGATGCTGTGATTCTATAATTTCATGTTTATCTGGTTAGTTTTCCCTAGCTTGGTACAGCTTACTTCGTCGTGTCTAACGACGAAGGCTGGATGTCACATTCCAGAACCAGAATACTGGAGAGCGGGGACAGACATAGCCAGGCTACGTATAACGGAATGGAATCCACACCGCTATACGGTCACGGCTGTCTAGATATGTGAGGGTTTCACTACAATCCATCAGTCTCTTAAGGTCATAAAATAGCCTATTGTCTCAATCTCAACCAAGTAATAGTAATTACAAGATGTCAGACCACCAAATACACAATAGTAAGGCGTCCCATACATTATATATTCGGAATGATCATGAAGCTAGTCGTTACAAAATGTGAGGACTAGCAAGAGTTCAGTCATACATGATCAACCCCCGGGGCTTGTCAATCATGTTACAGCCCGTAGGCAGACAGTAAGTAAGTACAATCGAGGTAACACTTGCTCGTCGGCTAAACGCCTCAAAAGAATAATTTACAATATTACAGTGGGAGAACAAAAAGAACCCACTCGATGCCCTGGTTACGTCTGGTGACCACCATCGGGCTGAAATGCAGGAAGATCCTTTGGTGCTGCTCCGGTATCTGGCCATGCAAAACCAGCTGGGTCAGACCCCAGAAAGAGCAAGTGCCCCAAAGGAGGCTTCACTTAAGAACTAAAGCCAACAAATTATTATCATTCAATACATAAGAAAACAACAATAAATAACGCAGATTAAGGTTTGTGCACTACCAATGCACTTATCCCAATCAGAGAACATAATTAAGCGAAGCATCATTGACATAAAAGAACTGGAGAATTATGCTAAATAAAACATAGTTGGACAATATATGAAGAAAAAACAAAGGTACTATTCCGGAAGCCAGGTTACAATCCTTAAACCAAACAAGGACCGAGATTGTAACCCTTCGCCTGAACAGAACTTGGTCTCTGATCATTTATTGCTATAGGTGCCAATCATTAAGGTGAAAAGGAGAGAGTACAATAATAAAAGTGACAATGAAGAGTGCAATACGCTAGAGTGTCAATAGAGTACAATCGTTATAGTGACAATCTGGAGTGACCATCATTCAATCATTCTGGTACAATCTTGTAATCAATCAATTCTAGACAATACTATACTGGACTAGACTCCATCCAATCAATCACGGCCAATCATTGCCTACGGCTTTCTACATTAACTAACTAGGGTTATCACAATCCTAGTTACTAGCAAGATGCAATGAGATGCTCCAAGTAGTCACAGGCCCTGCAGCTATCCAGGTTATCCAGGCAATCATTATAGTGACAATGTAGAGAGTACAATACATTAGAGTGACAATAGAGTTCAATCATTTAAGTGACAATGGTGGGTGCCCCACATAACAGTGGGCTGGAAATGTGTCCTACTCGTCGGCAGGCTACAAGTCCAAACATTTGCGGCCGGGATAACGGGATCACCTGTAACTGGGGAATATCTCTTCATGTCTAGTGAATTAATCTAGTCATTAACCTTAGTCCATTTCAGTAGGTACTCCTAACCGTGGTACTCAGGAGTTCCCTCCTAGACATGATTTAAGACAGGACTGGATTATTTGTACAAGCACAATCGCCCACGGTGTCTAGATTAATTATACAGGTCATGTCATGTCAGGTAGCCGTCGCAAAAGCTATTCGAGATAATCATGTCAGGTTTATCATATCAAGTATACTAGTCAAGAGTGCGCCACGACGGGCCACTATCAGATCATGTCAGGTTATCATGTCAAGAGTGCACCACTACGGATCACTATCACGTCATGCTCAATTATCAATTCCAAACATATCAAGGTGCCATCATCCGGCTCGGCAGGCTGAACGGGATGAACTGGGGGCTCTCCTCCAGTAGGCATAACTCTGGATGCGACTCCAAAATGCTGGGCTTGATCTCCAGGTTGCTGGTCCATGGGAGGTGCTCCGCCTTGCTGATTGGCAGGTCCAGGAACAATGCCGCTGAAGAAGATGACATAGGGAACAATAAGGAAGGACCAGGACAGATCAACGATACAAGCATGTGATCAGGGCAAGATTTCAGGGATTCAGAGAGTACGAGCAGAGATCAAGGGCGAGTACTGATTGAGACATCTATTCGGTAAACCCTCACATATCTTGATTTACAAGACCTGCATGGGCCACCACTTAAACCATGTCACGCCCCAGAACCAGAATACTGGAGAGCGGGGGCAGACATAGCCAGCTACGTATAATGAAATAGAATCTACCTCATTATACGGTCACGGCTGTCTAGATATATGAGGGTTTATCTACAAGCCAACAGTCTCTTAAGGTCAAGAACAAGCCTAGTGTCTCAATCACAAATAAGTAAGTAAATGTTACAAGATGTAAGATCACCAAATATACAATAGTAAGGCGTCCCAAACATTACATATTCAGCTGATCATGAAGCTAGTCGTTACAAAATGTGAGGACTAGCAAGAGTTTGGTCATACATGATCAACCCTAGGTTGCCAATCATGTTACAGCCCGTAGGCAGACAGCAAGTAATGCAATACGAGCTAAACAGGTGCTCGTCGGCTAAATGCCTCAAAAGAATATTTTTACAATAAAGTGGGAGAGCCAAAAATAACCCACTCGTTGCCCTGGTTACGCCTGGTGGTCACCATGTGGCTGGGAGGTCGGTAGATCCTCTGGTGCTGCTTCGGTATCTGGCCATACAAAACCAGCTGGGTCAGACCCCAGAAAGAGCAAGTGCCACAAAGGAGGCTTCACTTAGGAACTAAAACCAGCAATTAGCACAAGAATATAATTACATAATAAAAGACAGTAATTAAGGAAAAGCATGACGGAAGATATACGATGAGGTAACCATGGGACTATTCAGATAACCAAGTTACAACCCGTAAACCAAACAAGGACCGGGGTTGTAACTCTTCATCTGAACGGGACTTGGTATCCCCACCATTTATCAATAAGGCCAGTGTAAATAATCGCGATCTCGAAGTAAGGTAAAGCATGCCGAGCAAGTCATGGGGGTACAACAAGACAATAAACGAAGAGAGAACACAGAACTGCTCCGGGAGCCAGGTTACAACCCGTAAACCAAACAAGGACGGGGTTGTAACCCTTCGCCTGAACAGAACTGGTCCCCTGATCTTTATTGTTAAAAAGCAAGCACAAGCAATCATGTCATGTAACAATCTTGTACAGGATCGAGGCAAGAATAGACAGGGTTAGACTCCATTCAATCAATCACGGCCAAACAATAAGTACGGCTTGATACTTTAACTAACTAGGGTTATCGCAGGCCTAATTTACTAGCAAGATGCAATGAGATATTCTATAGCCACAAGCCCTGCAGACCATCCAGGTTATCCAGGCGAATATTAGTACAATAAGGGTGCAACACATGACAGTGTGCTGGAAATGTGCCATACTCGATGGCAGGCTACAGATCCCAAGCGCGCCCAGGTAACGGGATTGCCTGTAGCTAGGAAATCTCTTCATGACTACTGTGTTAATCTAGTTATTAGCCTTAGTCCATTTTAGTAGGTACCCCTGACCGTGGTACTCAGGGGTCCCATCCTAAGCATGATGCAAGACAAGACTGGTTCATTGCACAAGCACAATCGTCCACGGTGTTCAGGTTGTTTATACTTATCAAGTCATGTCATGTTAGCCGTCGCAACAGCAATCCGAGGTATATTATGTCAGGTATACTTGTCAGGAGTACGCCACGGCGGGCCACTATCAGGTCATGTCATGTCCACTTGGTACTTGTCAAGAGTGCGCCTTAACAGGCCACTATCGTGTTCTATCCTTACATTATCATGAATGAGAGAAACTTGCATAAAATAACTAGTAACATATTCTTGAAGCCAAGGAAAAGATCTACAACTTTCATGTTTTGAGTTTTTCAAGATTCTAGCTACAAAACAAATTAAACAGGCAAAAACAGTAAAATAAAGGAATTCCGGCGCATGGGATTCCTGCACAATCGGCGCATGAGATTCCTGCACGAATCGGCGCATGAGATTCCTGCACGAATCGGTGCATGAGATTCCTGCACGAATCAGCGCATGAGATTCCTGCACGAATCGGCGCATGAGAAACTCACGTTGCGTCTTCAGTACATGCGCGTAGGGAACCTACGCGCATGACACGCTCGGAGTTAAGGGATGCGTTGCCGGGACTTCCCGGCGCATGGCCTCCCGGGCGCATGAGGTTCATCGTCCCCAAACAGCAAGTTCAGCCATGAAAGTTCCGAAAACTTGTAATGGCCATAACTTCCTCATCCGGAGTCGAAATCAAGCGAAACAAAAGCCAAAACTGCATGAAATCAAATTCTCTACAACATGGAACTACTAGTTTTTGGAAATACCAAGTTTTTAGAGATCAAAACCAAGAAAACTAAACAAAAAGGAACTTAAAACTTAGATCTACAAAAATATAACCATCAAAACCAAAAACTTCCAGTTCTAAAGAGGCTTAGAATCTAGTAGGGAAGAGAATAGAACAATAAAACATGAGATCCATCATGAATCAAGTTTGCACTTGCCTAGGCTCTCCCTCTTCCTGGTGGTTGAAGAAGTAATGGTGGAGAGTAAATGAAGAAGGAAGGAAATAATGATGAGAGAGAAAATGAAGGAGGTTATAAATAAGGAGGGTGGTGGTAGGTAGGAGGGTTCACCCTTGGTTCATGATGAACCAAAGCAAACCAAGCCAAGCCGAACCAACCCAAGAATAAACCAATCAATAAAAAGCTAGAATAATTCAAGCAGGGAAACATGCAATACGGGTCAAAATACGTACACGTATTCCAAATACGTAATACGAAATCTGGGCATTACACTTGTGGAAGCAAGTTGCACTTGCCTAGACCTCTCTCTTCTCTCTTTGGTAGGTGAAGGGAGTAAATGAGGAAGAAGAAGATGAATAATGAAGAGAGAGAATGAAGAGGGCTAATAAATACAAATGGTGGTGGTAGGTAGGGGTTCACCTTGGGTTCATCATGAACCCAATCAAAACCAAGCCAAGCCGAACCAACCAACCCGAACCAGGAATAAACCAAGACAAGCCATGAAGAAAATTAAACAAGGAATCATGCAATACAAGAATAAATACATACACGTATTCCAGAAATACGTAATACGAACCACAGGCATTATAACTCTACCCACCTTAAAAGAATTTCGTCCTCGGAATTTAATCAAGAGGTTAGAGGGGCAATGACAAGCTACACTAATCACAGGCAAGCTATACTAGACAATCAATCAAGCAATCAATCATGCAAGCAAGGAATCGAAGGCATGAGGCATAAGAAAGATATTACACCCTACGAGCCAAGCCGATTGGGATAACGTGATCGGATATCATCCTCACACTCCCACGTTTGACTCTCCCAAGGAGCGATGAACTCAAGCAAACACGAACTAAACTAATAGTCTTGCGCTTGAGGTCTCCCTCTTTGGTCAAACAGGGACACGGGCCTTTCCTCATACGAAAAGGTTGGTACCAATAACCAGTTTCGAATGACCTAGGATATGGCTCGGGTCCGGGATGTACCGTCGCAATTAGGATACATGAAATACGTCATGCACCCCGCATAACGACGGTAAAAAAGCAAGATGAGAGGACACATATACCTCTCGGCCAATTCTGAACCTGATCCTTGGCTAAGGCAAACTGCCGCGGGTTCTGTTGCTGGAAAATCTGGGCCTGAGTTGGCAATGGCCTCGGGAACGGAAATTGCTGTTGCTGGTGAACTGGAGCTGGTACTGGTGCTGGTCCCCTAACCGAGGGACTAGATACTGTCGATGCTGAATCAACTCTGAATTGGCAGGACCCCACCCTATGGTCCGGTGCTCCACATAATAAACACAGTCCTAACGCCTTGCGACACTCCGCTACCACGTGTCCAGGCTTCCCACAATAAGAACAGCCCACGGCAGAAGACTGCGCTTGCTTCTGTTTCTGCTGAGAGTACGTCGGGGTTGAGTGCTGGACCGACGTAACTGAAGCTGCTCGTCCCGGAGCTCCAATAGTTAAAGTCCTAGCTGCTGGGGGTGGGGCTGAAGACTGATTCATTTGACTATGGGACCGCTTCCGACCTCCGGTCCTGTCCACTATTCTCTGGAAGGTATACTCGTGCCTCCTCGCTGCTCGCAACACCGCATCATAGGTCTGATGCTCGAACTGTTCTACTGCCAATATAATCTCCAGGTGAAGTCCCTGTTGGAACCTCTGCGCTCTGTCAAACTCGGTTGCCACCAAGGTGGGAGCAAACCGACTGAGTATGGAAAACTCGGCCGCATAACCGTCGACCGTCCTCCCCATCTGCTTAAGATTACTGAACCTGGTCTGCAAGTCATACCGAGCCACTACATCATAATACTTGATCTGGAACTTCTCGCTGAACACTGCCCAGGAGACAGGTGTTGTCAATCCCACTGCTTGTGCGGCCCACCAACTGCGGGCTAGATCCAATAACTGTAGGCGCACCACAGCCACCTTCTCGTCTTCTGGAGTCTTCGCGGCTTCGAGAATCACCTCTATATCCTGTAGCCAAGCATCGGCAGCAATGGCATCCTCGCTGCCATCGAAGAAGGGAGGGTTCAGGCGCTTAAAACTGTTGACCGTACTGTTCCCTCGGGGACCACTTCTATTCAGAGCATCTTGTACCACTTGGTACAGAGCATCTCCCTGACGGTCTTGGGACGCAAGTAACTCACGGATGAGTCCTACCAATCCTCCATCCTCTGACCCTGCTGGCTGGACGGGCTGAACTGGCGGTACTGGTTCCCCAGGAGGCACGACTCGGAAGGCTGCTGCTGAGTGCTGGGCCTGATCTTCTGGTTGCTGCTGGTCCACGGGAGGTGATCCGCCTTGCTGATCAGCAGGTCCAGGTTCAATGCCGCTGAAGAAGACGACATGGAAACAATAAGGAAGGACCAGGACAGATCAACGATTACAAGCATGTGATCAGGACAAGAATTTCAGGAATCAAGAGAATACGAGCAGAGATCAAGGGCGAGTACCGATTGAGACATCTATTCCGTAAACCCTCACACATCTTGATTAACAAGACCTGCATGGGCCACCACTTAAACCATGTCACGCCCCAGAACCAGAATACTGGAGAGCGGGGGCAGACATAGCCAGCTACGTATAACAGAATGAAATCCACACCGCTATACGGTCACGGCTGTCTAGATATGTGAGGGTTTCACTACAATCCATCAGTCTCTTAAGGTCATAAAATAGCCTATTATCTCAATCTCAACCAACTAATAGTAATTACAAGATGTCAGGCCACCAAATACACAATAGTAAGATGTCCCATACATTATATATTCGGAATGATCATGAAGCTAGTCGTTACAAAATGTGAGGACTAGCAAGAGTTCAGTCATACATGATCAACCCCCGGGGCTTGTCAATCATGTTACAGTCCGTAGGCAGACAGTAAGTAAGTACAATCGAGCTAACACTTGCTCGTCGGCTAAACGCCTCAAAAGAATAATTTACAATATTACAGTGGGAGAACAAAAAGAACCCACTCGATGCCCTGGTTACGTCTGGTGACCACCATCGGGCTGAAATGCAGGGAGATCCTTTGGTGCTGCTCCGGTATCTGGCCATGCAAAACTAGCTGGATCAGACCCCAGAAAGAGCAAGTGCCCCAAAGGAGGCTTCACTTAAGAACTAAAGCCAACAAATCATTATCATTCAATACATAAGAAAACAACAATAAATAACGCAGATTGAGGTTTGTGCACTACCAATGCACTTATCCCAATCAGAGAACATAATTAAGCGAAGCATCATTGACATAAAAGAACTGGAGAATCATGCTAAATAAAACATAGCTGGACAATATATGAAGAGAAAACGAAGGTACTATTCCGGAAGCCAGGTTACAATCCTTAAACCAAACAAGGACCGAGATTGTAACCCTTCGCCTGAACAGAACTTGGTCTCTGATCATTTATTGCTATAGGTGCCAATCATTAAGGTGAAAAGGAGAGAGTACAATGATAAAAGTGACAATGAAGAGTGCAATACGCTAGAGTGTCAATAAAGTACAATCGTTATAGTGACAATCTGGAGTGACCATCATTCAA
Organism: Iris pallida; assembly: GCA_029216955.1. Lineage (NCBI taxonomy): Eukaryota > Viridiplantae > Streptophyta > Magnoliopsida > Asparagales > Iridaceae > Iris > Iris pallida. Next base: position 695,377 of record JANAVB010016796.1, on the reverse strand, counting down.
TCATTCTGGTACAATCTTGCAATCAATCAATTCTAGACAATACTATACTGGACTAGACTCCATCCAATCAATCACGGCCAATCATTGCCTACGGCTTTCTACATTAACTAACTAGGGTTATCACAATCCTAGTTACTAGCAAGATGCAATGAGATGCTCCAAGTAGTCACAGGCCCTGCAGCTATCCAGGTTATCCAGGCAATCATTATAGTGACAATGTAGAGAGTACAATATATTAGAGTGACAATAGAGTTCAATCATTTAAGTGACAATGGTGGGTGCCCCACATAACAGTGGACTGGAAATGTGTCCTACTCGTCGGCAGGCTACAAGTCCAAACATTTGCGGCCGGGATAACAGGATCGCCTGTAACTGGGGAACATCTCTTCATGCCTAGTGAATTAATCTAGTCATTAACCTTAGTCCATTTCAGTAGGTACTCCTGACCGTGGTACTCAGGAGTTCCCTCCTAGACATGATGCAAGACAGGACTGAATTATTTGTACAAGCACAATCGCCCACGGTGTTCAGATTAATTATACAGGTCATGTCATGTCAGGTAGCCGTCGCAACAGCTATTCGAGATAATCATGTCAGGTTTATCATATCAAGTGTACTAGTCAAGAGTGTGCCACGACGGGCCACTATCAGGTCATGTCAGGTTATCTTGTCAGGAGTGAGCCACTACGGGTCACTATCACGTCATGCTCAATTATCAATTCCAAACATATCAAGTAAATTCGTGATTTTCAAGTTCAGGACAAAAGGCGTAAGGATATAAAATGGACGTTAAATATCTAATAAAATATCAATATACAGGGCTATAGAAAATCCAGGGAAATCAAGCTACGCTCAGGTCAGGCTACGCTCAGGTCATACGCTCAGGTCATACGCTCCCAAAAGGCAGCGTATATACTTCATACGACTCCTCATCAAGGCAGCGTATGAGGTCCATACGACTCCTTGCCAAGGCAGCGTATGAGGTCCATACGACTCCTTGTCAAGGCAGCGTATGCATGACATACGCTTCCAAAAGGCAGCGTATGAGGACTGCGCTGCGCTAAAGAGGGCGCGCAACTCAGAGGCGCAAGCTAAAAAGCTCGCGCACTGCTCACTGTCTTCTCCAAATCAGCAGGAACTCCATGGTTGAACCCAAAGCTTCAAAAGTCCATAATTTGGTCAAAACAAGTCCAAATCTAACTTTTCAAAGGTCAAAATTGGGTAGAATAAAATTCTCTACAATATGGAACCATCAAAACTTGAAAACAAAGAAGTTTGATAGATCAAAACCACCAAAATTCAAAAATAACTAATTTCTAGATCTACAAAAATTAAAGCCTCAAAATAGAAAATGACAAGTTCTAATGTGTCTTAGAAACATGAGGAGAAGCTAATGGAACAATAAAAAAAATGAGCTCTCTTGTGGAAGCAAGTTGTGCTTGCCTAGACCTCTCTCTTCTCTCTTTGGTAGGTGAAGGGAGTAAATGAGGAAGAAGAAGATGAATAATGAAGAGAGAGAATGAAGAGGACTAATAAATACAAATGGTGGTGGTAGGTAGGGGTTCACCTTGGGTTCATCATGAACCCAATCAAAACCAAGCCAAGCCGAACCAACCAACCCGAACCAAGAATAAACCAAGCCAAGCCATGAAGAAAACTAAACAAGGAATCATGCAATACAAGAATAAATACGTACACGTATTCCAGAAATACGTAATACGAACCACAGGCATTACACTGGACGTGTCCGACTCGTGTCCGATTATTCGGGAGCAGGTCGTGACAGCAACGAATGGCCCACACAGGATTAGTAGATATCCACATAAATTTTCAGATGTCTGCATAGCTTCCATGTACCACAGCTATGGTCACATTTGATTCGTTTCATACAATGCAAACATTCAACAAGAACTTTAGTGGAGTATCTTCTTTTTGTATCGTCACTTTCGGACTCATTGTAAACTCCACTGAAATGATGCCAAATGTTCGTATTTGATTCTAGCTCTTGTTGCGGTGCGGGTTGCGGTTGCTGTAGTAGTTAGTCATTAATCATGATATTAAATAGCATCTTAACACTAGATCGCTTGTACATATTGTGGAAGAAGTTTTTTTTTGAAGATTTATGGCCTATTTATAAAAAAAAGTTGGATGCAAAATTATCCCTAATATCCTTAAAATATAGTTGTTATAAGGATATTTTTGTCATTTTAAGCAAAATAATCAAAATATCCTTAAACGGTCAAATAATGGCCCTCAAAGCATTTGGATCTTTTCTCCCAACCAACGATCAAAAAAAAGTCCAGACCGAACCTGGACCGGACCTTGGACTGGGCCGGTCTAAACCGGCACGATCGGGTTTACCGAGATTAACCGGACCGAACCCGTCGACAAACCGGACCAGACCAGTCAGGACTTCCGAGTTGAAAAACTAAATCCGGTCCGGACTCATGGAGTGCCCGGGCCGAGCCGGACCGGGTCATTGACCGGGTTCAGACCAGCCCAAACCAGGTTTGACCAGACTAGTCCGGGCCAACCTGCCCATCTAACATCTTGAGGTTGGAATACACCTAACATACGTCTCTAGATTCTCTATTATTAAAACTAATAGATAAAATCCATCCTACAAATCAAATTAGACGATTATGACAAACTTTGCCATTTCCATAGTGTTTTATATTCTGTGAGCCATACTTTATTGCATGTCATAGCAATAATAAATTTGGTCACGAAATTGGCGTGCAAATGTCCTGATAGTAGCAGTACCCATGTACTGGACAGACTGGCCATCCTCTGCCAGATAATAAACATCAATATTTGGCATCAAATATCCCTTCTTTTTTTCCAAATGGCTTTTTGTGTGTTTCTTTTGCACTTATTACACACGTTCCCATTTTTACATATACTCCCTTCAACAATTTTTTTATCTTACAAGCCCAGCCTACCCACTATTTTGTGCTAGATAATGATCTTTTTTAGTATAATTGTTTAGCATGTATCATATTTGCGAGAAAAAAAATGCTAAACAGTTTGCACGGGAGGCACGGAGGGTGAACGTGTGCGTACCCGCTCAACACCATGGCCTACCCCAAAATTTTGCCAGCCCCCCCCCCCCCCCCCCCCCCCCTCCAATAGGAGGATGACGCGTGGTTTCGGGCCAAGACTGCGATCACAGATCACGATCCAAATAGCAACGTCCATTTTGAAAAGAAGTATGACAAATGTTAGCCAAGAAAGAAACAAAACAAGAGAACTTGAACAATGACGAGCAGGGATCGGACTACATAGGAGACTAGGGTTGACTCCAGTCCACTCCAAAAAAACTTTTTTTTTCTATATAATTTTTTATTTTTTTATATGTCATCCCACACTTACTCCACCCTAATCCACTGGGATCGAATTTTTGGTTTTGCCCTTAATGACTAGTGACATCTATTCACTGAGACAACAAACCGATTAGTCGATTAGGATACGAGAAAAGAAGATCGGATTAAAATAATATTTTTTTTATCAATTAGTAAAATATTTATAATATGTAAAAAAAAAAAAATTGGACAAGAATGTATCACTGACATATGTAACATTTTCTTATTTCTTTAGGTAAGTCTTGTTGAGTTTCAAAATTTTTTTTGGAGACATGGAAGAAATAAATGTACTAATTCAAGAAAGAAAAGAAATCTGGATAGGAGTTTAAACTTAATTTTTTTTAGTTTAAACGTAAAATTTTATGTTTATAAATATGAACCCAATATGCAAACGAACCCTATGAAAATACTACAAAAATATAGACTCAATATGAAGAAAATAGCATTTTTTTAGTCTATACATATAGGTTTTCCACGGTTTCCAAATGGATTTTACAAATTATCTTTTCCTTTTTTGACCTCATACGCAAATCAAAAATGCTATTTGGCTCCCAAATTTTTTTTGGTGATACTATCTTCCATTATGTGGCAGATGACATGGTTGCTGACATGACAGCTGACATGACAAAATTTAACAATAAAATTAATATTAAATTAAAATTAATAGTAAATTAATAAACTAATATTAAATTAACATGATAATTAACATTAAAATTAACCTTAACATTAAAAATAAAATTAACATTAATATTAAAATTAAAATTAATATTAATATTAACATTAATATTAACATTAAAATTAACATTAACATTAACATTAAAAAAATTTAAATAATTAATTTTTTGGGTTAAAATTGGCTATTTCAGTTGTTATGTCATCTGCCATGTCAGATGCCACATAATGGAATATGGCATCATCTAAATATGGGAGCCAAATAGCATAATTGTACGCAAATTTGTACAAATATGTTCGACAAGTGTTAAGAGTACATACTTAGTAGAAGGAGAAAATATGCCAAAACATATATTTAGAGGGGTATAAATACAAAACGTGGTATCATCAAAAGATCCAACGGCTGCCAGTGATAGTTTGACATTACCGACCGACTACCACGTCCTCGGTCTTGGTTGGCTAGCTACGTACAAGACCCCGCGTACGCGGTGCTGTCACCGCCAGTTACCGGTAACCGCACCCCCAATCTACGGGCTCGGGTGTCCGAAGCAACGAACTCGGAGGTGACCGGAACCCGCTCCCCTTCCGCCTCTATATATACCACCACCCCTCTAAAAATGTCAGACTCGATTTCTTCCATTGGAATTCTTCGAAGATCTCTAGGTAAAAAAAAAAAAAAAATTCTCTCTCTTTTATAAGCAAATATTTGTTTAAATTCCCAAATAATTCATAGATCTGTATGATTCCGCGAGATTATGATCAATATTTGATTATTGATTTGGGTTATGATGATCGATCTACGCGTGATTCTTGATTTTGTTTCAGTAATTAGTAGAAAATGGATGATTTGGTGATAGATCGAGTCATTTCTCGACGATCTACAGTTTTTTTTTTTTTTTTTTTTTTGATAAAATGGATTAGATCTGTAGAGAAATGCCTTTTTCTGTTGATTTTTGGGGAATTTTGTTTCAAATTATGTTCGTTATTTTTTACTCTACTGTTTGGTTATTTCTCAGCAGAATTTTGTAGACTATTGATGTAGAGTGGGGTCTATTGGTATTCTATTTGATGCTAAATTGTGTGTTTAATTTAATTGCACATCAGTGAACACTACTCTCTCCAGTAATTTTGTAGTACTCTCCACAGTAATTTTGTAGTAGATGTGAATTTCTTAATAATTTCAGTAATTTTAGTGGACGAAAAAAAATTTCTTGATAATTTTTTATGTAGACAAGGGTCCTATAAAAATTTAGTATTTCGGTTGAAATAAAACAAAAAATATTATGGTACAGGTGAAAACAGTATAATAAATCTCTCTTTAATCATAATAAGGGCTCTCGAGAAAATAAAAGAAAATTTACTTTGATGACTATAATAGAATAAGTACAATTTTCATGTAAAATTTAACCCTCAACACTAACATAAGAGTCGTAATTCTTATTTTGGTGAGTCAACATCCAATTATAGAGAGTTTTTGGCATCTCAGTTTTGGCAGAAATTTTCATCCAGAGGGATGAATTTCCCAAAAATAGCAGCAAAGAGAATTTTTTTGAAAATTGTATTAAGAGGGATACATCGTCATAGGAGATGACGGGTAAGCTGAGTTGGCAAGATGGCGGAGCCGAAAGAGGCTTGCCCGCCATCTATGACGGCACCGAAGATGACGTGAACGAGGGCAAGCCATTAGTAATGGCGGTGGAGCCTAGGTGGCAAGGCCCAAGCCATTTTGAATGGCGGGCGGGCCTAGGTGGCAATGCCCTAGCCATTTTGAATGGCAGGCGCGCGCAGGTCTTCGAGGACCCTGCCAAGGCCATCTGTGATGGCGTGAGACGTAAACCCCAGCCACCGCCATCCAAAATGGCGCGCACCCTGTCCACGTATGCACGACCGCCATCTTATATGGCGTGGCCTCTGCCACATAATCCCGCCCGCCATCTCCAATGGTTGTGGCTGCCTCGTCAGCGGGCGTGGCCTGTGCCACATAATCCCGCCTGCCATCTCCAATGGTGGTGGCTCGTCAGCGAATGGGAGCAGCCACCTCAACCTGCCAACCATCTTCTATGGCGGTGTGTCCCTCTACACGTAAATTTCACAAAATTTTCCTCTTTGCTGCAGTTTTGGCACCCAATTCATCCAAATTTAGTTGCAAATAAGAGTTCATCATGAACGAACGCAACTATTAAGGACCTAAAATTGACTAGTGAAAAAGAAATTAATTCCATTGAATTATTTTCCTAGGAAAAAAATTCCATGGAATTTTAAAAAATTTCCATGGAAAACTTAATTTGGGTGTTTGATTGTTATTATTTTCCACGGAAAATAGTTATTTTCCATGGAAAATGATATTTTTCCTATGGGTTGGGCAAGGCTCATTTTCCACAATTTTAGAAGAAAATATGGAAAATGATAGTTTTTTGGAAAATAATTCCATGGAAAATATAAGCTTATCAAACACTACAATTGGGGGAATATTTGTGATGGAAATATTTTCCATGGAAAAAAAAAGCCCAATCAAACACGGCCTTAGATGCATGGTGAATAATATTTGATGCAAGCTTGCTTTTATTGTGAACATAATATCTAGCTAGATCATGTTTGTCTTATGTTTGATCATGAAATAATGCATCATGTTTGACCTTTCTTGATTATCCGACATAAACACAATTTGATTTAGTCGAACATTTGAGAGATCCACTGAAATGTAATATCCTCCTTTCATTATGTTCTAGAGGAAGGATTATATGACGATGGTTCATATAATTTTGCAATTTGCAGTTGATTAATGATTTCAGATTTTTAGTATATTGAAAGTGGTTTCTCTATTTGCAGTGTATTAGGAATGTCAGTTTCATAATCCTTTAATCCTTTGTTTGACCAACGAACTTTTGAACTTCAATAGACAGTGGTTTGGTAATTGAGAGCAATGAGCTCTGCGGCAGTAGCTTCTTCTGGAGGAGAAAGGTCGTCCACTCTGAACCCCAATGCCCCACTTTTCATTCCGGCTGCATACCAGCAGGTGGAGGACTTCTCCCCCGAATGGTGGTCGCTGGTGAACACTACCGCATGGTTCCGAGACCACTGGTTCCAGCAGAACCAGGAGCAAGAAACGTTCGACGGTGAAGACGAGGTGGACGTCGCCAACCTCTTGCCCGACTCTTTCGACCTTGGTATCATCGATGACTTCGTCGCAGATTACGATGTCGTAGAGAATGTTTCTGTGCCGGGGAAAGAGGATCTCAATTCTGGTGGCTGCTCATTTCATTCCTATATTTTATTCAATTAGGGTTTGAAACTTGTCTAATTATTGGGGTTTTATGATGACAGGTTTGTCGACGAGGAGCCTAAACTTGAAATCGCCCAGGAATGGAGCAGTGAAGCCTCTGCTGGAGCCTGCCAAGTACAAGCCACCCCAGAGTGTGATGAGCCCTAAGTTCAGCCCTCGCCGCATCATTCAGCAGCCCCGATAGATTTGAACTCTTTGGTCTATGGTGCAAGGAACTGGAAGTAGTCGTAGCCTTCGTCTCTCGTCATCTTCTCTAGCGCGCACTAGTTGTATAGGATTCGGAAGCAGCTTTAGTTGTGTCATGTTTCACTTCATGCCCAACGGGGCTTTGTTCAGATCGAACTTCCCCGGCTCTGTGAGAGGAAGAAACAAACCCCCAAAAGAGTGTAAAATGGTGTAGCATCTGTGAAGGGAAAAAAATGAAGTGATTCTACTTGGATTGCTTATCAAGAGTTTTTCATGAGTTCTAAAATGGTTCAGTGATTGATTTGGGGTATGTGTTAAGAAATAACTGCAGAATTGTCTCTCAATTGCTTTTTTTACTGCATTTTTTTTTTCTGGCAGAAGGAAACTTGAATGTCCAATTTGAGTAGATGTGCGTTTCCGATTCTCTCCTCTGCACCCGTCCGTATCAATCTCAGTGTCTTTCAACTCTACAGCTTCCAATTGCCTCGTCTTAATGTGCTTTGTATGCTCTATTCCTTGATGTTTGTGTTCGTGTGTTTCGATTCGCGTGTGTATCAATCTCAGTGTCTTTCAACTCTACAGCTTCCAATTGCCTCGTCTTAATGTGCTTTGTATGCTCTATTCCTTGATGTTTGTGTTCGTGTGTTTCGATTCGCGTATCTTAGTTGATGTGTTAACTGATGTGTGTGTTAATGTGTTTCGATTCACGTATATTAGTTGATGAGTTGAATCGTTTGATTCCTTTTTCAAGGTTATAGCAATATTCAATTCGACTACCAGATCAGGGACAACTGATCCGGTCTCTGGTAGGGGTCGCCATGCAATCTAGCGTGTTCTGCTCGCCGTCTTGACATGTGTTCATTTGGTGCCAAAACACAATGTCACCATGCACTCTGGACCAATTGTGTAAATTTTCAGGTAGAACTAGCTGATCCGGTCTCTGGACATTTGTAGTTCTTTCCATCAACAATTCCTAATATTTTGATCACATATACAACAAACAGAAAAATCGGTCTCTGGACATTTGTAGTCCTTTCATCAACAATTCCTAATATTTTGATGTAGAACTACTGCCGGACCAATTGCGTAAATTTTCAGGTAGAACTACTGCTGATCCGGTCTCTGGACATTTGTAGTTCTTTCCATCAACAATTCCTAATATTTTAATCACATATACCACAAACAGAAAAATCCGGTCTCTGGACATTTGTAGTCCTTTCCATCAACAATTCCTAATATTTTGATCACACACATATACAACAAACAGAAAAATCTTCTTGGAATAGTGGCAATTTAGTCATTTGCTCAACATTAGCAGGACCGTCAGTGGGGTAAGCCTCCAGACTCAACGTAATTCTACCAAAGATAAGGTTCACGGATGACCACTAGAACCGGCTCACATTAAGGACCAAGGCCCAACCCTTCTGGCCGGCCCTGAACATTAGTAACATGTTAAATATTCATATCAATAATTCTCGATCCAACAAAATAACCAGTCCAGTCGAAATCTATGATAGTTTCAAATGCAGCTAAAAGTTTTGTTGTTTTTTGAACATATAAAGAATAACAAGATCTGAAATGTTGCTGCCACAGTTGTTTCGGCATAATTGTCACATGACTAAGTGCTCCTCCCTATGGAGCTTAACAAGCACTCATGACATTATCAGAACAAATTGAATCTCTCGAGAGCAGAGCTCTCCGCCTCTCCCTCTTTTAGGCTGGCTTGTAAAGCTTCTCAACCATCTTCCTGAACTCTGCACAAAAAGTAAAAAAAAAATAACTCATATAATCTTAAAATCTTACAGACATTAATGTATGTTAATCCGACACAAGAAAAAAAAAATTCTCAAAGCAAACCTTCTTGATTGCTCCAGAGCGCAGCTGCTTGAGTATTGAGAGGGGATTCATTGTTTGGTTCTGAAATGAACACACACACACACACAAATATAACATTATCATCATTATTTTCGGGTGTCGTTATTGGCACTACTAAAATGTCATTAATATATCTTTACAGTAACATTATTGGCACTCCTAAAATGTCATCGTGCATTCCTCCCTTCATGTATGCACAAATTAGTATCAATTTAAATACAAGAATAGATTCAAAATTTAAATGATAAAAAACTAAAAATGAGTACAAAATAACATTTTAGGAGTATCAATACCAGCACCCTTATTTATATACGATGAATCGAGAGAGAGAGAGAGAGTGGTCAAAATATTACCTCCCAAAAGACTCTGAATCGAAAGAAGAATGGTCCTTACATCGTATGCCGACGACCATTTATCCTGATTCCCCGGAGAGAGAACAAAAAAACAAAAACAAAAAACAAACGTCAGTTGATTTTGGTGCGTCCTAGTGTACTTATTAGGTAGAGGAGTGTCCGACACAATGCGACACAAAATTAAACACGGGTGTCCCCGCTTGCATATGATACGTTTTTTTTTTTTTACCTGGAGAATGTCGAGGCAGATGTTACCGAAGGTGTCGACGTTGGGGTGGAAGCAGGCGGTGTCGAACTTGACCTTGGGGGGCTTGAAGGGGTAGTCCGTCGGGAAGGAGAGGGAGAGCCTGTAGACCGTCCCCTCATAGACCGTGTCCTTGCTCCCGGCTATGGTCCCTTTCCACACGAAGATGTTGTCCCCCTCCGGAAAGGCCGAGACCCCCGGATCCCCGCACATCTGCGTGTCCGACACCAAGCCATAAATCGAACAAGGGATCAATGTCAGCACCAAATAATTAATTAACTAACGGTGTTGCAAGAACAAAGAGATTGTGTCGTCTCTTACCATTAGGGACATCAGTTCCGACTGCAGCCTATTCGCAGAAAACATCGAAAGAACAGAAAGAGCCCATGTTAGGAAAGAGTGGCATCTGGGAATTTCCACATTAAGAAAAATTGTTGCACGGACACGAACATGGCACGGCACGATTCGACACGACACGGATAGGACACATCGGGATCTTTGTTGTGCCATAGTGTGTTTTTGGAGTGTCTTTGTCTTGTCAAATACGGAAGCACGAGGAAAATCAAGATACGGTCCAAAAATCGGTGTCGTGTCGTGTCGTTCGCATTCGCGTAAATTTAGATGGGGGAGGGAGAGTTGGGTAGTAGTACCTCTTCAAGACGGACTGGCCATCGGAGGCCTTGGTGGAGGGGAGGGACTGCTTGCCGGATGCCGCCGCGGCAGGAGTGTTAGTGTTGTTGTTGTTAGCCGAGGCGTTGTCTTGGTTCTCTCTGTGAGGAGGAGCCATCTTCTCTATTTTCTTTTATTTGGGTCTCTTCTTCTTCTTCTTCTTCTTCTGAGAGAGAGAGAGAGAGAGAGAAGAGTTTGGGTCTCTCTTCTTCTTCTTCTTCTTCTTCTTAGAGAGAGAGAGAGAGAGGGAGAGAGAGAGAGAGAGAGAGGTTTGTGGGAGAGGGGGGAGAGGGGTTCTTTAAAAGGGTGTCTTTCTCCAGCACGAGGAAGGACATTGAACTCCTTTCTTGTTTTTTCAAATCTTCTTTTGACCGTTGGAAGTAGAGACTCCCCTCCCAACGGCTAGTTTTACTTAACAAATCCTCTCATGTTTCAATATTTTGATGCAGTACAGTAAATTATACTAGGGACGAAGCATTCGGTTAATTGGGTTTAAATCGAACCGAATAACAAAAAATTAAATTGGACAGAAAACCGAATAATCGAAACCGAAACCGAACTGAAATGACCCATAATCGAATAAATTAAATCGATTCGATTTATTCGATTTTTCGGTTTATTTGTATTTTTTTGTTTATATATATATATATATATATATATATATATATATATATATATATATATATATATATATATATATATATATATATATATATATATATATATATATATATATATACTACACGGACCGCGGCTGAAACCGCGGCCACATGTCGGGTTTCGACCGATCGATTTCCAGCCGACGTAAGCGGGGGGGGGGGGGGGGGGGGCTGAGTGTTTTTTTTTAAAAATTGGACCAATCCGCAGCTGCCACGTGGCGCTGCGGTTTTTCTTTCGATTTTTTTTTCGGTCTGAGTATACTTTTCCATATATATATATATATATATATATATATATATATATATATATATATATATATATATATATATAATCTTATTCGGTGTTCGGTTTTGGACCGAAATCGAAACAGAAAACCGAAACAGAATAAACAAATTTAGTATGTATTTTTAGAACCGAACCGAACGTTTTTTTTAAACCGAACCGAATCTCTTATAGTTTTTGGTCCAAAACCGAATAATGCTCACCCCTAAATTATACAAATACAACTGAATCATCAAACTACTATGTAGAGTCTAGACTAACGGATCCGAAGAAGAGGGCCATTCAATCCGTTTTGCTGCAGAAATTAGTGTAGTTTTTTTTTTTTTCATTTCTATTTCAGCAATGCAAAATTTGGCATTACCATGCAGAAATCAGTGTAGTTATAGCTTATATGTAATTGTAGTTTGATCAATACATGATACAAATGATTCAGTAAATTTTTTTGCAAATTCCTAAATTATGGAAACAAAGTAAGGCTCAGAGCATCAAATGAATCATATATCATATATATAGTACTGGGAATGCAGTGTTATCCAAACCAGAGTTAGTCCATGAGGTGTGATATTGGATTGAGCCCATATGTCCTAAAAGAGAATTCTCATGTCCACCACAATTAGAGTAACCAGTTCCATACCTTGGGTTTTGATACCACTTGTCGGAAACGCGGTGATCCGAACATGAGTTGGCCCATGAGGTGTGATATTGGATTGGACCCATATGCCTTAAAAGGAAATTTTCATGTAAAACCTGAACCAATTCTAATTATCCATACCTCATGATTTCATCTCCTATCCGATGTTGGACTAAATTATCAACTCCATTGTCATCCTCTTTAAGGGCTCAACCGAAAACGAGATGCAATTCAATACATAGATTCAGAAATCCAAATTCTAGGAAACAAAGTAAGACTCAAAGATAAGAAAAGTATGCATCTTTATTAAGACTAGAAAATTACAGTAATATGCAAGTATCCATATCGAACCAAACCTATTCCAAACCCTAGTGTCATGTATCAATACATCATTGCCATTGACAAAATTATATACATGTCTTTTGAAAAATGAAACACAAAAGTTTGAAGGTAATACACACATACATTATACTAATCAAACAAATATCAAATGCTATTTCCAACTTTCAAGCTATGTTGTAGAAGAAATATCCTAGTAACTTGCATTGCCCCTAAAAGATGAAACAAATAAGAATCCAAACAAGATGAGAGAAAAAAAAAAAAAATCCAAACTAAAGCTAGGAAACAAAGTAAAGTAAGGCCTAGGGGGATCAACACGGGTCATGTATCCATATCCAAACAAAGTAACGCTAGAAAATCCCAATAATATGCAAGTATCCACATCCACCCAAACACATTTCCAAACCCATCGGAACATGACGAGGAATGCATTAAGAAGTTAGCAGGAAAATAGCACCCTTAGGCCATCTCCAAAAACTCTCATAGAAATTCTCATCTCTCTCATGACAATTATTATTGGGCCCCACACCATTAAATTGGTCCCTTTTACTATGTGACACATAGGATAGAAATGGAGAACCATTCGAGAATATTTTTGTATGTCTACAATTTCTATGTAGAAACTCTTCCAACTAGGATAGAAATCTCCTTAAAATACAATGCCAAGTAGGATAAGAACTCAATTTTAGCCTCATGTTTTCATGCATCCTTAGCCTCATCCTTAGCCTTTTCATGCATCCTTAGCCTCATGCATGTTTCCACCCAAAAAATCAAATAAATATCAAAGGCAATAGAAAAAAACAGCACTGAAGAAATGCAACCCTTAGCCTTAGCCTCATGCTTACGGCCGTCACATTCACAGCATCCAAATCAACATCAACAGAATTCATAGCCAACATCAAAAAATAGCACTGAAGGAAAATAACACCCTTAGCCTCATGCAGGACCGGCCTGGGGTAAGCCGGACAAGCCATCAGGTTTGGACAACCCACCTGGTCAGAGCAACCCCCAGACCTCCAAGTCCCCACCCTCTTCGCCAATAAAGCCTCCATCGTCCACCCTAACTCCTCTATGTCCGTTGAACTAGCAATCTATCAGACCCATATTTTGAGTTCCTATTGGGAAGATCTCCAGTAGCTTAAATAGAGGAACTCAGAATTCGAGCTCCACGATGTCGTTAGAACCGGAGACTTCGACGTCGCTGCCAACCCCACTCGCCATCGATTTTATTGATATCTTCTTTTCGAGACAAGGGCAAAGGGCAACCAAATTTAGCTCAGATTAGGACAACCCACCCACCGGGGCCGGCCCTGGCCTCATGTTATAGTATCAAATTTCGAGCTCTACATCCAACAAAAAAAAAAGGCCTTGGTGTAAAACCCAAACATGACCTCATGTTTCCACCAAATTTCAAGCTCTACATCCAGCAACAAAATAACCTTGGTGTTGAACCAACATTAGTCTCATGTTTCCCCACCCAAATTTCAAGCTCTACACCCAGCAGCAAAATAATGTTGGTGTAAAACCAATGCATCCTACTTTCTCATCATTGCCAAATAAAATATGGAAGTGCCTTATAATAATTGTATGAACAAATAAAAGGTTGGCTCATAGGATGAATAAGAACTGCAGCTATGCCCAAACCCCTCTCTTAAAGTACAATGCCAAGTAGGATAAGAACTCAATTTTAGAAATCACCATTGGAGATGGTCTTAGATCTTTCATTAGAGATACCACTTACCTAGAAAACACAGAAGACTACAACACTAAGACCAGTTACTATATGACAGAATTTAAGGTTCTACAACTAAAGGTCTTCATTTATGTTCCTGAGTTACATGGTTGGTTTCTACTTCCTATTCAGCTTCTCTTATTTATGTAGGTTCTTCCCTAAATTCTTCAGCAATTTTGTAACAGGAAACATGTTGCTCCCCACAATAGACTCCACCACTTGCCAGAACTATAAATGGTATTTGTGAGAAGTCTCCAGCTCGAAAACATTTCAGGTGTTTCGTTTGTCTGCAACAAAAGCTGGATGATGAAGATCTTACTTAAACCACAAAACAGAAAGCATATAATGAAAAGTATATGAAGCAGGAGCAGAATCACATGTACTACTGAAATTTGCAACAACAAAAAAAAACTAACCACCTAACCGACTGTTTTATATAAACTAGTCCAAGACAGCCCAGAATACTCGACAATTAGTTAATGAAAAACCTAAAATTTATTTTTAAGCATTCTACATAAATCAGGAGTAATTGCGGAACCAGTTTCAACAAGCATCCTTCCTATTTCTAACTAAATAAACTCTCCCAGTTAGTATAACATCAAAATCCTAGTCCAGACCATTTCAGCTAAACCATTTATAGGATCCACATTTACTGACTGCAAGTGTTCCTCCATGATTTCTAAGTACATAAAGGGCGATCAAGTAAATCGTATCTTCGGGCAACTCAGGTCAAGAACTCGTTAGTTCCACCACTCACGCTGTTGACACGGCTATTGTTGTGGAGTTGTCAGCTGCCTAAGGTTGTACTTCGAGAGCTCCTTGTACTTCTCAACCACCCCTATCATGCAGATTGTCTGCAAAATATAGTAAACATTTTATGATAAGATAAATAACTACAAATGAATAACTAGCCAATGACGGTCTATAGTGTTTGGCAGACAGTAGACCAATTTTGCTTTACATATATAAATAGTTAAATCGTCAAAGCAGCTCCCTATGGTGTTAAACAGATCCATAAGACGAGGTGATGCACAAATGTAGGTCAAGTACAATAATCTTGTAGAATGATTACAATACATATCATCTCATGAACCCCTCTGCATACATGTGGATAAACCTTAACACGAGTTTCAAGCTTATGAACATATACTGCAAAAATTTAACTCAGTATCTATTTGGCAAGATAAAGTAGAATGCCATTTTCTAGAAATCAGCAGACTATGGCCTTAGCTATAAACTAATATTCTACAAACCGTACGACCTCAGAAGGGCAACCTTTCTAAGACAGTGCAATTCATATAAGTAAAATAATCTATTCTTCTTGCAAAGATGAACATAGAAGACACTATGATCATGCATATATAATAGGAAGCCATCAAAAAAAAAAGTCTGCATTAATGGGTCATGGCAACTGTCATGCATGGTAATTGGTGTCCCCACAAATCTAATATACCTATTCAAGGCCTTGTTTAGGCCATGTTTACTATGGTTCCTTAACAGAGCCTTACATCTATAAACATTATGCTTGCACATATGTAGTAGCCGATTAATGAGAAGGATGCTTACAGATCTCCATCTCCACTGGAGAAGAGAAGAAAGAAACAACTCTGCCAGTGCTCAAATAAAGCAAAATGGTAACAATGGTGACACGTGTGCAACGCATTTAGAAATGTTGATAATATCTTAAAGACATTTCTAAATGCGTTGCACCAAGAGGAAGTAATTAAAGACCGGGGGAACAATACTACTTAGGCATTGATGTGTGGATAGGTTTTAAAGGTGATATTCAATTGCATATGTAAGTTTATTACTGTATATCCTGGATCTTGTTAAGGATATCAACATTTTGGACGTGAACCCACTGATATTGCTATCAAAAGAAAACTCTCATTCTGCAAGATGACTGGGGAATACTTTTGAGCAAGGAAATCCAAGGTCCAAGAGCAGATTTAATTGGTCAGACCAAGGTTGTGAAAAGCGCTAGGCACTAGTCGGGCGGGCACCTTCCGCCTAGCCCGTCTAGGTGGGTGCCTAGGCGACCTCTTAGATCTAGACGGTTCAAAAAAATGAAAATAATCCAAACAAATCTACTAAAAATTGCAGAAAAAAAATCCATAAAACCCCAAAACATGCATAGTCGGGCGTTATGGGCACCCGGTGCCTAGCGCCTAGGCGGCCTCCTTTTAGAACAGAGGGTCAGACGACATATCTTGTTAGAGTAGCACCAGCACATGCACCTCACAATAGATATTTAGGTCAGTTATCGATTCTCAGAGAGAATCAAAATATATTAACTTTCTCTAGTAATGCGCATACTGATGTAGAGGCCTAAATGGTGCAAGCAGGTTCCATTTACACAAATCCACAACTAGTCACTATTCAATCATAGGACAAAACCTAGTTATATGGAAAGCAAGAAGCAAGCAATTATTCAATACAAGCAACCAATCAGTGCCAGTGCCAGTGCCGAGTGCTGACCTACCTATATGGAACCAATAGGCTAGCTAGCAATTACTGCAAGTGCTGAGCTGAGTTTCAAGGCAAGGTGAGATGGTTCATTGTACTTTTGTGTTTTGGTTTCAGAATCTTTGAAGAGCCAAAGTTTATCACCAAACGGCTTATGAAGCTGTGCTTTAACAGCATGACATCCAAATATATATTCACTGCAATATTTCGGCCAACACCACAGGAAAAACATCTATGGCCATTTTATGAAGAAAATTTGAATAATTGCATAATTCAGTCCCTGTTGCCTTCACGTCTAAGGAAGCTGAGCATGCCTACAGTATTTGCTAAGGACTAAGATTAATGTTCATTGGACTCTAGAAAATTAGGCGAACACTAATTTAAGTTAACTGTACTTCGACAGCATGGCATCCAATATATATTCACTCATATTTTGGCCAACACAACAGGAAAAACATCTATAGGCACTTTACGAAGAAAATTTGAATAATTACATGATTCAGCCATGTTGCCTTCATGTCTACGGAAACTGAGCATGCCAACAATATTGCTTGGTTAAGGAGTAAGAACAATGTTTAGCGAGCTCCCGAAAAGCAGACAAACACTCTAATTTCCATCTCTCATACTCTTGTTCCTACATTATTTCTGTTATTTTCTTTCTTTCCTTTTTCCTATAGGCACTTTACGAAGAAAATTTGAATAATTACATGATTCAGCCATGTTGCCTTCATGTCTACGGAAACTGAGCATGCCAACAATATTGCTTGGTTAAGGAGTAAGAACAATGTTTAGCGAGCTCCCGAAAAGCAGACAAACACTCTAATTTCCATCTCTCATACTCTTGTTCCTACATTATTTCTGTTATTTTCTTTCTTTCCTTTTTCCTTCACCCACTCCATTTGACAATAAATGTTGCAAAACTTAAAGCCAAGAAATGTCGCGAGTCAATCATGTTTAAATGCTTCTAATACTATACCATAGAATTGCATTATATATAGAATAACTTTCAAGCAAGGTCCCCAGTATGTATAGGCTATCATATCGGTTTGGCATGCTCGTTTCGGTACAGACCCCCACCGACACTGTCAAATAGCGAAATTTGGACTCCCTTTCCCAGTCAATTGAGTGGAAAAAAAAAATTGTGAATAGTACAACAAGAACACAATATTGACACAACGATTCAATCGAGCAGAAGATCAAGATGCTACAATGCCTCGGGAAAATTCTTTACCCAAACATTATAGTCATTACCATTTGTCAAACTTACATACTATAAATTCACAACATTCATGAATCTTAATATTATTTCATTCAGTTTGTCTAATGTGGGGTTACCTTGTCTAAAATCGAGTAAAATAAACCACCAATATTTATTGTGGTTGGACAATACAATAGTTCTAATATTATCTATATAAATATAATAAAGTGAAGTGGTGTTTCTTGCCAAAACATAAATGATAAAGATGGGTCGGGATTAAAAGATATGAGGTACAAATGGCTACGAATATGACACATCTATATGTCAATAAAAAAATCTTAAAACTAATAAAAGTATTATTAAATGATATAAATGAGAAGCAATTTCAAAAACCGAATTATCAAGGAGTGGTAGAGGCACGGGGATAATTAGTTGTATACAAAACTAACAAAAAATAACAAATACTATGTAAGATTATGCCTAAATGTATCGCATATTTTCTTGTTTTTAAACTAATCTACTTATTTTTGCTTTCCAAAACCAAGAACACTGAAACTCCCCACCGATACTGGTGGATACCGAAATTGGGATTCTTTCCCGGTCAATCAGTAAAGAAAAACTAAAAGATTAAGAGAACAGTAAAGCAATAAAAAATAAAAACATGATTCGATCATGGAGATGCTACAATGCATTGATAAAATTTGTTACCAATATATTAGAGGCATTACCATTTGTCAAATTTGTATACTATAAATTCACAACATTCATGCATCTTAATATTATTTTATTCAAAATTGTCGCGTGTGGGAGTACTTTGTCGAAGAGCGAGTAAAATAAACAATCAATATTTATTATAGCTGAACAATCCAGTAATTTAATATTATTATATTCAAACTAACGGAAAATAACAAATAATATATAAGATTATGCCTAAATGTATCACATATTTTTCTAGTTTTTAAATAATATATTTATTTTTTGCTTTCCCAAACCAAGAACATTGAAAATCCAATTTGGGAAAGCAAATAAAATGTCAAAACTGTCAATATTTATAATCATAAGAAGGTCTGAAACCGATTCCAATAAAGATATTCCAAAAGTTGCTTCCAAGTTCACCACTTTCTCTAGAATTGTGAGTCAATCCTGCCTATATATTTCTAATAGCACATTATACAACTACAATTTTATATAGCACTTCAAGTTGGCCACCTTCAGCGAAAGCAACATTAGTTTTGTTATAGTTAGTATACTTAGTGTAAGGCTGCAACCAAGCCGAGCAGAGAACAGCTTTGCATGTTCAAGATTGGCTTGTTTATCAAAATACATTAACGAGCCGAGCTCGAGTTCAAATTGGCTCCCGAGCAGCTCGACTCAATAAGAGCTTGCGTGCTTCCCAAGCTCGAGCTCGAGCTGGACTCAATTATAGTTAAAGCTCGAGCTCGATTACTTCAACTCCCAAACATGACTAAATGACTCATAAATATTGGGCTTGATTATACGATTCAGTTCTGGACCATTCTGGGCTTAGGTTGTGGGCTTTGGTCCATTGGCAACGTTCTCGAACATTTATAATTGACTCAAGCTGCACTGATTCGAGTCTGAGTCATAATCAAATTATACGAGTCAAGCCGAGTACTCTTCGAGCTTAATGGTCTGACTTTGTTCACGAGCTCTCCAGTCGAGCTTCCTATGTTCACGCTCGGCTCGTTAAAAACCTGAGTCGAGCCGAGTCGAGCTCATGAGCTGGTCTATTCATTTGCAACCCTAACTTCGTGTGTTAACTGTCAATTCTTAGTTTTCCTATGTTCTTCTTTAGTCCCACAATGGTTATGTACTACCGAGGTATTCTCTTGAATAAATATGTAGTCAAATCATTAGAAGCCAAAATCTCCTAGGAGGCCAACGAATCTCAGTAAGAACTTCGATTCGACGGTTCTTACTTAGGAGCTCGTTTCCTAGGCGACGGGAGTTCGTTTTTCCTGTGACGGAAGCTCGTTTCTCCGGCGACGGGAGTGCTTCCCATAACAAGATAAGAGTTTTAAAAGAGGCCAAAAATTTTGGGAAGAAAGTTGGAGAATTTTTAATAAACTTTCATCAAAGTAATAAGACACTAAGGGTTACTTATCCTGACATCATAAAAATCACAATTTTGAACTGAACTTTATAAATTCTAATAAATATTAAAATATCTATAAATTTTGATAACAATCATTAATAAAGATAAAAAAATTATTAGCGTACGCTCCGATCATGCTCCCAACTTTAGACTCTTCTAAGTAGTCAAGCTCTCTCGCTCCTCCTCCGCTCCCACTTCTGGATTCTAAGGTTAAACCACATCAATAAAGTATTCCACTATGTTGAGCCTCTCTCTCTCTGTTCTAAAAGGCGGCGCCTAGGCGCTAGGCGCTGGGTGCCCGCCCGATGTCCGCTTAGGCGTCCGCCTAATCCCCCTGACATCCAACTATGCATGTTTTGGGATTTTATGGATTTTTTTCTACAATTTTTAGTAGATTTTTTTGGATTCTTTTTATTTTTTTGAACCGCCTAGGCACCCGCCTAGGTGGGCTAGGCGCTAGGCGGAAGGTGTCCGTCCGACTAGCGCCTAGCGCTTTTCACAACCTTGCTCTCTCTTGTCAACAGGTTTCATACTTTTGTCAACGACTGCTATAACATCCATGTATAGATCTTAGGTATCAAACTACGAAATATTATTTCAAATTCCATCAAATGAAATATCCTAAATTCCTAAAACTAAGAGTAAAAAATCATCAAAGAATCACTTAGTTATAGTCTTCATCTGCATTCTACTCACTAAGTTTGTGATATACATAAAGAAATACAGAATTACGAAACAGCCAAGCAACATAGTCTGCAGACAGATCAATTAGATCAGCATAACTAATCGGCTCTTCTCTTGATAACTATTCACTTTTAAGAGACGTAAGTGGAACATCTCTGTATTAGTTGCGGTATAAGCTCAAACATGCATATAATGTTGCATATCAGCCTTCAAATATCGTTACTAGGGTCTCCAGTCCCTACAGTTAAGAGCAAGGAGGAGACCATATAGCCGTGGTAAAAAAAAGCACCAGTTTGCCATTTCAGCAGAAGCCTTTGGACACCCTAGCTCCTCGAGACTTGTAATCAGTTCAAACCAACAACATCACCAACTCATAGCTCCACTTGGTTCAATACCCTTCATGACAACCATAATACAATAAATAAATCCCCCTTTATAAATTAATCTGGGACTAGCGAAGAAGTAAACGACAGAGCCCTTGCAGCTAGAAGGAATGCTACATTGATTCCGGAGCCTGATCCGTCTCTTTGAAAACTATTACAATATCATCCTCTCAAAAAAGATATACAAACTCCTGCCTCCTATTGCAACTTTGTATTTTCTCACTACGCAGATATATTGACTACTTCGTTGACAGATGCTTATTAAGCATCAGTTTTTAACATAAACCAGGTCCACATTATTGTTCCAGCTTGAAACCTCAGAAGTTACAGTAAAGAAACAATATCCAAGTTCTAAATCATATGCCTCGTATAATAACTGCATGGAAATATTTGATTTCCAAAAGATACCACATCCTAGCTGGAAAATGGGAATAGCAATGGAAATGACCATGAAGGTTACACAAACTACTCTATTTTACTTACTATAGGTTAGCTTACATCTAGATTCTTAATGAGTGGTCTCGTAGTTTGTAAACCAGCTTGCAATCTAACAAGTGGGCTGACAATTTACATTATAAGCTGTTAATTCTACAAGAAACATGTGAAGTAGGCCATGAAAGATTTTTCTGATTACTTGAAAGTCAGAAAAGTGTGTGGTTAAGACTTTATTGCATAGAAAGAAATAGAAAATGCATAATAGTCAGAACTGAATAAAAGCAATGTATAAAACTACCTTAGCAACTTGAACTATGATGGTTTTGTCAGGTTTATTAAGATCCACTTTATGTGGCTGAGGAACAGATTTTGCAACTGCATTTATGATTTTCATTCTGTCAATACCAGTATGGGCACGTGCTTCAAACAATACTGCAAACTGCACACATAAAAGGATCAGAGGAAGTAATATTTCTGCAGTGCATACTAAATAACTTCTGAAAGAAATTATTAAATTTAGAATAATATAAAATCATTAAGAGAGCAAATATAGCATAAAAAAATACAGAGAAGAAACAGACGATCTTGCGATGTTATGAGCGGTCACCTGTTTAACAAGCAGAATATTATAAAGTTACTTATAACTAGTAGAAGGACACCCCCCTCCCCGCCGCCTCCTCTGTACCTCATTGTTCTGATTGTCAAGAGTGCGAAGAAACCAACAGGGCCCCTAGGCTGCTTTCTGCTTATGCACTAAAGGATAGTAAACTGCTTATTTAGCAGATCATAAGCTTAAAACAACTTCAGTCGGGGTCCAAGTGGATTTGAGTCCAACAGAGTTGAACCAGATTCACACCCGAATACCTACTACAGGTTGGGTGACTCCAAGTTCCACCTCCAAAGTCAATTTCTCAGCTGTGTATCTGACATGTTTGCCCAATCGGATCTGATTAACCCAAAATGACATTGACCTATACAAAATTTCACAGCCGACATGAATCTGAGCCAAAATGTACCTCAATAGAACCCGGTCCACTTAATAAATGGGCAGATCTAGGTATAAATCACACATTTAGTTCTGATCCAGGAAAAGTAAGACCTGTCGGAAGCCAACTGACTTGCAGTCATAAACTCTAATTTAACCATGGTAATTTAATACTATTTAAGGCTTTAATATCCATGAATCTCAGTCGTACGATATTCATCACTGTGTACAGATCATAAATTAGTATCTTTGCAATGAACTGGCAGATACTGTAATTGCATTGTGTTTTGCAATACTGCAGAAAGTAATTTTTTTTAGGTTTCTTACCTATCTTCTGAAAAACTTTCGCCTGTATTAATTGACCTAATCCCCCAAAAACACTCCCCAGTAAATGGACTAATCAGTGTTTTCAGTTGCTGCTTATTTTCACTTGATTTTCACCAGAGCTGCAAATACGAAGAAGAGTGTGGAGGCATGATAACATGGAGTTCATCTTTCTTTCCTGCTCCAAAGAATGCTTGGAAGTGGACTTGATTTCAGATCTCGATAATACTAAAGAAATATAGAAAAGTGATTAGGGTCTCTCCTTTAGTAATCATCTCTAGCATTAATTTTATACATAACCATGCAAAAGCACCTCCTATCTGTTATTTATCTTTAGATATACTTATTCCCCGACCTTTTACTTAACCACTCAATACCGATCCCATGTAGCTCTTAAGCACTTCAATTCACCAGGTCCGATATAGTTGAAGAGTATAACATATTCCATAACTGAAATTGAGCATACTGACAAAATTCACAAATTTCACGGATTCAGGAACAATTAGCAGAAAGAGAGAAACAATATATGCGCAAATGAATTGTTTTCATGAATATTTTGTTCATATACATTCATCTGCACTACTAACAGTTAAATTGGGAATGTCACATAGTATTCTTTTTCCACTGTTATGACTTGAGGAGGGAGTTCATTTCATAGAGCGGACATGGTCCTCAACGGAGCTGAATAAAAGAAATTTCAAATACCCAACCCTAATAATTTGGGACAAAAGCTTTGTTGTTGTGTGTGACTTGAGAGCTAGTTCGGTGCAGACTTGAGAATTCAATTGGCATGAACCCAACAAATCCTCCAATTTTAATAACCAGAATCAGGTCTTCATATCTGAATAGGTATTGATCAAAGGGAGGATTTATGAAATGCCCAAAAACTAAAAAAATTTTATGTAAAACCCACCGCTAAAAAAACTTTCATCGCGTGCCCAGAATTAGAGAAACTTATCCAAAGCGGATTCCAAATGACCATTTTGCCCTTCCTTTTAATTTATTGAAAACACCCACGAAACTGCTCTTAAAAAAAACGTTTCGATACTTCATCTTCTTCCATACGCTGCTCACTTTCGAATCTAGGTTTTCTCCTCAAAAATCTTCAAAAACTCGTCGAAAAATTTCGGAAAGACCGGGACAAACGGCAAAAGTGCTAAAACGGAGGTCCAAACATCATTTTTTTGCGATTCTAAAATTTCGGAAGGCCGTCTAACGATGAAGCTGTTACTTTCAGTCTCCTCGACGATACGCTCATTTTGCGACAAACGGGACCTCGTTTCGACCTCCCAGTCAAAAGTTATGGCTCTCCAAAGTTTCAGCTGACCATAAAATGCAGGAGAATGGACAATCTCCGTGTTAGAACACGAAAAATGTTAATTTCGCATGAGGGTGGTCATTCTCCGTGTTAGTAACACGGAGAATGTCATTCTCCGTCTTAATTTACACGGAGAATGACATTCTCCGTGTTACTAACAAGGAGAATGGCATTCTCCGTCTTAATTTACACGGAGAATGACCATTCTCCATGCTAAATTACACGGAGAATGACTATTCTCCGTCTTAATTTACACGGAGAATGCAATTCTCCGTGTAGTTTATCACGGAGAATGGTCATTCCAGTGTTAAAACACAGGAGAATGACCATTCTCCGTGTTAGAAACACGGAGAATGCCATTCTCCGTGTTAAATAAAACGGAGAATGTTATTCTCCGTGTTAAATAAAACGGAGAATAGCATTCTCCGTGTAATTTAGCACGGAGAATGGTTATTTCAGTGTTAAAACGCAGGAGAATGGCATTCTCCGTTTTAAATAAAACGGAGAATAACGTTCTCCGTGTTAAATAAAACGGAGAATGGTCATTCTCCGTGTTAAATAAAACGGAGAATGGTCATTCTCCGTGTAATTTAGCACGGAGAATGGTCATTTCTGTGTTAAAACGCAGGAGAATGGCCATTCTCCGTGTTAGAAACACGGAGAATGTCATTCTCCGTTTTAAATAAAATGGAGAATGGCATTCTCCGTGTTAATTTACACGGAGAATGGTCATTCTCCGTGTTAAATAAAACGGAGAATGGTCATTCTCCGTGTAATTTAGCACGGAAAATGGTCATTTCAGTGTTAAAACGCAGGAGAATGGCCATTCTCCGTGTTAGAAACACGGAGAATGTCAATGTCATTCTCCGTTTTAAATAAAACGGAGAATGGCATTCTCCGTGTTAATTTACACGGAAAATGGTCATTTCCAGTGTTAAAACGTAGGAGAATGGCCATTCTCCGTGTAATTTAGTTTTTTCAGGAATAAAGAGTTTCGTTCTTCTTTCAAAGCGATGATAATTCTTATGGAAAAGAAGAAAAAAGATATTATCTCCACAATTGACGTCGATGAAGATGATGATGATGGTGATGATGATGACGAGCGATGATCTGAGTTCGACCGAAGAAAAGCACACCGAACTACGAACGATCTTTGCGATCTCTGCTGAAGATGAGAGCAATAGAATTCAGATTTTTCGTGAAGAAGAAGAAGACGAAAATCGCAATCCAGATCTGAGTTTTTTGAATTCAAATACATATAGATGACCAATTCGCGCGGAGGGGTAGTTTCGGTATTATAAAAATAGCAGTTTCCAGCGGGTGGCATCTAAAAGAGAATCTTGGAATATTTAACGTGAAAATACTTAATTCTGGGCATTTCATAAAACTCATCCAGCGGGTGGGCATTTCATAAAAGCCCATCCCGAAATTGGGTTTCTCAGCAATTTCCAGTGAATCAGGTCTTCATATCTGAATAGGTATTGATCAAAGGCCAAACCGAATAGAGGAACCAAAAGTTAAGTTGGTTGACTTTGGGGCCATCCAACAAGAGAGACCAGTAGAGCTTGGTGATCTTTGTCATAGAGATAGAGAGGGACTTACAAAGCCCTTCCTGCTTACCATGACCAGTAGAGTCTTGGTGTAGGGAGGGGGCACAAGATGGATGGTGTACCAATCAATTTTGTTTGGGAGATGGATCAAAGAAGGATATCAAGAGAGAGAGGAAAAAGCGTACAAAAAGCGAGTACATACAGAGAAATAGGCTAGCTAAATACCCTCAAATTTGTGTACGGAAGGGCCCGCGAATGGGCAGTACATGGATAACCGGGACCCACCAACTCATCAAGCATTTCCCTAGCCGATTCGCCAACTAATACAACTTATTCGCCTATGTGTGTGTGCGCGCGCGCGTGCAGGGTGTGGGGGATGTGGGGGGGGGGGGGGGGGGGGCGGTGCGTGTGGTGGGTGGGTGGGTGTGGGGGGGGGGTGAAGGGTGATTGTTTGGACAAGAAGAAGCCAATGGGAGTGGTTGGTTGGCATTTATGAAGCAAGAAAAGTGGGGAGAAGTAACCTTATCTAAAGCACAGTTGTAGCTTTATTTCCAAAGAGAACTCCTTAACTTTCACAACTTACAGATACATGTATGTAAACTTGGTAACCATACATTGATCCTCAGGAAATAAACTGTTACTTTTTAAGCTTGTAGATTTGAAAGAAGCCAAAAGATTTTGCATACGACACCTTATTATATTTTCTTTGAAGTTGTCTTTACCCTTGTGTATTTCCTCTCCTCCTCCCAACAACTTCAAAATCTTTATATCCCAGCTTTTTGGGGTTCGTTGTATATCCTCTCCTCCACCCTCATTACCAAAAATAAGGGTGTTTCTGGAAGAAAGAAAAAAAAAGGTGGCAAGTGCTTCGGTATTCCCATTTCTACATCAACTCTTTGTAGAATATCACAACCTCTTGGTGTCGAAATCTATATTTCTTCATGGTACGTCTTTAATGTAATTGTAGCTTTTGAAACCTAATCTGAAGAGCAGTAGCAAAAAGGCATGGGTATGTTTTAAGTCAATGTAAGACCTGAGACTTAATATGTTTCAACTTTCATTGTCAATCATAATGGAGTCATCTTGGAAGATAAGAAATTTTATAGTTATGTTTTATTCTAGTTTGCATTAATTTCATATTTCCTATATGCAAACGCATTGTATATATTTTTAAATTTTAGTTTTCTGAATGTCTCCAAAGCATTAATCTTTCCCCTACTCCAAACTTTCTTAAAAAAATTAATCTTGCTAAATTATTCATGAAAGCCAAACTTGTAAAAATAGAATTGAGGATAGAGAGGAAGAATCGGAGTAAAGACAAACTAGGGTTCACTGTCCAGTTCCCAGGAAAATGGCTTGAGCAAATCATCAACAATAAAATGACTAATTCCTGCATAAAGATTAAAAAAAGGAATATATGGTTTAACAGCACTTCCCATCCTATCACCTGAATTGCCTGTATCCCCATTCCATTCATGCTCAGGCCCCTTTTCTTCTCTATAAATACTATCATTTTGACAGTTTTAGATGTAATGAAAAAAGGAATTTCAAGGTTTTAGACAAAACAGCATGTCAACAATAATGAGGTATTGAGCAACTATATTTGTTTCACAAAAAAAGCTCTCCAGCAATCAAATATACATCAGACAATTTCTCGTAACATAAAAAAAGCAGCAGGTTTCCTTATAGAGATATGAGAACAGAAGATCGGCGGGAAAGAAGCCTACTTTTTGAGGGCAAGGTGCTTCAGTTGGAAAATGTTGTTCGATAAGTGGCTTTATCGCTTTTGAAATTTCTTCCTCTGATGTATAGCATGTTACTTCAGCTGGTACAACTCTCAAGATAAATCTATACCTCATTTAAGAACAAGGACAAAGATCCATATTTAGAAGTCAGAAACAGACTTTGAGAAAGAATTCTAAGTTATCTGAAATTAGTATATAAGTAGGACATGTATAAACCTCGACATATGCTTCCTTGTGGAAGCAGCAGAATTCATCATGTGCTGCACTATGCTGGCAGGACCAGGGTCTCCAGCACTTTTATGCATTTGAATGAAGATGCAACCATTGCAACCCGAATCAAGACTCACAAAATGCCTCTTTTGCAATTAGACAAGGTATTAGTCCATGTAGATGATAGATGATTATAGGTAATATTTTAACTGCAAAGTAATCAAGAGAAGCAAAAATAAATCCAAGAATATGGAGGCGGTTTCCACGGTTAGTCCATAGAATAGAAAAAGTGAGTGCATTTTGTAACTTTATTTCCCCCTATCTTTTTCAGTCTTCCTCAGTTTTTCGCTTAAGAAGCAAAAAAGAAATAAAGATATATGGACGAGGCCTAAGAATCTTAAGTAGAGAAAAGCTACATAAGAGAATGAAGACGTGCACCTGAGACCAAGGGAAATGGTCAAGTTGCTGGTGAAAAGAAACTATGTTATGCATATAGGGGTTTTACTTCAGAACTAAATAATTCAGACTAAAAATTGGATATATTTGGATCCAAGCATCATGTCACGGACTTTAGTGTTTTTGCCTACACTTCGACCCGTGTGGCGCACAAGCTTCCTATTCCAAGACCCGTGCCAGCCTTCCCCAAACGCTTAGCTAGATCGCTAAGAAAAAAAATGAGAAGAATGTAGAGCAAAAGAGAGATTGGAAGATTGAAAAGTTCACTATACTAGAGAGAGTTTACAACTCCTTGGGTGGTGAGGAAAAAAATGAGCCTCCCCTTATTTATAGTACCTCAAAGGACTTACATGAAGCTTTTGAAAACAGAATATTCCAGGAATTATTCTAGTTCTTAGATATTTCTAAGGAAAACTCTAGAATATCTAGAAGGCTATGGAGATTTCATGAATTTTCAAGAAGACTCCACCACATTCTGGAGGATTCTGGAGGATTCCAGCAAAAATCCGGTCCGTGGATGGGGCGAAAAATCTTGTGCGTGACAATCAACTCTGTAAAAACATCAACAACAACAATGACAAAAGATATGGTAGTTTGGACATGTGATGGGTGCTAGATGCACTAGTTAGGAGCAATAAGATTTTAGTCAAAGGAGGTCTTAGAAGTAGAGGTAGACCTAAACGAACTTTGATTGAGTCTATAACAGAGGATATCTTTTACTAATGTTACAACTTACAAAGGCATGACCCTTAATAGAGCTGAACGGAAGAAAATGATTTAGATGTCGAACCAAAATTTTGGGATAAAAGCTTTGTTGTTGCAGTAGTAGTGATATAAAACAATAAAAATGCAATAACAACAATTATCAAGAATTTACAAGTAAATGTTTAGGAGCATCAATGAACAGATATTGTGACAGATATTTTCCCAAGGTTGATGCTCATTGCACTTGGACAGGAAACAGTAGTAGGATGCAATAACAATTATCTTTCATAATTAGCATAATCATGTTTCAATCTTCTTCAAGAAATTGAAGGGGTTGGAGCAAAGGCTGCATATCCCCAGTAGATCTCAATCTTTAGACTGACCAGATGATGTTGAACCATAGGACATTTTATTGAATCAAAACCTTGGAGATAGGTTTATTGACTAGTAGAAGTCATTTGTGGTATGATGATGTGCAGCAAGCCACTTCATGCATTTCCTAAGGAAATTGTTTAATCTTCATCAGGGTTATCATTATAGTGCACATAATCCACTTGATGATACGTTGGTTGTAGTTGAGTGCATTTCAGTAGCTCAAACTTGCAAACTTGATAACAAATCTTTATTCGGTCCCCAATATATAGAATTATGCACCCCAAAATGTTGGTAGTTGCACAGAAGCCTCCTAAATCCCAAACAATGTGAGTTAGGAGTCTCCAAGTTAAATTAACCCATATAAAAGGGAACATCCCGTTAACTTTAGCAGAATTATTTCTTTTAACCATTTTATCCTCGTCTTCCTCCTCCTTCCTCCTTATCCCAAACAATGGGTTCCTTTTGAGCTCATGATGGGCGATGAGTTTATGGGTTCTTATTGAGCTCATAGTAGGCAATGTCTTCATGGTTCTTCTTGACTGAGCTCATGGTAGGCAATTAACGGTTTCATGGATAATTTAGGTTTTCTTCTTGGGTTCATGGGTGTTAGGATATGACTCAAGTTTATCTAAAAGGTTTTTGTGTATTTAAATCATAAATATTAGGATTAGTTTCTTGGTGGTTAAGAAACATTGAATGACTAGAATTTGTTTTAGGGTTTGGTTTTGGCTATAAATATAGGTCTCTTTTGAGAAAATAAGATAAGGAGTAAAGATGCAGGGTTTTGGATTTTTGAATGCTTGGCGAGGATTACGGGAACTTGTAATCTTCTTTATTAGTAATTAATGTTTTTTGGGTTCCGGTGTTAATTATTTTTTGATTTTGTTACTTTTTCATTGCCGCATCTTTTTTCATAACAAACATCTATCAGAGCGAGATTCAAGATTTGTCACCGTGGTCGTACGGCGACGATGAGAAAAAGAGTTATGAAGACGACGATGGAAAATGTGATCACGGTCGTTCCAAGGTCCCACATTGTTACTTTCATGCAAGGTGGACGATGAAGTAAAAAAGGTATCTAAGTTTCGTTGAAGGTGGAGTTGTTTGGGATTTTTTCTGCTGCTTAATGTTTTTGGTTTGGATAATATTTGTTGTTGATGGTGATGACGAAGATTCTGCTTTTGGATTTGTTGATTTTGATGTTTGCCTAATACGGTAAGGTTCTAGGTGATTATGATTTTGGTGTTGGAAGATTGTGCCTGCGAGAGCAACGATTGTAGTGGCATGGAGTTTAGCGTCGATCTGCTATGGGATACGGTCGATTGTAGTGGCCTGGAGTTTAGCGTCGATCTACTATAGGATGCGTTCGATGTGATAGGTCTAAATTGTTGAGATTATGAGTCATCATCCAGTGTCTATTTTGGCTATTTGGTGTTGATTATGAGAAATTGTAATCTTCTTTATTTGTAATTATGTTTTTTGAGCTTGGGTGTTAATTATTTTCTTCATTTTGTTATTTTATTTTGCATTGCCGCATATTTTGTCGTAACAATGGGTTCCTCTTGAGCTCATGCCTCATAGTAGACAATAAGGTCATGGTTTAAGGTGACATCTCATAGAAGAGGTTAAGACAAGGTTCCTTAATGTATTCTCGATAAATGTATTCTTGATCCTTTAATTTATATTTTAAAGGGCATAGAGTTCACCCTCTTCAACTAACAAGGTACAGCTAAATGATCAACATGGGAAGTTCAGTAAGATACTTATCAAACATTAGAACATAGTATAACGTAGTCCAGGGAACCCAGCTGTCATATTGCACCGACTTATACATTAGTACTTTGTAGTTCTTCAGATATCTAGTTGAGACGATAGAAATAAACAGTATATATTATTAAAGGCCAGTAACTAGAAATTGTCATAACTTTCCTCGTTATGGTCCATGCTAATAAGGGAATCACAAATGTTCCAAATACTTGCAGAAGGGATATTAGAAAATATAATTTTCTCCCTATGAAGGGCCATAAAGGTTCTCACCTAATCTATATAGCAAAGGATCTCAGATCATATGAGATTCGAGCTAAAGCGTGTAAGTTAAAAAAAACTATAATCACGTGGACATTTAGCTAGCTATAAAAAGATTACAAGAGGTAAATAAAAATGACCTTAGTATGGAAAGAAGTACAAACTTATACCACCATATGTTCTCTCAGCTATAACAACAACAAAGACAGCACTATATATGTTGTGTGTGTGTGTGTGTGTGTGTGTGTTAAAGTGTCTCGGCATTCTTGGTCTCGGAAACCAATGATAAGTTAGTTTAAATAATAGAAAATATTTGTTACATTTAGGCATATGCTTAAATTATATTCAACATTGTAGAATTTTTCACCCATAACAGATATTATTGTTTATTTTACATGCTTTTAGAGAAAGAACATCCCACAATACACAATTTTGAAGCGAATAATATTAAGATGAACGAACGTTGTGAATTTAGAGTATAGAACCTCAACAAATGGTAATGTTTAGATTGTACCAATAAGGATCTTTATTGGCACGCTCTAACAGGTTGAACTTCGACACAATCCAATCAGTGTGTCAACACTGTTTTCTCCCATGTCTCTCTTTGTTCTTTAGTTCTTTCCTAAACTGACTGTATTAGAGAGCCACAATTCGGTATCGGTTATGATGAGTGTTGGATCACACATGCCAAAGTCGATACGAGATATGGCTACGTACTGGTATTGGCCGATGCTACAAACCTTCATATATATTTTTTTAACCTTCATATATATATATATATATATATATATATATATATATATATATATATATATGCAACAAGCTATCTTATTCACAATTGAAATAGCAAACTTTTTGTACTTTGAGTACTTTCACGGATAAAGATACACATATCAAAGAAGACAACCTACCTTGTTCCTATCGCCCATCTCTTTAAGTTCATCTTCAATTAGGTCATCAATGGACTTATCTTTTGACTTGCCACAGTAGGTAGTATCGGATGTTGGTGCATCTGCTTCTAGGCGGCGTTTTTTTGCTGGAGTGTCCTCACTTTTTTCCGGAGTGTCCTCACTTTGTTCTGGAGTGTCCTCACTTTTTTTCGGAGTGTCCTCACTTTTTTCCGGAGTGTCCTCACTTTTTTCTGGAGTGGCCTCACTTTTTTCTGCGTGTTCATCAACAACTTCTTTCTCTTCCGCTTCCTCCTTCTGACGAGAATCATCTTCATCTTCATCGCCCGAAGAATCTGAATCTTCAAATTTAGTTATTTTGTTCATAGGTTTACTGGGAACAGTCTTGCTCTTTGTGGAATCTTTCCCAAAAACAAGCTCTTCATAAAACTGCACATCATTGAAATGAGAGTTATGTAGAAATCCCTACCTATATCTCTCAAAAAGATTTAGCCAAAAAAACTGAAATAGAAAGGCAAATCGATGCTCCTCTGAAGCGATGGTTAATGAGACCGTAGTAAGTATTATAAACAGAATGATTTTATAATTTATTATGTGTGTCTGTGTGTGTGTGTGCAGGAATCATAAAAATAATGATATTTATAATTTATACTTATAGCAGTCATAATGATAGAAAGTTCCGAAGAACAATAAAAGTTGGTAGCATTGCAGATTTTATATAGCAGTGACTCAACAGATGGAAAAAGCCTTCCTCTTATCATGCGTCTGCCAATAAACCTTAATTGAAATGTAAAGGGGGCATACAAAAGTGGCCATTTATGAACAGAAGGCCAGTCTAAATTTTGATTTCACTGTCTCTTTCTTTACTATGTGAAGATGTTGCCCGAAATATGATCTATCTCATACGAGCCTCAGGAGCAATAGAGAGGTATCTTCGAACGAATATGTCACTAACTTAAACATTGGTTGAGCATATTTACAAGAATATCCTTTCCAGGTAAGGAAAGGGATGGAATTATCCACCACCCCTTAAGAGGCATGCTCTAACATTTCGTTACATAGAAAGGTAGGAAAACGAAGGGAATATCTAAGAAGAATAGAAAGCACTGATCATATAGCATAAGCATTCAGGATAAACATCAAAGTGGTTCGAACTACCTGCCGACTAAATGGCCTCTGGACTTTATGGCAAGGCCCTTTCTTGCTATAGCTTGCTTGGATAGGAGTTCCCCCTATTTGATCAAGAATGAGCTTTGTAGGACACCACAACCGAGTATTTAGCTCAATGAATTCTACCTCATTATTGCAATTCCTATTTGATCAAGAATGAGCTTTGTAGGACAAACATGTGTGTACTTGGAACAGTCTGGAAAAGAGTACCAAGGGATAGGTTGATAATTTTCTCGGGGAAGTTGCAGCTTACAACTACTGCTAGTAAAGGCCCACAGGCATCTTCATTGGAAGGATTGGAGAAAACAGACAGCACTAATTAATCTAGATGTTCATGAATCGCTCATGAGGTTGATCTAAAAGACAATAGAAGTTGGCATCACTATTTGTAAGCTTCTACACCAAGCTTCTCAAGCAACACTGCATAACCATGATGTATTATTGTATTAAAACATAAAAACGCATACACCAGGGCAAGCACCCAATGTAGCTTGAGAGAGCATTAACACACGAACATCACATCCTAATACTTAGCTCAATGAATTCTACCTCGTTATTGCAATTCCTATTTGATCAAGAATGAGCCAGGGCAAGCACCCAATGTAGCTTGAGAGAGCATTAACACACAAACATCAAATCCTAATACTTAGCTCAATGAATTCTACCTCGTTATTGCAATTCTTATTTGATCAAGAATGAGCTTTGTATGAGAAAATGAATTCTACCTCGTTATTGCAATTCCTATTTGATCAAGAATGAGCCAGGGCAAGCACCCAATGTAGCTTGAGAGAGCATTAACACACAAACATCAAATCCTAATACTTAGCTCAATGAATTCTACCTCGTTATTGCAATTCTTATTTGATCAAGAATGAGCTTTGTATGAGAAAGATGTGTGGACTTGGAACAGTGTAGAAAAGAGTACCAAGGCATACGTTGATAATTTTCTCGGGAAAGTTACAACTTACAACTACTGAGTAAAGGCCCACATGCAAGTTTTTATAATATTTTCCGTTTTCCACAGGTTTGACAAACAAAGGCTAACAAGAAGGTTATATAATAGAATGCATTAAAAGTACTAATGTTGAGGGTATGGAGGGAAGTGTTGATCCAAGTTGCCTAGAATGTGGAATGTTATGGAACAAGGAATGAATACGATGTGGTACACAACTTGGTGTGGAATGTGAAATGTTGGGCGTAGGCTTCTTTGGAACACTAAGGTGGAACAAAATTTCTGAGGAGTAATGTTCCTTGATTTACATTGGGGTAGACATCCTGATTGCTGCAAATGAGGTGCACTATGTAGTTTTCTTCCACTAATGGTGTTGAATCATGTCTCTTTCCCAATCAAAAACAATGTGACGTACAACTATGTTACTTTCGATTGGATTGGGTTTGAACTTTTGGAAAGCTACATTAGTGTTCTGTTATGGAATATTTCCACAATTCAAAATTGAATTTGTGGAACACAAGATGCTGGCAGTTAAGCGATTTATGGTAAATCTGGGCTGATCAACAACAAAATCAAAGCCTTGAGATCAAGCTTCGCGGTATTGGTATCGGACACATATTATGAGTATCTGTATCGGCACTATCGACGGTTTCGGATCTGAGTACCAATTTTTTTGGTATTGGAAAGCAAATAATATATTAATAAATCATTAAAATTTTAGAAAATATATTTTATACATTTAGGCATAATTTTAAGTGTTTTTTGTGTTATTTCTTAGTAGTTCTGAAATTTAATGAAATAATAGTCACCCTCTGCGAGAAATAAGTTTTCCATTTACATGCTTTTACAACCTTACTATGCTTTACATCCTTGATGATTGATCTTTTTCGTTCAATTTTTTCTGCCGAATTAACTAGAAAAGGGATCCCCAATGTCGGTATTTGTCAGTATCGGTACCTGTCGATATCGGATCGGCACATGTCAAACCGTATCAATATCAGCATCGGCCGATACTGCAAACTATGCTTGAGATAAGCGTTGATAACTTATATCAAAGTTTCCTTGACTGTCACTTACCTATTCGGATTGAAAAGTTCCATATGGACCACGCTATCCTCTTTTTCCACCTCTTCCACATAAAACTTTTTCTGCCACTCTCTTACCATTTTTGAGGCATTACCAACAGCAGAATATGTGAAGCCCGATTATGTAACATTTAGCATCTATTAGAGTTACTATTGTCATTTATCTTATGTGGGTGCAATAAAAAAATTGTGGATATATTTATCATCATGCATATTGATATAAATACACATGAGGTGCAACCTACGGATTAAGTCCTTGCACTCTTTTCTCATATTCTCTCTTCTTTTTCTCTCATTTCCAAACTTTACTTGGTATCAGAGCAGCTTGAAGGTACTGCAAATCTCATCTACGCTTTTTGCCTATTTTTCGGGACATTGTTTAATGGTTGCATTTTTCGCCTTGTTTTCGTGATTCGTCGTTTGTTGTTCGTGGTCGTACGTGATTTATTTATGAGATCTAGGGTTTCTACTGATCTCAGTATTCGTGATTGGTAGTCGTTGTTGGTTATGAGAATTAGGGTTTCTATAGATCTCTATTGGTTGTTTGTTGTCATTTGTGATTCGTTGTGAGATGTAGGATTCCAAAGATCACGTATTTTTGTTGTATCTGCAAGTATGGTGGGGACCGAATCTTTTGGCGAGGTTAATAGTGCTGGTGGTGGTAGTAGGGGTTGTCCTCCTTTTATAGTTATTCATAATGATGAATTGGAAATATCAATTACAACAGTGAAGCTCAATGTGCGAACTACCTTGCGTGGTCCAAATCTATCAAAGTAGTATTGAGGGTGAAGAAGTTGGAAGTTTTTGACGGAAGAACACCTGCATGAAAAGTTCGTTGAGTATGAAGATTGGATGAGTGTCGATGCATATGTTATGTCGTTGTTGTGGTATAATATAGAGATGCACAACGCCTCTAATTTTCAGTAGTGTGAATCTTCCAAACAGATTTGGACATCTCTGGAAGAATCATATTCACAGAAGCGGAATGTGGTCCATAACTATGAGTTGTACGAGTTATTGTTTAATACAAGCAGAATGAAAAGCATGTGAATGAATATCTGGCTTCAAAGAAGGCTTTGTGGGAGGAACTGTTACAATATCAACATGTTACTATTGATTGGAAGGAAGCTCAGCGACAGAAGAAAGAGTTCCATGTTTCACTTTTCCTAGCCGGCTTGGATCCTGCACTCGAACCTTATAAGGCTCGGATCCATACTGGAAAGCAGTAATCTACAATGGCAGATACTCTTCCGTCTCAATCGTTCCTTTCTAGGACAGAATTTTGTGGTACCGAGTAATAACTCTTCTGCCTTAGTTACTAGTGTTGATGGTCATAGTGGTAGACGTGGTGGTGGTAGAGATGGTGGTCGTAGGTTTAGTCGAGGAGGTGGTCGTTGTTGTAGAGACAATGGTCATGGTGGTAGCTGTGGTGGTGGTGGTCGTCGTGGTCAACCATGGAAGTGTAACTATTGTGGAATACTCAGTCACAACGAAGACTATTGTTGGGACAAGTAGGGTAAACCAGAATATGGACATCAAGTACATGATAGAAATATACAATCCCAGGTCACAACTTATGCTCCTAGAGATGATTCTTCCGGTTTCAATCAAGCTTCAACTTTCGATACCTCATCTCCATTTGAACAAATCCTCCAGAAGTTGAACGTACTTGCTAGTACGACCTCCCAACCTATTGCAACCATGGCACATATAGGTAATCATGCCTTTGTGACAACTCAGTCACCATCCACCTCTTAGATCATCGACTCGGGAGGAAGATCTCACATGTCTAGTATAAACTCTCTTTCATAATCGTAGTCCTATGAAACATAATATTATCTTGGCTAATGGATCTACTCGTCATGTGCTTGAGAAATGTGTCATTCACCATATTCAATTATCATCTTTATCTGATTCATTGTATGTATCTAATTTTTCTTTTAATTTGCTATCTTTGAGCCAGTTAATCAAATATCTTCAATGTTCTGTAACATTTTCTTCCATTTTTTTGTTTTTCAGGACCTCGGGACAAAGAAGATGATTGGTTCGGAGCATGAAAGAGATAGGTTGTATTACTTGGATTTATTTGTTGCAGCGGCATTATCGTTTTGACCATCCGTATTTGGCTAAGTTGCGTCAAGTTGTTCCTAGTTTGAATCATGTTTCTGTTCTTGAATGTGATGTTTGTCACTTAGGCAAGTATTATCGTAGTTCTTTTCCTCGTCGTGTTGAGAGCCGTCAGTTGTAATCTTTTGAACTTAGTTCATTCTGATATTTGGGGTCCGTCTAGAGTCAAAAGTCCGAAATAATTTCAGTATTTTGTTACTTTTGTTGATGATTATTCCAAAATGACTTGGTGTTGTTTAATGGAAGAAAAATATGAGTTTTCAAATGTGTTATCCACCTTTTATAATGAAATCTATGTTCGGTTTGATAAACGCATCAAAATTTTGCGTTCTAATAATGCTTTGGAGTATATTCAATATTCTGTGAACACTTTCTTTCTTGATCGTGACATGATTCATCAAATCAGTTGTGTCCACACCTCTTAGCAAAATGGTATAGTTGAACATAAACATCGACACATTTTATATGTGACTCGAACTCTCATGTTCAATATCCATGTCGCTAAACAGTATTTGACATATGTCGTTCTTATTGCATTCTATCTAATTAATCACATGCCATCATCTGTATTAAATAACCAAATCATATTTTCCATGTTACAACCAAATGTCACTCATTTTTTTTACCTCCTCGAGTGTTTGGGTTTATCGCTTCTGTTCACAACTTCGAACCTAATCGAGACAAGTTGGCTCTCTGTAGTGTCTTTCTTAGTTATCCCCGTACTCAAAAAGGTTATCGTTGTTACAGTCCACAACCACGCAAGTATTATGTCAATGCAGATGTTACCTTCTTCGAGTCTACCCCCTTTCTTTCCCTCAGGAAACCATCTTATTCTATTTCCATCATATTTAGTATCTTACATACCACTTTCAAACATTCTTTAATCAGTTTGTCTCAGTTCCTCCTTTACAGGTTTATCATAGATCCAAGGACAGACGAGTGGTTATGCAGAATTCAATCCTCAACAAATCAACTTCCGTGCATGCGATTTCCGCTTCTATCACTATAGATCAAGGTTGATATTCCTATTGCTCTAAAAAAAAAAAAAAAACGCTTTCGCACCACAAAGAATAAGCATCATATCTCTAATTATGTCCCATTATACCATACTTCTTCATCTTTTCATGCATCTGTTGTTTCATTGTCTTCAATTTCTATTTCCAAAACTTATAAGCATGTTATGTCATCTTCTGGTTGATAATGTGCAATGTACGAGGAAATGTGTGATTTACATCAAAATCAATCTTGGGAGCTTACATTACTTCTTGTTGGGAAGCAAACAGTGGGTTGTAGATGGTGTACGTTTTTAAATATCATCCGGATGGTGTAGTTGAGTGCCTCAATAAGGTATCATCCTATTTTACTCAATAATTATTGAAACTCCTACCCAAAACCCATATACTAACAAACTTTACGCCCAGATTTAGAGGGGGGAACCCATCGATAAGGTACCATATCAAGATGTTTGGAGTTACTAAAACACATTAAGAACCAAAAAATTGTACAAAAGAACATAATATTCAAACAATCTACTGCATAATATGAATTCTGATTATGAGAACAATGATATAAAGATTGTTGCTTCAAATCCATCACCCAAACCCATAAAATAACAAACTTTACACCCAGATTAACCAAAAAAAACAAGTAGGAGAAAATAATCAGAAACCCACAGTGACAATATGAACTATGCTATCAAACTAAACAATTTAATGTGTAACAAGAACTTTGATTTCAAACCAATGTTATAGAAATTGTTGCTTGAAATCCATCACCCAGAACCCATAACGTAACAAACTTTATACTCGGATCAAGAAAAAAAGAGTCTTGTTTGAGAAAAGGAATAGAAACCGACGGTGTCGAGTAAGCTGATGGCTTCATTGCTGGCCTGGCGTTCCCTTCCTCCGTCGCAGGTGATGAAGAATCCCTGCACTCCCGGCTTCAGTGGGTACAACCCTTTCCTCACCGGCTTCTGGAGAGTACCAAACAAACACGACACAAAACTATCATCACTCCATGGAAGAAATCGATGGATGAACGGATGAATGAAGAAAGGGAGTAGAGGGAATAGAGAGCGAGTACTCCGTGGGGAAGAAACTTCCTCTTCTTTCCCTTGTTGCTGGCGGCGTTGTTCCTGTTGGAGTTGGGCTGGTCGTCGGCTGCCATTGATTTCTGCTCCGCGCAGTACTCGGCAGTCGGCGGTTGCTTGGAACGTGTTTGATGAAATGAACCAAAGAGAACTACTTAGCTTGCCCTATCCTTATTGGGTTTGGATCCATGATCCATCGTAAATTTGTGTGGGACCCATCCGGGTTTTTTTTTTTTTTTTTTTTTTTTTT
Organism: Iris pallida; assembly: GCA_029216955.1. Lineage (NCBI taxonomy): Eukaryota > Viridiplantae > Streptophyta > Magnoliopsida > Asparagales > Iridaceae > Iris > Iris pallida. The sequence continues at coordinate 655,533 of JANAVB010016796.1, read as the reverse complement.
TTTTTTTTTTTTGAGGGTGTCCACTTCTTAATGGTGCTTGGAGTCATGTCTCCAAGGGGGCTCGAACCCGCGCCACTACGCTGGAGTACTCCACCGTTCCCATCCGGGGTTGTATCCCTAAAAATCCACTTCCATTTGTTTATCGTGTGGGGAATAAAATTCAGCGTTTTCATATCCATGTTTGATTACGTTAGAAATATATAGCCAAAAAATTTATTTTTATTCACATGTTTGCTTCAGACATGACTAGAAATCTTAATTTGTTTAGTTTTTCATAGACTATTTCATTCATTTTATGATGCTTCTATATATTTGGGATAGAAGTTAGAATTTCAAAGCTAAAAGAAGGGTATTATCATAAATAAATAAAAATATCGAAACAACATTTTCAGGACAAGTAGAACTATTTCCGATGGGACTTGGATTTTACTTTACATAACAATGGGAACATGAAGCCACTCATATTCCTCCCAAATTTTCAATTCTAGATATACCAAAAAAGGGTAAGGAACCCAAAACTCATTTCCAAATCTCAAACACTTGAACACACGTCCCCTAACTATATGGATAACTATATAGGGGTTAGATTCTTGCCCGTTCCTCCTTGACTTGTGGGCCAAGATCCACCGTGTGTCCTGCACTCTCATTACACATCATCGAGTCGAAATAGTGCAATAGCTAGTAAGTGTTCCCAATGATGCTTCCTATGCTCCCTTTGTCCATCAAGTTAGTCGAAACAATAGTCCCTATGTAAAGTTTTCTAGATCGACAACCCCAGATACGAGGAGTTGGGAGAGGAACAACTGAATGCTACTATAATTGATATCAGTAATGTTCAGGGCCGGCTCAGAGGATTGTGTTGCCCTATCCTTGAGCTAATTTTGGTTGTCCCTTGACCCTTATTATCAGCTAGTCCTGGTGGTCATCCGTGCTGACCTTTGATGGGATCATGCTGGGCCTGGGGGGTTGCCCTAGCAGAACGGGGTTGTCCAAGTCCCAAGGCTTGTCCGACTTACCCCAGGGCTGATCCTGGTAATGTTACTCCTCATGGGAACGTAGTGAATGCTACAGAGAGCCTCTTTGATTCACGAAAATAAAATCAATTATTTGCTTCTTTTATTTTATTTAAAAAATTATATTTTTTAATCAATTTTTTCGGTCATTGGAGACATTAGAAAAATTGGAAAGGGGACTTAGGATGGGAAAGTGGTTTCTTGGGATAGGTGGAGGGACCTCTCTTTTTTTTCCCTTTCTATTGAAAAATATTTTATTTAGTTTTCTTGGGATAGGTGGAGGGACCTCTTTATATTCGTTCTCTATTATGAAGTGCTATCCAGACTATTTGCTAAATTTGAACACGACAGTCTCTTTCATGGCATTCGAATCAGCAGGTACTCCGTTTATTTCATATCTCCTGTTCGCAGATGATATTATAATCTTTGGCCAGGCCACGCTTGCATCGATCTACACAATCCATAACATACTACACATCTACTCTTCATGGTCGGGCCAGAAGGTGAATTATGAAAAATTGAGTATCCACTTTAGTAAGAGGGTTCCACATAGCGAACAAGAACAGATAGCAACAGCTCTCCATTTCAAGATGATGTCAGACGAAGACAGATATCTGGGACACCCTATGCTAAAGCCTAAACACAAAGCTTCAACATACTCTTCCCTGATCGCACAATGTGAGTCTCGGCTACAAGGGTGGAAGGCTAAACTTGTGTCCCATGCTGGCCGCTCAACACTGATCAAAGCTACGCTAGGTTCTATCCCCATTTACTACTTGTCGTCATACCTAGTGCCAAAAATAGACCCTTAATAAGCTGTCGAGGCAGCAATGGTCGTTTTGGTGGGGGCATGATACCACGGAGAAGAAGATACACCTCTTTAACTGGAATAAGCTTACTCAACCAAAAGAAGAAGGGGGTCTCGGCTTTAGACGACTAGATTGGGTGAACAAATCGCTAATAGGGAAATTGCTATGGCGATTTCTTGATAATCTAGACCAATTATGGGCTCGATTGCTCAGAAGTAGGTACTTACATAATAGATCAATCTGGTCTGTGAGGAAGATGAGGAGGGCCTCGGCAACATGGACGAGTATCTTGGATTTGAAAAATCAGATGAAGGACATCTTTTGGCGTATCAAAGGAGGATGGGTAAAAATATATGAAGAACCATGGATACCTACTCTTCCTCGATTTTGTATCACAGAAAGTAATCCCACGTTCAACAGCCCAACGTACGTTAGGGAACTCATGAACCCTAATACGAGAACTTGGAACCTCGAGCTCATCCAGTCCACATCTTCCCAAAGAGAAGCAACGGCCATTTCAAGCATCTCCCTTCGAGAAGGAGACGGGAAAAACAAACTTATCTGGGTTAAAACAAGGAACGGGAAGTTTACTTCGAAGTCGCTCTATGAAACATTGTGAAGAGAGGCTCCTAGCAGTTTGACAAATACTACAGATAGCAACGTATGGCGCAACCTGTGGCGGACGAAGGATATATCTCCGAGAATACAAACATTCATATGGAGACTCCTCCATAATGCACTCCCTCTATTTGACGTCTTAAGCAAGCGGCTTACCAATACGGACAAAGAATGCCCTTTTTGTCTTTCTCACGTGGAGGACACAAATAACATCTTCCTCCACTGCAATGTATCGAGAGCAGTGTGGTTTGCTAGCACATTAGGCTTAAGAGTCGACCATCAATGGATATTTTCAAACTCCCTGGCGAATGGTTGACGGACAAACAAGACGAGTACAGATTCCTAATGGGGGCGGCTATTCTATGGGCACTATGGAAAGCTCGTTGTGCATGCATTTTCAAACACGAAGCTCTGAGTGTCCACAAAATTATTCTGCAGGCGAACAACATGTATTATTCGTACTCTAAAGGAAGGGCAGTTAGGATGGAGTACATCAACAATCTTCGTCAAGACACAGAAGGAACTAAATGGAAGCCGCCCATCCTGGGGTCTATTAAAGTAAATGTAGATGGAGCTGTATCATCGCATTCTCTAGCTGCTGCTGTCACGCCCCGCTCCCGTAGGAGCGATCGTCCTCGCTAAGGCGTGATGCCGTACGAGCCTAGATTGCGCTCGTGCAAGGCAGTTTCATAACGGCCAATTACATCGGCGGCGACGGGGTCGTCGTACAGAAGTCCCAAGCAGAAATATTGAACATGCAGCAGAAATTTAGAATCAAAACACAAGTTATTCAAAAGAACTTTTTATTGATATTGAACAATCAGATTACAATAGGCACAAGCCATGATTACAAGTCTCTCGTGCTCACTTTTTTCTTATTATACAAGTCACTCTGCTCTCTCTCATCTCTCGAATACAATGCTTGAGCCAGCGGAAGCTTCGGATAGGCGACGTCCATACATTATGTCCCGTATAAGTCTTGGATCCATGCGGCCGCACGCTTCGAATCGCCAAGGAACTCCGTGCCTCGACGCGTCCAAGCGAGCTCCGTGCCACGAGCTTCTACCTGTGCCTGCACATGAAGACTGTGTGGGTGTCAGTACTCAACTGTACTGGTGGAGTGAGCTCCTCGCCCACCCATACAAAACCGACACATTCATTTACTTTGTGCAACATAAATCCCTTTCGATTGTCTTGCTAGTCTTACCTTAGGATCGATTTTAAGACTACAATGCCTTGGCCTATACTTGGTAACGCGACGACAGGGTCGTGCTATAATGCCAACGTGTATTACGATCGAGGCAGTGCCTCATCGCATATGTACTTGACCGAACTTCGACTCGGGACGGCGGGGTCGTGCCATACTCTATTCGTAACTTCAAACGTATGTTCGAGACAGTGCTTCACCGAGGAGCAACTTATGCGAACTCGGCCATGCCAAGACTTTCTCTTAAACTCAAGTGCCTCTAGACCAATTCTTGTGCCAACGATATCAAGAGGACGACTTGTGCAGGCCGTGCCTCTAGACCTTGCTTAGACTTGTTCGTGCATCAAGATTGAGGCCGTGCCTCGCAAGTACCAACCAGACTTAACCAAGTTGCCTTACGGCCCTTCATGACTTTAACTCGAGACGAGACCACATTCATGCCGAAGCACGTATCCTTACTATAGCCATCTCTTAGGCTCTAGATTGGTGATGCAACCGTGCACACCCTAACCCGTGCCGACTCAAGACTTGTGTTTGCAATAAGCATGACTTGATAATCCAACTCATAACTTGCTAGTACTGGACGCAATTCAAAGACATACACGCGGATAGCCGCTCTTGTCGACACATCTATATGAGTGGTCACTAGCAATGTCAAGCTATCTTAGACTCGGCTCGAGATATCGGCTCGTCCCTCCGCGGGTAGCTAGCCCCGGAAGCGCCAAGTATCTCCTATGCGGTTATCCAGCATCCTACCGTGAGCCGCCTCGCTTCTATCGGGCCGACATGATTCCGGTGCCCCGGCGATCATTCGAGAAGACTACACCTTGTCGACAAGTTGTCCAATGACCATGCATACTCAACTCGATCTACCACGTCCTTCCTTAACATGACCATGCTTTCCAACTTCTATCGAGACTCCCAAGTAGCGGGACCGATCTCGCATGATTCTATATCCAGACTTATCGAGACTTAACGAGACTCCCAAGTAGCGGAACTGATCTCGTGTATGAGACTTATCGAGACTCCCAAGTAGCGAAACCAATCTCGTGTGTTTCCTTGTCGAGACATAGCGAGACTCCTAAGTAGCATGACCGATCTCGTGTGCGAGACTTATCGAGACTTAGCGAGACTCCCAAGTAGCGGGACCGATCTCGCGTGTACGAGGCTTATCAAGACTCCCAAGTAGCAGGACCGATCTCGACGACAACCAGTCGCATGGACTTCCTTTGTCCGTGGCATGCTTTTCACTAAACCGACCGTGGCTCGTGCCTTAGACAGACCTTGTTCTCTAGGCGACGCTATCGCTCAAGTCGTATACTTTATACGACGAGCCTTGTTCTCGAGGGACTACGCGACTTGACAACCGCAGCTAGAGTGGGACAGTGCTAGAAATGGCTTCGATAGCCCAACACAACTCTTGTCTAACTTATTCGGCAACGACTCGACGAACAAAGGCTACGTCGAGCTTTGCATCGAGAGGAACGTGCTGTGCACGCGATCGACTTGAACAACCAAGTTCTTGGGTGCCTAGACTTAAGCCAAAAGCCGTACAAGATGACTTAACTCACAGGACGTGCGAAGGCTATGCCAAGCCTTGGACGACGGGACCGTGTGTAGCGCCCCGCTTTCGATAGGCGACGGAACTTCATAATATGCTTGCGCCGAGTCAGATCGGCCGGGAACTTAGATGGCCATCTGACTCGATCGCTAAGCTTGGTAAACGATAATGCCTTGCGGCATCGATTCAAATCAATTTGGACGAAAGTTACGAGAATCGATCCAACTAATGGAACGACTTCTGTTGGAATAAGTCCTAGATGCAGCGGGCTGCGTCTCGGCGAGTGAGCTCTCTATAAGAGTCCCTTCAACGGGACCAGACCGCTGTATAGTTTTCTTGGAGCTTTGCCGCTGGGCTTGATTGAAGTGCTTTCGCGTCGTTTTTATGGATGCAATTACAAATTTTGATGCAAGGGAAAAAGAAGAAAATCTAACAAAGTGTTGGTGCCATTGTAGGAGCTCGCGTAACTAAGGATTGATGTTGCGTAGCGCTTCGACGACCTGCACGAAGCAAAGTAATCGATGGATGATTCGGCCCCTTCTTTTCTACTCTGTCCTGCAAACTTATTCCTTGCCTCGAATTTATTCAAATCGAACGATGCCAAGTTAATTGCATGCCAATCCACTAAGTCCAAGAACTCGGGAAAAACGTATCGATTTAGAGTAATTCACTCTGAAAATACAAGTCTATCACATAAACCAGAAAGTTTAAGGTTCTAGTAAAAAGATAGACTATTTTACGTGCTACAAAATATTATGAAACGTCGATCGTGGGTTATGATATCTCGGACAATTTGGTGCCTATGGGACGCTAAATCGGGAGTACGACTTAGGGAAAAAATGAATCGTTGCATAAGTTGGGGGAAATGATAATGCCGTTCAATACTGTCCGCACTATACAAAACTGTTGCATATGTTAAACTGTTCACGCATTGGCATGGTCATGGACAACTTATGCACAAGTTGATATTTTTCCTCGAATCGATATCCGGGGCATCGGAATCGAATCGACCTAGGGGAATGAATAATCGTGCTTCGGCACTGATGCATTGCGGGACCGTCAGTCAGGCTTGCAACCTAGACTGAGCGGGCCGAAATGCCATTGAGATAGTCCCACGTGATGTGTAACATCAATGACCGCATATAAGATAGTAGCATGCTCACCTATTGTCTTATACAGGTATAAATATTATCTCTGTTTTCATGCAGGGACGAGCACGGCCATGGTAAAAAATATGATAAACTGCTATGGTTTACTGTATGCTTTATTACGCAAAGATGGCTATCGAATATGAACTGAATTCATTTAGTTCTAATAGAAAGACAACTCTAAAGCATGCCTACCCTAACAATTAGAGTCGGTTTAAACGAGTGGGTTCGTCTCGTCCACTTAGCAAGTGTGCTAATCCTATTTCCCCAATTTCCCCAGGTGCGACGGGCGCGCCCAACTAAACTAGAGCTGAAGTACGGAGAGGCGTTTTGAAGCTCTTTCTATGCTGAAGTATTTTGAAGCCAATTCAAGTCGACGGCTTATGTATAAAGGGGCGAATGTATGGGACGGCAAGCGTTAGTTCAGGCAACTTGTCGAATGTATTTTCTTTCTGTTTTCAATCAATGTAGCCGCAACGACATCTAATGTAATTATGACTTGTACTTCGTTGTAAGCTATGAATGAAAAGCATTTCTATCTTCCTATACTGCGTCTTAAATTCTGATGTGATTTATGAAGTTTCAACTTGACGTATTAATATGAAAAGCAACGTAACGTTCTTACCTTGTACGAGTGTAATTCCAGACTCGTACGGCATCACGCCTTAGCGAGGACAATCGAATTGGCAAAGTAACACCGGAGACGAACGGTTTGTCGACTCGGGGCGTGACAAATTGGTATCAGAGCTTAGTTATGTTTCCTCGGATTTTTGAAAGATGTTTCATTGTTGGAATTTCCGTTGCGATGGCTCGATTGAAGCTTGTCGACATGCTGCGTGAAATAAAAGTTCCATACAGGTAAGCCCGTAGATATTTTTGAAAAACTAACGGGTTTACTCTGTTTTGTAGGAATGGCTAAGAAGAGAAACAATCCCACCACAACAACCCAAATTGTAGATAGTACGTCGAGCACGAAAAGCACTGGCCCTAGCGAGACGACTATGGAGAAGATGCTACAGTTGATGGAACTGCAACAGCAGCTTCAGATACAATTCAAAGCACAATTTGATGCACAGCAGAAACAGATGAACGCCCTAACTCAGATAGTGAGCAGAATGGCGGACACTACCAAGACGACGGACGAAGGACTCGAGGAGAAGCAAGGCGACCAAGAAGAAAACGAGGAAGAAGAAGCTCAACCGCAAATGATAAATTCTTCTTCCTTATTCAAGGCAAAGGAGTTCCGCAAGATGAATCCACCAAAGTTCAACGGCCGAGCGGAGCCTGATGTGATCGTGGGATGGCTCGCGGAGATGGAAGACCTGTTTAATCTGCTTAGTATTGAAGGGTCCCAGAGGGTAACTTGTGCGGAGTTACAGCTGCAACTGAGGGCGTACGACTGGTGGGCCGCTAAAAAGTAGAAAATCTATGAAGCCGATACAAACGCCACGATTTCCTAGAAAATATTCAAGGAAGCCTTCCTCGAACAGTACGTTCCTCGCGCCGTCCGTCAACAAAAAGAAGACGAGTTCATGGCGCTGCGACAGGAAAATATGTCTGTCGACGATTATGATTCGAGCTTCTCAAAGCTGGCAAAGTTTGCCGGCGCCTTTCTGCCCAACAAGGAAGCCTGGTGTGAACGCTTTCGACAAGGCCTAAATGACGAACTGCGAAGGGACGTCATGAATCAAAGGTGCCGAACATACCGTGAATCCTATAATGCCGCTCTTGATAGTGAGCGCATTTTTGGCCGTATGTCGAGTAGAGGCATCCGTAACCACTTCAACAAGCGTCCTAACGACGCCGGCGCCGGGGGATCGGGAATAAAAAAACGTCTGAATAGATTCGATGATCTAGGCCATGGCAGTCAACACTGCACCAGGTGCGGTAGGCGTGGGCACCGAACCGTCGACCGCATCACAAGATCTTGCTACAAGTGTGGCGAGGTAGGCCATATAGTTACATATTACCCGCACAAAGGTCTGAATCAACACAACCCACCGAGGAACGTCCCGAATCCGTATAAAGCGCCGATACTGCAAGGCACGAATGCGGTACCCGTCAACCAGCAAAACCAACGCCATGGAGCTCAAGGCCGAGTTTATGCCTTAACTCGGGATGAGGCGTTTGCGTCCGATACTGTTGTAACAGGTATATTACTCTACAAAAATATACCTGCTCGAGTACTATTCGATTCGGGTGCGACGTATAGCTTTATATCTGCTGATTATGTGAAAGAAAATAAAATAACCATGCAATCACTAGATATAAATATTAGCGTTAGCACTCCGTTGGGAGTCGATATGCCTGCAAACTTTATTTGTAGGGATGGCCACATTTGCATCGGAGGAAGATATCTATCCTTGGATGCCGTCGTACTAGACATAAAAGATTACGACATAATCCTGGGCATAGATTGGTTGGGCGCTTGTCGTGCAACGATCGAGTGCGCAAAGAAGAGAGTGGTGTTTCGTCTTCCTGGCGAGACAGAGTTCTCATATTCGTGCGGTACGGTCTTGAAGACGGTAATGATGGTGTCGGCAATCTCGGCGAGGCGTATGCTGCGTTCCGGCTGCACGGGATACTTGGCATCAGTCCGAGACACACGGAAGGACAATACAAACACAATGCAGACTGATGTTGTGGCAGATTTTCCTGACGTTTTTCCTGACGAGATGCCCGAGATGCCGCCGGATCGAGAAAGAGAATTCAGCATTGACACCTTTCCGGATACACGGCCGATATCCAAGGCGCCTTACCGAAAGGCTCCAGCAGAACTGAAGGAGCTGAAGGTATAATTACAAGAGTTGCTAGACCGTGGATTTATTCGCCCTAGCGTCTCTCCGTGGGGAGCTCCCGTATTGTTCGTAAAGAAGAAGGATCGGTCGATGCGGCTATGCATCGACTATCGTGAACTCAACAAGGCGACCGTGCGGAACAAGTATCCTTTGTCACGAATCGACGACTTGTTTGACCAACTGCAAGGCGCGTCAGTATTTTCAAAAATCGATCTTCGTTCAGGCTATCATCAATTGAAGATTAAGTCCGACGACGTATCGAAGTCTGCCTTCCGCACTTGATATGGTCATTACGAATTCCTAGTCATGCCATTCGGTTTGACGAATGCCCCAGCCGCGTTCATGGATCTGATGAACCGAGTCTTCCGACCTCAAATCGATAAATTTGTAGTCGTGTTCATCGACGATATCCTAGTCTACTCAAAGAATTGAGAAGAACATGCGAAACATTTGAAGACGGTACTACAGATTCTGCGTGAAAACAAATTATACGCAAGCAGAGTAAGTGCGAGTTCTGGATGAGTAGCGTGACATTCTTCGGACATGTAGTCTCTGTCGAAGGTGTCGCGGTGGACCCAAAGAAGATTGATGCGGTAGTGGATTGGAAACGACCTACCTCGGCTAGCGACATTCGGAGTTTTCTTGGCTTAGCGGGCTACTACCGTAGGTTCATGCGAAGCTTTTCAAAACTAGCATCGCCTCTGACTCGTCTCACCCAAAAGGGAGTAGTATTTGAATGGAGCGACGACTGTGAATCCAGCTTTCAAGAGTTGAAGCAACGGCTCGTCTCAACTCCAATCATTGCACTTCCAGACGGTCCAGAAGGCTTTCAGATATTCAGTGACGCATCGGGAACTGGCCTCGGGTGCGTACTCATGCAGAGGGACAAAGTCATCTCCTACGCTTCACGGCAGTTGAAGCAGCACGAGAAAAACTACCCGACGCACGACCTAGAATTGGCGGCGATCGTCTTTGCATTGAAGTTATGGCGGCACTACCTCTATGGTGTGGCATACAGAATCTACAAAAATCACAAAAGCCTGAAATACTTATTTACGCAACGTGAACTCAACCTACGTCAGCGACGTTGGCTCGAACTCATAAAAGATTATGAGCTAACGATCGAGTATACGCCGGGCAAGGGTAATGTGGTGGCCGACGCGCTTAGCAGAATGTTTATGGGAATACTAGCCATAAACAAGGAGATACGACGAGACCTTGAAGCGATGGGTATCGAAGTTGGAATTGAGTATCGACACCTGTACCTAGCTCAGCTGAAGTTAGGATCGAGCCTCCTTAGCAAGATAAAGACCGCACAGAAGGACGACTCATTTCTGAAGAAGATACGCGAGCTGATTCCAACGGGAAGGGCGACTGACTTTGCGGAAGACGGAGACGGGACGAAGCGACTAAAGGAAAGGCTCTGCATCCCTAAAACTGTCGAACTCAGAAAAGAGATTCTGACGGAGGCACATTATGCGAAGTACTCGTTACATCCTGAAAGCACCAAGATGTATAAGGACATGCGCACAAACTTCTGGTGGCACGGCATGAAGAAAGACGTGGCTACCTTCGTATTGCAGTGCATGGCATGCCAGCAAGTAAAGGCGGAACACCAAAGGCCAGGCGGAGAGCTACAGAACATCGCCAATCCCGAGTGGAAGTGGGACAACATCTCGATGGATTTTATTGTGGGATTTCCGAAGACGCCGTGGGAGAATGATACGATTTGGGTCATTATTGATCGATTGACCAAGTCGGCTCACTTCATCGCAATTAAAGTAGGGTGGAGCGTCGATCGGTTAGCACAAATTTACGTCGACGAGATTGTTCGACTGCACAGGGTACCGACCTCAATAATTTCGGACAGAGATGGGCGATTCCTATCGCATTTTTGGACGAGCTTACAAGCGACGATGGGGACGAAGCTAAACTTTAGTTCTGTGTACCATCCCCAAACAGACGGTCAGACGGAGAGGGTGAATCAAATCCTAGAAGATATGCTGCGTCTGTGTGCGATCGACCTAAAGACTAGTTGGGATACGCATTTGCCGCTTGCGGAGTTTGCGTATAACAACAGCTATTAGTCGAGCATTCAGATGGCTTCATACGAAGCACTCTACGGGAGGAAGTGTCGTTTGCCGATATGCTGGGATGAAGTCGGAGAGTGACAAGTGCTTGGACAAGAACTGGCAGAACAGGCCGTCGAAAAAGTCTGCTTGATTCGAGATAGACTCCGCATCGCGCAAAGTCGACAAAAGAGCTACGTAGATCTTCATCGACGACTGCTAGAGTTCTTGGTCGGGGACCATGTGTTTCTGAAAGTAACGCCCATGCGCGGTGTGATGCGATTCAGCGTTAAAGGCAAGTTGAGCCCGAGATTTGTAGGCCCCTTCGAGATCATTGAGCGAGTTGCGACGGTTACTTATCGGATCGCACTACCTCCTGCCTTAGCTGATGTGCACGATGTTTTCCACGTTTCACAACTTTGAAAATACGTGCACGATTTAAGTCATGTGGTTAGCTTCGATCAGTTGGAGCTACGTACTGACTTGTCTTACTCGGAGGAGCCTATTCAAATTTTGGACCGCAAGGAGAAGGTACTACGAAATCGGTCGATGTCCTTGGTCCGCATGTTTTGGCGGAACCATACAGTCGATGAGTCGACGTGGGAGATGGAGGCGGAGATGAAAGAGAAGTACCCTGCGTTGTTCGTCTAAATTAAGGTCAGACCCTTGTTCTTAAGTTTCGGGACGAAACTTTTTCTTAGTGGTATATTATGTAGCGCCCCGCTTTCGATAGGCGACAGAAATTCCTAATATGCTTGCGTCGAGTCAGATCGGCCGGGAACTTATATGGCCATCTGACTCGATCGCTAAGCTTGGTAAACGATAACGCCTTGCGGCATCGATTCAAATCGATTTGGACAAAAGTTACGAGAATCGATCCAACTAATGGAACGACTTCTGTTAGAATAAGTCCTAGATGCAGCAGGCTGCGTCTCGGCGAGTGAGCTCTCTATAAGAGTCCCTTTGACGGGATCGGACCGCTGTATGGTTTTCTTGGAGCTTTGCCGCTGGGCTTGATTGAAGTGCTTTTGCGTCGTTTTCATGGATGCAATTACAAATTTTGATGCAAGATGAAAAGAAGAAAATCTAACAAAGTGTTGGTACCATTGCAGGAGCTCGCGTAACTAAGGATTGACGTTGCGTAGCGCTTCGATGACCTGCACGAAGCAAAGTAATCGGTGGGTGATTCGGCCCCTTCTTTTCTACTCTGTCCCGCAAACTTATTCCTTGCCTCGAATTCATTCAAATCGAACGATGCCAAGTTAATTGTATGCCAATCCACTAAGTCCAAGAACTCGGAAAAAATGTATCGATTTAGAGTAATTCACTCTGAAAATACAAGTCTATCACATAAACCAGAAAGTTTAAGGTTCTAGTAAAAAGATAGACTATTTTACGTGCTGTAAAATATTATGAAATGTCGATCGTGGGTTATGATGCCTCGAACAATTTGGTGCCTATGGGACGCTAAATCGGGAGTACGACTTGGGGAAAAAATGAATCGTTGCATAAGTTGGGGGAAATGATAATGCCGTTCAATACTGTCTGCGCTATACAAAATTGTTGCATATGTTAAACTGTTCACACATTGGCATGGTCATGGACAGCTTGTGCACAAGTTGATATTTTTTCTCGAATTGATATCCGGGGCATCGGAATCGAATCGACCTAGGGGGAATGAATAATCGTGCTTCGGCACTGATGCATTGCGGGACCGTCAGTCAGGCTTACAACCTAGACCGAGCGGGCCGAAATGCCGTTGAGATAGTCCCACGTGATGTGTAACATCAATGACCGCATATAAGATAGTAGCATGCTCACCTATTGTCTTATGCAGGTGTAAATATTATCTCTGTTTTCATGCAGGGACGAGCACGACCGTGGTAAGAAATATGATAAACTGCTATGGTTCACTGTATGCTTTATTACGCAAAGATGGTTATCGAATATGAACTGAATTCATTTAGTTCTAATAGAAAGACAACTCTAAAGCATGCCTACCCTAACAATCAGATTCGGTTTAGATGAGTGGGTTCGTCTCGTCCACTTAGGTCCCATTCCCCCAACTTCCCCAGGTGCGACGGGCGCGCCCAACTAAACTGGAGCTGAAGTACGGAGAGGCATTTTGAAGCTCTTCCTATGCTGAAGTATTTTGAAGCCAATTCAAGTCGACGGCTTATGTATAAAGGGGCAAATGTATGGACGGCAAGCGTTAGTTCAGGCAACTTGTCGAATGTATTTTCTTTCCGTTTTCAATCAATGTAGCCGCAACGGCATCCAATGTAATTATGACTTGTACTTCGTTGCAAGCTATGAATGAAAAGCATTTCTATCTTCCAATACTGCATCTTAAATTCTGATGTGATTTGTAAAGTTTTAACTTGACGTATTAATATGAAAAGCAACGTAACGTTCTTGCCTTGTACGAGTACAATTCCAGACTCGTACGGCATCACGCCTTAGCGAGGACGATCGAATCGACAAAGTAACACCGGGGACGAACGGTTTGTCGACTCGGGGCGTAACACCGTACATGCTTTATTAAGCATTCATACGGGCGACGCCTATGACTTAGGCCAATTCGAGCGTTGGGGTAACTTAACAACTTAGGCCAACTTCCTTCTTCCAAGCCACGGGACGAAGGACCGAATGTCATTTGAAAGCACGCTGAGCCGACTTCTAAGCAGACTGTGGGACCATTTTCCATGTTCTAAGACATTTTGACCCATCGGGATTATTCCCTTAGCTATGTGGATGTATCTCTTTTATTATCAAGCTTAGCTTGTGCAAGTTGAAAACATGCGAGTTATTAAGTGAAGGCTAAGATGAGACAAGTTCACCGAAACTACCCCACCTGAGCGAGTAGTCGCCTCGACCAAGCGGACCTTCAAGCAGCCGTTGTAAGACTAAGTCCGAACGTCGTCGGCGTTTCGATTCCTCCGATTGACTTCGCGGGACGGGATATTACAACATACACCACTCAGAACAAGTCTCGTCCTCGAGACTTTTCTGAAGGCAAGCCATTCTACCATTTCTATGGCCAAGACTTAATCGAGCCTAGACACGGAACTATAACAGTCGTACGGGGTACGCCATAATTTATCGTACACACTCTGCCTATGCGTTCTTTGATTTTCGAGCCATGCTCGTACTAGTATCAATCATTTCCTTTATCATGATTTCAGAATCCAAGACACTCTTCCATTCCTCAAGTCTTATTTGAATTTAATGTATCACTTGGTTGGATCGTGTACGCATTCCAGGCGTTCCCAAAATACATGCATTCAGCCAAGCCGAATGATAGAGAATTCGTCATTCTCACTCGAGTCGTATCGTGCACATACTCAGGCATCCCTGAAATATATGCATGTCTGTCGAATCTCGTGAGGGGTGTTCCTATATTCGTGATTCACACTATCCATCCATGCCAATCCTCAAGATCAATCTTTCGATTTCAACTCTTGAAACAGGGCGTCTCGCCTAACCGCTAGGCCACTTCTCAAGGCTAAGTCAATGTCAGGATTGAAATCATAGTTCCCCAACAATAATGCCAACACTGACCCCAATCCTAGGGTCAAACCATAGTCGGTAGTACGGGGTTTTCTACCCAAGCTCGCGTCACGCAGATTTCTAAACATCGAGCATGATCACCTAATTTGCATTAAGGCACTCGTTGCGCATATTCGAATCTGTTCAATCACCAATTCTAACTAATTCATGTATTCGATCACAAGGTCGTCTAGCTCGACAATATATTGTGCCCCAATCTCACGCGAGTCCGATCATCCACGGTGGTTCATGAATCACCATGCAACGCTCTCGCAGAATAATCATTCTCATCGGGGCTTAACTCTTGCTTGACATTCTCGATACGCGGATTGGACCTACTCAATTCTCAAGTTCAATTCATCAAGCACACAAAGTCATTCTCGAGTCCACCTTCGCGTCAAACCACATGTCGATGCATACAAGTTGCCATGCCATGTAAGTTCGATCACCCTCGCTGTATGAATCACAATACCAGCGCTCACGCAGAGTGATCACCCTAATAGGCGTGACGCATATGCGAGACTGGATTTGCGCTCGCATAAGACAAGAACTTCAACGTTGTGGTTATCGACGAAGCAAATCCAAATAATTTATTTTCCTCCAAGCCAATATCTCAGTTCGATAGTCCGATCGTCATTTGTTTAACTAGAAAATCCTCGAGCCAAGTCTATCACTACCAAAATAAGTCATATCAGCGACGTATTTAGCGACTCCAAGATAAAACGTCACTAATTTTTGGGGGTTTAGCAACGTTTAACTAAGACGTCGCTGTTTGTCGCTAACAGCGACAAACAGCGATGTCTAGCGACTGCAATTTGTTAACTGAAACCTGCGTCACAAGTTCGTCGGTACACGTCGCTGATGTAGCGACGTACTTGAAGCGGCGTCACCGTTTATTAAATATCAGCGACGTTTAGCGACGTCCATTTCGGACGTCGCTAAATGTTTCATATAGGCTACGAGGGTTTCCTTTTCGATCATTCACAAATTCCTCCCCCCCATATTTTTCGCGCGCGCGCTCCTCCGGCGATTTCCCTCCTTCGGCCTCCTCTTCCGCGGTGCTCCTCCGGCGATCTCCCTCCTCCGGCCTCCTCCTCCTCCTCAGGTAGCTCCCCCATCTCTCTTTCTCTCTCTCTCTCACACACACACACACATACACACACACTCTTCCCTATTCTCGCTTTCCAGTTCCCTCCTCCTCTTGGATTGGAATTCCAATTTAGGGTTCGAGCCCTATTTACTAATACTGAAAAAATGTTAATATATCCAATTTAGGGTTCGAGCCCTATTTACTGATACTGGGAAAAATTTAGGGTTCTCATGATAACTTCTATGAAAAATGTTCTTTAAAAGAGTGTTTTGTGTATTTCATGATAATTTTTAGAACTTCTTTACTTTGGGAGCAATTTTAACGAAACTCAATGCTATATATATACAATTTTCTGATCTCAGAATGACCCAACACATATTTCGTTGGGGATTGATGTATTGTTGGTGATTGATGTCTTATCTCATAATTAGCTTGTTATGAAGAGGTTCACAGGAACAGGCAAATACTGGTTGGTTGGTTTCAGAACAGTAGAGATAATGTTGCAAATTTATGTATGATATCCATCCACATTTGCTAGTGTAGTGTGTGTGACCACAACCCACAAGGAGTAGCTCCTTCTTTTTCTCTCCCCCCACCAAGCATCCCCCACTCATGTCACATGTGCACCAACCTGGGATTTTGCCCATGTCTTGGTCTCCAATGCCATCAAGTTCCCATCATTTTCTAGTGGCAAGAAAGAAAGGAAGAAAGAAAGGAAGAAAGAAAGAAAGCATGGACTGTGTTTTCCACTTTCTTTTTCTTCCTCTTGGGTGATTCCACTTTTCTTTGGTTTTTAGGAGGGGCACTCAGGTGCTTTGCACACTCAGAGGTAGGATAAATCCAGTACAAATTAGGGACTGTCATGTTCAGACAGTTGGTACCAGTGTTTAAGACTAGTTTGATTTGTATAATTTATGTTAAAGGCAGATAGGTAGGTCCTGTATGAGAGACTGGATACTTAGGTATGATGGCTTGGCTAGTTCATGTTACCCAAAGGAAATTTGTCTATTGATATGGACTTAGATAAATTCCTATTGGGAAATGATATTGGAATAAGGATTAACCTGAGAATAGGCTTAACTGAACAGTGATATCAGTTAGCAACTGTTTTCTGAGTTTGAATGTCAGACATTTTGGAAAAATGGTGAGATACACCAAGTCAGACACTGTCCCTTCAACCATTCGACTGGCGAGGTAGAAATCTATGTACGACATTTGCTATAAGGACTTTGTATTAATCTACGGTATGACATCGTGATCAGGACATAGTCCCTACAGCCATTCGACTGGCAAGGCAGAAACTATGTAGCCGTAGATAAAGTTAACTGTCCTTCGACCCCCATTCCTCGGTAATGATGATACGACAACCTATCACTACATCTTTTAGTAGTAGATAATGTCTTAGTATTACATTTTGTGTGTTCATCTTATTGATTCTGTTACATCCTTCAGATACTATATTCGATAAGAACATATACTACACCATATGTACAGAACATAGATGATTCACACTAATGTATGCTAGAATGAATTTTGGGTTGTGTTCTGAGCCATCCGTTCTCACACTTGGCAATTATGCATGTAGAATATATCGTTGAAGAACATAAAACTTGTGGTCGTACAATCGTCACTTTCGTGCGTCAGTTCATATCGGTCTTCAATTTCTGCAGTAATTATCTTAAAATGGATATGAATTACTATCTGTGGAACTGTTTGTGGATGTACAATCGTCATCCTGATGAATTATTATCTGTGTCAATCTTTGCAGAATTATCTTAAAATGGATATGAATTACTATCTGCGGAACCGTTTGTGGATATACAATCGTCATCCTGATGACATGTGCGGTGTGCGGGATGAATTTATACAGGGTGTACAACAGTTCCTGCAGTTTGCCAAGGCATTCCCTCAGTACATAGACCGTACAAGAATTAAGTGTCCATGTGTGAGATGTCGCAACTTAAAATATCATTCGGAAGTGGATGTGACATATCATTTGTATTCGAGGGGTTTCATGCCAAATTATTATCAGTGGACTGCACACGGAGAATTTGTGCCTTTAGCCTCCGAGCCGGAGCCTTATGTGGAGCCTTATGTAGATGTCCACGAGTATGCTGATTACGACCAAGGGTGGACGAACATGGTTTTCGATGTTGCGGGGCCTAGTTTCGATCCGAACAATCAATATACAGCTGAGAAGGCACCGAATGCCGATACTGCAAAGTTTATGGAGTTGCTGGAGAATGCAAGGACTCCTTTATATCCTGGTTGTGATGACCATTCACCGTTGGAGGTGATTACAAGATTGTTGAGCATAAAATCAGATTTTAACATATCTCAAGAATGCTACAGCCGAATCCTGGAGTTAATTAAAGATATATTGCCGGAGGGTGGCAAGTTACCTAAAGACTTCTACCGATCCAAGAGAATGGTGAGATCGCTCTGGATGGGGTATGAAAAAATTGATGCATGTCGCAACGGATGCATGTTGTACTATAAGGACGACAAGGATGAAGACGCCTGCAGATTTTGTGGTGCAGATCGCTTCAAGGCAACTAGTACAACAAGGACTTCTGGTGCACGCAAGCCAACAGATTCGATGCACTATTTGTCTTTGACGCCGTGGTTGCAGAGGTTGTTTATGGCAAAGGAGACAGCTGATAATATGAGTTGGCACAAGCGGAAACAAATAGATGGAGTACTGGATCATCCATCCGACGGAGAAGCATGGAAGCACTTTGATCGAGTGTATCCCGATTTTGCTTCGGAGCCGCGTAATGTCAGATTGGGGCTTTCCTTCGACAGTTTTACCCCATTTGGACTTTCGGGCTCACAATATTCTTGTTGGCCTGTGATTGTTACTCCGTACAACTTGCCGCCTTGGATGTGTATGAAGACTCCTTACATGTTCCTAACTATTATTATTCCAGGTCCGAAGAACCCGAAGAGGAACATCGATGTGTACTTACAGCCCTTGGTAGATGAGCTGAATCAGTTGTGGGAAGTAGGTGCAACCATATATGATGTTTCCAGAAAGCAGAACTTTCAGATGAGGGCCGCACTAATATGGACCATCAATGATTTCCCGACCTATGGAATATTATCGGGTTGGAGCACCCATGGTCGTCTCGCATGTCCGTATTGTATGGATCGCACTAAGGCTTTCCGTTTGAAACACGGAGGAAAACCGTGCTTCTTTGATTGTCATCGACAGTTCCTGCCAAAGGATCATCCGTACCGGAGGAACAGGAATGCTTTTCGTGCTGGCATGGTAGAGAAGTCCAGTCCATCGCCACGGTGGTCCGGGGACACGATATGGAAAGAAGTTAAAGAATTGTCAAGTGCTATTGAAGAGCCTACAGCGGGGTACAAGTGTGATGGATTTGGCCTCGCTTACAACTGGACGAAGAGGAGTATATTCTGGGACCTACCATATTGGAGTGACCATCTGCTCAGACATAACCTGGATGTCATGCATATCGAGAAGAATGTATTTGACAATATAATAAATATTGTGATGGACGTAAAGGGGAAGACGAAAGACAATCCCAAGGCCAGGTTGGACTTAGAAGAAATATGCAGACGTCCAGAGTTGCATTTGATAAAGGAAGGCAGTGGAAAGTATAAGCAGCCCAGGGGCATTTTCTCACTGGACAAGGAGGACAAAGGTAAACTTTGTAGGTGGATCCAGGGCCTAAAATTTCCAGACGGGTACGTATCGAATTTGAGAAGATGTGTTGACCCGAAGGAGAACAAACTACAGGGTATGAAGAGCCACGACTGTCACATTTTTATGGAGAGGTTAATCCCGATTGCATTTTTTAAAACCCCTAAATTTCTATTATATTTTTTGTACTGATTTAAATTTTTTTGTATTGTACGTCGCGTAGTCGTATTGTACGTTGTGCGCAAACGACGTAGTTCATAATTGCTCGTCGAGTACGAATATGGACGAGCGTACATATTTTTAGAAAAATATTTTAATTTTAATTTTTATAGTTCAAAATAATTTATATAATAAATACTTTGCTATCATACAAGAATTGCTAAGTTTGTTCTTTTCATTTTAAAGGCCCTTCAAGTACTAATAATAAATAATATTTTTATTGTATACTAGAAAAATATATTTATGTAAATATTATTTGTGCATACATATATCATAATTATTTATTACCTTATTTTTAAATAAATAGTGTAATTTTCGAAATTATTATTATTAGTATTTTTAGAAAACATATTTTTGAAATATTTGTGACAATTTAAATTTTGATTTGATTCCATGGATACATTTAAATAGTAAACTAATATCTATATTTGAAATTGATTTAATTTTTAAACTAAAAGAATTTAATTAGATTTAATTGGATTTGGATTTGGATTGAATTTGATTGATTTTAAATTAAGAGCATTGAATTATCTAATTGGGTTTTAAATATTCCTAATCCTATCCAATTGGGAATTTCCACATCCTATAAATAGGCAGGTACTCCTCCAACTTTTTTTTATTAATTTCTCCACAATTCACATCCACAAATATTTCTCCAACACAAATCCCGTGCATCGTGTCCGTGCCCCTAATTTTCCCTTTTACTATTTTTATATTTTTATATGTACATTTTACCTTCTTCGTGTCCACATGTCGGACACGATTTCGACACAGCAAACCCAATCCTCTATTCTAAACCTTAATCCTATTATAAACCCTAATCTCTTTCTTGGCCGACTATCTCTGTCCAGCTCCGCCGCTCCTCGACCCACGACCTTCAGACCATTAATCGCCAGCCGACCACTACCCTGTCACCTTCTGGCCAACCCCCGCTCATCCTCACGACCTAGCAACTCCACCACAGCCCCAAACCCAAACCCGACTATAACACACTCCGTCGAACCCCGGCACAGCCAACCGTCGCCACCACGGCGATGTCACCATCACCAACAGTTCAACCCAGCCCGGCCGACCACGTCCCGTCCACCCGAACTCCGACCTTCACTTCACGACTCCCATCGCCGCCATCACAATCCCCGACCACGGCCACTGGCCGGAAACCCAACCACCACCATCCTCACGGCCATCGCCGGAGACCCACACCAAAACCAACACAGAACATAAATAAAATCCCTAACCCTCACCTTATTCTCTGCCACGTCCGTCGTAGCCTCGAGCCCAGTCGCGTCCGACGAACGTCGGTGCCTCCTCCGGACTGTGCGCTAAGCCCTGTCCTCCTCCTGGCCGCGCACAGCCGAACCCGCCGTCGCCGTCGGTAGCCACGCCGCCCCGGCGCGTGTGGTCGCCTACCTCCGCTGGAGTACGTCGCCTCCATCTTCCCCTCTATCCGCCGCGTCACCCCAGCCCTTTCCTCCACCACCGACCCTAGCTGCCGCCGAGACCCCTTCCCCTTCGCCGAACCCCCTCCGTCTTCTCCGCCGCGGCGTACCCTAGCCACCCGCGTCCGCCGGCCGGATCAGCCGCCCGTGCGCGCCTCCCCGATCGTTCCACGGCCGAGCCCCCAACGCCGCCTTTACCGCTCACCAAACCCTTTCTTCCGCTCCCCTTTCCACCGTGCGGCGCCGTCCCAAATCCCCTCTCCGCCTTGATCGCCTCCGAGCTTCGGCGTACCCGCGTCTAGCCACCGACCTCCGTCCTGGCCCTCCGTCGCCTGAACGGAAACCCCCGCTGCGCTCCGCCGGCGAGCCGCGTGACCCGACCGCCCTCTGCTCTTCCTTCTCGCTCAGTGTCCCTCTCGTCCCCGCTCTTCCTTCTTCTCCGACTCCACCTCGAGCAGCCCTGACCCTCCGCTCTCCGACCGGAGCCCGATCCCGCTGCCGCCGCTCTCTCAACTCCACTCCCCAATTCTCTTTCGCTCTCTTCTTTCTTTTTGGTTTCTTAAATGTTCGAGTACTGTTCTCTCGAAAGAGAGAACAGCTTCTACTTTTTTTTTAATTTATTATCATTATTATTATTATTAGGTTATATTATTTACTGTTATTATTATTATTATTGTTATTATTATTATTATTATTATTATTATTAAAGTGTTTTTATTTTTGCTGTTGTGATTTCGAAACCCTTGGAGGTATTATTATACTATTTAAATATTTTTCTAGATATTTAAATAATTAATTAGAAATATGTTGACCCATAAAAATAAAGTTTGCAAACTATGAAATAAATTCTTAGTATGTTTTTCTTCAATAATTATCTAAAAGTATTTTTATAGATTTTTGCCTAAACTCATATCTTCACAACCTTAGCGTTTTAGCCAAATCGATTTTTCCATATTTTCAAATATTTATCTAGAAACTATTTTTCCTAATATATATATTTTTTAAGTATTATTAGTTTTCTAAAAACGTATATATTATTTATTTATTTTAATTATCCTTGTCCATGATTAAATCCCATTACTCATATTCTCGAACCAATTCTAGACTACCCTATGTCGACCTAAACTATTCTGACCGTTCCGGACCTAATGGAACTGTTCGTGCTACCATCAGAGGTCACCTTGCATAGTTGTTGCACCGAAATTGCAGTTCATGCCACCTTGACCATTGCAGTGCACCAGGCGTACTACCAGGTAAGACACCTTGCCATTTGCTGTTTATTTATTTTAGCTCATATTTCATACATTGTTCATTATTTTCTTTATGCAAAATAAACTATGATACATGGCATAACCTGTTAGAACTTACTGTTCATTTATATTTCCTGCTATGTATTATTTTTCTTATACATTAAACCTAGATTTAAGGGACCACCTTGTGTGTTGTATTCATTGGCCTTGACACGTTGTAATACGAAGTTGTGTGTCGCATGTAGAACACGGAAGTGCGTGATTGGCTGGCCACCAGTACGTACAAGCCGTACGATAGGAATAACCGCTAATAGAGTTGCATGCTAGTTGACTTAGCGGTTATAGAGGTTAATGTTGTGGATACAACATAGTAGGCATTGGGCGGGGAGGACAATTCCTTAGCGTATGGGCTTCGATGCACTTCTCTTGTGACCCGGACTCTCCGCTGGAGATACGGGGTTGATGACCCATGATTACTGACGGCCACTGACGATTCTGCGGAACGTCATGCTCTTACTGATGGGGCCTCTGGTGCCCAAGAGGGGGACTATGTCGATCCTATTTAGCCAGGGTTCATGCGTAGAAAGGATTGTTCTTAACTACATTTCACTTAGAATGGTTAGGCACCTTTATCCGTTAGGTACGAGTACTTTTGGTTTGGGTACTTGTATCTGACCGTAGCTTGGAACAATAACTTGTCGCGGATTAGTTCGTCACATCTTGTCCTTGTTTGGTTGTAGGTGTGACTTACTACTTCGATGAAAAGGTGTTGAACCTTGTTGGGATCCGGTACCATATTGGATTCATAGCATGGAAAGATACGCCACCGTGAATTAATTTACCATCTCCTGTCCTTGTTTGGTTGGGGGGATGGTACGCTCGTTCAATAGGTGCGTATTGGACTATGTTATAATCCAATTGACTTATTTATTTGAGCAATATTTATTTAGTTTATGTGGCATGATATTATGTGTCTTGTTACGTCCCTCTGAGGACCTGGTTATCTCTCCAGGTGTGTATGCTATTGTCTTTCGCAGGTGCTCTAGCGCTAGTCGTGATCATTGCTATTTCTTCGAGGATGATTGTACTTGGATCGTCTTCGCTTCGCTCGCCAAACTTATTTCATTTTCCATGTATTTTCTCTTATTTGTTGGTAGTGGATTTGTCTCCGCCCAACATATTGTATCAAGATAATTCTTTATCATTATATGACATCTTTTATTCATTTATTTTTGTGTGGATGAGATTAGTTATGGTTCTACTGCATTTTACAGCTTACGTATATTTATTATACGGCTGGCATGTCTACATTCCTAGTCCTACGTATTTTGGAACTGGGGCATTACATGTTTTTGTGGTGGCCCATGCAGGTCAAGATAAATTATTTGGTTACTTTACCGTACCAAGCAAGCATGCGAATAGGATTAGAAGTCTAAGATCTCATCTACATACTTGACCTCTTTCTTCGATTCTATATTCGAACTATCGTCCGACTCATCGACTGCATCTTGCTTGATTCCTTCTAACAAAATTCTTATCTTTCCTTCGTGCCTGCTAGAGATTGACCCTACTAGTTAGATGTCCCAAACACCCTTAGCTTAATTCTTTAAGTTGGGTAGAATACCCCACACACCCTTGACCATTAAGGGAATACAACTGGTATTATCTATACCATAGAGACTAGAGGAAGTTAATCCATTTGGTCAACCAAGCCTTGGTCAATAAAACCGTAGAATGATGGTATAGGAATAAACAAGACCTAGATTCTTATGACTCTTAGACTATTCATATTTGTTTTTATTCATCTATTATCGTGCCTATATTTTTACTATCTAGACTAATGATGCTAATGTAGCCTAGTTTTTGTAAGCTTAGCCTTTTACCAAGCTTGTTCGTGACATATATGTTAATGGAGGTACCCCACTAACATATTGTCTATCAGAACCGGTGCACAATGGTCTGATCAACCAAGTGCACTTTGGTTCGCTTTTATCTATTATTCTACGTGGATGGGGACATAGCTAACCTTGTCCTCTAGAGTCCCATCCGCGACTGCCTTTGCAACTCCTTTTGAAATTTTTTCGGTCGTCCTTGAATCACGTATTCGTATTCGATAACGCCTCCTTCGAACTCTATATTGCTTCGCCCTCACCTATTTTAGGAGGACGAAAGCGTCATACTAGAACTTCCTCTAACCTTCCCATCGGCTATGACCATTCTCACTCGATGTTGCTATATCTTCATCCCAAACTACTCGGCCCTATCACGACCCTCTAATCGCTAAATTTAAGTGAATCTATTTCGTTCTTTTAATCGTGACCCTCATTCATTACCCGTGACCATACCGTATTATTTTTCTATGATTTAGATCGTAATTTCTTACGGCATGATTTGTTATCGATTGCTTCCCATCGATACCCCCTTGTGTCTTCTCACTCCCCTACAAATTCTAAATTTCGAGGACGAAATTCTTTTAAGTTGGGTAGGATGTAAAACTCTTAAATTTCTACTATATTTTTTGTACTGATTTAAAAACTTTTGTATTGTACGTCGCGTAGTCGTATTGTACGTTGTGCGCAAACGACGTATTTCGTAATTGCTCGTCGAGTACGAATATGGACAAGCGTACATATTTTTAGAAAAATATTTTAATTTTAATTTTTATAGTTCAAAATAATTTATATAATAAATACTTTGCTATCATACAAGAATTGCTAAGTTTGTTCTTTTCATTTTAAAGGCCCTTCAACTACTAATAATAAATAATATTTTTATTGTATACTAGAAAAATATATTTATGTAAATATTATTTGTGCATACATATATCATAATTATTTATTACCTAATTTTTAAATAAATAGTATAATTTTTGAAATTATTATTATTAGCATTTTTAGAAAACATATTTTTGAAATATTTGTGACAATTTAAATTTTGATTTGATTCCATGGATACATTTAAATAGTAAACTAATATCTATATTTGAAATTGATTTGATTTTTAAACTAAAAGAATTTAATTAGATTTAATTGGATTTGGATTTGGATTGGATTTGATTGATTTTAAATTAATAGTATTGAATTATCTAATTGGGTTTTAAATATTCCTACTCCTATCCAATTGGGAATTCCCACATCCTATAAATAGGCAGGTACTCCTCCAACTTTTTTTTATTAATTTCTCCACAATTCACATCCACAAATATTTCTCCAACCCAAATCTCGTGCATCGTGTCCGTACCCCTAATTTTCCCTTTCACTATTTTTATATTTTTATATGTACATTTTACCTTCTTCGTGCCCACATGTCGGACACGATTTCGACACAGCAAACCCAATCCTCTATTCTAAACCTTAATCCTATTCTAAACCCTAATCTCTTTCTTGGCCGACTATCCCTGTCCAGCTCCGCCGCTCCTCGACCCATGACCTCCAGACCATTAATCACCAGCCGACCACTACCCTATCGCCTTATGGCCAACCCCCGCTCATCCTCATGACCTAGCAACTCCACCACAGCCCCAAACCCAAACCCGACTACAACACACTCCATCGAACCCCGGCACAGCCAACCGTCGCCACCACGGCGATGTCACCATCACCAACAGTCAAACCCAGCCCGGCCGACCACGTCCCGTCCACCCGAACTTCGACCTTCACTTCACGACTCCCATCGCCGCCATCACAACCCCCGACCACTGCCACTGGCCGGAAACCCAACTACCACCATCCTCACGGCCATCACCGGAGACCCACACCAAAACCAACACAGAACATAAATAAAATCCCTAACCCTCACCTTATTCTCTGCCGCGTCCGCCGTAGCCTCGAGCCCAATCGCGTCCGGTGAACGTCGGTGCCTCCGGACTGTGCGCTAAGCCCTGTCCTCCTCCTGGCCGCGCACAGCCGAACCCGTCGTCGTCGTCGGTAGCTACGCCGCCCCAGTGCTTGTGGTCGCCTACCTCCGTCGGAGTACACCGCCTCCATCTTCTCCTCTATACGCCGCGTCACCCCAGCCCTTTCCTCCACTACCGACCCTAGCCGCCGTCGAGACCCCTTCCCCTTCGCCGAACCCCCTCCATCTACTCCGTCGCGGCGTGCCCTAGCCACCCGCGTCCGTCGGCCGGATCAGCCGCCCGTGCGCGCCTCCCCGATCGTTCCCCGGCCGAGCCCCCAACGCCGTCTTCACCGCTCACCAAACCCTCTCTTCCGCTCCCCTTTCCACCGCGCGGCGCCGCCCCAAATCCCCTCTCCGCCTTGATCGCCTCCGAGCTCCGATGTACCCGCGTCTAGCCACCGACCTCCGTCCTGGCCCTCCGCCGCCTGAACGGAAACTCCCGCCGCGCTCCGTCGGCGAGCCGCGTGACCCGACCACCCTCTGCTCTTTCTTCTCGCTCAGTGTCCCTCTCGTCCTCGCTCTTCCCTCTTCTCCGACTCCACCCCGAGCAGCCCTGACCCTCCGCTCTTCGACCGGAGCCCGATCCCGCTGCCGCCGCTCTCTCAACTCCGCTCCCCAATTCTCTTTCTCTCTCTTCTTTCTTTTTGGTTTCTTAAATGTTCGAGTACTGTTCTCTCGAAAGAGAGAACAGCTTCTCCTTTTTTTATTATCATTATTATTATTATTAGGTTATATTATTTACTGTTATTATTATTATTATTATTGTTATTATTATTATTATTATTATTATTATTAAAGTTTTTTTATTTTTACTATTGTGATTTCGAAACCCTTGGAGGTATTATTATACTATTTAAATATTTTTCTAGATATTTAAATAATTAATTAGAAATATGTTGACCCATAAAAATAAAGTTTGCAAACTATGAAATAAATTCTTAGTATGTTTTTCTTCAATAATTATCTAAAAGTATTTTTATAGATTTTTGCCTAAACTCATATCTTCACAACCTTAGCGTTTTAGCCAAATCGATTTTTCCATATTTTCAAATATTTATCTAGAAACTATTTTTACTAATAATATATATTTTTTAAGTATTATTAGTTTTCTAAAAACGTATATATTATTTATTTATTTTGATTATCCTTGTCCATGATTAAATCCCATTACTCCTATTCTCGCACCAATTCTAGACTACCCTATGTCGACCTAAACTATTCTGACCGTCCCGGACCTAATGGAACTGTCCGTGCTACCATCAGAGGTCACCTTGCATAGTTGTTGCACCAAAATTGTAGTTCATGCCACCTTGACCATTGCAGTACACCAGGCGTACTACCAGGCAAGACACCTTGCCATTTGCTGTTTATTTATTTTAGCTCATATTTCATGCATTGTTCATTATTTTCTTTATGCAAAATAAACTGTGATACATGGCATAACCTGTTAGAACTTACTGTTCATTTATATTTCCTGCTATGTATTATTTTTCTTACACATTAAACCTAGATTTAAGGGACCACCTTGTGTGTTGCATTCATTGGCCTTGACACGTTGTAACACGAAGTTGTGTGTCGCATGTAGAACACGAAAGTGCGTGATTGGCTGGCCACCAGTACGTACAAGCCGTGCGATAGGAATAACCGCTAATAGAGTTGCATGCTAGTTGACTTAGCGGTTATAGAGGTTAATGTTGTGGATACAACATAGTAGGCATTGGGCGGGGAGGACAATTCCTTAGCGTATGGGCTTCGATGCACTTCCCTTGTGACCCGGACTCTCCGCTGGAGATACAGAGTTGATGACCCATGATTACTGACGGCCACTGACGATTTTGCGGAACGTCATGCTCTTACTGATGGGGCCTCTGGTGCCCAAGAGGGGGACTATGCCGATCCTATTTAGCCAGGGTCCATACGTAGGAAGGATTGTTCTTAACTACATTTCACTTAGAACGGTTAGGCACCTTTATCTGTTAGATACGAGTACTTTTGGTTTGGGTACTTGTATCTGACCGTGGCTTGGAACAATAACTTATCGCGGATTAGTTCGTCACATCTTGTCCTTGTTTGGTTATAGGTGTGACTTACTACTTCAATGAGAAGGTATTGAACCTTGTTGGGGTCCGGATACCATATTGGATTCATAGCATGGAAAGATATGCCACCGTGAATTAGTTTACCATCTTATGTCCTTGTTTGGTTGGAGGGATGGTACGCTCGTTCAATAGGTGCATATTGGACTATGTTATAATCCAATTGACTTATTTATTTGAGCAATATTTATTCAGTTTATGTGGCATGATATTATGTGTCTTGTTACGTCCCTCTGAGGACCTGGTTATCTCTCCAGGTGTGTGTGCTATTGTCTTTCGCAGGTGCTCTAGCGCTAGTCGTGATTATTGCTATTTCTTCGAGGATGATTGCACTTGGATCGTCTTCGCTTCGCTCGCCAAACTCATTTCATTTTCCATGTATTTTCTCTTACTTGTTGGTAGTGGATTTGTCTCCGCCCAACATATTGTATCAAGATAATTCTTTATCATTATATGACATCTTTTATTCATTTATTTTTGTGTGGATGAGATTAGTTATGGTTCTACTGCATTTTACAGCTTACGTATATTTATTATACGGCTGGCATGTCTACGTTCCTAGTCCTACGTATTTTGGGACTGGGGCGTTACATATTTTGGGAATTCTTACCTCAGGTTGTTTGGGATCCACTGACAGAGCTTAGCATATTCTTCAGAGATCTTTGTTCTACTAAGTTGCTCGTCGATCGGCTTGAAAAGCAGGAGAAGGACATTGCAATAACATTGTGTAAGCTTGAGAGGGTGTTCCCTCATGGATTCTTCGACTCTATGGAGCATTTGCCAATTTATCTTTCATATGAGGCACGTGTTGGTGGGCCCGTCGGTTATCGGTGGATGTACCCGTTCGAGCGCCATCTAAACCACCTAAAGAGGAAGGTTAAAAATAAGGCACTGGTCGAGGGTTCTATTTGTGAAGCCTATATCCTTGAGGAGATTACAAACTTTTATTCAATGTATTTCAAGCCTTATATTGCTACAAATAAAACAAGAGCTCCGAGGAACGACGATGGAGATATAGAATATAATGATGCATTATTGAAAGTCTTCAATGCTCTTGGAAAGCCTTCTAGAAAACTGAAAAAGAGATATTTGAATGATGAACTAAAGGCTGCCAAGTTATATATATTACTCAACTGCGAGGAAGATGAAGTGGAAAAGCTAGAGTGGTAAGTGAAAATCTTCAACGTTCAAGTCATCTATTTATTGATTACGTTATTATAATTTAACGAGTGTATCCCGATATTTATTGGTTTTCAGCAAATTTAATGATGAGATAAGGTCAAGTAGACCATACATTGCAGATGAAGAAGTAGAAGAAGAAATGAGACTTCATTTCCCGTCTTGGTTGACTGCATATGTACGTAAGAGGCTATTTAGAATCTTCCTCCATTCACAACTGCACAAGAAATAACTTTACATTAAACTTAATTTTGTATCTTCTCGTGTTTAGGTCGATCGTCCAGACGTCATCCTTGAGAATGAATCTATTAGAACTCTTGCCAAGGGACCAATTTATGCCGTCAAAATATGGCCAAGTTATTGCGTGAATGGGTTTAATTTCAAGTCAACAAATGCTCTCATCAGAGATAGCTTCCTGGATCATGATTCCACAAAAAACAGTTGCTTGTGTATCAAATCTACAAACTACAAAGATGTCACTCCAGGGAATGATTTCTATGGCGTCTTACGGGAGATCGTAGAATTGACGTACAACTATGGCATAGAGCCTGCCAAGATCGTGTTGTTCAAAGTTGATTGGTTCGATCCCGTACAAGATCAAGGATGGAAAATTGACAAGCATGGTCTTGTGGATATTAACTACCGTCGTCGATACCAAGGATACGAACCATTTATCCTAGCAAGTCAAGCTCAACTCATATATTTTATAACATATCCTAGACGGGAAACAACGAGGTACGACTGGTGGGCAGTATGCAAGACCAAAGCCAGAAATACCTACGATGTCGACGAAGTAGCTTATCAGAAGGACGAGTTGTCTCTTGTACCAAATACAATTGATGTCGACTCAGCAGAAGTTCTCCATTCAATATCTACTTGTGTAGAAGAGGTACAAGTATCCGAAGGGGAAGACAAAGGAGATGCTAGTGACGATGAGGAGGAAGAGGAAGAGGATGAGGAGGAGGAGGAGGAGGCAAACGAAGAAGATGAATTTTTAGAGGATGATTGAGAAACTGTGATTTTGATGTATTCATATTTCTGTAATCTTAAATTATGAACTATGATCATTTCTATTAGTATTCCGATTTTTGAAAACTTAAATTATGAACTCCAATGTATGCAGATATTTCTAAACTGTCATTGTATTTATTTATATTTTCAATCATAAACTGTGATTTTGATGTATTCATATTTCTGTAATCTTAAATTATGAACTCCAATGTTATTATCAGCATGGCAGGATGACGCGGAGGCACCTCAGGATGACGCAGAGATAGGTCAGGACGAGCCGTGTCCTTAGGTGGGCAGAGAGCTCCGTTACTAGAGGATGGCTCCGGACCATCGTCTGACCCGAGCACTCCATTATACCGTACGGTCGTAGGTCCGGGTGGCAGTACACCTGCGACGAGCAGTTCCAGGCTTGCTGATCATACTATTCTCCCTAGCCTTCCTACCGCTGACAGCAGCATGGCAGGTGGGGAGCAGGTGGAGGAGGTAGTCCATACTCCCGCCCGGGCGGATCCATACCAGAGCGTGTAGCGCCCCGCTTTCGATAGGCGACGGAACTTCATAATATGCTAGCGCCGAGTCAGATCGGCCGGGAACTCAGATGGCCATCTGACTCGATCGCTAAGCTTGGTAAACGTTAACGTCTTGCGGCATCGATTCAATTCGATTTGGACGGAAGATACGAGAATCGATCCAACTAATGGAACGACTTCTGTTGGAACAAGTCCTAGATGCAGCGGGCTGCGTCTCGGTGCGCGAGCTCTCTATAAGAGTCCCTTCGACGGGACCGGACCGCTGTATGGTTTTCTTGGAGCTTTGCCGCTGGGCTTGATTGAAGTGCTTTCGCGTCGTTTTCAAGGATGCAATTACAATTTCGATGCAAGGGAGAAAGAAGGAAATCTAACAAAGTGTTGATGCATTGCAGGAGCTCGCGTAACTGAGGATTGACGTTGCGTAGCGCTTCGACGACCTGCACGAAGCCAAGTAATCGGTGGGTGATTCGGCCTTCTTTTCTATTCTGTCCCGCAAACTTATTCCTTGTTTCGAATTCATTCAAATCGAACGATGCCAAGTTAATTGCATGCCAATCCACTAAGTCAAGAACTCGGGAAAAACGTATCGATTTTGAGTAATCTACTCGGAAAAATACAAGTTTCTCATATAACTGGAAAAGTTTAAGGTTCTAGTAAAAAGATAGACTATTTCATCTGCTGCAAAATATTATAAAACGTCGTTCATGGGTTATGATGCCTCGGACAATTTGGTGCCCACGGGACGCTAAATCGGTGTACGGCTTTGGGGAAAATAAATCGTTGCATGAGTTACGAGAAATGATAATGTCGTTCGATACTATCCACGCTATACAAAACTGTTCGCATATATGAAACTATTCGCACATAGGCATGGTCATGGACAGCTTGTGCACAAGTTCGTTTTCCTCGAAACGGTATCCGGGGCATCGGAACCGA
Organism: Iris pallida; assembly: GCA_029216955.1. Classification (NCBI taxonomy): domain Eukaryota; kingdom Viridiplantae; phylum Streptophyta; class Magnoliopsida; order Asparagales; family Iridaceae; genus Iris; species Iris pallida. Next base: position 623,447 of record JANAVB010016796.1, on the reverse strand, counting down.
TTCGTCCTAGGGGAAATAATTTATCGTGCTTCGGCACGAGGCATGCGGGACCTTCAGTAAGGCTTGCAACCTAGGCTGAACGGGTTGCGTCGCATGCCAACTTCGATTAAGTCCCTAGTGGTGCGTAGCACCAATGACCGCATATAAGATAGTTGTATGCTCACCTATTGTCTTATGCAGGTGTAAATATTATCTCTATTTTCATGCAGGGACGAGCACGGCCGTGGTAAGAAATATGTTAAACTGCGATGTTATGTTGTATGCTTTAATACTCAAAGATGGCTATCGAATATGAACTGAATTCATTTAGTTCTAATAGAAAGATAACTCTAAAGCATGCCTATCCTAACAAATCAGAGTCGGTTTAGACGAGTTGGTTCGTCTCGTCCACTTAGCAAGTGTGCTAATCCCCTCCCCCAATTTCCCCAGGTGCGGCGGGCGCTCCAACCTAAAACGAAGCTGAAGTGCGGAGAGGCATTTTGAAGCTCTTCCTATATTGAAGTATTTTGAAGCCAATTCAAGTCGACGGCTTATGTATAAAGGGGCGAATATATGTGACGGCAAGCGTAGTTCAGGCAACTTGTCGAATGTATTTTCTTTCTGTTTTCAATCAATGTAGCCGCAACGGCATCCAATGTAAATTACAACTTGCACTTCGTTGCAAGCTATGAATGAAAAGCATTTCTATCTTCCTATACTGCGTCTTATATTCTGATGTGATTTGTGAAGTTTCGACTTGGCGTATTAATATCAAAATCAAAAGATAATCGTTTGAGAACTTGTCATCTTGCCTTGCACGAGCGCAACTCCAGGCTCGTGCGGCATCACGCCTTAGCGAGGACGATCGAATCGGCAAAATTAACATCGGGGACGAACGTTGCCGACTCGGGGCGTGACAAATTGGTATCAGAGCACAGTTATGTTTCCTCGGATTTTCGAAATATGTTTCATTGTTGGAATGTCCGTTGCGATGGCTTGATTGAATGTTTGTCGGCATGCTGCATGAAATACGAGTTCCATACAGGTAAGCCCGTAGATATTTTAAAAAATACTAACGGGTTTACACTGTTTGTAGGAATGACTAAGCGAGATAAGAAAATCGCCGGTCCAACAACCCAAACTGTAGATAGTACGTCGAGCACAAAAAGCACCGAGCCTAGCGAGACGACTATGCAGAAGATGCTACAGTTGATGGAACTGCAGCAGCAGCAGCAGCTTCAGACACAATTCAAAGCTCAATTTGAGGCGCAACAAAGACAGATGAATGCCCTGACTCAGATAGTGAGCAGAATGGCGGGCAATAGCAAGACGACGGACGAAGAGCCCGAGGAAAAGCAAGGTGATCAAGAAGAAGACGAGGAGGAAGATGGCTCCCCGCAAATGATGAACTCTCCTTCCATGTTCAAAGTGAAGGAGTTTCGCAAAATGAACCCGCCAAAGTTCAACGGCCGAGCAGAGCCCGACGTGATAGTAGGATGGCTCGCAGAGATTGAGGACTTGTTCGATCTCCTCTGCATCGAAGGGTCCCAGAGGGTGGCCTGTACGGCGCTGTAGTTACAACTACGAGCACATGACTGGTGGGCGGCGAAGAAACAAGGGATCTGTGAAGCCGATTCCAACAAAAAGATCTCTTGGGAAATGTTCAAGACAGCTTTCCTTGAGCAGTACGTTCCTCGCGCCATCCGTCGACAGAAAGCGGATGAGTTCATGATGTTGAGGTAGGGGAATATGAGTGTTGAAGACTATGATGCAAGCTTCTCGAAACTTGTAAAATTTGCCGGCGCCTTCCTGCCCAACAAAGAAGAATGGTGCGAGCATTTTCAGCAAGGCCTCAACGACGAACTGCGTAGGGACGTCATGAACCAACGGTGCCAAACTTATCGTGAATCCTACGAAGCCGCACTTGATAGCGAGCGGATCTTTGGCCGTATGTCACAAAGGGCCGTGCCTGTCGTTCGCAACAACTTCAACAAGTGTCCTAATGATGCTGGAGGATCGGGAGTACCAAAGTGTCCAAACACGTCTGAAAATCGTGGTCACTTTGCCGCAGTAAATTGCAACAGATGCGGCAAGCGTGGGCACCGAGCACCCGATTGTAGACTGAGAACATGCTTTAAGTGTGGCGAGCTAGGCCACTTCAGTCAATATTGTCAGGCGGGGAAGCCGAATCAACAAAACCCGCCGAGGAACGTTCCGAATCCGCATAAAGCGCCGATACTGCAAGGCACAAATGCGGTGCCCGTCAACCAGCAGAACCAACGCCACGGAGCTCAAGGCCGAGTTTATGCCTTAACTCGGGACAAGGCGTACGCGTCCGATACTGTTGTAACAGGTATATTACTCTACAAAAGTATACCTGCACGAGTCCTATTCGATTCGGGTGCGACGCATAGCTTTATATCTGCTGATTTTGCGAAAGAAAATAAAATAACCATGCAATCACTAGATATAAATATTAGCGTTAGCACTCCGTCGGGAGTCGATATGCCTGCGAACTTTATTTGTAGGGATGGTCACATTTGCGTCGGAGGAAGATATCTATCCTTGGATGCCGTCGCGCTAGACATCAAAGATTACGACATAATCCTGGGCATGGATTGGTTGGGCGCTTGTCGTGCAACAATCGAGTGCGTGGAGAAGAGAGTGGTGTTTCGCCTTCCTGGCGAGACAGAGTTCTCATATTCGTGCGGTACGGCCTCAAAGACGGCGATGATGGTGTCGGCAATCTCGGCAAGGCGTATGCTGCGTTTCGGCTGTGCGGGATACTTGGCATCAGTTCGAGACACGCGGACGGATAATACAAACACAATGCAGACTGATGTTATGGCAGATTTTCCTAACGTCTTTCCTGACGAGATGCCCGGGATGCCGCCGGATCGAGAAATTGAATTCAGCATCGACACCTTTCCGGATACGCGGCCGATATCAAAGGCGTCTTACCGAATGGCTCCAGCAGAACTGAAGGAGCTGAAGGTGCAATTATAAGAGTTGCTAGACCGCAGATTTATTCGCCCTAGCGTCTCTCCATGGGGAGCTCCCGTATTGTTCGTGAAGAAGAAGGATGGGTCGTTGCGGCTATGCATCGACTATCGGGAACTCAATAAGGCGACCGTGCGGAACAAGTATCCTTTGTCGCGAATCGACGACTTGTTTGACCAACTGCAAGGCGTGGCAATATTTTCAAAAATCGATCTTCGTTCAGGCTATCATCAGTTGAAGATCAAGTCCGACGACATATCGAAGTCTGCCTTCCGCACTCGATATGGTCATTACGAATTCCTCGTCATGCCATTCGGTTTGACGAATGCCCCTGCCGCTTTCATGGATCTGATGAACCGAGTCTTCCGACCTCAAATAGATAAATTTGTAGTCATATTCATCGACGATATCCTTGTCTACTCAAAGAATCGGGAAGAGCACGCAGAATATTTGAAGACGGTACTACAAATTCTGCGTGAAAACAAATTGTACGCCAAGCAGAGTAAGTGCGAGTTCTGGATGAGTAGCGTGACATTCCTTGGGCACGTAATCTCTGCCGAAGGTGTCGCAGTGGACCCAAAGAAGATTGATGCGGTGGTGGATTGGAAACGACCTGCCTCGGCTAGCGACATTCGGAGCTTCCTGGGCTTAGTGGGCTACTATCGTAGATTCGTGCGAAGCTTCTCAAAACTAGCGTCGCCTCTGACTCGCCTCACCCAGAAGGGAGTAGTATTTGAATGGAGCGATGACTGTGAATCCAGCTTTCAAGAGTTGAAGCAACGGCTCGTCTCAGCTCCAATCCTTGCACTTCCAGACGGTCCCGAAGGCTTTCAGATATTCAGCGACGCATCGGGAACTGGCCTCGGGTGCGTACTCATGCAGAGAGACAAAGTCATCTCCTACGCTTCACGACAGTTGAAGCAGCACGAGAAAAACTACCCGACGCACGACCTAGAATTGGCGGCGATCGTCTTTGTATTGAAGTTATGGCGGCACTACCTCTATGGCATGGCATGCAGAATCTACACAGATCACAAAAGCCTGAAGTACTTATTTACACAACGGGAGCTCAACCTACGACAGCGACGTTGGCTCGAACTCATAAAAGATTACGAGCTAACGATCGAGTATACACCGGGCAAGGGAAACGTGGTGGCCGACGCACTCAGCAGAATGTTTATGGGAACACTGGCCATAAACAAGGAGATAAAGCGAGACCTTGAAGCAATAGGTATCGAACTTGGAATTGAGTATCGACACCTGCACCTAGCTCAACTGAAGTTAGGATCGAGCCTGCTTAGCAAGATAAAGACCGCACAGGGGGATGACTCATTCCTGAAGAAAATACGTGAGCTGATTTCAACGAAAAGGGCGACTGACTTTGCGGAAGATGGAGACGGGACGATGCGACTAAAGGGAAAGCTCTGCATTCCGGAAACTGCCGAACTCAGAAAAGAAATTCTGACAGAGGCGCACTATGCGAAGTACTCATTACATCCTGGAAGCACCAAGATGTACAAGGACTTGTGCACAAACTTTTGGTGGCACGGTATGAAGAAAGACGTGGCTACGTTCGTATCGCAATGCATGGCGTGTCAGCAAGTGAAGGCGGAACACCAAAGGCCAGGCGACGAGCTGCAGAACATCCCCATTCCCGAGTGGAAGTGGGACAATATCTCGATGGATTTCATTGTAGGATTTCCGAAGACGCCGCGGGGGAATGACGCGATTTGGGTCATTGTTGATAGATTGACCAAGTCGGCTCACTTCATCGCAATTAAAGTAGGATGGAGCGTCGATCGGTTAGCGCAAATCTATGTCGATGAGATTGTTCGACTGCACGGGGTGCCGGCCTCAATAATTTCGGACAGAGACGGGCGATTCCTATCGCATTTCTGGATGAGCCTCCAAGCGGCAATGGAGACCAAACTGAACTTTAGTTCGACATACCATCCCCAAACAGACGGCCAGACGGAGAGAGTCAACCAGATCTTAGAAGATATGTTGCGTCTGTGTGCGATCGATCTAAAGACTAGTTGGGATACGCATTTGCCGCTTGCGGAGTTTGCGTATAACAACAGCTATCAGTCGAGTATTCAGATGGCCCCATACGAAGCGCTCTACGGGAGGAAGTGCCGTTCGCCGATATGCTGGGATGAAGTCGGAGAGCGACAAGTGCTGGGACCGGAACTGGTTGAGCAGGCCGTCGAAAAGGTCCGCTTGATTCGAGATAGACTCCGCATCGCGCAAAGTCGACAAAAGAGCTATGCAGATCTTCGTCGACGACCACTAGAGTTCTTGGCCGGGGACCATGTGTTTCTAAAAGTAACGCCCATGCGCGGAGTGATGCGGTTCGGCGTTAAAGGCAAATTGAGCCCGAGATTTGTAGGCCCCTTCGAGATCATTGAGCGAGTTGCGACTGTTGCTTATCGGATCGCACTACCTCCTGCCTTAGCCGATATGCACAATATTTTCCACGTTTCACAACTTCGAAAATATGTGCACGATCCAAGTCATGTGGTTAGCTTCGATCAGTTGGAGCTACGTACTGACTTGTCTTACTCGGAGGAGCCTATTCAAATTTTGGACCGCAAGGAAAAAGGTGCTACGGAATCGGTCGATGTCCTTGGTCCGCGTACTTTGGCGGAACCATTCAGTCGAGGAGTCGACGTAGGAGATGGAGGAGGAGATGAAAGAGAAGTACCCTGCGTTGTTCGTCTAAATTAAGGTCCGACCCTTGTTCTTAAGTTTCGGGACGAAACTTTTTCTTAGTAGTATATTATGTAGCGCCCCGCTTTCGATAGGCGACGGAACTTCATAATATGCTAGCGCCGAGTCAGATCGGCCGGGAACTCAGATGGCCATCTGACTCGATCGCTAAGCTTGGTAAATGTTAACGCCTTACGGCATCGATTCAATTCGATTTGGACGGAAGATACGAGAATCGATCCAACTAATGGAATGACTTCTGTTGGAACAAGTCCTAGATGCAGCGGGCTGCGTCTCGGCGTGCGAGCTCTCTATAAGAGTCCCTTCGACGGGACCGGACCGCTGTATGGTTTTCTTGGAGCTTTGCCGCTGGGCTTGATTGAAGTGCTTTCGCGTCGTTTTCAAGGATGCAATTACAATTTCGATGCAAGGGGGAAAGAAGGAAATCTAACAAAGTGTTGATGCATTGCAGGAGCTCACGTAACTGAGGATTGACGTTGCGTAGCGCTTCGACGACCTGCACGAAGCCAAGTAATCGGTAGGTGATTCGGCCTTCTTTTCTATTCTGTCCCACAAACTTATTCCTTGTTTCGAATTCATTCAAATCGAACGATGCCAAGTTAATTGCATGCCAATCCACTAAGTCAAGAACTCGGGAAAAACGTATCGATTTTGAGTAATCTACTCAGAAAAATACAAGTTTCTCACATAACTGGAAAAGTTTAAGGTTCTAGTAAAAAGATGGACTATTTCATCTGCTGCAAAATATTATGAAACGTCGATCATGGGTTATGATGCCTCGGACAATTTGGTACCCACGGGACGCTAAATCGGTGTACGGCTTTGGGAAAAATGAATCGTTGCATGAGTTGCGAGAAATGATAATGTCGTTCGATACTATCCGCGCTATAAAAAACTGTTCGCATATATGAAACTATTTACACATAGGCATGGTCATGGACAGCTTGTGCACAAGTTCGTTTTCCTCGAAACGGTATCCGGGGCATCGGAACCGATTCGTCCTAGGGGGAATAATTTATCGTGCTTCGACGCGAGGCATACGGGACCTTCAGTAAGGCTTGCAACCTAGGCTGAACGGGTTGCGTCGCATGCCAACTTCGATTAAGTCCCTAGTGGTGCGTAGCACCAATGACCGCATATAAGATAGTTGCATGCTCACCTATTGTCTTATGCAGGTGTAAATATTATCTCTATTTTCATGCAGGGACGAGCACGGCCGTGGTAAGAAATATGTTAAACTGCGATGTTATGTTGTATGCTTTAATACTCAAAGATGGCTATCGAATATGAACTGAATTCATTTAGTTCTAATAGAAAGACAACTCTAAAGCATGCCTATCCTAACAAATCAGAGTCGGTTTAGACGAGTTGGTTCGTCTCGTCCACTCAGCAAGTGAGCTAATCCCCTCCCCCAATTTCCCCAGGTGCGGCGGGCGCTCCAACCTAAAACGAAGCTGAAGTGCGGAGAGGCATTTTGAAGCTCTTCCTATACTGAAGTATTTTGAAGCCAATTCAAGTCGACGGCTTATGTATAAAGGGGCGAATGTATGGGACGGCAAGCGTAGTTCAGGCAACTTGTCGAATGTATTTTCTTTCTGTTTTCAATCAATGTAGCCGCAACGGCATCCAATGTAAATTATGACTTGCACTTCGTTGCAAGCTATGAATGAAAAGCATTTCTATCTTCCTATACTGTGTCTTATATTCTGATGTGATTTGTGAAGTTTCGACTTGGCGTATTAATATCAAAATCAAAAGATAACCGTTTGAGAACTTGTCATCTTGCCTTGCACGAGCGCAACTCCAGGCTCGTGTGGCATCACGCCTTAGCGAGGACGATCGAATCGGCAAAATTAACATCGGGGATGAACGTTGCCGACTCGGGGCGTGACAGAGCGGCCCTCCATGCGCACCTCAGGACGAGACGAGGATGGAGATTTGGGCCGACGGTCCTACAAAGTAAGTTAAATGAATATATATACATATATATATATATATATATATATTTTATGCATGTATGTATATCTATATATATTCATTAATACGTCGGTTATCGTTGTATACAGATATCGTCCATCGTCGGTACAGAGAGCGTTGGGCTCCTTTTTAAGGTCCAGCTATATGGGGGTCCGTGGATCAACTACTCGGATGCCTCGGAAGAGAGGAAGGCATTTTGGTTTGCCCACTTCAAGGTAACTAAAGATAGTTAATTTAGTATGATTAATATAATTTTAAGCATTTTTTAGAACTTATTATTTTAATTTGTAATTCTTGTAGAGGACTTATTTTTATCCACCACACCGAGCCGAGCAGATTGAGAGACAGTTTTCTGCCGTCGTCGCCAAGTTGATCCGTGATGCAATTGACGATCAGAAAGCTCGTCAGCGCTCCGGAAAGTCGATTGCTGGTTGGATCACACCTGACCAGTGGACCACGATGAGGGCTCGATTTGAGGAGCCTCGGTACAGAGAGCGGTCGAAGAAGGCGAAGGCGGCTAGGACGAGGGTCGAAAAGTGGTGTGGTGGATCGATTCCTATGACGGAGCATTTCCGTCGTCTGGTATATAATTTATTGCAAAATATAAGATTTTATTGATAGTAGGAGTATATAATTTTCTATTTTACTAAAGAATAAAATATAACAAACACGCAGGTAAAAAGGGGTGAGGACGCAAACATGGTGACCGTCTTCCTGGCCACCCATCGGAAGGACGGGAAGCTCATCGACGACCGGGCTACTCAGAGCTATGTAAGTACTAATTTAGATTTTGTTAATTTTTAACACAACTTGATGAATATACAGATAACCATATAGTTAATAATAATTAAATACTTTAGACGTTTATTAGGCTAATTTAGGTAAGTACTGATTTATAGATATGCACAATGATTTCTAGGAAGAGTTTGTTAGGCTACGTGATGAGCGTGCGAGTGCTAGTGTACCGGCAGAGGGAGGGGTTGGTACATCGCAGCCCTCTCCGCCTCAGTCGGAGGACGAGCTCTGGAAGACCGCTGTTGGTGGTCTTCAGAGGGGTACGTACTACGGTACGGGGTCCTACGGCGTATTTGTTACGACGCAGGCATCCAGGGCTCCCTCTACCAGTGCGCATTCACAGCCATCACAGGCCGAGTCATCTCGAGTCGAGGGTACCATTGCCCGCCAGATTGCTGAGCTGCACGACGATATGCTGAGAAGGATTTCTGAGCAGCCAGGGTCTCAGGCGCAAGGGGATGCTGCGTCGGTCACCGCACGCTTTGACGAGCTCGAGCGCACCGTGCGGCATGTACAGGGGACGCAGGAGTCCATTCACGACACCGTTACTAGGATAGCGACTTGCATGGAATAATGCAGCGCCAGACTGCTAGCCCTAGAGGAGACGCAGACGCACCTATCTCCAACGGTTATACTGCCTCCTTCTCCAGCGGTTACACTGCCTCCTTCTCCAGCGGTTGCATTGCCTCCTCCTTCATCGTCGTCGGTGGTTCTTACACCGGAGCAGTATACTTACCTTCTTTCCAGGAGCAGTGATGCTCCTCCTGATCAGCTGTAGTCGACATATATATATTATTGTGTGATGGCCCATTGTTGGGTCTTTTATGTGGTTATACATACATTATTCTTATGTGGAGCATTATGTTTGACAATGTTGTTACAATTTTTCATATATCTGTGTTGATTGATGAGATTGTGTTTCAAACGTGTTCGTGATTGTGTGTATCTATGTTGTATGATACTGTGTTCGTGATACACACCGTCGTTGTTATAACAAATGGTGTAGGGGATGCTGCAAATGCTGCAAATGATGCAGGGGATGTTGCAAATGCTGTATTTTTTTCAAAATTAGCGACGTTCAGCGACGTTCAGCGACGGCTAGTGACGGAAGTTAACGTCGCTAAGTAAGTATCGGAACGTCGCTAACTGTGATGAAAACTGTCGCTGATCGTCACTAAACGTCGCTACGTATGACGTCGCTAAACGTCGCTATATGTCGGTACTATAGCGACGTAACAAAGTCGCAGAACGTCGCCATTTGGCTCTCAAGCCAGGTCAGCATCGATGCATGTCAAGTCGCTCAACGTTGCTAGGTTACGTCGGTAACTGCTGACGTTTTACGTCGCTGAATTAGCGACGTGTACGCGTCGCTAAGTATCGTTGCAATAGCGACGTATTGCGATGTCGTGTTGTTTAGCGACTAGGTTAATCATGACTACATGCAAACGTCGCTAAATATGTCGTTAAATGAAATTAGCGACGTATTTTCCCTATTTAGCGACGTCCTGAGGCGTCGCTGATTTGACAGATTTTAGTAGTGTATCTTTTTCTCGACATATTTCAACATCTAAAGTATAGCATCCATCGGAACAATGATATTTTACACGATCAACGTTCCTCGAATTAGAGTACCCCCGAGTTATCGCACATCGATCTTTGATACGCCTCAATACCGTCGACGATGTACGTAACCTGACGATCTTCCTTTGTAACGAACTCCGAGTCGTGCAACTGATGCTATTGTCCGAACTGGATATTCCATAATCTCTTCGATATTCAAGATCAAGTTCGATCGCTATTCCTCAAGCTAGTATCAAGATCGTTGTCCAAACTCAAGTCACATTTCATTTGACTCAATTCGAATCGTACGTGTGATTTACTAGATTTCCTCGATCAAGACATTCACTTGTTTCATCGTGCCGAATCATTTTCTAACTCGTATTGCTTATTCACAAGTTATCCGAATGACATCTCGTTCAGGACATACGAAGTCACTACCAAATAAGCGTGACGCGTTCTAAGGCTTTGTGCCATCGCATCGCCTAGCCGACATACTCGTTGTTATTTATAATCCTCAATTTTTGCTCGAATGATTTCCAAGACAAACCATATACCACTCAGGATTCGAGCCATCCAATTTAGTCTAAATCATGTTCGCGTTACTCGCTAACACATCTTTCAGATTCGTTCGACGAATCTCTAGCGTAATCGCTCACGTCGCATTGACGCACTAAGTCGTTCGCACTATTCCTCAAAATCCAAAACAATCTTCCGTGTACGCCTAAGAGTTAGTCCAATAGTATTTCTATCGATATACACTCTAAGCGTACCTCCGTTCCCGACCGAGCGATACTTGATATTGCTCGTGACTCGATTGCACCAAAAAGTCGGGGTGCGCGACGCGCAACACAACTTAGCCAAAAGGCCGTGTGCATAGCCATCCCGTTCGGACTATACTCCGAGTTTGCATGCTCGCCTGCTAAAGCCGGCGTAGGACTATTCGGGCACACATACGACTTGCTAACTTTAGCATGTGTCTTCTATCGAGTCATGTTTGACATCGTTCGGCACAAAGGCCTATCGATGCGTCCGACGATGGCCTACCGATGCGTTCGATTGAACGCTTGTATGACCTTTTGAAAATATTTAGACTTATTGTATGGACATGTCGAGGGACATTTGAGAGAGAGCGCACACTTCTTTTTCAACGACGAGCTTTCAAAACTAAGAAATTCAACTTGAAGTCTAAGGACGTAAAGCCGTGCTCTGATACCATTATGTCACGCCCCGCTCCCGTAGGAGCGATCGTCCTTGCTAAGGCGTGATGCCGCACGAGCCTAAATTGCGCTCGTGCAAGGCAGTTTCATAACGGCCGATTACATCGGCGACGACGGGGTCATCGCACAGAAGTCCCAAGCAGAAACATTGAACATGCAGTAGAAATTTAGAATCAAAACACAAGTTATTCAAAAGAACTCTTTATTGATATTGAATAATCAGATTACAATAGGCGCAAGCCATGATTACAAGTCTCTCGTGCTCACTTTTCTCTCATTATACAAGTCACTCTGCTCTCTCTCATCTCTCGAATACAATGCTTGAGCCAGCGGAAGCTTCGGATATGCGACGTCCATACATTATCTCCCGTATAAGTCTTGGATCCATGCAGCCGCACGCTTCGAATCGCCAAGGAACTCCGTGCCTCGACGCGTCCAAGCGAGCTCCGCGCCACGAGCTTCTACCTGTGCCTGCACATGAAGATTGTGTGGGTGTCAGTACCCAACTGTACTGGTGGAGTGAGCTCTTCGCCCACCCATACAAAACCGACACGTTCATTTACTTTGTGCAACATAAATCCCTTTCGATTGTCTTGCTAGTCTTGTCTTAGGATCGATTTTAAGACTACAACGCCTTGGCCTATACTTGGTAACGCGACGACAGGGTCGTACTATAATGCCAACGTGTATTACAATCGAGGCAGTGCCTTATCGCACATGTACTTGACCGAACTTTGACTCGAGACGGCGGGGTCGTGCCATACTCTATTCGTAACTTCAAACGTATGTTCGAGACAGTGCTTCGCCGAGGAGCAACTTATGCGAACTCGGCCGTGCCAAGACTTTCTTTTAAACTCAAGTGCCTCTAGACCAATTCTTGTGCCAACGACGTTAAGGGGACGACTCGTGTAGGCCGTGCCTCTAGACCTTGCTTAGACTTGTTTATACATCAAGATTGAGGCCGTGCCTCGCAAGTACCAACCAGATTTAACCAAGTTGCCTTACGGCCCTTCCTGACTTTAACTCGAGACGAGACCACAATCATGCCAAATCACATATCCTTGCTATAGCCATCTCTTAGGCTCTAGATTGGTGATGCTACCATGCACACCCTAACCCGTGCCGACTCAAGACTTGTGCTTGCAATAAGCATGACTTGATAACCCAACTCATAACTTGCTAGTACTGGACGCAATCCAAAGGCAAACACGCGGATAGCCGCTCTTGCCGACACATCTATATGAGTGGTCACTAGCAATGTCAAGCTATCTTAGACTCGGCTCGAGATATCGGCTCGTCCCTCCGCGAGTAGCTAGTCCCGGAAGCGCCAAGTATCTCCCATGCGGTTATCCAGCATCCTACCGTGAGCCGCCTAGCTTCTCCCGGGCCGACATGATCCCGGTGCCCCGGCGATCATTCGAGAAGACTACACCTTGTCGACAAGTTGTCCAATGACCATGCATACTCAACTCGATCTACCACGTCCTTCCTTAACATGATCATGCTTTCCAACTTCTATCGAGACTCCCAAGTAGCGGGACCGATCTCGCGTGATTCCATATCCAGACTTATCGAGACTTAACGAGACTCCCAAGTAGCGGGACCGATCTCGTGTGCGAGACTTATCGAGACTCCCAAGTAGCGGGACCGATCTCGTGTGTTTCCTTGTCGAGACATAGCGAGACTCCCAAGTAGCGGGACCGATCTCGTGTGCGGGACTTATCGAGACTTAGCGAGACTCCCAAGTAGCGGGACCGATCTCGCGTGTACGAGGCTTATCGAGACTCCCAAGTAGCAGGACCGATCTCGGCGACAACCAGTCGCGTGGACTTTCTTTGTCCGTGGCATGCTTTTCACTAAATCGATCGTGACTCATGTCTTAGACAGACCTTGTTCTCTAGGCGACGCTATCGCTCAAGTCGTATACTTTATACGATGAGCCTTGTTCTCGAGGGACTACGCGACTTGACAAATACAGTTAGAGCGGAACAGTGCTAGAAATGGCTTCGATAGCCCAACACAACTCTTGTCTAACTTATTCGGCAACGACTCGACGAGCAAAGGCTACGCCGAGCTTCGCATCGAGAGGAACGTGCCATGCACGCGATCGACTTGAACAACCAAGTTCTCGGGTGCCTAGACTTAAGCCAAAAGCCGTGCAATACGACTTAACTCACGGGACGTGCGAAGGCTATGCCAAGCCTTGGACGACGGGACCGTGCATGCTTTATTAAGCATTCATGTGGGCGACGTCTATGACTTAGGCCAATTAGAGCGTTGGGACAACTTAACGACTTAGGCCAACTTCCTTCTCCCAAGCCACGGGACGAAGGACCGAGTGTCATTTGAAAGCACGCTGAGCCGACTTCTAAGCAGACCGTGGGACCATTTTTCATGTTCTAAGACATTCCGACCCGTCGGGATTATTCCCTTAGTTATATGGATGCGTCTCTTTTATTATCAAGCCTAGCTTGTGCAAGTTAAAAACATGCGAGTTATTAAGTGAAGGCTAAGATGAGGCAAGTTCACCGAAACTACCCCACCTGAGCGAGTAGTCGCCTCGACCGAGCGGGCCTTCAAGCAGCCGTTGCAAGGCTAAGTCCGAACGTCGTCGGCGTTTCGATTCCTCCGATTGACTTCGTGGGACGGGGCACTACAGCTGCGGCCATCGCCAGAGATGATGAAGGAAAATTCGTGGCAGCCAAAGCATGGCTATCATCGCCGGACTTCGGAGTCGAGGAGGATAGAAGCCTAGCTTCGGAGCTACAAGCTATTCGAGTAGGCGTACAGCTGGCCAATTCACTCGATGTGAGAAACATCTCGATTGAGGGAGATTCACTTACTGCCCACCGCATAATCAAGGGGGAAAAAGAGCTCATCTAGTCCAAGCCATTCAGAAAGATATAAGCTGGACAAACAAGAATCTTGAATTTACATTCATCAGAAGGGAAGGCAACGAAGTAGCTCATCGGCTGGCTACTCACACTTTGGCCTCGTTTGGTTCGCGGAATCTCCGGGTTGGGAAAGGAAAGTGATTACTTTCCTATGTTTGGGTGTCCAAGGAATTGAGGAGGAAAGGAAAGTGATTCCCAATGGAAGAAAAATCAGGGAGAAAAGTGATTCCATCCATCCAAGCAAGTAATCACTTTCCCACATTGAAGTATTCACTTTCCTTTCCAAATTCTTTGGCATTGCCAAACATCGAAAAGAAAAATCAATGGAAATTAAAATTTTCCAAAGGAAAGAAAATGACGAGGAATTGATTTCCTTTCCCTTCCATTCCGAGAACCAAACGAGGCCTTTGCATAATAGTTCGGTTCCTACTGATTATCATATGTTTTCTCCTCGTAGTTGTATCCTCCAGCTTCTTGAAAAAAGAAGCTAGCATTCATGTTTCTCCTGAACCTTAGTTCTGAATAAAAGCACTGCAGTTGATTCAAAAATTTCATGATTCAAGCAAATCAAACATAAGTTTTGATATGTCTAATGAAATTGGGATGTTAGACTAGCTAATGTGCAATTAATGTGCCCAAGTGCTAAGGCTGGTACTGACATCCAAGCACAAAGAATGGATAACTTTTTTCCTTTCTAATATCCTTGATTTAAGCAAATCAAACATGAAGTTTTGATATGTCTAATAAAATATTGGGATGTTGGGCTAGCTAATGTGCAATTAATGTGCACAAGTGCTAAGACTGAGACTGATATTTGCTTGTTTTACATGTTTTTATTAATAATTTTTTAAACCAATAGCAAAATATTGTTTAAACCTTTTTTCATAAGCTAGTTTATGTATGGAAAATTTTATATTATAAAATAAATTGAAATGGTATTTTTTTTACCAAATATAAAAGATGAAAAATGATATATAAGTTATATTAATGACTACGATGTGGGGCCATGATAGCTCATCTTTATTTTATGGCCAGACTAATTTTTTTTAAAACTAATAATTTTTTTATTAAATAATATAAATAAACAATAATTTTAAAATTTAAAGTATCAAATAGTACCGGTCACTTGTAAATTTGTAATAAAAAGGAGTATTCATATTTAACAAGTTTCGAAATCAAAGTATATTCCAGGTTTTGTATTTTTCTATCCAAGTCCAATCAGAAATTTAATATTTTTCTAAATTCCAACAGATTATTGCGGGGGTTCCTAAATTCGAGTACATGACAAAAATAAGTATATAAATAAATGGCTTAATTGTACTTTGATACTCTCAACTATTTTCGTTTTTCAATTTAATACCCTAAATTTTTTTACTCAACAACTCGATACCCTAAACTATTTTAGTTTTTCAACTTAATACCTAAAACCCAAAATAAAATTTAGGGTATCAACTTGAAAAGAAGAAGTTGAGGTAGTAAGTTGAAAAACGAAAATAGTTGAAGGTATCAAAGTGCAATTAAGCCTAAATAAATTTAGTATTCGGGCCGGGTTTACGGGTTATCGGTACCTATTAACAGCAGACCTTCCCAACGGAGCTCATATATTGATCGAGAGAGGCGGCGGAGGAAGAAGACGAAGAAGATGAGGAGAGGAAAAGAAGAAGAAGAGGAAGAGATGGAGGAGGAGGAAGAAGAAATGGAAGGCGACGAAGTAGTAGTGGGTCAAATTCAAGCAACGATGGTCCCTCGGCACATCAAGAAGAGGTCCCTCAAGAACAAAGCTCTCTCCGTCAGCTTCAACGAGAAAGACCTCAAGTAATCAACCATTCAATCCTTCAAGCACTTCTCTCGATTATTAGCTTTCTTTTCTTCCTATTGGATTTCTGTGATTACGTGTCACGATGCTGCTCAGAAACCCTAGCATTTGCTAAGTGCCCCGTTTCGTAACATAGTTCGGAGCAGGGACACGGAACACTGCGACACGGTGGACGTGGCTTGTATTCTGGAGCGCCTCTGTGGAGTCGGTCCTCCATACTCCAAATCGCTTATGTTATTAGTTTGGGAAATCGCTATATTATTAGTTTGGGAGCAAAGGTTTGCTAAGACGAGTTATGTTTATTTTGGAGTTTGAAATTTTATAATTATCGTTTGAAATGGTGAAAAAAACTCCGTTGACAACATTGGATTTATATACAAGTTGGAGCATCCACAGTGGGAGAGATTTCAAGTGTTATATTCTGACTTTTGTCAAATTTTGTAGCACTTAAAGGCTGCAATGGACACTTGTCCATACTTGAAAATTGAGGGGAAAAGATTAAGTGGGGTTAAGTGAAGGGGAGTTAAGTGAGGGGGGAGTAGAGTCAATACATATAACCTTGCTTGGATTGGAGAGAAAGTTAAGTGGGGTGTGTTTAATAACTCTTGCTTGGATTAAAGGTTTTGAGTTTGAGGAGGATTAAAAAAATTTAATAGTTGCCAAAATACCCTTATTACGCATGTCATAAAATTAAATCGATTGGAATTTTAATTAAAATTTGTCAACATATCTTCGCAAATAAAGAAAATACGGAGCAACACGTTGAAAGCATGAAAAAATGAAAAAAAAGTAATGATATTTTATCTAACAAATAAGGGGTATTTATGACTTTTTAAACAAAATCCCTCAATCCCCCTCGTTAATCCTCCGATTTGGGAGGTTAAAAAAATAGACAAAAGAGGGTTAAACAAACCCCCACTCAACCCTCTATAATCCTTCTCCTAATTTTCCACCCTCAAACCAAGCATGGTTTTTATTTTCCCTCACTTAACCCTCTTAACCCTCAATCCAAGCAGACCCTATATTATTAGTTTGGGAGCAAAGGTTTGCTAAGACGAGTTATGTTTATTTTGGAGTTTGAAATTTATAATTATGGTTTGAAATGGTAAAAAAAAACTCCGTTGACAACATTTGATTTATATACAAGTTGGAACATCTACAGTGGGAGAGATTTCAAGTTCTATATTTTGACTTTAGTCAAATTTTGTAGCACTTAAAGGCTGCAATGGACACTTGTCCATACTTGAAAACTGAGAGGGGAAAGATTAAGTAGAGTTAAGTGGGGTTAAGTGAAGGGAAGTTAAGTGAGGGGGAGTAGAGTCAATACATATAACCTTGTTTGGATTGGAGAGAAAGTTAAGTGGGGTGTGTTTAATAACTTTTGCTTGGATTAAAGGTTTTGAGTTAGAGGAGGATTAAAAAAAATTAATAGTTACCAAAATACGCTTATTACGTATGTCGTAAAACTAAATCGGTTGGAATTTTAAATAAAATTTGTCAACATATCTTCGCAAATAAAGAAAATACGGAGCAACACGTTGAAAGCATGAAAAATTGGAAAAAAAGTCATGATATTTTATCTAACAAATAAAGGGTATTTATGACTTTTTAAACAAAACCCCTCAATCCCTCTCGTTAACCCTCCGATTTGGGAGGTTAAAAAAAAGACAAAAGAGGGTTAAACAAACTCCACCGCAACCCTCTATAACCCTCCTCCTATATTTCCACCCTCAAACCAAGCATGGGTTCTATTTTCCCTCACTTAACTTCCCCTCACTTAACCCTCTTAAGCCTCAATCCAAGCAGACCCTATATTATTAGTTTGGGAGCAAAGGTTTGCTAAGACGAGTTATGTTTATTTTGCAGTTTGAAATTTTATAATTATGGTTTGAAATGGTGAAAAAACTCCGTTGACAACATTTGATTTATATACAAGTTGGAACATCCACAGTGGGAGAGATTTCAAGTTCTATATTTTAACTTTAGTCAAATTTTGTAGCACTTAAATGCTGCAATGGATACATGTCCATACTTGAAAATTGAGAGGGAAAGATTAAGTAGAGTTAAGTGGGGTTAAGTGAGGGATAGTAGAGTCAATACATATAACCTCTCTTGGATTGAAGAGAAAGTTAAGTGAGGTGTGTTTAATAACTTTGCTTGGATTAAATATTTTGAGTGAGAGGAGGATTAAAAAAATTTAATAGTTACCAAAATACCCTTATTACGTATGTCATAAAATTAAATCGATTGGAATTTTAATTAAAATTTGTCAACATATCTTCGCAAATAAAGAAAATATGGAGCACCACGTTAAAAGCATGAAAAAATGGGAAAAAAAAGTCATGATATTTTATCTAACAAATAAGGGGTATTTATGACTTTTTAAACCAAACCCCTCAATCCCCCTCGTTAACCTTCCGATTTGGGAGGTTAAAAAAATAGACAAAAGAGGGTTAAACAAACCCCCACTCAACCCTCTATAACCCTCCTCCTAAATTCCCACCCTCAAACCAAGCATGGTTTTTATTTCTCCTCATTTAACCCTCTTAACCCTCAATCCAAGCAGACCCTATATTATTAGTTTGGGAGCAAAGGTTTGCTAAGACGAGTTATGTTTATTTTGGAGTTTGAAATTTTATAATTATGGTTTGAAATGGTGAAAGAAACTTCGTTGACAACATTTGATTTATATACAAGTTGGAACATCCACAGTGGGAGAGATTTCAAGTTCTATATTTTGACTTTAGTCAAATTTTGTAGCACTTAAATGCTGCAATGGACACTTGTCCATACTTGAAAATTGAGGGGGGAAAGATTAAGTAGAGTTAAGTGGGGTAAGTGAAGGAGAGTTAAGTGAGGGGGAGTTAAGTGAGGGGGAGTAGAGTCATATAACCTTGCTTGGATTGGAAAGAAAGTTAATATTGGGTTTTGGCCTTTTTTTTATTGGAAAGTTTAGTCCCACATCGGCTAGGCCAAAGGAATTGTATCTCTATATAATAGCTATGCTTGTATGCACAAGTGGTGTGGAGGTACACATGGGTGTGCCATGTGGTGGTATTTTTCTGATGGAAAAAAAGGACAAATCAACAATGAAGCATTCATGCTTTTTGCTCTTGGGATTTAATTTCCAATGGAGCTAAGCCCCGTAGGGGCTTAGCGACTCGGACTCGGACACGGACTCGGACTCATGGGCTCATAAGACGTAATGTGGCGTTTTATTGGCGTACTTTGCACTTAGCACGTCAGTATCGTCACTAGGCGCATAGTGCACTTATGTTACGCTCGTTGCGCGAGCCACTTGCGCTGCCAATTAGCACGGCCAAGTGGCGCGCCCAGTTGCGCGGCCAAGTTGCACGGTATTTTTTTAACATATCTTCGCAAATAAAGAAAATACGGAGTAACACGTTGAAAGCATGAAAAAATGGAAAAAAAAGTCATGATATTTTATCTAATAAATAAGGGGTATTTATGACTTTTTAAACAAAATCTCTCAATCCCCCTCGTTAACCCTCCGATTTGGGAGGTTAAAAAAATAGACAAAAGAGGGTTAAACAAACCCCCACTCAACCCTCTATAACCCTCCTCCTAAATTCCCACCCTCAAACCAAACATGGTTTTTATTTTCCCTCACTTAACCCTCTTAACCCTCAATAAAGCAGACCCTATATTATTAGTTTGGGAGCAAAGGTTTGCTAAGACGAGTTATGTTCATTTTGGAGTTTGAAATTTTATAATTATGGTTTGAAATGGTGAAAAAAACTCCGTTGACAACATTTGATTTATATACAAGTTGGAACATCCACAGTGGGAGAGATTTCAAGTTCTATATTTTGACTTTAGTCAAATTTTGTAGCACTTAAAGGCTGCAATGGACACTTGTCCATACTTGAAAATTGAGGGGGAAAAGATTAATTAGAGTTGAGTGGGGTTAAGTGAGGGAGAGTAGAGTCAATACAAATAACCTTGCTTGGATTGGAGAGAAAGTTAATGTTGGATTTTGGCCTTTTTTATTGGAAAGTTTAGTCCTACATCGGCTAGGCCAAAGGAGTTGTATCTCTATATAATAGCTATGCTTGTAT
The DNA here is from genome assembly GCA_029216955.1 of Iris pallida. Classification (NCBI taxonomy): domain Eukaryota; kingdom Viridiplantae; phylum Streptophyta; class Magnoliopsida; order Asparagales; family Iridaceae; genus Iris; species Iris pallida. Next base: position 603,400 of record JANAVB010016796.1, on the reverse strand, counting down.
GCACAAGTGGTGTGGACGTGCACATGGGTGTGCCATGTGGGGATATTTTTCTAATAGAAAAAAAGGATAAATCAACAATGAAGCATTCATACTTTTTGCTCTTGGGAATTAATTTCCAATGGAGCTAAGCCCCGTAGGGACTTAGCGACTCGGACTCGGACTTGGACACGGACTCGGGCTTATGGGCTCATGGGCTAATGAGGCGTAATGTGGCATTTTGTTGGCGTACTTTGCACTTAGCACGTCAGCATCGTCGCTAGGCGCATAGTGCGCTTATGTTGCGCTCGTTGCGCGAACCACTTACGCTGCCAATTGGCTCGGCCAAGTGGTGCATCCAGTTGCGCGGCCAAGTAGCGCGGCCAAGTTGCGCGGTCAAGTGGTGCGTCCAGTTGCGCGGCCCAGAGGCACGCCCAGTTGCACGGCCCAGTGGCGCGCCAGCTGTAGTGCCCCATCCCGCTCAGTCAATCGAAGGAATCGAAATGCCAACGGCGTTCGGGCTTAGCCTTGCAACGGCTGCTCAAAGATATCACTCGGTCGAGGCGACCGCTCGCTCAGGTGGGGTAGTTTCGGTGAACTTGCCTCATCTTTGCCTTCATATAATAAATCGTATGTTTTCAACTCGCACAAGTAGTCTTGATAATAAAAGAGATGAATCCACATAGCTAAAGGGAATAATCCCGACGGGTCGAATTGAGTTAGAATATGGAAAGGTCCAACGGTCGGCTTAAAGCTGGTGCACGGCGTGCTTTGAAAATGACACTCGATCCTTCGTCCCGTGGCTTGGAAAAAGGAAAGTTGGTTGAGTAGGCGAAGTTATGATCGTAGCCTAAGTCATAGGCGTCGCCCGCATGAATGCTTCATAAAGCATGCACGGTCCCGTCGTCCAAGGCTTGGCATAGCCTTGGCTTGCCCATGAGTTAAGTTGCGTTGAGCGGCTTGTGACCTAAGTCTAGGCACCCGAGGGACTTGGTCGTTCAAGTTGGATGCGTGCACGGCACGATCCGTTGAGGCAAAGCTTGATGCAGCCTTTGCTCGTTAAGTTGTTGCGAAGTTAAGTTATGCAAAGTTATGCTGGTCGACCTAAGACATTACAAGTACCGTCCCGCTCTTTCGCGGTTTGTCGAAGTTAAGTAGTCCCACGATCTCAAGGCCCGTCGACTTGGACAGGAGTGTCGCGTAGAGCACTATTGGCTTCAGGTACGATGCACGGACTTAGTGTTTAAGGCATGAACCACGGTTGATTTAATGAGTTTTGTTGGAAGGACTATCGAATAGGCATTGAGTTGAATGAAATAATATGGTAACAGGGAGAAGGCTCGCGGCCGCGGGTCGTCGAGGGATCTCAAGGAGCATCAAGGGAGAAGGCTCGCGACCGTGGGTCGTCGAGGGATCTCAAGGATAGAAGTCTTGATATTGGTCTGAAAGAGATGGTAACATTGGAAGAGGATGACTGTGTGAGACGTCAGTTTGTGTCGAGTCTTGCATGGTCATTGGATAACTTGTCGACAAGGAGAGTTTCCTCGAGAGACAACCCGGGGCCACGGGACCAACTCGGCCAAGGAGGAAACACGGTATAGCTGTGCTGGGTGATAGGATGATAGCACGGGTTAAGTGGGAATTTGCAGCGGGGATCGCTACTTGCGCTGCAAGTGTCCCGATTAACAAAAGCTATTGTCACGCTGTCACGTCCCAGAACCAGAATACTGGAGAGCGGGGGAATGACTCAGCCAGCTACGTATTACGGGTAGATGAATACCGTATAATACGATCAATGCTGTCTAACCAGACGAGGGCGAGGGGGTGCATACTACATAAAGGTCTTACTATGGTCATTTCACATCTATTGTCTCAATCATTCAAACAAGGAAACAGTAATAGAGAACATGTAAGATAAAGCAGTAAGGCGTCCCAAACGCTCAGTCAAAATGTTCTTGAGATCTGGCTTTACAAAATATAGCCAGATGATATAGCAAGTATACACAATTGTTATCAGCTGCAGTCTGACTTAATTACAATCATGTAAAAGTAAGTACAAGACAATCCGACTAACATGTCGGTGCCAAACGGCTAAGTATAAAGGTAAATAACAAAACGAGCGGTGAAGTAAGGAACCCACTCGAGTCCTCCTGCAATCATGCCTCTAGTATTGACCATCTTGGAGGTAGAAGTACGCTGGATCCTCGGGAGCCGGCTCTAAATCTGGCCATGCAAAACCAGAGAGGTTAGACCTCTAATAGCAAGTACCACAAGGAAGGACGATATGAAGGACATAAACCAGTAAGTAAAAGAATATAATAATAGATCTCTGCTTGCTACTAGGATTCACATCACATCACGACACTTCGAACCAACCTTCCAACCAAACAAGGACAGAAGTTGGCCCGTCATGTCCTGACATTCTGATCATCCCAGTTAGGTAACAGAGTAGTACAGTACACAAACTAATCATCTCGAACGGCCAATCAAATTCTACGGCTTGCTATTATGAGTCCCAAGTTATCCTGGAATTATGTAATTAGGGATTCCTCAGTTCTTACTATGTGCAAGCAAGGCTAGTCTATCCAATCAATCAATTGTGCCAATCATGTAGTTAGACGAGTCCCAGCGGGACGCCCGCCGTTATAACATGTACAATAATATAATCAGATATCGTTCCCTGCCCGTGTGACAGATCTACAGTATCTGTGGGAACCAGCCGGCCCGTCGGGCACTTAATAGTCCCAAGGGGCTGCCATGTAAGAACTCGGGAATCTATTCTCTCCATGCCATCATTATTTTATTTAACTTAATGGTCTCTACGTTGAGTGAAGTTCCATGCCGTGGATTATGGTCATTCGAATGAGTACTTTCGTACGGGATACGATATGCGCAACTCTACAACGATACCCGTGCGGCTAGGTTGTAGGTTTTACATAGCGTGATGCAACAATCAATTTAACCACGGAATAATCATGCCTTGACCATAAAGTACACATGCTATCTTTGTAAGATAAATAGAAAATTAAATAATAAATAATTACTTTGAAGCCTGCATGTGCCTGTATGCTAATATTCGGGATCGGCTAATCGAGTATAATAGTTCATTACATGAACGTGTCTCATTCATTTCATTCAATAAGACGACTAGCCAGTCTCTTAGTTCCAACTAGGAACGCATGATCAATTATTTAGTCCATGTCATAATCATTATCAATGGTGACAAGGCATGAAAGTCATCAATATTACATGGGGTCGGGTCCATAACTCCTCAGAATTAAGTTCTAGTCATACTGGATATCCATGGATTAATCAAGACACATGACACATTCTACACAACAATCCATATTTACAATATTATCATGTCATGATTTATCAAGTTCATGCAAAAAGGCGTAAGGATATAATAGAAGAATTATCATGCCATCATTAAATGAATAATTATAAGACAATTAAAACACCCAGGTCAAGAAGTCACGCCAACAAATCTATGCTAAGGCCAAAAGTCACGCAAGAAGTCTATGCTTAAGACCAACAAGTCACGCTAAGTCTAGCTGGGGTGAGCGTGGAAAATGGGCGTGAATAGTGAGCGTGAAAAGTGATACACGCTGGCAAGCGTGAGCGTGAAAAGTCACGCAAGCAAGCACAGCGTGAGCGTGAAGGGAAATTCACGCAGACTCTAGTGAGCGTGAAAAGGTGACAAGAAATGTACGCACGCAAGGATGTGCGTGACTAAAATACACGCACGCTCATGGATGTGTGCGTGACTGAAAATACACGCACGCTCATGAGAACGTTAGCGTGAAAAAATACACGCACGCTCATGAGAACGTGAGCGTGACTAAAAATACACGCAGACACGTACAGACGTGTGCGGGACTGAAAATACACGCAGACACGTACAGACGTGTGCGTGACTGAAAATACACGCAAACACGTAAAGACGCGTACGTGACTGAAAATACACGCAAACACGTAAAGACGCGTGCGTGACTGGGCTGATGTTTTACGCGAGCACGTAAGAACGTGTGCATACAACATTTCCCGAACTCCAAGTACTATGGAGCCTTCGCTCCAGTGCCAGAGAAATACACCCATAAACTAAGAACCCATGAACAGCCGAAATACTACAACTTAGATCTAGAGGAAACCAGCCGGAGAAATCAAAAATGCTAAAAACTAATCTCTCTTGGAATCACGAGAAGAAGACAAATGAACCATAAAAATGGGTGATTGAGAAGCAAGTTTGCACTTGCCTTCTCCTGCTGCTGGTAGGTGGTAGGGAGTAATGAGAGGAAGAAGAAGAAGTAATGGTGAGAATGAAGTAATGAGGAGAGAGAAAGAGATGGAAGCTTTAAATAGGAAGATGGTGGTAGGTGGGGTGTTGGGCCGGGTTTAAGGGGATTCAGCAAACCGAAATCCAATAAGACTAAAGCAGCAAATAAAATGCAGGAAATAAAATTGCAAAAATATAATTGCAGAAATAAAATTGCAGGAAATTAATTAACATAAAAATTTTAAAGAGCAGATAATTAATTAACTTGAAACTAAAGGAATTTAAATACAGAATAATACATGATAAATACTAAATAAATACACATGAGTTGTTCATATATAAAAATACGCATTCCGGGAACGGGGAGTGGCATCTCTACCCACCTTAGAAAAATTTCGTCCTCGGAATTTCAAATCCAAGCCGGATAGAAATATCAGAGCTAAACTAATACAAGCAATTCTAGTGAGCAAGCAATCATTTTACCATATTAAAAGCAAGTACTATATAAGTAAATCCATCAATCTACGATATCAGGTAGTTCTATCCATAAGGCGATAAGCATGAGAAATCAAGACAATCAAGGTAATCAGAAAGAGATATACCCTGTGAGTCAAACAGGTGTGGATACCGTGATCGGATATCATCCTCACGTTCCCACGTTGACTCTCCCAAGGAGTGATGACCCCAAGCAACACGGACAAGACTAATTGTTCGGTTCTTGAGTATCTTCTCTCTTCGGTCCAAAATGGACACAGGCTGTTCCTCGTAAGACAGGTTGGTACCAATAACCAGCTCCGAATGATCGAGGACATGACTTGGGTCCGATACATACCTATGTAATTGAGATACATGAAACACGTCATGCACCTCTCGTAACGAAGGTGGGAGGAATAAACGATAAGCAACATCGCCTATCTGATCAAGGATAACGAATGGGCCCACGTACCGCGGACTCAATTTTCCGCGAACGCCAAATCTAATGACCCCACGAGTAGATGAGATCCGCAAGAATACGTGGTCCCCAACAGAAAACTCTAACGGCCTACGATGCTGGTCCGCCCAATGACGATGCCTGTCCTGCACAACTCGAAGTCGCTCTCTAATTCCCTTAACCACTTCAACCGTCTGAACAATCATTTCTGGGCCTAACATTTTCCTCTCTCCGATATCATCCCATGCAAGCGGTGATCTGCACTTCTTACCATATAGTGCTTCAAATGGCGCCATCTGGATACTGGCTTGATAACTATTGTTGTATGAAAACTCAACTAAGTGCAGGTGGCTCTTCCAAGATCATCCAAAATCTAGAGTGCAAGTTCGCAACATGTCTTCTAAAGTCTGAATCGTTCTTTCTGATTGCCCATCTGTCTGCGGATGGTAAGCCGTGCTAAATCTTAACTTGGTACCCAGACTATGATGTAAGCTCTTCCAGAAATGTGATGTAAAGCGGGTATCCCGATCCGACACAATACAGACAGGAACTCCATGCTGCCTGACTATCTGTTGCATATACAACTCTGCCAACTTTTTTGTAGATTACCCTACTCTGAAAAGAAGAAAATGTGCTACCTTCGTAAGCCGATATACTATTACCCAAATAGCATCCTTACCACTTGGTGATCTCGGTAAACGGTCACAAAGTCCATTGTGATGTGTTCCCACTTCCATTCCGAAATATGAAGCGGTTGTAATAACCCAGCTGGCCTCTGCTGTTCTGCTTTCACTTGCTGACATACCAAGCAACGGGAAACGAATCTAGCTACCTCCCTCTTCATCCCGTTCCACCAGAAATGCTACTTGATATCTTGGTACATCTTGGTCCCTCCAGGGTGAATAGAATACTGAGAACTGTGAGCTTCTGCCATGACCTCCTGTCTGATATCTCCACTAGGCACACATAGACGTGATCCAAACCTAAGTGTACCATCTTCATAAATTCTCATCTCCTTCCTGAGTCCTGACTCACATTCTGCCCTAAGCTTCTGAATCCTTAGGTCCTGTGCCTGAGCTGCCTTGATCCTGTCTACCAAGTCAGATTGGACTTATAGACTAGTTAGAACTCCTACATCACTAGGAAGTATAACTTCGATGCCTATCTCCTGAAGGTCTTCTAAGATATGCCTCTGTGTTGTCAACATAAATGCGCCGCCTCTCCTGCTAAGAGCGTCTGCTACTACATTAGCCTTGCCTGGATGATACTGAAGCTCCACGTCATAATCCTTGATTAATTCCAACCATCTTCTCTGCCTCATGTTCAGCTCCTTCTGAGTAAAGATGTACTTCAGACTTTTATGACCTGTGTACATCTCCACTCGGTCACCATATAAGTAATGCCTCCATAACTTCAGAGCAAACACTACTACCGCCAATTCCAGATCATGAGTTGGGTAATTCTTCTCGTGGTCCCGAAGCTGCCTAGATGCATATGCTATCACCTTCCCATGTTGCATAAGGACACATCCAAGTCCCTTACCTGACGCATCACAATATACTGTAAAACCTTCGGGTCCAATTGGCAACATAAGAATAGGTGCTGATATCAACTTCTGCTTCAAAGTCTCGAATGATGCCTGACATTCTGTCGACCAATCAAATGGCACATCCTTCCGGGTCAAGCGGGTCATGGGCGCTGAAAGCCTTGCAAAATCTGACACAAACCTTCTGTAATATCCTGCCAATCCCAAGAAACTCCGCACATCTACTACGGTCTTGGGTACTGGCCAACTCTCTACTGCTTCTACCTTCTTGGGATCTACTGCTACTCCAGCTCCTGATATGATATGACCCAAAAATGAAATGTGATCCGTCCAGAACTCACACTTACTGAGCTTGGCATACAACTGGTTCTCTCTCAGAACCTGCAACACTTTCCTGAGGTGGTCTTCATGCTCCTCTTCACTAGCAGAGTACACGAGTATGTCGTCAAGAAACACAACGACAAACTGGTCTAAGTATGGCATAAAGATGCGGTTCATCAAATCCATGAATATTGCTGGAGCATTGGTCAAACCAAACGGTATTACTAAGAACTCATAATACCCATACTTCGACCTGAATGCTGTCTTGGGAATGTCTTCCTTCCGAACCCTCACCTGATGGTACCCCGAACGAAGATCTATCTTGGAGAAAACTCTAGCTTTGCTCAACTGATCAAATAAGTCGTCGATCCTGGGTAATGGGTACTTGTTCTTCACTGTTGCCGCGTTAAGCTTCCTGTAGTCAATGAACAATCTGGATGACCCATCCTTCTTCCCCATAAGTACCACTGGTGCTGCCCATGGTGACACGCTAGCTTGGATGAATTTCTTCTCCTTCAATTCCTCTATGTGCTGATAAACCTTGGCCTGCTCTGAATCCGCCATTCTGTAAACCCGATCTGATATTGGTTTAGTTCCTGGTGCCAATTCTATGCTGAACTCAATATCTCTAACCGATGGTAGACCTGGAAGTTCTTCGGGAAATACGTCTAGGAATTCTTCAACTACCTTCGGGATCTGAACTTCTTCCATTGCCGCTATTATTCCCTGCTCTGGTTGAGTTGCCTCTGATCTGACTAAGGTGAATCTCTTCATGCCTGGAATATCAAAAGATACACTCCCTCTACAACAATCTATTGTCGCATGACTGTTTTTCAGCCAGTCCATGCCTAAGATAACGTCGAAATTTCCAACAGAAAATTCTATCAACCGGGCGGGTAAGGAATGCCCGCAAACTACAACGCTACACGCTAGAATAACTCTACTAACCCCTACGAGCCCATTACCAGTGAGTATATTCAACCTCCCTGGCAATGCCTCGATCTTCATTCCTAGTCGTGTCACAAATTGTGCAGATATAAATGAATGGGATGCTCCCGAATCAAACAATGCTACTGCGGGATATGAGGCGACGAGAATGTTACCTGCCACAACATCTCCCGATGCCAATGCCTCCTCCAAGGACAGAGTGAATGCTTACCCTCGACCTCCTTGCTGATTTCCATACTGCGGCCTAGCCTGATGCTGCTGCTGGCCCCTTCTTTGATGATGTTGGGGTGGTCTATACTGGTGTTGCTGCATCGACGGTCCCTGCTGCCGAAACATCTGAGCCTGCGGTACTAACGGACGCTGTGCCAACGGCCTTACTGCCACTGCTGGTCCTCGATACTGGCCTGCCCCTGGTGCTGGCAGAGCAGGAAACTGCTGTCCTGGTCCTCCTGACCTCGAATTCATGGGACATGTGGTAACCCGATGGTCTGGATTTCCACATATCAGACATAGTCCATTCAATGTCCGACACACATCTCTAGTGTGTCCCATCTTTCCATAATAAGTGCATCCCGTCGGGGGTTGCTGGTTCTTCCTCTGTTGCTGTTGCTGCTGTTGCCTGGGTGGTGCTGGTCCTCGTATCGCCACATCGTGGATACGAATGCTAGGGAATGGTGCTGTTGTTCGGGGCGCTGCTCCCCCTCCTCCTTCAATCTGACTGTGGGATCTCTTCTGACCCCCAGTCCTGGTCGCAAGCCTCTGAATGGTGAGCTCATGCCTTCGAGTTGCCGTTAATATTTCGTCAAAAGTTTGGTAATTGTGCCCCTCTATTAATTGCAAGAGCTCAAGATGAAACCCTTGCTGAAACCTCATGGCCCTATGGCGCTCTGTTGCTACCATCTCTGGGGCGAATCTACTCAATCTGCAGAATTCTGCTGCATAAGCATCTACAGTCTTGCCGGCCTGCCTGAGGTTGATAAACTTCTGTTGTAGCTCAAACTGCGCCACAACTCCATAGTACTTGGTCTTGAATCTTGCTGTGAAATCGTTCCAAGCCACAGGACGTCTGATGCCCACTTTCTCTGATTCCCACCAATCACGTGCGAGATCCTGAAGTAACAACTTCACTAGATCCATACGTTCTGCTGCCGGTACCTTAGCTGCTGTCAGAATAGCCTCCATATCCTTAAGCCATGCATCTGCTGAAATGGCATCCTCCGTGCCCTCGAAACGGTGGGGGTTGTACTTGCAAAACCTGGCTGATGCTCCTGAATCAGCCCTCACTCCTCTTTCCAAAGCCGTCTGTAATCCTTGGTTAAGCAACATATTCTGCTCTTGTAGCTGAGTGTGCATGCGCTGCTGGGCCAACATCTGATGTTGCTGAGTAGCCATCATTCCTCTCATGATCTCCAGAAGGGCTGGTGTGTCCACTTGGGTAGGTGGACTATCGGTGGTGGTAGAACATCCGGATACTGCGATCCAGCCGCTGGTTCCACTATCACTTCTTCCTGGGTAGCCTCTTGAGTTAGTACTGGCCCTTGTTGCTGACCAACAGGGTCAGGTGGTCCATGTTGCTCCTGCGGTTGTCTAGCTCTGACAGGTGCGGATGAGGTGCCCCTAAGAAAAGGGACAAGAGAACAATCAAACGACCGGACATGAAGGATCAATGAAGTCAAAGGATATCGGAATGTCAAACAAGAGTTGAGAATAACGAATCAGGAGATCAAGGGGAAACATGTGTGATTGAGACATCCTATAAATTAAAACACCCCACAAGTCTGAAATCAGACCTACATGGGCCACCACTAAAACCTTGTCACGCCCCAGAACCAGAATACTGGAGAGCGGAGGAATGACTCAGCCAGCTACGTATTACGGGTAGATGAATACCGTATAATACGATCAATGCTATCTAACCAGACGAGGGGGTGCATACTACATAAAGGTCTTACTATGGTCATTTCACATCTATTGTCTCAATCATTCAAACAAGGAAACAGTAATAGAGAACATGTAAGATAAAGCAGTAAGGCGTCCCAAACGCTCAGTCAAAATGTTCTTGAGATCTGGCTTTACAAAATATAGCCAGATGATATAGCAAGTATACACAATTGTTATCAGCTGCAGTCTAACTTAATTACAATCATGTAAAGTAAGTACAAGACAATCCGACTAACATGTCGGTACCAAACGGCTAAGTATAAAGGTAAATAATAAAACGAGTGGTGAAGTAAGGAACCCACTCGAGTCCTCCTGCAATCATGCCTCTAGTATTGACCATCTTGGAGGTAGAAGTACGCTGGATCCTCGGGAGCCGGTTCTAAATCTGGCCATGCAAAACCAGAGAGGTTAGACCTCTAATAGCAAGTACCACAAGGAAGGACGATATGAAGGACATAAACCAGTAAGTAAAAGAATATAATAATAGATCTCTGCTTGCTACTAGGATTCATATCACATCACGACACTTCGAACCAACCTCCCAACCAAACAAGGACAGAAGTTGGCCCGTCATGTCCTGACATTCTGATCATCCCAGTTAGGTAACAGAGTAGTACAGTACACAAACAAATCATCTCGAACGGCCAATCAAATTCTACGGCTTGCTATTATGAGTCCCAAGTTATCCTGGAATTATGCAATTAGGGATTCTTCAGTTCTTACTATGTGCAAGCAAGGCTAGTCTATCCAATCAATCAATTGCGCCAATCATGTAGTTAGACGAGTCCCAGCGGGACGCCCGCCGTTATAGCATGTACAATAATATAATCAGATATCGTTCCCTGCCTGTGTGACAGATCTACAGTATCTGTGGGAACCAGCCGGCCCGTCGGGCACTTAATAGTCCCAAGGGGGCTGCCATGTAAGAACTCGGGAATCCATTCTCTCCATGCCATCATTATTTTATTTAACTTAATGGTCTCTACGTTGAGTGAAGTTCCATGCCGTGGATCATGGTCATTCGAATGAGTACTTTCGTACGGGGTACGATATGCGCAACTCTACAACGATACCCGTGCGGCTAGGTTATAGGTTTTACATAGCATGATGCAACAATTAATTTAACCACAGAATAATCATGCCTTGACCATAAAGTACACATGCTGTCTTTGTAAGATAAATAGAAAATTAAATAATAAATAATTACTTTGAAGCCTGCATGTGCCTGTATGCCAATATTCGGGATCGGCTAATCGAGTATAATAGTTCATTACATGAACGTGTCTCATTCATTTCATTCAATAAGACGACTAGCCAGTCTCTTAGTTCCAACTAGGAACGCATGATCAATTATTTAGTCCATGTCATAATCATTATCAATGGTGACAAGGCATGAAAGTCATCAATATTACATGGGGTCGGGTCCATAACTCCTCAGAATTAAGTTCTAGTCATACTGGATATCCATGGATTAATCAAGACACATGACACATTCTACACAATAATCCATATTTACAATATTATCATGTCATGATTTATCAAGTTCATACAAAAAGGCGTAAGAATATAATAGAAGAATTATCATGCCATCATTAAATGAATAATTATAAGACAATTAAAACACCCAGGTCAAGAAGTCACGCCAACAAATCTATGCTAAGGCCAAAAGTCACGCAAGAAGTCTATGCTTAAGACCAACAAGTCACGCTAAGTCTAGCTGGGGTGAGCGTGGGAAATAGACATGAATAGTGAGCGTGAAAAGTGATACACGCTGGCAAGCGTGAGCGTGAAAAGTCACGCAAGCAAGCACAGCGTGAGCATGAAGGGAAATTCACGCAGACTCTAGTGAGCGTGAAAAGGTGACAAGAAATCTACGCACGCAAGGATGTGCATGACTAAAATACACGCACGCTCATAGATGTGTACGTGACTGAAAATACACGCACGCTCATGAGAACGTTAGCGTGAAAAAATACACGCACGCTCATGAGAACGTGAGCGTGACTAAAAATACACGCAGACACGTACAGACGTGTGCGGGACTGAAAATACACGCAGACACGTACAGACGTATGCGTGACTAAAAATACACGCAAACACGTAAAGACGCGTACGTGACTGAAAATACACGCAAACACGTAAAGACGCGTGCGTGACTGGGCTGATGTTTTACGCGAGCACGTAAGAACGTGTGCGTACAACATTTCCCGAACTCCAAGTACTATGGAGCCTTCGCTCCAGTGCCAGAGAAATACACCCATGAACTAAGAACCCATGAACAGCCGAAATACTATAACTTAGATCTAGAGGAAACCAGCCGGAGAAATCAAAAATGCTAAGAACTAATCTCTCTTGGAATCACGAGAAGAAGGCAAATGAACCATAAAAATGGGTGATTGAGAAGCAAGTTTGCACTTGCCTTCTCCTGCTGCTGGTAGGTGGTGGGGAGTAATGAGAGGAAGAAGAAGAAGAAGTAATGGTGAGAATGAAGTAATGAGGAGAGAGAAAGAGATGGAAGCTTTAAATAGGAAGATGGTGGTAGATGGGGTGTTGGGCCGGGTTTAAGGGGATTCAGCAAACCGAAACCCAATAAGACTAAAGCAGCAAATAAAATACAGGAAATAAAATTGTAGAAATATAATTGCAGGAAATTAATTAACATAAAAATTTTAAAGAGCAGATAATTAATTAACATGAAACTAAAGGAATTTAAATACAGAATAATACATGATAAATACTAAATAAATACATGTTTTCCATAAAGAAATTCTCTTTATTTGTTGTGTATCTGGGAAAATTACAACTGTAGGAATCCGATCTAGAAGACGATCGCTTTATCCCTTGGACTATGCGAAGAAGAAAAGCTCTCAAAATTTTGACAGTAGATATCAATGTATCTGTACAATAAATAAAAAAAGAACTCTATTTATAGAGTCAAAATAGTAACTGAAAAGATAACTACCTCACCACTAGTGCATTTGAAAAGTCACGCAGACTCTAAATACACGCAGGGTTAGTGAGTAGTTACTGGACGTGGCCCGTAACTGTTGGACACATGGCATTAGTGCATGAGTCGTGTGCAAGTTACTGGGCACGCGAGAGAGAGATCGGTGGCATGGCTGCCACGTACTCCAGTTGAAATGAAATCCACGCTGTCTTGCTGAAGGCAAAAAATCTACGCAGTTTCGTTGACGCAGACTCGTTGAAGGCGAAATCCACGTAAGCTTTGAAGAAGAATACTTCAGAATTCACGCAGGCTTTGAGAAGAATAACTCAAAAATCTACGCAAACTTGAGGAAGGAGAAGGTTCAGAATCCACGCAAACCGCCAGCTGTCTTGATTTGGCACGCTTCGTCTGACACAAAATCTCTGACATTGATTATATTATCAGCCGCATTAAATGAAGATAAGACCCAAAGTCACGCCAACTTGGTGAAGAGTGAGTCTTGCTAAGGAAGATTTCGAAAATCACGCAAAAGACGGCGATGATCTCTCGAATTCTGTGCATACGTGGCATACGAGGAGACGTTTCTCGACTGTTGTGTTGTCAGTCATTATGATTCTGACGTATGGCTGAGCTGTCTCTGCGTGACTTCTAAAGGAGATGGCCAGGCAGAACTTAGCGTATCTTTTGTGCTGCTTCTTGGATCACTCTGTGTGACTTGTTCTGATCAACTCAGCGTGACTTTCATTTTTGAGGCCTACAAAACCCCCTTCAAAGTTTTTGAAAAATGATAAAATATTTTCGAAATACTTTGAAATAGAGATGATGAAATGAGTTAAAGTCACGCTGAGATGGCTCCAAAATTTTTCGGAAGTCGAAAAGACTTCGAAGTTCTTTGAAAACATCCAAATGAACTTATTAAATGTCATAATGACTCTTCGTTCTCCGAGACTGATTGCGTCCAATTTATGGTGGAATATGAACTGTCGACGAGATCTGTTATATAAACAGGGAGTGATTCTCAGTTTTGACTTCATCTCTCGAAAATATGACCCCAAAGGAAGCAGCTGAAGAGGAAGCACGCAAGTTGGACTTTTGTTCCCATGGTGACCCCACCTTTGGGGGTAAAGAACTCGAACCTGTCGTCATTGAGCTCAAGGACGACGCCACGCAGTTAGCCAAGAACCTCTTGAGCTACTTTGGATTGGATGGCTCGTCTTCTTCTGATGGGCGGAGTCTTATGGAGAAGCGTGAAATGCTCGAGACTCTATTGCATCGCCTGGGAGTTAAGAGCGTAGAGGAGTTAGGCATCAAACTTAGCCACTCTGGAAAATAGGGCGTAACTTTCTACGCTTTTGTTGCACTTTTTTTTTTCTTTTTGTAAGGCCATCAGTGCCTGTTTAAAGAATGAAGTACAACTTTTGTGTTTGATCTGCGTGTCTTTTAATGAAGAAGATTAATTAGCACTCTTTGACTGTTTTCAATGTTGTACGGTCTCCCGAAGTACACGTGACACTCATTCCATAATTTACGAGCGCTATTTATGCGGATCTTTTCCAAGAATAGACCTGCACTTGATCCTTTAAATAGATGGATGAACTCCACGCAAACTCATCTTCCCATTCTTCTTCCTCTCTTCTGAGAATGAATTTTCTATGAGAAGGAAATAGGAAAGCCATGTTGTCTGATGTCAAATCTCTGTGCATGCTACCAGACATGGATCTGTCAATCCTTAGCAGCAAACTCAGCGGTAAGTTCAATATACACGTATCGAATTTTTTTTTGTTTGCTAAGGACAAATTCATCTTCCTGAAATGAACAGAATGCATCTGTCTTTGCTTGGCCAGTTTCTGTTGACTGATTTTTCTTTGTTGTTTCTTGCAGAATTTTGGCTGAAAACCTTCTTCAGAACTGGCATTGGTGATATGGATGCTGTGGACAATGTTCTTCTGACATCTACATCAGGGAGCTCATACGCTTTTGACGCGTAAATCAGACAACTCAGAACTCTTCGTGAGATAGAAGGGTCTTCCTTAGATGGTAGAAAGAGCCTTTATACACGAGAGTTGGATGGTGGAGTTAACTCTACTACCGAGAGATTGGGTAGTAGAGTTCCTTTCAAGGCAGAACCAGGAATTGTATCCCAAGGTTTGGATACATTCCTGTCTTTCTTGAGAGGTTACCCCCATCCACCAGTTGTATTGGCAGCAGCACGTTTTCGTGTTGCCCTACTCTGTGGTTCTCCTCTCGTCTGAGAGATAAGACCAGAGTTTGATTCCTGCTGGACACCCAGGAATTGCCACAAACAACGAGATTGCCAGAGAAGATCCAAGAAGAAATAGATCTCAGTTGTACATAGAATGAAAATCCAAGATTTGTAATAGATTTCCATTATGATTTGTAGGAAAGTCTAAGAAAATGTAATAGACTTTTTGTGGTGAAAATGGGAATAGAAATGACAATTCTTCTATGCTCAATGATTTGTATTTGTGGATGAATTGTGGATATGATAGATAATAAAATCATCTTTTCTGTTTTTAGAGTATATGATATTATCAGAGGTATTATGGACATGATAATATATAGGAACTCGAAAGAAACTATATTGATTTCTATACAGAGGTCAAAATATGACAAATGAGTAAGCAGATTCGGAATTGATTCAGAGGTTATGAAAACATGAAAAATAACGAATCCCCACTTAATGAACTGATAGAAGATTATGAACGGATGAACCGTTAAGAAACGATGAACAGATGAACTGTCGAGTGAATGTAATAAATGAACGGACGAACCGTCAAGTATTAATAAACATGTGAAACGTCGGATGAATATGAGAAATGAATGGATGAACTGAGTATTGGGAAAGAATACGTCCCTTCGAACCTTGTAACCATATGCCTATAAATAGAGCATATATTTGAATAGAAGGATCGCATTTTATCCACAATGTCTTTTGAAGAGAACATAAAGAAGGCTGAAGTCGCCCTTGAAGCTACTGAAGGTGTTAAAGAACATCCACCTCCGCAGAAGAAGGAAATGGACGAAAGCTCGTCTACTCCCAAGCCGCCAAAAGATATCCTGGACTTCCTGGTCGAACCAGAAGAAACAGAAGAAGAAGAAGCAATGAGGCTGGCTGCCTGTCAATTCTTGGTGCAGTCAGGAAAAGATGTATTCAATTCTTTTGCTGATTATGTATGTGGTCCTCGTCCCAAATATGAAAGGGATCATAGTGATCTTCCATGATGATGTACTTTTTTTTTTGAGGGATTTGTCTCAAATAAACTCCGTTTAAGGAAACTTTGTTTACGATATATCCTTCCCACTTTATATTTGCCTTTATTCATTGATCTTTTGACTCAGAAATCAGAAAGACTAAATATCATTTTCATAAATATGATATTGAGATAGAAAATTCAGAGGTAATGTGGACATGATTTTCTGGATATCAAATTTGTTGAGAAAACGATACAAAGTAGAATACCTATCTCCACTGGGGATAATAGATATCAGAATGATTCTTCGGAAAGAACAATGAAACAGCTGGAGAGTGATGGGAGGACAATCTTGATAGAAATATCAGACGTAGTACTTCTTCAAGAATTTACCGTTGATGGGCATCATAGTGGCTTTACCATCTAGAGTAGTGAGTTGATAAGCCCCATTAGAAAAGATCTTATTGACAATGAATGGACCTTCCCATTTTGCATCAAACTTGCCCTTATTCATGTGTGTCATAGTCATCGGGCGTCTGACAGTAAGCACAAGTTCTCCTTTCTGAAATGTTCGAATTCTGACTTTCTTGTTAAAAGCCCTTGAAATTCTAGCTTGATAGAATTCAATATTCTGTTGAGCAGATAACCGTTTTTTATCCAGAGCCTCCAATTCTTGAAGTCGAAGACGATCATTATTTTCGGCAGTGAGTTCATTAGCGATTGCTATCCTTAAAGAAGGAATTTGAATCTCTAATGGGAGAACAGCCTCAGATCCGTACACCAGAGAGAAAGGTGTACACTTAGTAGCATTACGGACTGTAGTGCGATAAGCCCACAAGCATTCCCCGAGCTTGTCACTCCAATTACGTTTGTTAGTGGAGACAAACTTCTTTAGGAGTTTGATGATAGTCTTGTTGAAAGCTTCTGCCAATCCGTTAGCTGCTGGATTATATGCGGTAGAAGCAACATTATTGATCCGGTGATCGTCACAGAATCGAGTAAATTTCTGGCTGACGAACTGTGGTCCGTTATCATGAACAATGCGTCGAGGAACACCAAATCTGTAGATGACGTGGTGCTTAATAAAGCTGATGACATTAGACGTCTTAACTTCAGATAAAGGAATAGCTTCGGCCCATTTGGAGAAGTAATCGGTTATTGCGAGAATGGACCGATGACCTTTAGATGATGGAGGATTGATCGGGCCGACAATGTCCATGCCCCAAGCTTCGAAGGGCCATGATGCTGCCGTCGGATGTAGAAATTCCGAAGATTGATGTATAAAATCCGCATGGATTTGGCAAGCTTTGCATTTCCTTGCATATTCAATGGTATCTGATACCATAGTTGGCCAATAATATCCCATCCGTCGAATACGGTCTTGAAGTTTTGGCCCAGGTTGATGCGCTCCACAAATTCCATCATGTGCTTCACGAATAACTTATTGGGCTTCATCACCGGCAATGCACCGAAGAAGTAAACCATCATAAGCTCGACGATATAAGGTCTTTGTTGTATGATTGTAATAGAATCTGAGTGATCGTCGTCTGATAGATGCTGCCTCACTCGGATCATCCGGAAGAATATCATACAATACAAGATCTAAGAAAGGAAGTCTCCAATCTTTATCCGTATTCTAATTCTCAGTCGAGTTACTGAAGATGAATTCCATGCTGGAATCGGATGAAGATGATATCGATTTACGACTAAATCCAAATCCTCTTATTGTGTTGACGTCATGAGATGTTAATTCTTCAATGTCAACTGGAAGTCCTAGAGTCAGGTTATTTTCAAGATGAAATAATTCTCGATTACGAACAACGATCATTTGTTGCCGTTTGATTGGGATAGCTAGCACCGCTGCAAGATTAGCAAGGGCATCAGCTTCTGTGTTACATGCTCGCCTAACATGTTCAATAAAGAATTCCTTAAATGATGAGGCCATAGATATGGCCACTCTATGATAAGGAACCAGATCTTGATGGCAAACTTCATAAGTACCCCTGATCAGATTGACAATAAGTTTAGAGTCTCCATACGCCTCCAAATGTTGAATATTCAGATGTTTAGCGAGTTGAAGACCAATAAGCAATACGTTGTACTCAGCTACATTGTTTGAACACGGCTGATCGAGAGAATAAGCTCTTTGGATGGCAAGACCTTCTGGCGATACAAGAACAATTCCAACTCCAGCAACAATATCGCCATTAGGACCAATTCTTGACGCTCCATCAAAGAATAGACGCCAAGTAGGATCTTCTTCAGTAATTTGATTTGAATCTAGGACTTCATCTGGGATTTCATCATAGAGTTTTGAATTTTCTGGAATTGAGTGAGCAGCCAGAAAATCAGCTAAAGCTTGTCCCTTGACTGATTTCTGAGGAATATAGTGCATATCATACTGAGCAAGTAGGATTCCCCAGTTAGCCAATCGAGAATTCAAAACACTGGGTTTCTTCATCATGATCCGTATAGGATTGATCCTGGAGATGACATGAATAGTCTGGCCAATGATATAATGACGTGTCTTTTGGACAGCAAACATCAAGGCTAGACATTCTTTTTCAACTGGTGAATATCGAGGTTCAGCTCCGGTCATAGTGCGGCTGAGATAATAAATGGCCTGTTCATGGCCATTTTGATTCTTTTGAGCGAGTAATGCACCCAATGAATGACTCATTGCTCGAGTATAGAGGAGGAACGGTATTCCTGAGACGGGAGGTACCAATACTGGAGGGCTCATCAGATATTGTTTTATATCATCGAATGCTTTCTGACATTCATCATTCCAGACAAAAGAGACACCTTTCTTCATAAGTTTGTTGAATGGTCTGCAGCGTCCTGATAAATTAGAGATAAATCTCCTGATATAAGCAATTCTTCCTTGAAATCCTCGTAGCTCTTTTAAGGTGCGTGGAGGACGCATCTCTTGGATGGCTTTGATCTTCTCGGGATCCACGTGTATACCTTTAGAGGTAATAACGAAGCCGAGAAATTTACCACTAGAGACGCCTAAGAAGGACTTAGTAGGGTTCATCTTTAATTGATGCTTACGCATTAGATCAAATATAGTCTTCAAATCTTGGATATGATCCTCCTTTTGTCGACTTTTGACTGCAATATCATCAACATAGCATTCGACTATTTTTCGCAAATGTTCACGGAATATAGTACTCATAGCTCGTTGATAAGTTGCTCCTGCATTCTTGAGACCGAATGGCATAACTGTATAGCAGTATGTACCAATCGGCGTTCTGAAAGAAGTGTGCTTCTCGTCTTCTGGGAACATTTTGATCTGATTATACCCAGAATACCCGTCCATGAATGACATTCATTCAAATCCACAGGTATTATCAACCATGACATCAGTGATTGATAGAGGGAATTCGTCTTTAGGACATGCCGCATTGAGATCGCGAAAGTCTATGCATACTCTGATCTTGCCAGTCTTTTTAAGAACAGGAACAATATTAGCCACCCAATCGGGATGTTGTTCCTCTCAAATAAACCCAGATGTAATGAGTTTATTGACTTCAGCTTCAATTGTATCCATGATGTCCGGACAAAATCGTCGCTGTTGTTGTTTGACCGGTTTAGCATTCGGCAAGATGTTGAGCTTGTGAGTTGTAATTTGAGGATCAAGCCCTAGCATATCTTCATAACTCCAAGCAAAAACATCGATGTAATCACGAATGAGTTTGACCATCAGTTTCTGAAAGACTTTCACTGATGAATATTGGTTTGGGAGACCCCTCTTCACCAACATCTATTTGAACAAGTTTATCTTCAGTCGGAGGTTCTTTTTGCTCGAAACGGAACTCCCATTGATTATCTAATCTTTGGGCCCACTGTTCTGATTCAGGTGAGATTTCAAACTCTTCTTCGTCTTCATCACTTTCTTCAGAATGGTCAATGGAAACCATGTTAGAAGACAGAAGGTTGCAATAGAAGTCACCGATACTCGTATCGGAATCC
Source organism: Iris pallida (assembly GCA_029216955.1). Classification (NCBI taxonomy): domain Eukaryota; kingdom Viridiplantae; phylum Streptophyta; class Magnoliopsida; order Asparagales; family Iridaceae; genus Iris; species Iris pallida. The sequence goes on along the minus strand of JANAVB010016796.1, from coordinate 583,327 downwards.
CAAGAAGTGGTACTAGAAGAATCAGATCTCTTATCTTCGTCAGACTCAAGATCTTCATGGATAATGTTGATGAAAGGAGTAGGAGCAGTATAACCCAATCCGCATTTCGTCCTTCCATATTTCAAAGGAGGAATCCGGACAGGCATTTTTCTTCCTTTTCCATTATTAAGGCCAGTCCTGAAGTCATAGCCCATATTTTTGATGATGTCTCTAGATTGCTGACTATAACGACGTAGTTGTAATCTTCCAGTATCATCATTTTTGTCATCATCTTCAAGATCAGAAGGATTTTGAGGCCCTTTGTAGAAGAATATTGGAATGTCTCCTGGCTTTCTGCTAGGAACTAGAAAGTATGAAGATTGTACAGGTTCTAGAGATACATCTGTATGAACAGTCTGTACAACTCCTATGGTTATTGTGTTCAAGTCATCTAACAGATGTAAATAACTATAAACATAATTACACACATCAACGTACTGCAAAGGTGGAGACTTTTCATTAAATGTAAAAGCAGCAATATTTATATTGGGAGAAGGCTGAGCCTTAGAGATTTTAGCCAAGTCAATGACTAAAAGGAGAGAAGAAGAAGAAGCTTTGTTTCGATTAAGATCGATAACAAATGGCTCAGAAGAGGTGAGCTCCCTTGAAGTTTAAGTAGGAAGAGTAGTCCGCCCTCCAACTGGAATTAGCAGAGTATCTTGTGAAGGTACAGGAACTGTAGTACGCCCACTGACAGGAATGATCAGTGTATTCTGAGTAGATGACTGAGGTAACGGAGAGATCCGTCCACTCACTGGAATGATAAAAGAATCTTCTCCAGAGGGTTTAGGAGATTGTTGCTGAGTAGTTCGACATTTAACAGGGATTATTAAAGTCTCACTTTGTGCATCTTCTTTCTCCATAGCTTGTATGATCCTTGTATATTCTTCTTTATACATTCGGGAATCATTAAAATAAGCTTCAACCCCATGGAAGGGATTTATATCAGCAACTTCTTTTTGTACTCTTCCATTGCTATCAATGTACTTAAAACATTGATGAAGAGTAGAGGGCACCACATTATTTTCATGAAGAAAGGGCCTCCCCAGAAGAAGATTATAGGATCCCGCGATCTCGATCACATAGAAAGTGACTTTAGATCTGAAATCACCTATCTGAAGCTTCAGATGAATCTTTCCCAAAGGCTCACTTCGGCTTTGATTGAATCCCAAGATAGTAGTAACCGTCTTGGAGAGTTTGTGAAGAGGGATTTTTAGTTCATCCAACAAACTCTTTGGCATTATGCTTATAGCAGACCCTGGGTCAATGAGAATACGATCTATCTTCATCGTATCAATATAACCAGTGTAGTAGAGAGGTCGATCATGTCGATTATCCTCCAGTAACATGTCGTCTTGTGTAAAGGTGATATTTGGGATAATCTCCAGTACACTGTTGCAATGTAAGCAAGTGGCAGGTTCCGCATCCGGCTTCTTCAATTGTGCAAGACAAGAGTCAGCTTGTAGAAGTGCTTCACTTAACGTCTCCCGAATCTCTTTGGAAAGACGTAGAAGTTCAAAAAGGGACATTCTAGCGGGAGTATTAGCAAGCTGAGCCAAAATGTCGAAGTTGTAAGGCTTCTGAAGTCCAAGAGGAGAAGACTTCTTGATTGGCTTATCAAACCGAGCCTGTTGTTTGCCTTTCTCCAGAGCCGTAGGCTTGGGAGGAACAGGTTCAGTAGATGGTTCTTCCTCGGGAGGAACATTAGGAGCATCTTTAGCATCTGAAGGGATATCAGTAGGATCTTCAGGATTTTTAGAATAATCCTTTAGGTAAGGTTTCCCCGTTCGAGTAGCACTAACAAGTGCTTCTTCTTTGTCTTTTGGCTCTGTGTCAGAGGTAGACCCAAGAGAAGTCATATGACATGACTTGATCTTTCCAGCCTTCTTGGATTTTTGAGAAGAAATCTTTTGAGGAGAAGGCGATTCAAAATCTGCCACTAGATCAGGATGGATCCACATGATTTCTCATGTTTCCAAAGTGATTGGCACTAATCCTTCAGACTGTGGAGAAGGAAGATTCACTATGTCAAGAGTTGCCTTGGGAATAGGAATAATCCCACTTTCAAGGAGTTGAGGAGGGAAATTTCCAAATTGCATAGAGACGACGTTGGAGGTGACAGTCTTCTCTTTTGGAGTAAGAGAGATAGCTCCAGATTTAATCATTTCTTGGATCTTTCCTTTCAATACATAACATGTACGAATTGTATGACCCAGCATTCTGTGATATGGACAGTATTTAGGATGATCTGTCTTACCAGCTTCATCAGGTTTCTTGATCTCTGGTAATTGTATTTTATTACCTTTCAGCAGACATTCAAAGATACCAAGGACATCGTCGTCATCAAAAGAATATTCTTCTCTGGGGCGAGGTGTTCTTGATTGTTGAGTTGTAGAGGCAGGAGTTTGAACATTCGATGCATCTTTGCTCTGAAGATTAACTTCTAGAGTTTCTTTTCCTTTGCGAGCATTATTTTTATTGTTAGCCCCTTGTCCTGTTTCTTTAGGAGTCATCTGTACTCCTAAACCTTTGAAGGTTTCAGCACTGATTTCTGCAGCTTTAACACTGACTATGAAGGAAGGCCAATCTTGAAATTGAGTGGACCCTGTCCACATACTGATGATTGGCAACAAGTTTGATTTGTACGTGTCAATGGTGACAGCATCAGGAGTTCCAAGAGGCATCTTCAGAGCTTCTTTTCGAAACCGTTCAATGTATTCCTCTGTAGATTCATTATTTTTCTGCTTGATTCTAATAAGAGCAGACATAGTCATGTCATTAAGCCCTTCATAGAACCTTTCAAGAAACATCTGTTTGAAACCAGCAAATGAGGTAATACTTCCATCTGGGAGACTTCTATACCATTCATAAGCCGTTTCCTTGAGACATCCAATAAATACCCGAGTAAGGAGGGCATCACTTGGTTGTAGTTGATCAGTCATCACTTCAAAGTGATTGATAAACTGACTTGGAGAAGTGGTTCCATCATAGAATGAGATAGTAGGAGGCTTGTATTTAGGAGGATATGATACTTGCTTCCATTCTATCGGATAAGGCTGCTTGATGTCTAACCTTTGTAAACCATCCTTCTGTTTGAATGCCTCGAATTGAGTTTTGAGATTTTTCAATTCTTCAGAGACAACTCCCGAAGATTGTGGAGTTGTGGCTTGTAGAGAATAGTTAGGAGGAGGAACAGCATTGTAAGCACTACCCCCAGCTCCAGAGAGACTAGGATTTGGTTGAGCAGGTCCAGGAGTATTGGATTGTACTGCTGGAGGAACTTGTATTGGACTTATATCAGTATCAACTGGTATGGCATCTGATACAGTCTGTCGATTTTGCAACTGAGCTGTCATGAGTTCATACATTGACTTCATTGTGTCAGTCATAGACTTCATTTGCTGTTCCAAAGAAGCAATTCTTTGATCTTGAGGAGTCAGGGAAGAAGAGGGTTCATCAGTATTCCCATCAACCATGTAAGTCGTGACTGTATGAGGGATTATTGATGAACTAGTAGATGTTGTATGCTCTGAATCATTGCTTCGTGTATCAAAGTCAACTATAGGAGAATTACCCCCAGTAGGAAGAGGTGGGAAGTTAGATTCTCCAAGAAATTCAGAGTCAATTTCAGGGATCAAATTTCTTTGACTAGAAGCCAGGACTCTTGCTCTGGTGTTTTTATATACTCCATCTGGACTATCAACTCTACCCCCGGTGTCCCGAGAAGTCATGTTGACAGAGGCAAACAAAGGCTCCTCTTCATCAGGCATAGGTTCATACTGAATCCTATTAAAGACAGACTGTCATTTATTTTGACATCTGCATTGCATTGTGACTCTTGGCTGGAAGTCATATTCAGCATGATCACCATGGTCTTGAACTGTTGATTCACATCTGCACTGAATTATAACTCTTGGATAGAAGTCACATTCAGCATGTTCCTTTGATATAGAATTACTCCTTCTCTTCTGTTGAAGATATTCCCGTAAATCTGTTTGTGAAGATTGAGGAATATACTTCCTGTTCTTGGGTCTTGATGGCTCTTGATTATACAAAGAGTGATTAATGTGAGCCACATAATTTCTTGCATACTCTGCATCTGGATCTTTTATCTTCATATCCAATTGGTATAGTTTCTTAACACCAGAAGTGCTGAGTTTTGTTCTTAAATCAGTGGAAGGTAACATATTAATTTTGGAAACATGGAGTTTTCCTTCCATTGATCTGGATATTTGCAGAGAAGGAAGAGTTAAACCACTCCCTTGATTAGGAGTTGGTAACAGACCCTCTTTAATGGACAGATTCTGTGCCCAATTTGAAGAAATCAAAGAAGAAGACATTAAGGAATATTTCTTCTTAGACTCATTCAGATGTTGAGACATAGAATGTCCAGAAGGAAGAGTAGTCAAAAGACCATCTCCTTTCCTTTGACTAACAAAAGTATCAGTCAAAGCTGTTCCTGGAGTAAAAACTACAGGAGCAGAAGAAACAACTAAAGAGTTGTTCCTTTTCGAAGGGACTTTGTGTGGAAAACCACCCCCAGTTCTAGTAGAACTCGGTGAAGAAGAAGAGATAACTAAGGAGTTATTCTTCTCTGATGAAATACACGCTGAAACAGACTTGGTTAAAGAACCAGAGCTGTTAGCGTGACTTTTGATTTTAGAATTACACGCTGGAACAGATTTGGCTAAGGAGCCAATACTGTCAGCGTGACTTTTGAATGTGGGATTGCAAACTGGAATAGATTTGGCTAAGGAGCCAGTACTATCAGCATGACTTTTAGAGTTGAATTTGCACACTGGAACAGATTCGGCTAAAGAGCCAGTACTGTCAGCGTGACTTTTAGAATTGAATTTGCACGCTGGAACAGATTCGGCTAAGGAGCCAGTACTGTCAACGTGACTTTTAGTTACTGTCATCTTCGAGCGCACAAGAGTGTGCGTGCTTGCAGTGGAGTTCTTGCCAGTGTTAGGAGTAGACACTGTGACAGAGACTTCACCATTGACTGTCAACTGATTCTTAGGGACATAGACAGAGTGTCCCTTTGACTTGGCAGTGATAATGGAGGCTGGAATGGGCTTGCCACCCTTAGCCCGCTGCATTTCTTCATAGGCGAGTTGATCGAATTTGATCGTCATCACCTTCTTCATCGAGCCGATAGACGAAGTGTCGCATTGAGTTGTTACCATCTCAGAAGAGGAGATGGTTTTCCCCAGCAGAGTCGCCAATTTGTTTTCCATAAAGAAATTCTCTTTATTTGTTGTGTATCTGGGAAAATTACAACTGTAGGAATCCGATCTAGAAGACGATCGCTTTATCCCTTGGACTATGCGAAGAAGAAAAGCTCTCAAAATTTTGACAGTAGATATCAATGTATCTGTACAATAAATAAAAAAAGAACTCTATTTATAGAGTCAAAACAGTAACTGAAAAGATAACTACCTCACCACTAGTGCATTTGAAAAGTCACGCAGACTCTAAATACACGCAGGGTTAGTGAGTAGTTACTGGACGTGGCCCGTAACTGTTGGACACATGGCATTAGTGCATGAGTCGTGTGCAAGTTACTGGGCACGCGAGAGAGAGATCGGTGGCATGGCTGCCACGTACTCCAGTTGAAATGAAATCCACGCTGTCTTGCTGAAGGCAAAAAATCTACGCAGTTTCGTTGACGCAGACTCGTTGAAGGCGAAATCCACGCAAGCTTTGAAGAAGAATACTTCAGAATTCACGCAGGCTTTGAGAAGAATAACTCAAAAATCCACGCAAACTTGAGGAAGGAGAAGGTTCAGAATCCACGCAAACCGCCAGCTGTCTTGATTTGGCACGCTTCGTCTGACACAAAATCTCTGACATTGATTATATTATCAGCCTCATTAAATGAAGATAAGACCCAAAGTTACGCCAACTTGGTGAAGAGTGAGTCTTGCTAAGGAAGATTTCGAAAATCATGCAAAAGACGGCGATGATCTCTCGAATTCTGTGCATACGTGGCATACGAGGAGACGTTTCTCGACTGTTGTGTTGTCAGTCATTATGATTCTGACGTATGGCTGAGCTGTCTCTGCGTGACTTCTAAAGGAGATGGCCAGACAGAACTTTGCGTATCTTTTGTGCTGCTTCTTGGATCACTCTGTGTGACTTGTTCTGATCAACTCAGCGTGACTTTCATTTTTGAGGCCTACAATACACATGAGTTGTTCATATATAAAAATATGCATTCCGGGAACGGGGAGTGGCACATACCTCGCTCCTGTAGGAGCGATCGTCCTCGTTAAGGCGTGATGCCGCACGGGCCTAGGTTGCGCCCGTGCAAGGCCAAGTCCAGAAACGGCCGATTTGAGCTAGGTCGCAGAGTCGCACAGAGTGTCCCCATTTGCAGCGGGAAGTAAACGAACACAAAATTGAAGTGAATTCAAACTCTTTATTGATTTTCAAGAAGTTTACAAGCGGCGCTAGGCCGATATTACAATTCGCTCAAGCTCTCTCTCTAAACATAAAAGGCGTGCCAAGTGGCTTACAACATGGAATAATTCATGGCGATGTTTCGATACATTATGTCTTGTATATGGTGCTCCAGCTCCTTGCAACGCTCCAAGGCTCGAGAGATAGCTTCGCGCCTTAGCACGTTCGAGGGAAGCTCCGCACCCGCCGGCGTCTCCTGCATCCTGCAAGCAGACTGTGGGATTATCAGTACATTGTTATGCACTGGTGGGGAGGCTAGCTCGCCCACAATGCTATCATTACCAAACACGTTCTATTTACTTTTGTGCACCGTCTATCATTCATTGTCTTTCTATTCTTGCCTTAGGATCATTTTTATGGCATATTTCATAGCCTATCTCGTGTTGCGTAAAACAAGTGTCGCATGGAAGTACATGTACGACTTATCCATACATACCGTCCGGCCTTCCCTGTCTAACGTAAACCAAGTTAGTCAACAATTCATATGAAATAACTTAACGTAGTTCATGAAAGCATTCAATGTAAAGTACGTGTCCTTGCCTCGAGTTCTAGCATGTCATAGGCACGTTTTCTAACTCGTTTGCTCGAAGTACTCTTGATCGTTTTGTGTGTTATATTCAAGCCTATTCAGAAGGTGCTTTGTACAGTTAACTTAGACTACTTTGATTTCAATGCAAGGACTTGCACGTGGATTGCCACCAGCAAAGCCCACTTAAATCTATATGCACCGGTCGCTGGCATCACAAGCCATTTTGGACACTTCCGACCGTGGTATTTCTCAACTTAGCGTAGGGTGGACTGGCATACACCCCGTTAGTCTCTTGAAATACCTCAGCACTTACGTCCTCCGGGTGGCCAAGTCCGCACCCAGGCAGCCCGTAAGCCTCGACTTGGTTCCGCCTAGGCCGGCCACGATCCTCCCTTTGATCATGCCGCAGAATTCGTATCACCCGTGCACGGGTCCGTCCACGACCATTTCGTATTTTATCGTAATAGGCTAACCCTTAGCCACAATGCGTTATCGACCAGGTTGGCGTCCGTGCAGCACGGGTAGCGAGCCCCGTTGCACGTGCCCGTCACGCCTGTCGCTAACCATTTCTTTCCTTCTTATCTTTTATTCATTCTTTCTTTTCTTTCTTTCACTTGTCCGTTTGTTCATCGATTCATTCACGTATTCATTCTTTCATTCGTTGATTCATTCATTCACTTATTTGTTCATTCATTCATTCATAAATTTTGCAACTCCCCGTACGGGAGTCGCCTTGGCGACCCATCGGTCCCATAGTCTTTCAATGTTGCTAAACTCTACTCGGGACGACTATGTTGATAGTCTCCCCGTTTCATTGTTGTAAACCATTCATTGTTTTTATTGTTTGAACGCATCAGAGACGTAAACGTAAGCTTGTGCCTTAGCACGAGCGTGGAGCGCTGTGCGAGAGTTCTCACAATTTCCATGTTCTTTTTCATATTATATACAAGCATACAAGATGGGATTAATCCCTTAGCTAGGTGCGTTGGGTCATTTATTAGCATGCGCGGTATTATCGCCTAGCGATTTCAGTGATAGTGTCCGTACTATTATGTGTCTAGGCTAAGCAAAGACGGGTTCATCGGAGCCACCCACCTTAGCGATGTTTGCATCGGCCGAGCGACACTCTGAGTGCGCCTTTGAAAGTGTAAGTCTGGATTCATCTTTGACGGGCCAATGTAAGTCTTGCATCGATTCTTCATCAGTTCGATGCCAACTCTTCGGATCGACGGCTCGTTTGAGTCGTTGCACTTGCCGTTTGAATCGGCGTTCCGCTAGGGCGGAGCGGGTCACTACATAATACACCACTCAAAACAAGTCTCATCCTCGAGACTTCCTGAGTGCAGGTCATCCTACCATTCCTTAACTCGTGTCATCGTGTTTCATAGACAATTCTATCGAACGGCTCTATCGTTCGATGGCATTGAACCATGCTCGGTACCTTTCCAAGTTCCGTGTCGCATACGTTTGGTCGATTTTATTTAATGGCTTTTCATTCATTTCAGAGTTGATGGTTCTTATTCAATTGTCGCGTTTCTTCGACTTGGTTGCTATTTCGACGTATCATGGGACTGAAACGGTCGTACGAGGTACGTTGAAATTCTCAAACGCGAGAGTCATAGGCTGAGGCAAACTCACTCATTCGTTCATGCGCATCTCAACACCCACTTGCATCTGCATTCGAGTTCATCATGTCGCTGAGTTTGGATCGTACACGCATTCAAGGCGTCCTCCGAATACGTACATTTCAACCAAGCTTAGCGACTAGCGAAGTCAGACAAGCTACTCGTGATAGTTTCGATTTACCGATCGTTTTGCTAACTTCGATTTAAAACCGAACTCATGTGTGTATCACATATCGTTTATCTCGGTCCTCGAGATGATTCGATTCACTTCTCAAGCGTTATTGCCCATGAAATCAGTATGATTTCTTCTTAGCGGGATCGACCAAGTCTAAGTAATTTCCGTCCAATTCAAGATCAAGTATCGCACTATCACCGAGTACGTCTTCCAATCAATGATTCAATTTGTTATCCCAACTTTACTTGCGTATCATCCATCCCTATCATTCCCTTCGTTTGGGGCCAATCTCGTCGTCGTTCACGCACACTCCCTGTTCCCCGTCCTACTCTAAGTCTTGCTGCCCCAAGTCTATCGTCCGTCCAGACGATACTGTAAGGTCAATCGCACAAGTTCGATCACTCGGCATAGGGTCGTCCGCCTATCCACTAGGTCAGCTCACAAGGTCATAGTTACACGTCAGGTCCGTGGCTCGTCGTGCAAGGTCGTTGCACGACGCTCTCCCCAAATCCTATGGTCAAACCATTTGTTCGCCTGTACGAGAGTTTCTACCTAAGTTCGTTTTACTCAAATTTCTAAACATCGAGCATGATCACTTAATTCGCATCAAGACTTATGTTGCACATATTAAATTCCGTTCAATCACCAATTCTAACCAATTCGTGTATTCGATCACGAGCTCATCCAGCTCGATAATACATTGCGCCCCAATCTCACGCGAGTCCGATTATCCACGGCGGTTCATGAATCACCATGCAACGCTCCCGCGGAATAATCATTCTCATCGGGGCGTAACTCTTGTTTGAGTTTTAGACTAACCCATTCTCGATACGCGGATTGGACCTACTCAATCCTCAAGTTCAATTCTTCAAGCACACAAATTCATTCTCGAGTCCACCTTCGCGTCAAACCACAAGTCGAAGCAATCAGATTGCCACGCCATCCAAGTTCAATCACTCCCGCTGTATGAATCACCATATCAGCGCTCACGCGGAGTGATTGTCATAATCCGACGCGACGCATGTGCGAGGCTGGAGTTGCACTCGCATAAGACAAGAATGTCGACGTTGGGGTTATCGTCGAAGCAAATCCAACATTTCATTTTCTATCCAAGCCAAGATCGATAGTCCATTCATCATTTCGTTCAACTAGAAAATCCTCGAGCCACGTCTATATTTTCCTCGACACGTTTCAATATCAAGAGTATAGCATCCATCGGAACAATGACATTTGCACGGTCGTCATTCGCTGAGTCAGAGTACCCCCGAGTTATCGCATATCAACCTTTGATACGCCTCAATACCATCGACGATATGCGTAACCTGACGATCTTCCTTTGCAACCAATTTCGAGTCGTACGTTGATGCTGTTGTCCGAGTTGGATATTCCACAATTTCTTCGATATTCAAGATCAAGTTTGATCGCTATTCCTCAAGCTAGTTTCAAGATCGTTGTTCAAACTTAAGTCACAATTCATTTGAATCAATCCGAAATCGTACGCGCGATCCTCTAAGTTTCCTCGATCAAGACCATTCATTTTCATTCATCGTTCCGAACCATTTTCTAACTCGCGTTACCCATTGACAAGTTGTCCGAACGACATCTCGTTCGGGACACACGAAGTCACGATCAACTAAGCGTGACGCGTTCTAAGGCTCTGCGCGATCGCATCGCCTCGCCGACATACTCGTTCTATCCGTAAATCCTTCAGTCTCGCTCGAACAATTTCTATAACGTCTATACACCACTCAGGGTTCGAGCCACTCGACTAGTCGTCGACACTCATTCTTATTCTTCTTCGAACCTATCACATACACCACTCGGATTCAAGCCATACGATCTAGTCCTTAATCACATTTGCGTCATGCGCTAATACATCCTTCAGATTCGTTCGACGAATCTCTAGCGTAATCGCTCACGTCGCCTCGACGTACTAAGTCGTTCGCACTAATCCTCAAAATCCAAGCCAATCTTTCGGGTACGCCTAAGCGTTAACTCGATAGCGTTCCTATCGATAAACACTCAAAGTGTATCGCCGTTCTCGATTGAGCGATACTCGATATCGCTCGCAACCCGATTGCACCCAAAAGTCGAGGTGCGCAACATGCGGCACAACATAACCAAAAGGTCGTGTGCATAGCTATCCCGTGCGGACTATATTCGAGTTCGCATGCTCACTTATTCTCGTTCGAGCGATAATCGATCTCACTCGCAACTCGTTTGCACCAGAAGGTCTAGGTGCGCGATACTCTGCACAACTTAGCCAAAAGGCTGTGTGCATAACCATCCCGTTCGAACTATACTTTGGTCTCGTGTACTCGTTTGCTGTCAGCGTAAGCTCATTCAAGCACGCACTGCGTTTGCTAACTCTTAGCATCGGTTCCTTCCAACTCACGTCCGTCGTGGTGGCACAAAGGCCTTCGCCTATCGATCCCGTCCAACCGAGTACTCGTACGAGCTTTTGAAAATATTAGACTTATTGTATGGAACATCCCAAGGCACAACGAGAGAGAGCGTATACTTCTTTTGTTTCAAAACTGAACTTTCAAAACTGAGAGAATCGAAATGAAGTCCAAGGACGTAAAGCCGTGCTCTGATACCAAAAACTGTCACGTCCCGCTCCTGTAGGAGCGATAGTCCTCGCTAAGGCGTGATGCCGCACGGGCCTAGGTTGCACCCGTGTAAGGCCAAGTCCAGAAACGGCCGATTTGAGCTAGGCCACAGAGTCGCACAGAGTGTCCCCGTTTGCAGCGAAAAGTAAACGAACACAAAATTGAAGTGAATTCAAACTCTTTATTAATTTTCAAGAAGTTTACAAGCGGCGCTAGGCCGATATTACAATTCGCTCAAGCTCTCTCTCTGAACATAAAAGGCGTGCCAAGTGGCTTACAACATGAAATGATTCATGGCGATGTTTCGATACATTATGTCCTGTATATGGTGCTCCAGCTCCTTGCAACGCTCCAAGGCTTGAGAGATAGCTCCGCGCCTTAGCACGTTCGAGGGAAGCTCCGCACCCGCCGGTGTCTCCTGCATCCTGCAAGCAGACTGTGGGGTTATCAGTACATTGTTATGCACTGGTAGGGAGGCTAGCTCGCCCACAATGCTATCATTACCAAACATGTTCTATTTACTTTTGTCAACCGTCTATCATTCATTGTCTTTCTATTCTTGCCTTAGAATCATTTTTATGGCATATTTTATAGCCTATCTCGTGTTGCGTAAAACAAGTGTCGCATGGAAGTACATGCACGACTTACCCATACATACCGTCCGGCCTTCCCTGTCCAACGTAAACCAAGTTAGTCAACAATTTATATGAAATAACTTAACGTAGTTCATGAAAGCATTCAATGTAAAGTCCGTGTCCTTGTCTCGGGTTCTAGCATGTCGTAGGCACGTTTTCTAACTCGTTTGCTCGAAGTAATCTTGATCGTTTTGTGTGTTATATTCAAGCCTATTCAGAAGGTGCTTTGTACAGTTAACTTAGACTACTTTGATTTCAATGCAAGGACTTGCACGTGGATTGCCACCAGCAAAGCCCACTTAAATCTATATGCACCGGTCGCTGGCATCACAAGCCATTTTGGACACTTCCGACCGTGGTATTTCTCAACTTAGCGTAGGGTGGACTGGCACACACCCCGTTAGTCTCTTGAAATACCTCAGCACTTATGTCTCCCGGGTGGCCAAGTCCGCACCCAGGCAGCCCGTAAGCCTCGACTTGGTTCCGCCTAGGCCGGCCACGATCCTCCCTTTGATCATGTCGCGGAATCCGTATCACCCGTGCACGGGTCCGTCCACGACCATTTCGTATTTTATCGTAATAGGCTAACCCTTAGCCACAATGCGTTATCGACCAGGTTGGCGTCCGTGCAGCGCGGGTAGCGAGCCCCGTTGCACGTGCCCGTCACACCTGTCGCTAACCATTTCTTTCCTTCTTATCTTTTATTCATTCTTTCTTTTCTTTCTTTCACTTATCCGTTTGTTCATCGATTCATTCACGTATTCATTCTTTCATTCGTTGATTCATTCATTCACTTATTTGTTCATTCATTCATTCATAAATTTTGCAACTCCCCGTACGGGAGTCGCCTTGGCGACCCATCGGTCCCATAGTCTTTCAATGTTGCTAAACTCTACTCGGGACGACTATGTTGATAGTCTTTCCGTTTCATTGTTGTAAACCATTCATTGTTTTCATTGTTTGAACGCATCAGAGACGTAAACGTAAGCTTGTGCCTTAGCACGAGCGTGGAGCACGGTACGAGAGTTCTCACAATTTCTATGTTCTTTTCCATATTCTATACAAGCATACAAGATGGGATTAATCCCTTAGCTAGGTGCGTTGGGTCATTTATTAGCATGCGCGGTGTTATCGCCTAGCGATTTCAGTGATAGTGTCCGTATTATTATGTGTCTAGGCTAAGCAAAGACGGGTTCATCGGAGCCACCCACCTTAGCGATGTTCGCATCGGCCGAGCGACACTCTGAGTGTGCCTTTGAAAGTCTAAGTCTGGATTCATCTTTGACGGGCCAATGTAAGTCTTGCATCGATTCTTCATCAGTTCGATGCCAACTCTTCGGGTCGACGGCTCGTTTGAGTCGTTGCACTTGCCGTTTGAATCGGCATTCCGCTAGGGCGGAGCGGGTTACTACAGCTATAGTCCAGGATAGCTTGTCATGCTAGTGACCTCATATAGATGAGTCGGCACGGGCGGCAATCCGTGAGTGTGCCTTTGGATTGAGTCGAGTATTGAGTACACTATATCAAGGGGTCGAGTTGAATGTGTGTGTATAGTTTGAATACAATGTTGGGCCTAAGATTTGGTCGTAACGTAGGCGACATGCTTCGGCACGAGATGTGGCGTCGAGTCTTATGTTGTCGGCATATAAGTTGCATGTTATGATTGAGTTGTCTTGAGTTTAAGTCAGGAGATGTCGCAAGGCAAAGTCGGTCGAGTGACATTTAGTTCACAAGTCCTGATTTGGGTCAGTTGGTGATTGAAGCGAAGGGCCGCGAGGCGGCAATATGATTGAGTCTCACTGAGTTGCGATGCACGGCCTCAGCAAGGGTTTGTAGCACGGTCACACGGGAAAGGAGTCTTATCGCGTAGTTACGTCTCTGATTTTGGCCGAGAGGCAAGCACGACTTGATAGGTTAACATTGTTGAGTTAACATTGATGTTGCGAGCACGAGATGGTCTAGCAACACAGAATAGGCCAAGACGTCGGTCCTAAAACTGATCCTAAGACAAGAGTAGAAAGATAATTGATAAGAAGGGACTATGTTTCACAAAGTAAATCAAACGTGTCGGTTTTGTATGGGTGGGCGAGGAGCTCATTCCACCAGTACAGTTGAGTACTGACACCCACATAGTTTATATGTGCAGGCACAGGTAGAAGCTCGTGGCACGGAGCTCGCTTGGATGCGTCGAAGTACGGAGTTCCTTGGCGATTCGAAGCGTGCGGCCGCATGGAGTAAAGACTTATATGAGACATAATGTATGGACGTCGCCTTCCGAAGCATCCGCTGGCTCGAGACTTGTAACTGAGAGATGAGAGAGAGCTGAGTGACTTGTAATGTGAGATGAGTGAGCTTGAGAGACTTGTAATCTTGGCCTTGCGCCCATTGTAACCTTTATTTCAAATTCAATAAAAGAGGGTTTTGCAATGACTTGTGTTTGCTTTCTAAATTCTGCTGCTATTATTCAATGTCTCTGCTTGGGACTTCTGTGCGACGATCCCGTCGTAGCCGCTGAAATCGGCCGTTATGGAACTCGCCTTGCATGAGCACAATCTAGGCTCGTGCGGCATCACGCCTTAGCGAGGACGATCGCTCCTACGGGAGCGGGGCGTGACACCAGCGGGCGCTCTCTGTTGGAGCACGGTTGGTGCAGGTTGCACGGGGTGCGTAGTGTGCGCTAGTGGTGCAAGTTGCACGTGTTGCACAGTGCGCTAGTGCACGCTGGTGCGGTTGTGCACGCGTTGCGCATGTGGCGCAGATGGCGCACGCGGTGCGCCATTTGGCTCAGATCGTATCTGTGAACGATTGAGCAGTTACAGCATGTTCGGGACGGTTTCTTTCCACATTTCGAACATGTTGCTAACTGGGCGGTTACAGAGCGAGGCTATATAAGCTTCTCTGCTCTCTCTCAGAATACTAGTTTACAATTCACATAAGGCAGAAGTATTTTTTAGCACCATTCCTTACGTGTTTCCACAGAGTTTGAGAGTGAAGAGAAGCAATGCATCAACACCACTTAGAGCAGGAGTTCGTGCGCCTTCCGAGGAGTCAGAAGAGCGGAGTGTTCTAAAGTTTTTCGTCGAACTTGCTGGTTTGTAGAAGCTGTTCGTGTGGGACGAATTAAGCTTTGAGCAACGATGATCATTCACCCCAGCAATCTTCTATCTATCGCCTGTCATCCAAGTTGCAGCTGCCCATAGCAATTCACTTAGTATCTTCTTTTTGGAAGTACTACTGTCGTTTGCTGCTGTTAGATTTCGTAACTCAGAATCCTCCAATGATCTCTGTTGTGCACCTTTTTTGAAGTGTTGCGTTGAAACATTATTTTTACAATTGTTTCATTTTCTCAGTTTTCCATCGAAAATTGTGCCCCAGCAATAACAATCTCAAAGCTTAATTGCTACGATGGAAAACTTTCGTACTTCGCTAGTCAATCCTAACTTCTCTAAGTTAGAACAATTTGATGATGAACACTATCAAATCTAAAAAAAAAGATTTTTCTCAATATTCAGTTCTCTGATGTTGATCACGTGCTGTTTGAGGAGGAACCTACTGTTCCAGAAACTGGATCTGCAGCCGCAATCTCTGCGGCTACTAAGAACCAGGCCAAATGGAGAAGGGACAATAGCATTTGTAGGCTTATGATCCTAAATGCTATGGAAGACTCCCTTGTTGAATCATATTCAAAAAATACTGTTGCCAGAGAGATTTGGGAGTCTCTGGAGAAACTGTACGAGGATGATAAGAACCGTAGCAAGATATTTCTTGTTGAGAAATATCACAAGTGGTTCTTTGAGTACGAGAAGCCAATGCTGCCACAGGTGAAGGAGTTCCTGAAACTGCGACAGAAGTTGGAAGACGAGGCGATGCCCCTCCCCGACAAGTTTGTTGTTGGAGGGATCGTTTCGAAGCTCCCTGCTGGGTGGAGCAAGTTCTATGCAAACATGCATAGGAAGAAGTTGGAGGTCAGTCTTGACGATCTCCTGTAGGAAATCTACGTTGAGGACCAGATAAGGGCCACTTCAAGAGTGAATGCAAAGCAAAGACCAAACAATCAGAGCAAGGAGAGCCTAGCAAGGTATCTATGATCACTGATGTTGTTGCTATGATTACGCAGGTCGATACCTTGGGGGCTGACTCTGACCGGTGGGTAGACACTGGAGCCACCTGCCATGTCTGCTCCAGCAAGGAGTGGTTCACCACTTATACACCAACTTCTGAAGTGGTTATGGTGGCAAACCAGGCACAAGCTGAAGTGCTCGGGATTGGGACGGTGGTTTTGAAGCTGACTTCGGAAAAGTCTCTGACGCTTCAAGGTGTGAAGCATGTACCTGTTATCGTAAAAGAACCTGATCTCGGGAGGCCTACTCTGCAACGCAGGCCTCGGGATGGACATCAATGCTGGCCAGATGGTGATGTCCATAAAGAGCATATTTCGGGAAAGTTTTTTTTTAACCGAAGGAATGCTCAAAATTCAGCTTGTAAATCAGTCTAATGTAATTAATGCAATCACTCCTTCTGCTTATACTTTTGAGTTGTGGCATAATAGACTAGGACATGTTCATTGTAAACGAATAAACAAAATATCTAGTCTAGGACTTATCTCCAAATGTAGGGGTAAGGTAGAGAAATGTGAAGTTTGTGCTCAAACGAAGATCACAAGGAAACCATTTCCTCGGGTTAATCGAAGGACAGATCTTCTGGAGTTGATACACTCTGATATCTGTGTCTTCAAACAATTCTCTACAAAGGCCGGGATGAAGTATTTCATAACCTTCATCAATGATTTCTCAAAGTATGTGTTCGTCTACTTGCTGAAGGCTAAAGACGAAACATTCGAGAAGTTCAGGGAGTTCAGAGCCGAAGCTGAGCGGCAGATTGGACAACACCTCAAAAGAATAAGAAGTGATCGAGGTGGGGAGTACATATCTCATGAATTCGTATTGTTCTGCAAAGAACATGAAATTGTCAATGAGACTATGGCTCCGTACTCTTCTTAATCAAACGGAGTAGCAGAGAGGAAGAACAAAACGTTAACAGAAATGATTAACTCAATGCTGTTGACTGCGGGTCTTCCAAAGTGCTGCTGGAGAGAAGCTGCATTGTATAGAGTGACTCATGCAACTTCAGACATTACTCCTCATAAACTCTGGTTCAAGGTCAGACCTAACTTGAATGTCATTCGAGTGTGGGGGTGTCTAGCATATGTCAAGCTTCCAGATCTGAAGATTCAGAAGCTTGGGACAAGGACTACAAAGACGATCTTCTTGGGGTATGCCGGGAAGAGTGATGCTCGAAGATTTCTTGATATTGAGTCAAATCATATCATTGAATCTCGCGACGCAGAATATTTTGAATACAAATTTATAAGGCACAAGAATATTGTTTTTGCAGATATTCCGGAGAATAATGAGGGTGCGCAAGAAACTGAAAGTTTCAATGAAGAAGTAGTCCATGTCATAGCGGCGTAGCACCGCAAGGAAAGCGCAAAGCGCTTCATGCCATGTCTCTTTAACAAAGAACTTACCTATAGTGTATGGACAAAGAGATATCAGGCCGTCTCTTGCGGGTAAACTTGTAGACGCCCAAAATTATATACTGAAACCAGGCTGGCACATGGCCTTTAATGTGTAGCCAGAAGCACATTTAACTATATTATATGAGTGGAAAAAATTTCAGCTATCGTGCAGTATTCAAGGCTTAGTCCATTCTTCTATTATAGTCTGTTGTTTGACCCATGCGGGAAGATTCAAGTCGTCAGCGACATCTCTCCTAATGCATGATGGACAGTTACTGTGGGAAACACTCATACCCATATATAGAGATATGTGGGGGATTGTTGGGTTTTGACCTTTTTTATTGGAAAGTTTAGTCCCACATCGGCTAGGCCAAAGGAGTGGTATCTCAGTATAATAGCTATGCTTGTATGCACAAGTGGAGTGGAGGTGCACATGGGTGTGCC
Organism: Iris pallida; assembly: GCA_029216955.1. Taxonomy (NCBI): domain Eukaryota; kingdom Viridiplantae; phylum Streptophyta; class Magnoliopsida; order Asparagales; family Iridaceae; genus Iris; species Iris pallida. The sequence goes on along the minus strand of JANAVB010016796.1, from coordinate 565,285 downwards.
ATGTGGGAGTATTTTTCTAATAAAAAAAAGGACAAATCAACAATGAAGCATTCATGCTTTTTGCTCTTGAAAATTAATTTTCAATGGAGCTAAGCCCCGTAGGGGCTTAGCGACTCGGACTCGGACACAGACTCGGACTCATGGGCTCATGAGGCGTAATATGACGTTTTGTTGGTGTACTTTGCACTTAGCACGTCAGCATCGTCTTTAGGCGCATAGTGCACTTAGCACGTCAAGTAGCGCGGCCAAATGGCGCGTCCAGTTGCATGGCCCAGAGACGCGTCCAGTTGTGCGGCCCAGAGGCTGTCACGCCCCGAGTTGACAAACCGTTCGTCCCCGGTATTATTTTGCCGAATCGATCGTCCTCGCTAAGGCGTGATGCCGTACGAGTTTGGAATTGCACTCGTACAAGACAAGAACGTTACGTTAATTTTTATATTGAAACGCCAAGTTGAAACTTCACAAATCACATCAAATTGAGACGCAGTATAGGAAGATAGAAATATGCTTTTTATTCATAGCTTGCAACGAAGTGCAAGTCGTAATTACATTGGATGCCGTTGCGGCTACATTGATTGAAAACAGAAAGAAACATACTCGACAAGCTGCCTGAACTAACACTTGCCGTTCCATACATTCGCCCCTTTATACATAAGCCTTCGATTGAATTGGCTTCAAAATACTTCAGTATAGGAAGAGCTTCAAAACGCCTCTCCGCACTTCAGGTTCAGTTTAGAGCGCCCGCCGCACCTGGAAAATTTGGGGGAGGAGATTAGCACACTTGCTAAGTGGACGAGACGAACCCACTCGTCTAAACCGACTCTGATTGTTAGGGTAGGCATGCTTTAGAGTTGTCTTTCTATTTAGAACTAAATGAATTCAGTTCATATCGATAGCCATCTTTGAGTAATAAAGCATACAGTAAAATATAGCGATTTATCACATTTCTTACCACGGCCGTGCTCGTCCCTGCATAAAAATAGAGATAATATTTGCTACCTGCATAAGACAATAGGTGAGCATGCTACTATCTTATATGCGCGGTCATTGATGTTACACACCACGTGGAATTATCTCAACGACATTTCAGCCCGTTCAGTCTAGGTTGCAAGCCTGACTGACGGTCCCGCAATGCATCAGTGCCGAAGCACGATTATTCATTCCCCCTAGGTCGATTCGATTTCGATGTCCCAGATACCAATTCGAGAAAAATTAACTTATGCACAAGCTGTCCATGACCATGCCAATGCGTGAACAATTTAATATATGCAAATAGTTTTGTATAGCACGAACAGTATTGAACGACATTATCATTTCTCCCAACTCATGCAACGATTCATTTTTTCCAAGCCGTACTCCCGATTTAGCGTCCCGTGGGCACCAAATTGTCCGAGGCATCATAACCCATAATCGACGTTTCATATTATTTTGCAGCACGTGAAATAGTCTATCTTTTTACTAGAACCTTAAACTTTCTCGTTTATGTGAGAAACTTGTAATTTTCAGAGTAGATTACTCTAAATCGATACATTTTTTCTGAGTTCTTGACCTTAGTGGATTGGCATGCATTTAACTTGGCATCGTCGATTTGAATGAATTCGAGGCAAAGAAAATTTCGTTTGCGGGACAGAGTAGGAAAGAAGGGGCCGAATCACCCACCAAGTCCATTGATCGTGCCGACCGTCGAAGCGCTTCGCAACGTTTAAGCTTTAGTTACGCGAGCTCCTGCAATGGCACCAACACTTTGTTAGGATTCCTTCTTTTTCCTTTGCTTCGAAATTTGTAGATTGCATCCAGAAAAACGACGCAAAAGCACTTCATCAAAACTCAGCGGCAAAAGCTCCAAGAAAACCATACAACGGTTCGGTCCCGTCGAAGGGACTCTTATATAGAGCTCACTCGCCGAGACACATCCCGCTGCATATAGGACTTATTCCAACAGAAGTCCTTCAATTAGTTGGATCGATTCTCGTAACATCCGTCCAAATCGATTTGATCGATGCTGCAAGGTGTTATCGTTTACCAAGCTCAGCGATCGAGTCAGATGGCCATCTAAGTTTTCGGCTGATCTGACTCGGCGCAAGCATATTATGAAGTCCGTCGTCTATCGAAAGTGGGGCGCTACAGAGGCGCGCCCAGTTGCGCGGCCCAGTGGCATGCCAGCGGGTGCTGCCTGTTGGCGTACGGTTGGCGTAGGTTGCGCGGGGTGCGCAAGTGGCGCAGTGTGCGCTAGTGGCGCAAGATCCGCAAGTTACGCAGTGCGCTAGTGCGCGCTGGAGCGGCTGTGCGCGCGTTGCGCAAGTGGCACAGATGGCCCGCATTGTGCGCTCTTTGGCTCAAATCGTGTCTGTGCATGATTGAGCAGTTAGAGCATGTTCGGGACGGTTTCTTCCCCCATCCCGAACATGTTGCTAACTGGGCGGTTACAGAGCGAGGCTATATAAGCTTCTTTTCTCTCTCTCTCAGAATACAAGTTTAGAATTCACATAAGGCAGAAGTGTTTTTTAGTACCATTCCTTACGTGTTTTCACAGAGTTTGAGAGTGAAGAGAAGCAGTGCATCAGCGGCACTTAGAGCAGGAGTCCGTGCGCCTTCCGATGAGTCAGAAGAGCGGAGTGTTCCAAAATTTTCTGTCGAACTTGCTGGTTCCTGGAAGCTGTTCGTGTGGGACGAATTAAGCTTTGAGCAACGGTGATCATTTACTCCAGCAATCTTCTATCTATCGCCTGTCATCCAAGTTGCTGCTGCCCATAGAAATTCACTTAGTATCTTCTTTTTAGAAGTACTACTGTCGTTTGCTACTGTTACAAAATTTTTTTAGATTTTCGTAACTCAGAATCCTCCAAGGATCTCTGTTGCGCACCTTCTTTGAAGTGTTGTGTTGAAACATTGTTTTTACAATTATTTCATTTTCTCAGTTTTCTCTCGAAAATTGTGTCCCGACAATAACAGTTAAGTGGAGTGTGTTTAACAACTCTTGCTTGGATTAAAGGTTTTGAGTGAGAGAATGATTAATAAAATTTAATAGTTACCAAAATACCCTTATTACGTATGTCATAAAATTAAATTGATTGAAATTTTAATTAGAATTTGTCAAAATATCTTCGCAAATAAGGAAGATACCGAGCAACACGTTGAAAGCATGAAAAAATGGAAAAAAATCATGATATTTTATCTGACAAATAAGGGATATTTATAACTTTTTAAACAAAACCCCTTAATCCCCCTCTTTAACCCTCCGATTTGGGGGGTTAAAAAAATAGACAAAAGATGGTTAAATAAACCCCCACTTAACCCTCTATAACCGTCCTCATAAATTTCCACCCTCAAACCAAGCATGTTTTCTATTTTTCCTCACTTAACTTTTCCTCACTTAACCCTCTTAACCCTCAATCGAAGCATACCCTATATTATTAGTTTGGGAGCAAAGGTTTGCTAAGACGAGTTATGTTTATTTTGGAGTTTGAAATTTTATAATTTTGGTTTGAAATGGTGAAAAAAACTCTGTTGACAATATTGGATTTATATACAAGTTGGAGCATCCACAATGGGAGAGATTTCAAGTGCTACATTTTGACTTTAGTCAAAATTTGTAGCACTTGAAGGCTGCAATGAACACTTGTCTATACTTGAAAATTGCTAGAAAGCTAAGAGACATTCCAGATTTGGAGCGTGCCGTAGCTCCTCTACATTAATTCTTGGGCCCACAAATATTAAGTATTTTTACCAAACAAGGAAGAAAAATAAAGAGAAAAAATAGGGAGGAAAAAATGTTACCAAACATGGAAGAAAAATAAAGAAAGTAAAGTGGGAGGAGGTTAATTTGGAGTATATGTTTGAAGTGTACCAAAAATAAAGAGAAAAAATAGGGAGGAAAAAAATCTTACCAAACATGGAAGAAAAATAAAGAAGAAAAAGTGGAAGGAGGTTAATTTGGAGTATTTGTTTGAAGTTCACCTCCCTTCTGTATATGTACTTAAGCACTCAATAAATGATCCCAATTAGTTAGAATGCTACAATTTCCAGTATTATTAGTTATTTAACCACTAATTCTTAATCTTAGATACTCTAAGGGTCCGTTTGGTAAACCGTATTTGGAGGTGGGATTTGGATTTTTATGGATTTGGAGACAAATCCATGGAATCCTATGTTTGGTTGGAGATGGATTTGGATATGGAAAGTATGACAAAATCCAAAACTTGGATTTAGTTGGATTTTGGAGGAAGATAATAATTATTCTTTAATAATTTCGTTAAAATATTTATTATTTAATAATTTTGTTAAAAATTAGTAAATAAAAAATTAGTTAATCTTTAATAATTTCGTTAAAAATATTTATTAATTAAAAAATTAGTTAATTAGTTAATTAGTTAATTTTGTTGTAATCATATTAATAATTTATTAGTATTATTATAATATTAATTAATAATTTATTAATAACTATTTTATTATAATCTTAATTAATAATATTTTAATCACAATTATAATCATATTTTATAATAATTTAATTTAATAATTTACTAATCATAATAATATTAATTTATAATTACTATTTTAAAATATTTAATTTATAGTTAAATAATCGTTAATTATTAATTATTAATTTAAAATTACTTAATTATTAATTAGTATTATTATAATATTAATTAATAATATTTTATTATTTAGTTAATAAACATAATTTACTAGTATTATTATATTATTATTATAATATTAATTAATAATTTATTAGTATTATTATAATATTAATTAATAATCATATCCTATGTTTAGTATTATTAATTAAAAAAATAGTTAATTAGTTAATTAGTTAATTTTGTTGTAATCATATTAATAATTTATTAGTATTATTATAATATTAATTAATAATTTATTAATAACTATTTTATTATAATCTTAATTAATAATATTTTAATCACAATTAGAATCATATTTTGTAATAATTTAATTAATAATTTACTAATCATAATAATATTAATTTATAATTACTATTTTTAAAATATTTAATTTATAGTTAATTAATCGTTAATTATTAATTATTAATTTATAATTACTTAATTATTAATTTATTACTTAATTATTAATTATTATTTATTATTTATTAATTATTAATTTATAATCGTTAATTAATAATCGTTAATTAATAATCGTTAATTATTTAATTATTAATTATAATTACTTAATTTATAATCGTTAATTAATTATTAATTATTTATTACTTAATTATTTAATTATTAATTATTAATTTATAATCGTTAATTATTAATTATTAAATTATAATCGTTAATTATTAATTAATTAATTAATTAATTATTAATTATTAATTAATTTATAATTACTATTATTAATCGTTAATTATTAATTATTTAATTTATAGTTATTAATTATTAATTATTAATCGTTAATTATTAATTATTAATCATAAAATCAAATCCTATGTTTGGTTGGAGTTGGATTTGGAGTTGGATTTGAATAGTAAAATCCATGATTTGGATTTGGAGGATTTCCAAATCCAAATCCAAATAGTAAAATTCTCCAACCAAACAAGCCCTAATGGAAACTCAATGTTCTTTGGGAAGTACAAGCCATCGATGACCTCTTAGATGTGATGACATTGCTGATTTTCTTGGAAACAGGGATCGAGGAACTATTTTAGAATATAACAGACGATTTTAATTATATAAATAATGGGTCTCCCTTTTTCTGTTTCAATCCATTTATGTTCAGCGGGAATAGTTGGATGTTTTATTATATACAAGTTTCTGATGAATGAAAAGTTTTTTCCCTTGATTTTTCAACATTTATTGATGTCCTTAAATAGTTTGAATCTTAGCATAATGTGTTCGTGATCTTTACTTGAACATGTAACCCAGGTGTACTGTTTGCTTTACTGATGGATATGAATAGATGTTAATATATTTATTTGACGCATGTATGGGATTGACTTATATCAATACATATTTTTGAAATAACATATATTGGGCCATACTGATTATCATGGGATGCCTGCATGTCAAACTTTAGTTGAATGCCTTTTGGAGTGTGTTGAATGTTATGCAATAAAGTTGTTGCTTGACATTTATATTATGTTAGTATATGTTTACCTTGACTGGTTTCATTCTCAAGATCTCAGAAGCTGGAAGCACAAGATTCACCTTAGTTTATGAATATCACAGAAACAATTGTACAATCTTCTTTTAACAAAATCATGGTTCCTGCCAAGATATAGCAAGCATTGGACATTTAGTTAAGATCTTGGATTGGAATGCCAATTTTCGTTTTCCCTCTTCGTAAAATTTATCGAGACCAAAAACTCGGGTGTGACGGTTGAGATTTTGGTACCGTGAGTGTGATCGTGACTGAGATCTCCCAAGGTCGAGATACATTGTACCTTGTTCAAAGAGGTTTACAGACTACAAAGTCATTATCTTGGCCGAGGATCTTGGTTTCTCACTTCTCATCCTAGACTTCAAACCACGCCTTGGGTGCGTACAAAATTTGTAGTAGAAAACTGCTTTATTTGTAGATAGATTTTGGGAGCCTCGTAATGTTTAGTTGTTTTCCCCAGACTGACTAGATTTGAACTTGATAGGGACTATGTAACTGGTTTTCACAAGCGGAAGAAGAAAAGGAGAAAAGAAGCCCAGAAACAGCTAGAAGAGAAAGTGAGACTAAAGCGCATCGCGGCCCGTAAAAAGGTATTTCTCCTAAGAGATCTTAAAACTTAAAAGCATGCTTGATGATCAACTAGTAGTTTCATACATGATATAACTTTTCTTTTAGTTTATCCGCTAGTGTAGCTAAAGTCAGGCTCTAAAGAGTAGGGATAAACCCTTCCTTGATGGTACTGTTGTTCTCATTTGTTCTTCTTATGATAAAGTTAGAACTTATCTTCTTCAGTTCTCTGTTTTGATAGTGTTTTGTGATGAAGGTCCCACGCCATTGTGTATAACTTCAGGCAGCATCTCTGGTCAGTCTAGATCATAGTGTGCCATTTTATGGTAAAATATATATGAAGTCGATAATCCATGAAAGGTGATTTGAATAATCCAGCCATAAATCTTACATCACATCATTTTTCATTTTATTCCCTCGCAATCTGTAGATATGCTTATATTTACGATCTATCAGCCGGTGTACGTGTATGAAAAAGGAAAATCAAAATTCATGTTAAAGATTTACATTTAATTGACTATAGTTACTATTACAATTTAGACTATAGTTGGAGTGCTTCCTATGTTTCATGGCATGAGCAGTGACACTATAGAGGCATTCTGACATGACCTTCGTGGACATGCGCCATGGCTATTTAACAATTATTGAACACACTACGCATTATATTCTATCATTTGCTTGTTTATATAAAATGTAGAGACTTGAGCAACAAAAGTACATAAAACAACACATGATACAACACAAATCACTGTGGCTGAATTAATCATTGTCCGCCATGAGTTCAAGACAGATTTAGCCAAGAGATTAGCCCGACTAGACTGGAAGGGGCAAACCAAGATAGTTTAGAAAAAAAAAAAATGGAAGATCCTATGTATGAAATTAGTGGGGAAGGGGCATTTACGGAGCTGCAAATTGATTTGAAACTAGCCTTCACAGGTGTCGCCCTTGCTAATGCTGGACGAGGGAAGTCGTTTGCAGGGCCGGCCCTGGGGTAAGCCTGACAAGACTTCGGACTTGGGCAACTCCCCTACATAGGGCAACCCGCCAGGCTATTTAGTTTTCTTAGGACCGGTCCAACAAAAATTCAAATAAAACATTTATCTTTCAATAAGGGTAAAGGGCAACAAAAATTAGCTCCGGCTAAGGCAACCCAAACCGCGGGGCCGGCCCTGGTCGTTTGGATGGATGAGGTTGAACTGCAAACATGCATCAATTAATCGTGTTATGATGAGTCCGCTTCTAGTTCGTAGTGGAGCAGGTGCAACACTAACTTTGGAGTGTATCCGATATCCTTTCTTCAATGGTTCTATGACTTATTCTGTGTTGGAGTGGGTGGGGTTCCCAACCTATGTGGAGAAGATCCCGGTGTGCGACGAGCGCCGTCCGATGTCGGAGAAGCTCGGGAGTAGTTGTTACTGCTGCTGCTGCCCCAAAGGGGGTTCTGGACCAAGTCTGCCGAGTTCGGGCCGAACTCGGTCCCAGGCCGAGTTCTGGCCGAACTCGGTCTGGCCGTTCCAGGGTTTGGCCATCCAGTGCTGGTTGCCCCACACAGAGTTCTGGCCGAACTCTGTGTGTCGGGGGACTGAAGCGGATTTCAGGATGAGTTTTCATCATTGGATCTAATCCAACGGTCCAGGTTGGTTGCGGGATTAGGGAGATATATTGAGTTTTCTCAACCCTAACTCATGAATCGCATTGGACAACACAAGTTTGAGAGAGAAGGAGGCAAGAGTGCCATTACAACTTCGGAGAAGAAGACGGAGGATTGAAGGTCGCTGTTCGAAGGAGATCATGTTCGGGTAATCTCTACTCGTCGTTCTCGCTCTTCGTAGCCTTGTAATCATTGTTCTTATCTCTGAGTGTTGTGGGGATCCGATTTGGATCGGGAGGAGTTTGTAGAGGGTGTAATTCTTCTATTCCATTAGTGGAGGCTTCTCAGGGTTGGACTCCGATCGTCCCGTGATTTTTTCCGCAAGGGTTTCCACGTCAAAAATTCTCTGTGTCTGCGTGGTTGTTTTTGTGTACTTGTTTTTGGGTTCGTGCGTTGTTTGCTCGGTCCTCTCGCAGGTACTCTCCGGTTTGGGGAAAGGTTTCCGCGCTTCTTTCCCAACAGAGTGGTATCAGAGCTTTGGGTTCAAAGGGTGTCAGGAGTTGACAGAGGAACCAGAGAGGAGAGATGGACGCGAAGCCGGTGCGCATGGTGAACCTCAATGGCACAAACTATCATTATTGGCGGAGCAAGATAAAGGATTTGCTATTTGTCAAGAAGCTGCATCTACCTGTGTTTGCAACCGAGAGGCCCAGTGATAAATCCGAGGAGGACTGGAAGTTCGAGCACATACAGGTGTGTGGGTACATACGACAGTTTGTTGATGAGAACGTGTACAACCACGTTGCCAATATTGAGCACGCGAAGACGTTGTGGGATAAGCTGGAATCCTTGTATGCGAAGAAGACCGGGGTAAACAAGTTGTTCCTGATTCGAACGATGATGGGTCTAAGGTACAAGGATGGGGCGTCTATTTCGGATCACTTGAGTGAGTTCCAGGGCGTGGTTGACCAGCTATCTTCTATGGGAGTCAAGTTCGATGACGAAGTTCAGGGACTGTGGCTGCTGTGTACATTGCCAGACTCGTGGGAGACCGTACGAGTATCTATGATCGCTTCTGCTCCAGAGGGCGTGGTCAGTCTGGAGTTTGCCAAGAGCGGGGTGTTGAATGAAGAGATGCGGAGACGTTCTCAGGGCACTTCATCCACATCCCACCACTCAGAGGCACTTGTTTCAGAGAGCCGCGGAAGGGGCAAAAGCAGGGGTCCAGGTGGTGGCAGAGACAAGAGCAGGGGGAAGTCCAAGGGTCGGTACGAGGACTCAGAGTGTTATCATTGCGGTAAGAAGGGCCATATCAAGCAAAATTGTTTCGCTTGGAAGAGAGAAAAGAAGGGCGACAAGGGGAAGCAAGAAGAGAACACTACAGCGGCGGCCTCGGTACATGGAGGCGATGTGATCGTCGTAGGTGATGAGGTCATTACTAACCTCGCCTGCGATGACAATTCTTGGCTGGTGGACTCAGGAGCTTCAGCACATGTATCTCACAATAGGGCACTGTTTGCCACTTACACGACAGGCGACTGTGGCGTGTTGAAGATGGGCAACGGAGATGTGTCGAAGGCGGTTGCCGTTGGAGATGTGCATTTGAGAACGAAGACGGATGCGGTTCTTGTTCTCAAGGATGTTCGTCATGTCCCTGATATCCGTTTCAACCTGGTGTCGGTTGGAAGGTTGGATGACGAGGGATTCTTCAGTCTCTTCGGGAATAGTCAGTGGAAGCTTTCCAGAGGTTCGATGGTGATTGCCAGAGGAAGCAAGAAGTCCGGTCTCTACTATATAGAGGGGAGCGCAGAGGGGGCACAGGAGGTGAACGCAGTCAGTGACGCGTCTACCGAGTTGTGGCACAGGCGGCTCGGCCATATCAGCGAGAAGGGGATGAGCTACTTGGTGAACAGGAAGGTGATTCCGGGGCTCAAGTCTACAAAGTTGGAGAAGTGCACGCACTGTTTGGCTGGGAAGCAAAATAGGGTGTCTTTCCAAAGTCACCCAAGTTCGAGGAAGCCGGCGTTGCTCGAGTTGATTCACTCGGATGTCTGCGGTCCTATGAAGGTAAAATCTCTTGGTGGTGCTTCTTACTTTGTGACTTTTATTGATGACTGTTCCAGGAAGGTTTGGGTCTATGCCTTAAAGACCAAGGATCAGGTGCTGCCTACTTTCAAGGAGTTTCAGGCCTCCGTTGAAAGGGAGACGGGCAAGAAGTTGTTGTGTGTTCGGTCCGACAATGGCGGCGAATACATCGGTCCCTTTGATGCGTATTGCAGAGAACAAGGGATACGACACCAGAAGACTCCGCCAAAGACACCTCAGCTCAATGGTGTAGCGGAGCGCATGAACAGGACACTGATGGAGAGGGTGCGGTGTTTGCTGTCAGAAGCAAACTTGTCGGGCAATTATTGGGGTGAGGCTCTTCTCACAGCTACTTATATTATTAATTTGTCTCCTAGTGCTCCTTTGCAGGGTGATGTGCCTGACAAAGTATGGTACGGTAAGGAGCCGTCATACAGTCACCTGCGGGCGTTTGGTTGTAAAGCCTTCGTGCATGTACCGAAGGACGAGAGGACCAAATTTGAGCCGAAGACGAGGCGATGCGTCTTTGTCGGCTACGGTCGGGATGAGTTTGGCTATAGACTCTACGACCCAGTGGAAGGAAAGCTCTACAGAAGCAGGGACGTGGTGTTCGTCGAGGATCAGACCATGACCAATACTCAGGATTCCGAGACGCCTTCTGAGGCTGAGGAATTGCCTGAGTTAGAGTCATTTCGCTTCGAGCAGTTTCCAGAGGACATCGCGGAGGATCCAGTTATGGGGGAGCCGGTACATGGAGTTGCTCCCAACCTTGATTATCAGCCTGCTGATGGTGGTCAGGATGTCCCTCAGGAGGATGAGCATGCCGGAGAGGTAGTTCCTGAAGGGGAGGAGGCTGTCGGTATACAGCCAGCACCAGTGGCTCCACTGAGAAGGAGCAACAGGGATCGTCGACCATCTACGAGATACTTGCCGGATGAGTATGTGCTACTGACTGACGGAGGAGAGCCCGAAAGTTTCGCAGAGGCTATGGAAGACGAACACAGGCAGGAGTGGATGGTAGCTATGCAGGAGGAGATGAGTTCCTTGCACACCAATTCTACTTATGATCTGGTGCGGTTGTCAAAGGGCAAGAAGGCTTTGAAAAATCGATGGGTGTTCAGAGTGAAGCAGACGGATGATGCTACTCGCCCTCGATACAAAGCGAGGCTGGTAGTCAAGGGCTACGGTCAGCGGAAAGGCGTGGATTATGATGAAATCTTTTCGCCTGTCGTCAAGCATTCGTCTATTCGGGTGGTGCTAGCATTAGCAGCCAGTTTCGACTTGGAGGTCGAGCAGATAGACGTGAAGACGGCGTTCCTCCACGGTGGTCTTGAGGAGGAGTTGTACATGGAGCAGCCGGAGGGATTCTGTGAGAAGGGCAAGTCATATTTGGTCTGCCGGTTGAGGAAGAGCTTGTATGGTCTGAAGCAGGCTCCGAGGCAGTGGTACAGAAAGTTCGAGTCGTTTATGGGGGAGCATGGTTATGCACGGACGACGTCGGACCATTGTGCATTTGTGAGGTATTTTGCCGATGATGATTTCATCATTTTATTGCTCTATGTTGATGATATGCTATTAGTGGGTCGGAATGCCACTAGGATAGCGGAGTTGAAGCGCCAACTGGGCGCGGCCTTCTCTATGAAGGATTTGGGCGCAGCGAAGACTATTCTTGGGATGGAGATCAGCCGAGAGAGAGAGTCCAAGCTGCTACACTTGTCCCAAAAGAAGTACATTCACCGGGTACCTCAGCGTTTCGGGATGGACGGGTCGAAGAAAGTGAGTTCCCCCCTCGCGGCTCACTTTAAGTTCACTGAGGAGCAGTGTCCATCTACCGAGGACGAAAAGGAAGATATGGAGCGGGTTCCATATGCTTCAGCTGTGGGAAGCCTTATGTATGCTATGGTGTGTACGAGGCCAGATATTGCTCATGCAGTTGGTACGGTAAGCAGGTATCTTTCGAATCCTGGAAGGGTACATTGGAGTGCGGTCAAGTGGATTCTACGATATCTTCAGGGCACTGCTGGTTGGAGACTTTCCTTTGGTGGTGACGAGCCGAAGCTGGTTGGGTATACCGACGCTGATATGGCTGGAGATGTAGACACGAGGCGATCGACTTCAGGCTACGTGATGATGTTTGCGGGAGGAGCAGTGTCGTGGCAGTCGCGGTTGCAGAAGTGTGTTGCCTTGTCGACGACGGAGGCGGAATACATTGCGGCGACGGAGGCTTGCAAGGAGCTGCTGTGGATGAAGAAGCTGTTGCAGGAAATGGGACTGAAGCAAGAGCAATATACTTTGCTTTGCGACAGTCAGAGTGCTATCCATCTTGTGAAGAATCAGACGTTTCATAGCCGGTCCAAGCACATCGAGACTCGGTATCATTGGATACGAGATGTGGTTGAGAAGAAGGACGCGGAGCTTGAGAAGGTGCATACAGATGACAACGGAGCTGATATGTTCACGAAGATTCTACCAAGGGGGAAGTTTGAGTACTGCAGGCAGATCGTCGGGATGACGACGTCCTCCCCATAGTTGTGAAGGGGGAGATTTGTTGGAGTGGGTGGGGTTCCCAACCTATGTGGAGAAGATCCCGGAGTGCGACGAGCGCCGTCCGATGTCGGAGAAGCTCGGGAGTAGTTGTTACTGCTGCTGCTGCCCCAAAGGGGGTTCTGGACCAAGTCTGCCGAGTTCGGGCCGAACTCGGTCCCAGGCCGAGTTCTGGCCGAACTCGGTCTGGCCGTTCCATGGTTTGGCCATCCAGTGCTGGTTGCCCCACACAGAGTTCTGGTCGAACTCTGTGTGTCGGGGGGCTGAAGCGGATTTCAGGATGAGTTTTCATCATTGGATCTAATCCAACAGTCCAGGTTGGTTGCGGGATTAGGGAGATATATTGAGTTTTCTCAACCCTAACTCATGAATCGCATTGGACAACACAAGTTTGAGAGAGAAGGAGGCAAGAGTGCCATTACAACTTCGGAGAAGAAGACGGAGGATTGAAGGTCGCTGTTCGAAGGAGATCGTGTTCGGGTAATCTCTACTCGTCGTTCTCGCTCTTCGTAGCCTTGTAATCATTGTTCTTATCTCTGAGTGTTGTGGGGATCCGATTTGGATCGGGAGGAGTTTGTAGAGGGTGTAATTCTTCTATTCCATTAGTGGAGGCTTCTCAGGGTTGGACTCCGATCGTCCCGTGGTTTTTCCCGCAAGGGTTTCCACGTCAAAAATTCTCTGTGTCTGCGTGGTTGTTTTTGTGTGCTTGTTTTTGGGTTCGTGCGTTGTTTGTTCGGTCCTCTCGCAGGTACTCTCCGGTTTGGGGAAAGGTTTCCGCGCTTCTTTCCCAACATTCTGGTCATTGTAATCATTATTTTCGTCAAAATGCAATCATTATAGTCTTGTTCGTCTCATTGGAAAAGAATCGTGGTATTCTACCTCCAAGCTAGAATATACAATTTTTTTCATATAGGAGGATAATTTTGTACGAAATTACACGTAAAGGAAAAACTTTGTAAAATTTTCAAATCGCAGGATGGATCGCTAACTGAATTGGCTGGGCAGTGACGGATTTTTTCTCTCGAAAGTTTCAGCCAAGAGACTTGGCGACACAGGTTTTAGCCAACTCACTTGGCTTAAAAGTAGATTTCGCCAAGCGAGTTGGCTAAGATTTTATACCTAAAGTTTTAGCCAACTCACTTGGCTTAAAAGTATATTTCGTCAGGTGAGTTGGCTAAGAGTTTAATAGGATTCGCGAGAATTGACAGAAATGATTTCGCCAACTTACCCTAGACTTTTCCCTCCCATTGTATTTTTTCGCCAACTTAATTGGAGAATAAGTTCCAACGGCTACTTTTTTGTCCGTTGTATTCCCAGCCTGCCTATAAAAACTCTTCGAAGAGAGCAATCTTCTACCAGCCTGCTTATGAAAACTCTTTTCAATCATCTACCTCACACATTTCTTGCTCTGCCTCATCTCTCTCATCTTCTTCTCACAACAGACTATCTTTAGGCTATGATCCATTTAATTTATTTCAGAGCAGATCTGTGAAAAGAAGATGAGAGAATTGGGGCAGAGCAAGAAATGTGTGAGGTAGAATATTGAGAAGAGTTTTCATAAGCAGGATGGTAGAAGATTGCTCTCTTCGAAGAGTTTATATAGGTAGGTTGAGAATACAACGGGTAAAAAAGTAGCCGTTGGAACTTATTCTCCAATTAAGTTGGCAAAAAAATGCAACGGGAGAAACAAGTTTAGGATAAGTTGGCGAAATCATTTCTGCCAATTCTCACGAATCCCATTAAACTCTTAGCCAACTCACTTGGCGAAATGTACTTTTAAGTCAAGTGAGTTGGCTAAAACTTTATGCATAAAATTTTAGCCAACTCACTTGGCGAAATATACTTTTAAGCCAAGTGAGTTGGCTAAAACCTTTGTGTCGCCAAGTCCCTTGGCTGAAACTTTCGAGAAAAAAATTTCGTCACTGTCCAGCCAATTCAGTTGGCGATCCATCCCGCGATTTGAAAATTTTATAAAGTTTTTCCTTTACGTGTAATTTCGTACAAAATTATCCTCCTATATGAAAAAAAAACTGAAGAATTTATCTACTATACGGATTTACTGTTCGTCTTATTTCATCAAATTGTTACCTTCTATATAATAATTCGACCACTTACCATAGTAATGTTCTTGACCTTGGACTCTTACCATGTGAGCTTTTATTCAATACGGGATAGAGATGGTTACTGATCCATTCACTATTAAACTTACCGATCCATTCACTATTAAACTTGGGAGTCATCTTGGACAGGCCTGAGTCCCTCCATGTAGAGGTTGTAATCCCATTCACCATCAAGTTCTGGTTGGATCTGTGTCAAGGTTCAGTAAAATTTCTAAAAGTATCATCAAAGCCTATATTTATTTATATTCTACAACTTTTTTCTTTTTCCTTCTTCTTTTAGCAACTTCCACGTCTCGACGAAGGTAAGGGTATTGGATATGAGCCGGTTGAATCTCCAACTCCCTCTATGTGGAGATTGTAATCCCATTCACCATTAAGTTCTGGCTGGATCCCTGACAATATTTCAGTAAAGATTCTACAAGCATCATCAAAGCATATATTTATTTTAGGCTAAATTGTACTTTGATACCCTCAACTATTCCGTTTTTTCAAGTTGAAACCATAAACTTTTTTACTCAACAACTTAATACCTCAACTATTTTTTTTTTCAACTTGATACCTAAATTTTTAAAAATTTCCAAAATGCCCTTATCCCTTCCCTCTCCCCTTCTCCCCTCCCCCCCTCCCCCACTCTGGCGACCACCTCCCCCCCCCCCCCTCCCGTGGCGGTGACCCCCCCCTTCCCTCTCCGGCGATGGTGGAGTCGGGAAAGGAGGGCAGCGGGAGAGGGAGGGGAGGGAGCGGGAGAGGGGGTGCGGGTGGCCGGAGGGTGGAGGGGAGGGGGAGGGTGGAGGCGGGGCGGGAGGGGGGGGAGGGGCGGAGGGGGAGGGTGCAGGCGGGGCGGGAGGGGGGGGGGAGGGTGCGGGTGGGGCGGCGGGGAGAGGGGCGGGGGCGGGGGTGGTGGCCGGAGGGGTTGGGGGGGGGGGAGGGGGAGGGGGAGGGGTTGAGTGGTAGTTTTAATTTTTGGGTAAGGACATTATTGTCCAAAATTTTTTAGGGTATCAAGTTGAAAAAAAATAGTTGAGGTATCAACTTGAAAAAACGGAATAGTTGAGGGTATCAAAGTGCAATTAAGCCTTTATTTTTTTCCACTACTTTTTTTTTTCTTTCTTTTCCTTCTTCTTTTAGCAAGTTCCACGTCTCGATGTAGGTAGGTAGGTATTGGATATGAGCCTGTCAAGTATATGGGTTCGCTTTTTGACTTTTGAAAACTAGACCCTAACCCCCAAGTATGACTTGGAGACTCGGAGTTGGGTCTAGGTCGCCAATCCAAATGGCTGTCCTTCTAAAGCTTTAGCATGAAACTTGTGTCCCAGTTCCATGAGGCTCATGCTAATAGCCTAATACACAGCTCGTGGATGGTTAAGATGCGAGCAGCCTTACCACCATTCTTGGGAGGGTGTTCCGGAGACTCGAACCTGCTTCTTTCATGATGTAAGCACTAATTCTTACTTTGCACAAAGTGCACTCTCCCTTGTCCAACTCTTATTTTATATTCCTAAGATATACAAATTACAATACATTAAAAGTGCTTAGTTGAAGAATAAACAATAAAACTACCGATAATCAAGGTAGTCAAAGGTGCAAGGCGCACTTGAGGCGCACCATATCGTCCGAGGCACAAGCGCACTTAAGGCACATCCGAGTAAAGCAAGGCAGAAAAGTAATAAATAATAAAAGTATACATAAATAAATAGATAAATTAGTAAAGTAAGAAATAAAACCGAATAGCATATTAAAACCAACAAAATCATGTTAAAACATAACCAAGTGAACTAGCATAGCAACAATAGCAGTAGCAGTCAACATATATAACAAGAATTTTTGTTCTCCTTTCCATACTTTTAGTAAATTTTAGTTTTTTTAGTTCAACTGTAACTAACTTTGACAAGTGTGGGAAGAGGCTACCTTCAGTAGCATAAACCCTATTCGAGAGTCTAGTACCTAAAATTGTGGACATTCCTACGTGTGAGTTGCTATGTATATTTATCCTATTCATAAAACAAGGGAACAAGAAACCATCATTTGATATCAGTAAGTTTGTTACAGAGTCTGCAAAGATTGCAACATGGGTAGTGCGAAGACTGGACGACTCGACAATCTTTCTAAACAGTAACAATGCATGTGTGCAAGCAGGAACAAACCAGTGACCTTGACAGAAGGAATTGTATCTTTTCAGTCTCAATCGTATCTAAAGGAGGAAAATATACGGCTTTATAATGAATCTTTGACATCGTTGAGAATAACATTCAACCGATAATGATACCAACCTTAGTTGCGGGTGTGTTTTATGTATAGAACCACCAAAAATAGGCTTAATGTTGGAATTAGTTTTAGTTATCTGTAATTTTCTTGGTTGCGTCTTGTCGAAAGGCGTGCCTTGGACGTGTATGGAGAAACATCGCCTGGTGAGTTTAACTGCCATGCCCATAACTTGGTTCTTTGATAAATTTGGAGAAAGCTAATGCACCTTGCTACGAGACGCGTCTTTAACCCCATAACTTAGTTCTTTGATAAATTTATGTTGTGTAGATGTGATTTTGGATCATGATCAGGGAGTTTGTTGATTTGAGGTTGGGTTTATTAACCCAACTCTTGTTGAGAAGCGTGTTTGCCTTAAATTCATGGGTGGAACTTTGTCATTCGCATATATCAAGATAAGATTAGTAGGTTATGTGTAGCATACCTTCACTATCTATATTTTACAGAATGAGAAGCTCAGACTGATTGAAGCGTACATATTTAACAGATTGTCACACTCCGATTCTGGAGAATTGAAAACTAACTACTGGACGTGATGCCATACAAGTCTAGATTGCATTGTATAAGACAAAACCATTACAGTTCCTTGTATTTCTCAGAAAACAACGATATTTCAGCGGAATTTAAACAGATAACTTGAAGTCACAACAAGATATGAAGAAATATCTCTTTATGACTTGTAGCGGAATACAAATTACACTAAGTAATCATGTGATAGGAACATTATTAAAAGTGGCCCGTCTGTTGTCTTAGGATCAATTTACAGTTCATATTCGACAAAAATGTAAAGCATGCATTTCTCATAGCCAACTGAATGTAAAAACATATATGTTATCACCTTTTGGTGATTTTTACCACGGTCGTTTAGCCATCCATGTATTTGAGTAATACTTACTCTGCCCGCACAAGACATTGTTATGAACATTATATTTATCATATCATATTTGTCACCCTTTTAGGTGATTCTTACCAACAACTGACATCCTTCCATGTATATGATTAATAACTTACTTTGTCTGCATAGGACATTTATATATATGAAGGTCACTGGCGACCCGTCTATATGGACTATAAATGGTACAAGGTTTTCTATACAACGCAGGTAGCTAGCCTCACTGAAAGTCTCGAGATACTGGTGCTACTACTTCAACACTATGGAATTTCGCCGTCACTTTCAGTGCAAGGTAGAAAGGCCTACTGAAAGTTCCGCAATTCCGATGCCAGTACGTCGACACCATCTTTTGTGCCTCCTAGGTCGAATTGGTTCTGTGGCCTCGGAGTACCGTTCGAGGAACCATACCTTGTGCACAAGTTGTCCATGACCATGCAAGTATATGTAATTTAGTTATAAAAAAAAAATGCATGATACTAGAAATCTAAAGTAAATATGCCACCCTTCTCATTCGTCTTGCCACATATGCCTTGAGCCATATCTCGCCATACCAATTGCCCAATCCAAGTCTTATCTTGCCCAATTCAGTGACTTATCTCAGTGTTACCATGCATCCCTCGAGTCATAACCCGACTTGCTCATTGTTAAATTCTTGAAACTCATTATCCGTGTCAGCATACATTCTTCGAGTTGTGGTTCGGTATACTAACCGCCCAAGTATTTGGGGCTTTTGCTTCACCTGTCATGTATTTCATTGCAATAATGCACAATTCATAAAATGATTCGCAATAGTTTTTAGGTCATGTGATTAATTATCTTTCATTATCTTTCTGGGTTCAATGTAAGATAACATCTAGTAACTCAACAAGAAATCATAGCATACAATTATTTTTATTAAACGTGAAGCTAAAGGATCTTCGAAGGACTCGCACTACTCATATTATCAAGATGGTTCCGCCACGATCGCATAGCCTTCACAGGATCCTTCCGCATATCCCCAAGTCCAACAAAGCTTCATCGAACCAACCAGCCATCATAATGCACTGTGCGGATCGAGGCATTACACAGATAAGGTTATGTCAGATCTTGACCATCCATATCTTTGAGACTAATGAGTTCTACCAGATGAAGTTCTGGCACATCACATACAGGTTGAATTTGGTATGCACTCAACGTGACGGTCCATATTAACTTGATATCAAGGTGATTGTTTAGGCTGTTTGAAACGTCTGACTTGCTAGATAAAAAAAACTTCAAGGGTTAGAGGTAGTATGTCGAAGCTGACCCAAAAAATTGAGAGAAAGCTATCTTCTTGTTTTCATCGTCATCGTCATTGTTGTTACGTTGTTGGAGCTAAGTATGTCCAAGTTGGATTCATCCATTTAGGAAACTTTGATCTACACCTGTACCTTGGACTTCACCTGCACATTGGGTTTAGATTGTTTGGTACCTTTTTCTGTTGGATAAGTCAATTAATGTACTTTATGGACTGAATCTAGTGCCAAATGTTATCTTTTCGTTTGTTACCTTTGTTGGGGGTATCCATGTAGTTATTACATTAAAATTGTTTCTTATCTGCTACAAACATAAGAAATTTGCTCTTTCATTTATTGTAGAGAAAACAAGAGAAAGAATTGACTATGTATGGTGGAACTTTAGAAAATCAATTGGCTCCAGGTTCAGAACCTGATGGTTTAAACCATGATGGCGAAGATGATGAACTTGACACAGCAGACACAGCAGCAGCTTCTGGTACGTGACTTGCGCTAGTAGAAGAATCTTTTGTACAAACTTATGAGTAGGGCCATGGGTGATACATTTATCAACAGATCCATGTCATTTTTGTATAAGCCTTTGTAATTTTTCTGAGAATGATCCTTGTGTGGCATTGTTGCTTCTTTAGAAACAAAGACGTATGAAACTGGCTTCACGACCATAACGGTTACTACCAGTGAGCTCAGTCGTGAAGATGATGATCCGATACTGACACATTCCGTCCCAAAGCAAAGCGACGCAGTTGAGAAAAGCAATGTTTTACGTGTGAAAAAGAAGCCACTGAAGAGATACGGAGCACGAAAGGCTTGGAAGAAGGGTGGTAAGCCTGGATCCCGGAACAACAGCAAAAGTAGCACAAGGAAAAGATGATTCGTACTCCAATGCTGATGATTTCTCTGTTGAAAATTATGCTGTAACAATAGATTAATCCTTGCATATGATAGCTGATCAAACTTTCTAGTTCTGTTTAGTTGAGGCTTAAATATGATGTATGCTAGCAAAACATCTTCCCAATGACTTTCGAAACTCCACAGGATCTCCAAATATATTTATGGTGAATATACGGGGAGTTATGCCGCAAGTGGCATTTGGTTCTGATCAAAACTGAAAAGATTAGTTGGCTCAATTGCCATTGCGTTCTATGCTTAAATGAGTCTTGAGAACTTCAAGAGGATGGTGAGCTTTTCTATCAACCTAGCCAAGTTCATGCTTCACAGATGCTTTTATATGATCTTACTAGTCGTCGAGTCGTCAAATCCATCGGCGTATCGCTTATGATAGCATCTGCAAGCTGTAGAGAGTTGATGAGACGGCCACTTAGGAGGAAAGTCATTGATGACGAAGCAATTCATCTCGTGCTACAATTGCTCAAACAGCTTCTTGAGAAATTTTGTCAAAAATAAGAGTGCTATTCCTGACTATAGGGGGATTTGATCTGAAGAACAAGAGTGGGAGTTGGGTCTCATATGAGGGGTTTTATTTGTGGGAAATGTTTGGTTTAGAGCATCATTAGTAAGGCCCATCCCATTTTCTAGATTCTAGATTTAGAATGTAGGAGCTCATTTTGTAGAATAATAAGTCTTATTCCTAGTCCCAATTTCTACAATTTCGGTCCCAACCCATCCATGGGTGCTAAGGGTTGGGCCTCCCAATTTCTAGATTCTAGATTGTAGAAATTCGTTTTGTAGAATAGTAAGTTCTAATTTGGAGCCCAACTTTCTAGATTCTAAATTTTATATTATTTTTTTCCTACATTAATTTTTGACCACACAATTTTTGGGACCGGAGCTCACTTTATCATTTTCTACTATTCTCATACAAACCCAACCCATTCTACATTTAACTTTTTTCTGAAATTTTGGACTCCCAATTGCATTGGAGAGTCCCAACTACTAATGATGCTCTTACAACCAAACTTTTACAACCTTCTTACAACTTACACCCATTTGCTGACATGTGGGCCATGCCACCACCTGGCCCACATGTCAGGAAATGGGTGAGTGGTTGTAAGAAGGTTGTAAATGTTTGGTTGTAACTGTAGCACTTACAATTTACACCCATTTGCTGACATGTGGGCCAGGCCACCACCTGGTCCACATGTCAGAAAATGGATAAGTAGTTGTAAGAAAGTTGTAAATGTTTGATTGTAAGTGTAGCATTGCTCTTTATTTGTTGATGTTCCAATTGAGAACTTTAAGCAGCACAACCTCAAGATTACTGCACACAAAGTGACAATAAATTTGAAAGATTTTTTTTTTGTACATATTGGACTTTATATTCACAGAGCTCATTTATCTATCTGACGCACCTATTCCAGATCCATTTCTGGAAACCTCCTAGCATAAAGGCCTCCCCCAATCGCACCAATGCACTAGGGGTGAGGATTATTCGGTTTTTGACCGAAAATCGGGCCGAATAAGAGATTCAGCTTGGTTTCAAAAAAAAAATCAAAAAATTGGTTCGATTTTAAAAATACAATTTTTTTTTTTTTTTTTTTGGTTTGGATTTCGGTTTAGAACCGAAAACCGAATTAAATTTCTACAATTATGTAAATTTCTCCAATTTTATGCATATTTTGTCATTAAAACAATAAAATTTCTCCAATTATGTAAATTTTTCTGTATTTGTTTTGAAGTCCAACTTTGATAGTTCAACAACTAGACTAACTTTATGCGCAATATTAAAATTCAACAAATGTGAGTATAAAAATTATAATTTTAATATAATTTAACCACAATTTCAACTTTGAATCCGACCCGTTAAACAATAAAAATTATCCAACCGAATAAACCGAATTACTTATCCGGTTTGGTTCGGTTAGGTTTCAGTTTTGGCATGTTCGGTTTCGATTTTAAATTTTTAGAATTTTAATTTATTCGATTTTGAATATTTCGTTTAAACCAAATGCTCACCACTAGCCGCAGCTCTTCAGAGTGACAATGTCGCATACCCTTACAGCAAGCCTTCTTGCTTTCAAAGAAATCTCGCATCTGAATATGAAATTTACAGGTAAAAATGTTTGATAGCTCCAAATGATTCTTTGGAAAAAAAAGTATTATTTGGTGAGTGACAGCAAAATTGGGTTGGACTTTTAGCAGGAAAGTTTCTTTTGAGTATCCTGCCAACCTCTAGTAGACCAAGAGAATTGGACTTCAAGAGGCGTTCTGGATTATCTTCTATTATATAAAAGATTTCAAAACTGTTCAAAAGTGCGCCATCTAAGTCCAAATCCTATGAATATTATGGACAATTTTATTTTTTTCAAAATTATGGAAGATAAAAATTAACTTTTCCATCCACGATTTCTTAAAAAAGATTACGAACTTTCTCTTTTAGTCAGTACAAATATGTATTTAAAAACTAAATTTAAAACTACTTAAAAACTAAATTTAAAAGAAAAAATATCAAAAAATAATTAAATTGTTTAACAAATCTTAATTCAAATATATTTGAACTATTTTTCAACAATATCATAAAAATATTTATCCATAACAAACTATTATTAAAATTTAGTTAAATTTTTACTAATTTAAATATAAATATAAATATATATACAATAAATTTTAATCTTAATTTGAATATTTAAATTATTTTTGATAAGATTAGAAAGAAAAAAAAAATGATTTGACGTGCAATGCATAGACAAAAGAGGCATAGACAAAATATTGTATTAATTTGAATATTTAATACAATAAACTTCTTCCAATAAATAAACTTTTTGGTGCTGTGGACAAAAGAGGCATAGACAAAAAAAAAAAAAAAAAAAATCAACAAATGACTAGCCATGAATAAGGTCAAATAATAGATTATTTTGTCCCAATAACCTATTTTTCACAAATCATAAGTACGAAAAGGACAAGAAGATTACAATGAGATAACTTACCATATCCTGACGACGACTCCACGAATGGAGCAAATAGATTCCCTGAACACATCTCATTCCTCCAATTGTCTTCAAATGCGAGTCCCACGAGCGAAGTATGAATTCCTCGTAGATTTGGTGGTTTGCCTCATTGAGCAACAAACCACCACAAGAGTTGCACGACTACTTCAGCAAAGTTAAGTAGTTGTATCCATTCTTGTTGATATGTCATGACCCGCACCCAGTGTAAAAGCACGAGACCGTGGGTACGTTCAGCCTACGTCGTAGTGGCGGCGGTAGAACACTGTCCTAGGTTTCAACAACTACTAAATACAGTACAAAGTACCTGCCCATATACACTCTCCATAATGAGGACAATCTCAGAAGATACAACTCAATCATAAAGCTAAGGAGAAATAACAGCACGATATAGATTAGGAGGATATCAAAGTGCAATACAACCAGAATATCAATAAGATTAAGTGTTATCATCACATCCCGAAGTAGAAGTAATATAAATACAACTCGTGAAAGATAACTGAAAACAATTCAAGCAATATCCTAGCAATCTATTCTAAGCACTATTGGAGTCTCCTCTAGGCTAGCTGGATCCTCCTGGCGATCCAAGTAATCCTCTAAATTCTCTGTAAAATTTTGTCAACATATCTAGTCATAATTGGAGCGAAATACATAACTCTAAAAGCAGTTCCAATGCATAGTAGAAAATATAGAACAACCAATAGAATATAATACATGACGTGCTGTAAAGGAAGTACATGAATACATGAATATAAATACAGATACATGAATAAAATAGAGGATCTATGAACTATAGTAAATATAAGTGATTCAGAGAATAAGACAGTTATTTGATTGGTTTAGGTTGTACATGAGTAATCTATGGTAACTCCATTATACGTGAGGGTATAATAGACATATACATGAGTACACTAGAAGAATTTAATCACATAACCACTTCTACTCTCCCCTACCCCAATCAATGCACAAGGATCCGATCACATTTCGTTACGTACATGATTGTTAGTTTGAACATGAAGCATATGTGAGCACATGAGAGTACATGAGAGCACATGAGAGTACATGAATAATACGAATACAAGGAATACAAGATGTACATGGTAAATTACATGAGTATCAGCATCAAGTAAAGTAGTCTAGAACAGGCAATATAGATACTATCATGAATAAAAATTAACAGAGAATGTACTCATCGGATATCCTGAGCAACATATGCGTATTGGTATCCGAACTTGAGTCACAGAGACCTAATATGAGAATTACATGTTACAGAGTATTCTAGATTAAACAATTGATTTAAATATGATATTTACATGCTGCTAGGCCACCTCTAGGTCAATGAGTCAACTTGGTCAATTATTGGTCAACTTGGTAAGTTTTTAGCCTATCTAGGGTTTTGCCAATTTAGGACATTTAGTGATTAGGCTAGAGTGGTATCAACCTAATCTTAACCATGGGTTTTATTACCCTATACACCCATTAATCCTACAGTATACTATAGGATACTCTACTCAAAGTTCCTATCAAAAGGCTAACATATAAGTACCATATCAAACCTAGTCAATCACTGGTCAAAGCCTATATATATATAACATACATATATACCTACAATATATATATATGTTAACATATGCTACTATAGGCTATATCTATATACCACATGCTATGGGATATCATGCAAGGACTGACTTCCTTACTAGATTGATAAAAGGGAAGAATGGAGAGACACCAAGATGTAGAGTCTAAGGTTGATACTCAAGGATGCACGACAAATCAAGTGGTGGCTGAACATGTATGCCTATATATATATATGGACAATTAGAGTGAAAGGAATGGGTCGAGGACTGGTCATAAACTCTTCAAGAGTGAAACCAAAGTGTAGGGTATAAGTGATATCTGAAATGGCCTTTAGCTACAGGGACTGAACAGTTGTATTTGAACATATCTTGGGTCAAGGAGTATAGGCCTGATACATCGAAGCAGGGCAGTAACCTCACTTAGACAGAACCTTAGTTAGCCTATACAAAGAAGGATTTGGACATATCTAAACTCAGTTGGTTTGAACCTATGAGATAGATATAATATGGACTCATTACATAAAATGCTTATGACTGAACAAACAAATCATAGACAGTGTTCAGGTCAGAACATATAGGCAATATAGACTGCATCACAAAAGGAAAGGTTAAAGCTAAGATAATCGATTTGAATAAGGAATTGGATAAAACATTTAAGCTAGGGACTGGAAAATGTAAGAGAACTGGATTGAAGAAAAGAGTTGATACTCTATATTAGAAGGGACTGAACCAACTATACTAAGATTGAACAAATATGAAATAAACAGGGAATTAATATGCAGGACATGGTGATTTGGATCTGTTATGATGATATGAGGATATGACACCCATGTTCAAATGACTGCACAAGTGCAGAACAATATGTCTAAGGAGTTTAACCCAAAAGCAGGACATATGTTCGAATGGTCAGAACAATATATTGAATGCAGGTGTCACTCCCCGTTCCCGGAATGCGTATTTTTATATATGTACAACTCATGTGTATTTATTTAGTATTTATCATGTATTATTCTGTATTTAAATTCCTTTAGTTTCATGTTAATTAATTACCTGCTCTTTAAATTTTCATGTTAATTAATTTCCTGCAATTTTATTTTTGCATTCTAATTATCTGCATTTTATTTTTCTGCATTTTATTCCCTGTTTTGGTCTTATTGGGTTCTCAGGTTCATGGTGGACAACCCAGCCCAACACCCCACCTACCACAACTCCCCCTATTTAAAGCCACCCTCTCCCTTCTCTCTCCTTATTTACTTCTTCTTCTCCTTTCTCATTACTTCTCCACCTAACCAGCAGCAGCAGTAGGCAAGTGCAAACTTGCTTCTCCTTCACCCATTTTTATGGTTCATTTGGCTTCCTCTCATGATCCTGAGAGAGATTAGTTCTTAGCATTTTTGATTCCTATGGCTTGTATTCTCTAGATCTAAGTTGTAGTATTTCGGCTGTTCATGGGTTCTTGGTCCACCATCTTTGCGTGTATTTCTCTGGCACTGGAGCGAAGGCTCCATAGGACTTGGAGTTCGAAAAATGTTGTACGCACACGTTCTTACGTGCTCGCGTAAAACATCAGCCCAGTCACGCACACGTCTGTACGTGTCTGCGTGTATTTTTAGTCACGCACACGTCTCTACGTGTCTGCGTGGATTTTGAGTCACGCTCATGTTCTTACATGTTAGCGTGTATTTTTAGTCACGCTCACTCTGTGCGTGCGTGTATTTTAGTCACGCTAACGTTCTCATGAGCGTGCGTGTATTTTTAGTCACGCTGACGTTCTCACTTGAGCGTGCGTGTATTTTCAGTCACGCACACATCCATGAGCGTGCGTGGATTTTTTAGTCACGCACATCCTTGCGTGCGTGGATTTCTTGTCCCCTTTTCACGCTCACTTGAGCGTGCGTGAATTTCCCTTCACGATCACACTGTGCATGCCAGTGTGAATTACTTTTTCACGCTCACGCTGTTACACGCTCACTCCTACTAGACTTGGCATGACTTTTGGCCTTAGCTTAGACTTGTCAGCGTGACTTTCTTGACCTGGGTGTTTTAATTATCCTATAATTATTCATTTAATGATGGCATGATAATTCTTCTATTATATCCTTACGCCTTTTTGCATGAACTTGATAAATCATGATATGTTAATACTGTTAATACAGATTGTTATGTGGAATGTGTCATGTGTCTTGATTGATCCATGGATACCCAGTATGACTAGAACTTAACTCTGAGGAGTTGTAGGCTCGACCCCATGTAATACTAATTGACTTTCATGCCTTGTCACCATTGATAATGATTGTGACATTGACTAATAATTGATCATGCGTTCCTAGTTGGAACTAAGAGACTGGCTAGTCGTCTTATTGAAATGAATGAATAAGACACGTTCATATAATGAACTATTGTACTCGATTAGCCGATCCCGAATATTGGCATACAGGCACATGCAGGCTTCAAATTATTTATTTATTTATTTATTTAGTTATTTATTTTCTTACAAAAACCAGCATGTGTACTTTATGGTCAAGGCGTGATTACTCCGTGGTTAGATTTGATTGTTGCATCACGCTATGTAAGACCTACAACATAGTCGCACGGGTATCGTTGTAGAGTTGCGCATATCATACCCCGTACAAAAGTACTCATTTGAATGACCATGATCCACGGCATGGGATTTCGCTTAACGTAGAGACTATTAAGTTAAATAAAATAATGATGGCATGGAGAGAATGGATTTCCGAGTTCTTACATGGCAGCCCCCTTGGGACGAGTAGTACCCGACGGGCCGGCTGGTCCCCACAGATACTGTAAACCTGCCACACGGGCAGAGAGCAGTATCTGCTTTTATTATTATTGTATATTGTATATCGGCGGGCGTCCCGCTGGGACTCGTCTAATTACATGATTGGCGCAATTGATTGATTGGCTAGACTAGCCTTGCTCGCACATAGTAAGAACTGAGGAATCCATATTTGTATAATTCCAGGATAACTTGGGGCTCACAATAGCAAGCCGTAGTAGTTGATTGGCCGTTCAAGATGATTTGTTTGTGTACTGTACCTACCCTGTTACCTAACTGGGATGATCAGAATGTCAGGACATGACGGGCCAACTTCTGTCCTTGTTTGGTTGGGAGGTTTGTTCGAAGTATCGTGATGTGATGTGAATCCTAGTGGAAAGCAGAGATCTATTATCATTATATTCTTTTACTTACTGGTTTAGTCCTTCATATCGTCCTTCCTTGTGGTACTTGCTATTAGAGGTCTAACCTCTCTGGTTTTGCATGGCCAGATTTAGAGCCGGTCCCCGAGGATCCAGCTTACTTCTACCTCCAAGATGGTCAATACTAGAGGAATGATCGCAGGAGGACTCGAGTGGGTCCCTTACTTCACCGTTCGTTTTGCTATTTACTTTATACTTAGCCGTTTGGCACCGACATGTTAGTCGGATTGTCTTGTACTTACTTTTACATAATTGTAATTAAGTCAGACTGCAGCTGATAACAATTGTGTATACGTTACTATACCATCTGGCTATGTTTTGTAAAGCCAGATCTCAAGAACATTTTGACTGAGCGTTTGGGACGCCTTACTGCTTTATCTTACATGTTCTCTATTACTGTTTCTTGTTTGAACGTTTGAGACAGTAGATGTGAGGCGACCATAGTAAGACTTTCATGTAGTATGCACCCCCTCGTCTGGTTAGACAGCATTGATCGTATTATACGGTATTCATCTACCCGTAATACGTAGCTGGCTGAGTCATTCCCCCGCTCTCCAGTATTCTGGTTCTGGGGCGTGACAAGGTTTTAGTGGTGGCCCATGCAGGTCTGATTTCAGACTTGTGGGGTGTTTTGATTTATAGGATGTCTCAATCACACGTGTTCCCCCTTGATCTCATGATTCGTTATTCTCAACCCTTGCTTGACATTCCAGTATCCTTTGACTTCATTGATCCTTCATGTCTGGTTGTTTGATTGTTCTCTTGTCCCTTTTCTTAGGGGCACTTCGTCCGCATCGGTCAGAGCTGGACAACAGCAGGAGCAGCATGGACAACCTGACCCTGTTGGTCAGCAACAAGGGCCAGTCTCACCTCAGGAGGCTACCCAGGAAGAAGTGATAGTGGAAGCAGCAGCTGGATCACAGTATCCTGATGTTCCACCACCACCAACAGTTCCACCTACCCAAGTGGACACACCAGCCCTTCTGGAGATCATGAGAGGAATGATGGCTACTCAGCAACATCAGATGTTGGTCCAGCAGCGCATGCACACTCGGCTACAAGAGCAGAATGTGCTACTCAACCAAGGATTGCAGACAGCATTGGAAAGAGGGGCAAGGCCAGATTCAGGAGCATCGGCCAGGTTTTGCAAGTACAACCCCTACCGTTTCGAGGGCACGGAGGATGCCATCTCAGCAGATGCATGGCATAAGGATATAGAGGCTATTCTGACAGCAGCGAAGGTGCCGGCAGAAGAACGTGTGGATCTAGTGAAGTTGTTACTTCAGGATCTCGTACGTGATTGGTGGGAATCAGAGGAAGTGGGCATCAGGCGTCCTGTGGCTTGGGACGATTTCACAGCAAGATTCAAGACCAAGTACTATGGAGTTGTGGCGCAGTTTGAGCTACAACAGAAGTTTATCAACCTCAGACAGGCCGGCTAGACTGTAGATGCTTATGCAGCGGAGTTCTGCAGATTGAGTAGGTTTGTCCCAGAGATGGTAACAACAGAGCGCCAGAGGGCCATGAGGTTTCAGCAAGGGTTTCATCTTGAACTCTTGCAATTGATAGAAGGGCACAATTACCAGACTTTTGACAAAATATTAACGGCAACTCGAAGGCATGAGATCACTATTCAGAGGCTTGCAGTAAGGACTGGGGGTCAGAAGAGATCCCACAGTCAGATGGAAGGAGGGAGGGGAGCAGCGCCCCGAACAACAGCACCATCCACTGGCATTCGTATCCACGATGTGGCGATACGAGGACCAGCACCACCACCCAGGCAACAGCAACAGAAACAGAGGAAGAACCAGCAACCCCCGGCGGACTGCACTTATTGTGGAAAGATGGGACACACTAGAGATGTGTGTCGGACATTGAATGGACTGTGTCTGATATGTGGAAATCCAGATCATCGGGTTACCACATGTCCCATGAATTCGAGGGCAGGAGGACCAGGGCAACAGTTTCCTGCTCTGCCAGCACCAGGGGCAGGCCAGTATCGAGGGCCAGCAATGGCAGTAAGGCCGTTGGCACAGCGTCCATTAGTACCGCAGGCTCAGATGTTTCGGCAGCAGGGGCCGCCGATGCAGCAACACCAGCATAGACCACCCCAGCATCATCAAGGAAGGGGCCAGCAGCAGCACCAGGCTAGGCCGCAGCATGGAAATCAGCAAGGAGGTCGAGGGCAAGCATTCACTTTGTCCTTGAAAGAGGCATTGGCATCGGAAGATGTTGTGGCAGGTAACATTCTCGTCGCCTCATATCCCGCAGTAGCATTGTTTGATTCGGGAGCATCCCATTCATTTATATCTGCACGATTTGCGACACGACTAGGAATGGAGTTCGAGGCATTGCCAGGGAGGTTGAATATACTCACTGGTAATGGGCTCGTAGGAGTTAGTAGAGTTATTTTAGCGTGTAGCGTTGTAGTTTGCGGGCATTCCTTACCCGCCCGGTTGATAGAATTTCCTGTTGGAAATTTTGACGTTATCTTAGGCATGGACTGGCTGAAAGACAGTCATACGACAATAGATTGTCGTAGAGGGAGTGTATCTTTTGATATTCCAGGCATGAAGAGATTTACCTTAGTCAGATCAGAGGTAACTCAGCAAGAGCAGGGAGTAATAGCGGCAATGGAAGAAGTTCAGATTCCGAAGGTAGTTGAAGAATTTCTAGACGTATTTCCTGAAGAGCTTCCAGGTCTACCACCGGTTAGAGATATTGAGTTCAGCATAGAATTGGCACCAGGAACCAAATCGATATCAGATCGAGTTTACAGAATGGCAGATTCAGAGCAGGCCAAGGTATATCAGCACATAGAGGAATTGAAGGAGAAGAAGTTCATCCAAGCTAGCGTATCACCGTGGGCAGCACCAGTGGTACTTATGGAAAAGAAGGATGGGTCGTCCAGATTGTGCATTGACTACAGGAAGCTTAACGCGGCAACAGTGAAGAACAAGTACCCATTACCCAGGATCGACGACTTATTTGACCAGTTGAGCAAAGCTAGAGTTTTTTCCAAGATAGATCTTCGTTCAGGGTACCATCAGGTGAGGGTTCGGAAGGAAGACATTCCCAAGACAGCATTCAGGTCGAAGTATGGGCATTATGAGTTCTTAGAAATGCCGTTTGATTTGACCAATGCTCCAGCTATATTCATGGATTTGATGAATCGTATCTTTACGCCATACTTAGACCAGTTTGTCGTTGTGTTTCTTGACGACATTCTCGTATACTCTGCTAGTGAAGAGGAGCATGAAGACCACCTCAGAAAAGTGTTGCAGGTTCTGAGAGAGAACCAGTTGTATGCCAAGCTCAGCAAGTGTGAGTTTTGGTCGGATCATATTTTATTTTTGGGACATATCATATCAGGAGCTGGAATAGCAGTAGATCCTAAGAAGGTAGAAGCAGTAGAGAGTTGGCCAGTACCCAAGACCGTAGCAGATGTACGGAGTTTCTTGGGATTGACAGGATATTACAGAAGGTTTGTGTCAGACTTTGCAAGGCTTTCAGCACCCATGACCCGTTTGACCCGGAAGGATGTGCCATTTGATTGGTCGGCAGACTGTCAGGCCTCATTCGAGACTTTGAAGCAGAAGTTGATATCAGCACCTATTCTTACATTGCCAGTTGGACCCGGAGGTTTTACAGTATATTGTGATGCGTCTGGTAAAGGACTTGGATGTGTCCTTATGCAACATGGGAAGGTAATAGCATACGCATCTAGGCAGCTTCGGAACCACGAGAAGAATTACCCAACTCATGATTTAGAGTTGGCGGCAGTAGTATTTGCTTTGAAGCTATGGAGGCATTACTTATATGGTGACCGAGTGGAGATGTACACAGACCATAAAAGTCTGAAGTACATCTTTACTCAGAAGAAACTAAACATGAGGCAGAGAAGATGGTTGGAGTTGATTAAGGATTATGACGTGGAGCTTCAGTATCATCCAGGCAAGGCGAATGTAGTAGCAGACGCTCTCAGCAGAAGAGGTGGCGCATTTATGTTAACAACACAGAGGCACATCTTAGAAGACCTTCAGGAGATGGGCATCGAAGTTATACTTCCTAGTGATGTAGGAGTTCTAACAAGTCTGCAAGTTCAATCCGACTTGGTAGACAGGATCAAGGCAGCTCAGGCACAAGACCCAAGGATTCAGAAGCTTAGGGCAGAATGTGAGTCAGGACTCAGGAAGGAGATGAGAATTTATGAAGATGGTACACTTAGGTTTGGATCACGTCTATGTGTGCCTAGTGGAGATATCAGACATGTGGTTATGGCAGAAGCTCACAGTTCTCAGTATTCTATTCACCCTGGAGGGACCAAGATGTACCAAGATATCAAGCAGCATTTCTGGTGGAACGGGATGAAGAGGGAGATAGCTAGATTCGTTTCCCGTTGCTTGGTATGTCAGCAAGTGAAGGCAGAACAGCAGAGGTCAGCTGGGTTATTGCAACTGCTTCCCATTCCGGAATGAAAATGGGAGCATATTACAATGGACTTTGTGACCGGTTTACCGAGATCACCAAGTGGTAAGGACGCTATTTGGGTAATAGTGGACCGACTTACGAAGGTAGCACACTTTCTTCCTTTCAGAGTAGGGCAATCTACAGAAAAGTTGGCGGAGTTATATATGCAACAGATAGTCAGACAGCATGGAGTTCCTGTCAGTATTGTGTCGGATCGAGATACCCGCTTTATATCACATTTTTGGAAGAGCTTACACCATAGTCTGGGTACCAAGTTAAGATTTAGCACGGCTTACCATCCGCAGACGGATGGGCAATCAGAAAGAACGATTCAGACTTTAGAAGATATGTTGCGAGCTTGCACTCTAGATTTTGGAAGGTCTTGGGAGAGTCACCTGCACTTGGTTGAGTTCTCATACAACAATAGTTATCAAGCCAGTATCCAGATGGCGTCATTCGAAGCACTATATGGTAAGAAGTGCAGGTCACCGCTAGCATGGGATGATATTGGAGTGAGGAAGATGTTAGGCCCGAAAATGATTGTTCAGACGGTTGAAGTAATTAAAGGAATTAGAGAGCGACTTCGAGTTGCGCAGGATCGGCATCGTCATTGGGCGGACCAGCATCGTAGGCCGTTAGAGTTCTCGGTTGGAGACCACGTATTCTTGCGGATCTCACCTACTCGTGGGGTCATTAGATTTGGCGTTCGCGGGAAACTGAGTCCGCGGTACGTAGGCCCATTTGTTATCCTTGATCGGGTAGGCGATGTTGCTTATCGTTTATCCCTCCCGCCTTCGTTACGAGAGGTGCATGACGTGTTTCATGTATCTCAATTACGTAGGTATGTATCGGACCCAAGCCATGTCCTCGATCACTCTGAGCTGGTTGTTGGTACCAACCTGTCTTACGAGGAACAGCCTGTGTCCATTTTGGACCGAAGAGAGAAGATACTCAAGAACCGAACAATTAGTCTTGTCTGTGTTGCTTGGGGTCATCACTCCTTGGGAGAGTCAACGTGGGAACGTGAGGATGATATCCGATCACGGTATCCACACCTGTTTGACTCACAAGGTATATCTCTTTCTGTATACCTTGATTGTCTTGATTTCTCATGCTTATCGCCTTATGGGTAGAGCTACTTGATATCGTAGATTGATGGATTTACATATATAGTACTTACTTTTGATATGGTAAAAATGATTGCTTGCTCACTAGAACTGTTTGTATTAGTTTAGCCCCGATATTTCTACCTGCTTGGATTTGAAATTCCGAGGACGGAATTTTCTAAGGTGGGTAGAGATGTCACTCCCCGTTCCCGGAATGCGTATTTTTATATATGTACAACTCATGTGTATTTATTTAGTATTTATCATGTATTATTCTGTATTTAAATTTCTTTAGTTTCATGTTAATTAATTACCTGCTCTTTAAATTTTCATGTTAATTAATTTCCTGCAATTTTATTTTTGCATTCTAATTATCTGCATTTTATTTTTCTGCATTTTATTCCCTGCTTTGGTCTTATTGGGTTCTCAGGTTCATAGTGGACAACCCAGCCCAACACCCCACCTACCACCACTCCCCCTATTTAAAGCCACCCTCTCCCTTCTCTCTCCTTATTTACTTCTTCTTCTCCTTTCTCATTACTTCTCCACCTAACCAGCAGCAGCAGTAGGCAAGTGCAAACTTGCTTCTCCTTCACCCATTTTTATGATTCATTTGGCTTCCTCTCATGATCCTGAGAGAGATTAGTTCTTAGCATTTTTGATTCCTATGGCTTGTATTCTCTAGATCTAAGTTGTAGTATTTCGGCTGTTCATGGGTTCTTGGTCCACCATCTTTGCGTGTATTTCTCTGGCACTGGAGCGAAGGCTCCATAGGACTTGGAGTTCGAAAAATGTTGTACGCACACGTTCTTACGTGCTCGCGTAAAACATCAGCCCAGTCACGCACACGTCTGTACGTGTCTGCGTGTATTTTTAGTCACGCACACGTCTCTACGTGTCTGCGTGGATTTTGAGTCACGCTCATGTTCTTACATGTTAGCGTGTATTTTTAGTCACGCTCACTCTGTGCGTGCGTGTATTTTAGTCACGCTAACGTTCTCATGAGCGTGCGTGTATTTTTAGTCACGCTGACGTTCTCACTTGAGCGTGCGTGTATTTTCAGTCACGCACACATCCATGAGCGTGCGTGGATTTTTTAGTCACGCACATCCTTGCGTGCGTGGATTTCTTGTCCCCTTTTCACGCTCACTTGAGCGTGCGTGAATTTCCCTTCACGATCACACTGTGCATGCCAGCGTGAATTACTTTTTCACGCTCACGCTGTTACACGCTCACTCCTACTAGACTTGGCATGACTTTTGGCCTTAGCTTAGACTTGTCAGCGTGACTTTCTTGACCTGGGTGTTTTAATTATCCTATAATTATTCATTTAATGATGGCATGATAATTCTTCTATTATATCCTTACGCCTTTTTGCATGAACTTGATAAATCATGATATGTTAATACTGTTAATACAGATTGTTATGTGGAATGTGTCATGTGTCTTGATTGATCCATGGATACCCAGTATGACTAGAACTTAACTCTGAGGAGTTATAGGCTCGACCCCATGTAATACTAATTGACTTTCATGCCTTGTCACCATTGATAATGATTGTGACATTGACTAATAATTGATCATGCGTTCCTAGTTGGAACTAAGAGACTGGCTAGTCGTCTTATTGAAATGAATGAATGAGACACGTTCATATAATGAACTATTGTACTCGATTAGCCGATCCCGAATATTGGCATACAGGCACATGCAGGCTTCAAATTATTTATTTATTTAGTTATTTATTTTCTTACAAAAACCAGCATGTGTACTTTATGGTCAAGGCGTGATTACTCCGTGGTTAGATTTGATTGTTGCATCACGCTATGTAAGACCTACAACATAGTCGCACGGGTATCGTTGTAGAGTTGCGCATATCATACCCCGTACAAAAGTACTCATTTGAATGACCATGATCCACGGCATGGGATTTCGCTTAACGTAGAGACTATTAAGTTAAATAAAATAATGATGGCATGGAGAGAATGGATTTCCGAGTTCTTACATGGCAGCCCCCTTGGGACGAGTAGTACCCGACGGGCCGGCTGGTCCACACAGATACTGTAAACCTACCACACGGGCAGAGAGCAGTATCTGCTTTTATTATTATTGTATATTGTATATCGGCGGGCGTCCCGCTGGGACTCGTCTAATTACATGATTGGCACAATTGATTGATTGGCTAGACTAGCCTTGCTCCTACATAGTAAGAACTGAGGAATCCATATTTGTATAATTCCAGGATAACTTGGGGCTCACAATAGCAAGCCGTAGTAGTTGATTGGCCGTTCAAGATGATTTGTTTGTGTACTGTACCTACCCTGTTACCTAACTGGGATGATCAGAATGTCAGGACATGACGGGCCAACTTCTGTCCTTGTTTGGTTGGGAGGTTTGTTCGAAGTATCGTGATGTGATGTGAATCCTAGTGGAAAGCAGAGATCTATTATCATTATATTCTTTTACTTACTGGTTTAGTCCTTCATATCGTCCTTCCTTGTGGTACTTGCTATTAGAGGTCTAACCTCTCTGGTTTTGCATGGCCAGATTTAGAGCCGGTCCCCGAGGATCCAGCTTACTTCTACCTCCAAGATGGTCAATACTAGAGGAATGATCGCAGGAGGACTCGAGTGGGTCCCTTACTTCACCGCTCGTTTTGCTATTTACTTTATACTTAGCCGTTTGGCACCGACATGTTAGTCGGATTGTCTTGTACTTACTTTTACATAATTGTAATTAAGTCAGACTGCAGCTGATAACAATTGTGTATACGTTACTATACCATCTGGCTATGTTTTGTAAAGCCAGATCTCAAGAACATTTTGACTGAGCGTTTGGGACGCCTTACTGCTTTATCTTACATGTTCTCTATTACTGTTTCTTGTTTGAACGATTGAGACAGTAGATGTGAGGCGACCATAGTAAGACTTTCATGTAGTATGCACCCCCTCGTCTGGTTAGACAGCATTGATCGTATTATACGGTATTCATCTACCCGTAATACGTAGCTGGCTGAGTCATTCCCCCGCTCTCCAGTATTCTGGTTCTGGGGCGTGACAAGGTTTTAGTGGTGGCCCATGCAGGTCTGATTTCAGACTTGTGGGGTGTTTTGATTTATAGGATGTCTCAATCACACGTGTTCCCCCTTGATCTCATGATTCGTTATTCTCAACCCTTGCTTGACATTCCAGTATCCTTTGACTTCATTGATCCTTCATGTCTGGTTGTTTGATTGTTCTCTTGTCCCTTTTCTTAGGGGCACTTCGTCCGCATCGGTCAGAGCTGGACAACAGCAGGAGCAGCATGGACAACCTGACCCTGTTGGTCAGCAACAAGGGCCAGTCTCACCTCAGGAGGCTACCCAGGAAGAAGTGATAGTGGAAGCAGCAGCTGGATCACAGTATCCTGATGTTCCACCACCACCAACAGTTCCACCTACCCAAGTGGACACACCAGCCCTTCTGGAGATCATGAGAGGAATGATGGCTACTCAGCAACATCAGATGTTGGTCCAGCAGCGCATGCACACTCGGCTACAAGAGCAGAATGTGCTACTCAACCAAGGATTACAGACAGCATTGGAAAGAGGGGCAAGGCCAGATTCAGGAGCATCGGCCAGGTTTTGCAAGTACAACCCCTACCGTTTCGAGGGCACGGAGGATGCCATCTCAGCAGATGCATGGCATAAGGATATAGAGGCTATTCTGACAGCAGCGAAGGTGCCGGCAGAAGAACGTGTGGATCTAGTGAAGTTGTTACTTCAGGATCTCGCACGTGATTGGTGGGAATCAGAGGAAGTGGGCATCAGGCGTCCTGTGGCTTGGGACGATTTCACAGCAAGATTCAAGACCAAGTACTATGGAGTTGTGGCGCAGTTTGAGCTACAACAGAAGTTTATCAACCTCAGACAGGCCGGCAAGACTGTAGATGCTTATGCAGCGGAGTTCTGCAGATTGAGTAGGTTTGTCCCAGAGATGGTAACAACAGAGCGCCAGAGGGCCATGAGGTTTCAGCAAGGGTTTCATCTTGAACTCTTGCAATTGATAGAAGGGCACAATTACCAGACTTTTGACAAAATATTAACGGCAACTCGAAGGCATGAGATCACTATACAGAGGCTTGCAGTAAGGACTGGGGGTCAGAAGAGATCCCACAGTCAGATGGAAGGAGGGAGGGGAGCAGCGCCCCGAACAACAGCACCATCCACTGGCATTCGTATCCACGATGTGGCGATACGAGGACCAGCACCACCACCCAGGCAACAGCAACAGAAACAGAGGAAGAACCAGCAACCCCCGGCGGACTGCACTTATTGTGGAAAGATGGGACACACTAGAGATGTGTGTCGGACATTGAATGGACTGTGTCTGATATGTGGAAATCCAGATCATCGGGTTACCACATGTCCCATGAATTCGAGGGCAGGAGGACCAGGGCAACAGTTTCCTGCTCTGCCAGCACCAGGGGCAGGCCAGTATCGAGGGCCAGCAATGGCAGTAAGGCCGTTGGCACAGCGTCCATTAGTACCGCAGGCTCAGATGTTTCGGCAGCAGGGGCCGCCGATGCAGCAACACCAGCATAGACCACCCCAGCATCATCAAGGAAGGGGCCAGCAGCAGCATCAGGCTAGGCCGCAGCATGGAAATCAGCAAGGAGGTCGAGGGCAAGCATTCACTTTGTCCTTGAAAGAGGCATTGGCATCGGAAGATGTTGTGGCAGGTAACATTCTCGTCGCCTCATATCCCGCAGTAGCATTGTTTGATTCGGGAGCATCCCATTCATTTATATCTGCACGATTTACGACACGACTAGGAATGGAGTTCGAGGCATTGCCAGGGAGGTTGAATATACTCACTGGTAATGGGCTCGTAGGAGTTAGTAGAGTTATTTTAGCGTGTAGCATTGTAGTTTGCGGGCATTCCTTACCCGCCCGGTTGATAGAATTTCCTGTTGGAAATTTTGACGTTATCTTAGGCATGGACTGGCTGAAAGACAGTCATACGACAATAGATTATCGTAGAGGGAGTGTATCTTTTGATATTCCAGACATGAAGAGATTTACCTTAGTCAGATCAGAGGTAACTCAGCAAGAGCAGGGAGTAATAGCGGCAATGGAAGAAGTTCAGATTCCGAAGGTAGTTGAAGAATTTCTAGACTATTTCCTGAAGAGCTTCCAGGTCTACCACCGGTTAGAGATATTGAGTTCAGCATAGAATTGGCACCAGGAACCAAATCGATATCAGATCGAGTTTACAGAATGGCGGATTCAGAGCAGGCCAAGGTATATCAGCACATAGAGGAATTGAAGGAGAAGAAGTTCATCCAAGCTAGCGTATCACCGTGGGCAGCACCAGTGGTACTTATGGAAAAGAAGGATGGGTCGTCCAGATTGTGCATTGACTACAGGAAGCTTAACGCGGCAACAGTGAAGAACAAGTACCCATTACCCAGGATCGACGACTTATTTGACCAGTTGAGCAAAGCTAGAGTTTTTTCCAAGATAGATCTTCGTTCAGGGTACCATCAGGTGAGGGTTCGGAAGGAAAACATTCCCAAGACAGCATTCAGGTCGAAGTATGGGCATTATGAGTTCTTAGAAATGCCGTTTGGTTTGACCAATGCTCCAGCTATATTCATGGATTTGATGAATCGTATCTTTACGCCATACTTAGACCAGTTTGTCGTTGTGTTTCTTGACGACATTCTCGTATACTCTGCTAGTGAAGAGGAGCATGAAGACCACCTCAGAAAAGTGTTGCAGGTTCTGAGAGAGAACCAGTTGTATGCCAAGCTCAGCAAGTGTGAGTTTTGGTCGGATCATATTTTATTTTTGGGACATATCATATCAGGAGCTGGAATAGTAGTAGATCCTAAGAAGGTAGAAGCAGTAGAGAGTTGGCCAGTACCCAAGACCGTAGCAGATGTACGGAGTTTCTTGGGATTGACAGGATATTACAGAAGGTTTGTGTCAGACTTTGCAAGGCTTTCAGCACCCATGACCCGTTTGACCCGGAAGGATGTGCCATTTGATTGGTCGGCAGACTGTCAGGCCTCATTCGAGACTTTGAAGCAGAAGTTGATATCAGCACCTATTCTTACATTGCCAGTTGGACCCGGAGGTTTTACAGTATATTGTGATGCGTCTGGTAAAGGACTTGGATGTGTCCTTATACAACATGGGAAGGTAATAGCATACGCATCTAGGCGGCTTCGGGACCACGAGAAGAATTACCCAACTCATGATTTAGAGTTGGCGGCAGTAGTATTTGCTTTGAAGCTATGGAGGCATTACTTATATGGTGACCGAGTGGAGATGTACACAGACCATAAAAGTCTGAAGTACATCTTTACTCAGAAGAAACTAAACATGAGGCAGAGAAGATGGTTGGAGTTGATTAAGGATTATGACGTGGAGCTTCAGTATCATCCAGGCAAGGCGAATGTAGTAGCAGACGCTCTCAGCAGAAGAGGTGGCGCATTTATGTTAACAACACAGAGGCACATCTTAGAAGACCTTCAGGAGATGGGCATCGAAGTTATACTTCCTAGTGATGTAGGAGTTCTAACAAGTCTGCAAGTTCAATCCGACTTGGTAGACAGGATCAAGGCAGCTCAGGCACAAGACCCAAGGATTCAGAAGCTTAGGACAGAATGTGAGTCAGGACTCAGGAAGGAGATAAGAATTTATGAAGATGGTACACTTAGGTTTGGATCACGTCTATGTGTGCCTAGTGGAGATATCAGACAGGAGGTTATGGCAGAAGCTCACAGTTCTCAGTATTCTATTCACCCTGGAGGGACCAAGATGTACCAAGATATCAAGCAGCATTTCTGGTGGAACGGGATGAAGAGGGAGATAGCTAGATTCGTTTCCCGTTGCTTGGTATGTCAGCAAGTGAAGGCAGAACAGCAGAGGTCAGCTGGGTTATTGCAACCGCTTCCCATTCCGGAATGAAAATGGGAGCATATTACAATGGACTTTGTGACTGGTTTACCGAGATCACCAAGTGGTAAGGACGCTATTTGGGTAATAGTGGACCGACTTACGAAGGTAGCACACTTTCTTCCTTTCAGAGTAGGGCAATCTACAGAAAAGTTGGCGGAGTTATATATGCAACAGATAGTCAGACAGCATGGAGTTCCTGTCAGTATTGTGTCGGATCGAGATACCCGTTTTATATCACATTTTTGGAAGAGCTTACACCATAGTCTGGGTACCAAGTTAAGATTTAGCACGGCTTACCATCCGTAGACGGATGGGCAATCAGAAAGAACGATTCAGACTTTAGAAGATATGTTGCGAGCTTGCACTCTAGATTTTGGAAGGTCTTGGGAGAGTCACCTGCACTTGGTTGAGTTCTCATACAATAATAGTTATCAAGCCAGTATCCAGATGGCGTCATTCGAAGTACTATATGGTAAGAAGTGCAGGTCACCGCTAGCATGGGATGATATTGGAGTGAGGAAGATGTTAGGCCCGAAAATGATTGTTCAGACGGTTGAAGTAGTTAAAGGAATTAGAGAGCGACTTCGAGTTGCGCAGGATCGGCATCGTCATTGGGCGGACCAGCATCGTAGGCCGTTAGAGTTCTCGGTTGGAGACCACGTATTCTTGCGGATCTCACCTACTCGTGGGGTCATTAGATTTGGCGTTCGCGGGAAATTGAGTCCGCGGTACGTAGGCCCATTTGTTATCCTTGATCGGGTAGGCGATGTTGCTTATCGTTTATCCCTCCCTCCTTCGTTACGAGAGGTGCATGACGTGTTTCATGTATCTCAATTACGTAGGTATGTATCGGACCCAAGCCATGTCCTCGATCACTCTGAGCTGGTTGTTGGTACCAACCTGTCTTACGAGGAACAGCCTGTGTCCATTTTGGACCGAAGAGAGAAGATACTCAAGAACCGAACAATTAGTCTTGTCCGTGTTGCTTGGGGTCATCACTCCTTGGGAGAGTCAACGTGGGAACGTGAGGATGATATCCGATCACGGTATCCACACATGTTTGACTCACAAGGTATATCTCTTTCTGTATACCTTGATTGTCTTGATTTCTCATGCTTATCGCCTTATGGGTAGAGCTACTTGATATCGTAGATTGATGGATTTACATATATAGTACTTACTTTTGATATGGTAAAAATGATTGCTTGCTCACTAGAACTGTTTGTATTAGTTTAGCCCCGATATTTCTACCTGCTTGGATTTGAAATTCCGAGGACGGAATTTTCTAAGGTGGGTAGAGATGTCACTCCCCGTTCCCGGAATGCGTATTTTTATCTATGTACAACTCATGTGTATTTATTTAGTATTTATCATGTATTATTCTGTATTTAAATTCCTTTAGTTTCATGTTAATTAATTACCTGCTCTTTAAATTTTCATGTTAATTAATTTCCTGTAATTTTATTTTTGCATTCTAATTATCTGTATTTTATTTTTCTGCATTTTATTCCCTGCTTTGGTCTTATTGGGTTCTCAGGTTCATGGTGGACAACCCAGCCCAACACCCCACCTACCACCACTCCCCCTATTTAAAGCCACCCTCTCCCTTCTCTCTCCTTATTTACTTCTTCTTCTCCTTTCTCATTACTTCTCCACCTAACCAGCAGCAGCAGTAGGCAAGTGCAAACTTGCTTCTCCTTCACCCATTTTTATGGTTCATTTGGCTTCCTCTCATGATCCTGAGAGAGATTAGTTCTTAGCATTTTTGATTCCTATGGCTTGTATTCTCTAGATCTAAGTTGTAGTATTTCGGCTGTTCATGGGTTCTTGGTCCACCATCTTTGCGTGTATTTCTCTGGCACTGGAGCGAAGGCTCCATAGGACTTGGAGTTCGAAAAATGTTGTACGCACACGTTCTTACGTGCTCGCGTAAAACATCAGCCCAGTCACGCACACGTCTGTACGTGTCTGCGTGTATTTTTAGTCACGCACACGTCTCTACGTGTCTGCGTGGATTTTGAGTCACGCTCATGTTCTTACATGTTAGCGTGTATTTTTAGTCACGCTCACTCTGTGCGTGCGTGTATTTTAGTCACGCTAACGTTCTCATGAGCGTGCGTGTATTTTTAGTCACGCTGACGTTCTCACTTGAGCGTGCGTGTATTTTCAGTCACGTACACATCCATGAGCATGCGTGGATTTTTTAGTCACGCACATCCTTGCGTGCGTGGATTTCTTGTCCCCTTTTCACGCTCACTTGAGCGTGCATGAATTTTCCTTCAGAATCACACTGTGCATGCCAGCGTGAATTACTTTTTCACGCTCACGCTGTTACACGCTCACTCCTACTAAACTTGGCGTGACTTTTGGCCTTAGCTTAGACTTGTCAGCGTGACTTTCTTGACCTGGGTGTTTTAATTATCCTATAATTATTCATTTAATGATGGCATGATAATTCTTCTATTATATCCTTACGCCTTTTTGCATGAACTTGATAAATCATGATATGTTAATACTGTTAATACAGATTATTATGTGGAATGTGTCATGTGTCTTGATTGATCCATGGATACCCAGTATGACTAGAAATTAACTCTGAGGAGTTATAGGCTCGACCCCATGTAATACTAATTGACTTTCATGCCTTGTCACCATTGATAATGATTGTGACATTGACTAATAATTGATCATGCGTTCCTAGTTGGAACTAAGAGACTGGCTAGTCGTCTTATTGAAATGAATGAATGAGACACGTTCATGTAATGAACTATTGTACTCGATTAGCCGATCCCGAATATTGGCATACAGGCACATGCAGGCTTCAAATTATTTATTTATTTATTTATTTAGTTATTTATTTTCTTACAAAAACCAGCATGTGTACTTTATGGTCAAGGCGTGATTACTCCGTGGTTAGATTTGATTGTTGCATCATGTTATGTAAGACCTATAACATAGCCGCACGGGTATCGTTGTAGAGTTGCGCATATCGTACCCCGTACAAAAGTACTCATTTGAATGACCATGATCCACGGCATGGGATTTTGCTTAACGTAGAGACTATTAAGTTAAATAAAATAACAATGGCATGGAGAGAATGGATTCCCGAGTTCTTACATGGCAGTCCTCTTGGGACGAGTAGTACCCGACGGGCCGGCTGGTCCCCACAGATACTGTAAACCTGCCATACGAACGGGGAGCAGTATCTGCTTTTATTATTATTGTATATTGTATATCGACGGGCGTCCCGCTGGGACTCGTCTAATTACATGATTGGCGCAATTGATTGATTGGCTAGACTAGCCTTGTTCGCACATAGTAAGAACTGAGGAATCCCTATTTGTATAATTCCAGGATAACTTGGGGCTCACAATAGCAAGCCATAGTAGTTGATTGGCCGTTCAAGATGATTTGTTTATGTACTGTACCTACCCTGTTACCTAACTGGGATGATCAGAATGTCAGGACATGACGGGCCAACTTCTGTCCTTGTTTGGTTGGGAGATTGGTTCGAAGTGTCGTGATGTGATGTGAATCCTAGTGGAAAGCAGAGATCTATTATCATTATATTCTTTTACTTACTGGTTTAGTCCTTCATATCGTCCTTCCTTGTGGTACTTGCTATTAGAGGTCTAACCTCTCTGGTTTTGTATGGCCAGATTTAGAGCCGGTCCCCGAGGATCCAGCTTACTTCCACCTCCAAGATGGTCAATACTAGAGGAATGATCGCAGGAGGACTCGAGTGGGTCCCTTACTTCACCGCTCGTTTTGCTATTTACTTTATACTTAGCCGTTTGGCACCGACATGTTAGTCGGATTGTCTTGCACTTACTTTTACATAATTGTAATTAAGTCAGACTGCAGCTGATAACAATTGTGTATACGTTACTATACCATCTGGCTATGTTTTATAAAGCCAGATCTCAAGAACATTTTGACTGAGCGTTTGGGACGCCTTACTGCTTTATCTTACATGTTCTCTATTACTGTTTCTTGTTTGAACGATTGAGACAATAGATGTGAAGCGACCATAGTAAGACTTTCATGTAGTATGCACCCCCTCGTCTGGTTAGACAGCATTGATCGTATTATACGGTATTCATCTAC
Source organism: Iris pallida (assembly GCA_029216955.1). Taxonomy (NCBI): domain Eukaryota; kingdom Viridiplantae; phylum Streptophyta; class Magnoliopsida; order Asparagales; family Iridaceae; genus Iris; species Iris pallida. The sequence continues at coordinate 520,518 of JANAVB010016796.1, read as the reverse complement.
CCGTAATACGTAGCTGGCTGAGTCATTCTCCCGCTCTCCAGTATTCTGGTTCTGGGCGTGACAAGGTTTTAGTGGTGGCCCATGCAGGTCTGATTTCAGACTTGTGGGGTGTTTTGATTTATAGGATGTCTCAATCACACGTGTTCCCCCTTGATCTCATGATTCGTTATTCTCAACCCTTGCTTGACATTCCAGTATCCTTTGACTTCATTGATCCTTCATGTCCTGTTGTTTGATTGTTCTCTTGTCCCTTTTCTTAGGGGCACTTCGTCCGCATCGGTCAGAGCTGGACAACAGCAGGAGCAGCATGGACAACCTGACCCTGTTGGTCAGCAACAAGGGCCAGTCTCACCTCAGGAGGCTACCCAGGAAGAAGTGATATTGGAAGCAGCAGCTGGATCGCAGTATCCGGATATTCCACCACCACCAACAGTTCTACCTACCCAAGTGGACACACCAGCCCTTCTGGAGATCATGAGAGGAATGATGGCTACTCAGCAACATCAGATGTTGGTCCAGCAGCGCATGCATACTCAGCTACAAGAGCAGAATGTGCTACTCAACCAAGGATTGCAGACAGCATTGGAAAGAGGGGCAAGGCCAGATTCAGGAGCATCGGCCAGGTTTTGCAAGTACAACCCCCGCCGTTTCGAGGGCACGGAGGATGCCATCTCAGCAGATGCATGGCTTAAGGATATGGAGGCTATTCTGACAGCAGCGAAGGTGCCGGCAGAAGAACGTGTGGATCTAGTGAAGTTGTTACTTCAGGATCTCGTACGTGATTGGTGGGAATCAGAGGAAGTGGGCATCAGGCGTCCTATGGCTTGGGACGATTTCACAGCAAGATTCAAGACCAAGTACTATAGAGTTGTGGCGCAGTTTGAGCTACAACAGAAGTTTATCAACCTCAGACAGGCCGGCAAGACTGTAGATGCTTATGCAGCGGAGTTCTGCAGATTGAGTAGGTTTGTCCCAGAGATGGTAGCAACAGAGCGCCAGAGGGCCATGAGGTTTCAGCAAGGGTTTCATCTTGAACTCTTGCAATTGATAGAAGGGCACAATTATCAGACTTTTGACAAAATATTAACGGCAACTCGAAGGCATGAGATCACTATTCAGAGGCTTGCAGTAAGGACTGGGGGTCAGAAGAGATCCCACAGTCAGATGGAAGGAGGGAGGGGAGCAGCGCCCCGAACAACAGCACCATCCACTGGCATTCATATCCACGATGTGGCAATACGAGGACCAGCACCACCACCCAGGCAACAGCAACAGCAACAGAGGAAGAACCAGCAACCCCCGGCGGGCTGCACTTATTGTGGGAAGATGGGACACACCAGAGATGTGTGTCGGACATTGAATGAACTGTGTCTGATATGTGGAAATCCAGATCATCGGGTTACCACATGTCCCATGAATTCGAGGGCAGGAGGACCAGGGTAGCAGTTTCCTGCTCTGCCAGCACCAGGGGCAGGCCAGTATCGAGGGCCAGCAATGGTAGTAAGGCCGTTGGCACAGCGTCCATTAGTACCGCAGGCTCAGATGTTTCGGCAGCAGGGGCCGCCGATGCAGCAACACCAGCATAGACCACCCCAGCATCATCAAGGAAGGGGCCAGCAGCAGCACCAGGCTAGGCCGCAGCATGGAAATCAGCAAGGAGGTCGAGGGCAAGCATTCACTTTGTCCTTGGAAGAGGCATTGGCATCGAGAGATGTTGTGGCAGGTAACATTCTCGTCGCCTCATATCCCGCAGTAGCATTGTTTTATTCGGGAGCATCCCATTCATTTATATCTGCACGATTTACGACACGACTAGGAATGGAGTTCGAGGCATTGCCAGGGAGGTTGAATATACTCACTGGTAATGGGCTCGTAGGAGTTAGTAGAGTTATTTTAGCGTGTAGCGTTGTAGTTTGCGGGCATTCCTTACCCGCCCGGTTGATAGAATTTCCTGTTGGAAATTTCGACGTTATCTTAGGCATGGACTGGCTGAAAGACAGTCATGCGACAATAGATTATCGTAGAGGGAGTGTATCTTTTGATATTCCAGCATGAAGAGATTTACCTTAGTCAGATCAGAGGCAACTTAGCAAGAGCAGGGAGTAATAGCGGCAATGGAAGAAGTTCAGATTCCGAAGGTAGTTGAAGAATTTCTAGACGCATTTCCTGAAGAGCTTCCAGGTCTACCACCGGTTAGAGATATTGAGTTCAGCATAGAATTGGCACCAGGAACCAAACCGATATCAGATCGAGTTTACAGAATGGCGGATTCAGAGCAGGCCAAGGTATATCAGCACATAGAGGAATTGAAGGAGAAGAAGTTCATCCAAGCTAGCATATCACCGTGGGCAGCACCAGTGGTACTTGTGGGAAAGAAGGATGGGTCGTCCAGATTGTGCATTGACTACAGGAAGCTTAACGCGGCAACAGTGAAGAACAAGTACCCATTACCCAGGATCGACGACTTATTTGACCAGTTGAGCAAAGCTAGAGTTTTCTCCAAGATAGATCTTCGCTCAGGGTACCATCAGGTGAGGGTTCAGAAGGAAGACATTCCCAAGACAGCATTCAGGTCGAAGTATGGGCATTATGAGTTCTTAGTAATGCCGTTTGGTTTGACCAATGCTCCAGCTATATTCATGGATTTGAAGAATCGTATCTTTACGCCATACTTAGACCAGTTTGTCGTTGTGTTTCTTGACGACATTCTCGTATACTCTGCTAGTGAAGAGGAGCATGAAGACCACCTCAGAAAAGTGTTGCAGGTTCTGAGAGAGAACCAGTTGTATGCCAAGCTCAGCAAGTGTGAGTTTTGGTCGGATCATATTTCATTTTTGGGACATATCATATCAGGAGCTGGAGTAGCAGTAGATCCCAAGAAGGTAGAAGCAGTAGAGAGTTGGCCAGTACCCAAGACCGTAGCAGATATGCGGAGTTTCTTAGGATTGACAGGATATTACAGAAGGTTTGTGTCAGACTTTGCAAGGCTTTCAGCACCCATGACCCGTTTGACCCGGAAGGATGTGCCATTTGATTGGTCGGCAGACTGTCAGGCCTCATTCGAGACTTTGAAGCAGAAGTTGATATCAGCACCTATTCTTACATTGCCAGTTGGACCCGGAGGTTTTACAGTATATTGTGATGCGTCAGGTAAAGGACTTGGATGTGTCCTTATGCAACATGGGAAGGTGATAGCATACGCATCTAGGCAGCTTCGGGACCACGAGAAGAATTATCCAACTCATGATTTGGAGTTGGCGGCAGTAGTATTTGCTTTGAAGCTATGGAGGTATTACTTATATGGTGACCGAGTAGAGATGTACACAGACCATAAAAGTCTGAAGTACATCTTTACTCAGAAGGAACTAAACATGAGGCAGAGAAGATGGTTGGAGTTGATTAAGGATTATGACGTGGAGCTTCAGTATCATCCAGACAAGGCGAATGTAGTAGCAGACGCTCTCAGCAGAAGAGGTGGCGCATTTATGTTAACAACACAGAGGCACATCTTAGAAGACCTTCAGGAGATGGGCATCGAAGTTATACTTCCTAGTGATGTAGGAGTTCTAACAAGTCTGCAAGTTCAATCCGACTTGGTAGACAGGATCAAGGCAGCTCAGGCACAAGACCCAAGATTCAGAAGCTTAGGGCAGAATGTGAGTCAGGACTCAGGAAGGAGATAAGAATTCATGAAGATAGTACACTTAGGTTTAGATCACGTCTATGTGTGCCTAGTGGAGATATCAGACATGAGGTTATGGCAGAAGCTCACAGTTCTCAGTATTCTATTCACCCTGGAGGGACCAAGATGTACCAAGATATCAAGCAGCATTTCTGGTGGAAAGGGATGAAGAGGGAGATAGCTAGATTCGTTTCCCGTTGCTTGGTATGTCAGCAAGTGAAGGCAGAACAGCAGAGGCCAGCTGTGTTATTGCAACCGCTTCCCATTCCGGAATGAAAATGGGAGCATATTACAATGGACTTTATGACCGGTTTACCGAGATCACCAAGTGGTAAGGACGCTATTTGGGTAATAGTGGACCGACTTACGAAGGTAGCACACTTTCTTCCTTTCAGAGTAGGGCAATCTACAGAAAAGTTGGCGGAGTTATATATGCAACATATAGTCAGACAGCATGGAGTTCCTGTCAGTATTGTGTCAGATCGAGATACCCGCTTTATATCACATTTCTGGAAGAGCTTACATCATAGTCTGGGTACCAAGTTAAGATTTAGCACGGCTTACCATCCGCAGACGGATGGGCAATCAGAAAGAACGATTCAGACTTTAGAAGATATGTTGCGAGCTTGCACTCTAGATTTTGGAGGGTCTTGGGAGAGTCACCTGCACTTGGTTGAGTTCTCATACAACAATAGTTATCAAGCCAGTATCCAGATGGCGTCATTCGAAGCACTATATGGTAAGAAGTGCAGGTCACCGCTAGCATGGGATGATATTGGAGAGAGGAAGATGTTAGGCCCGGAAATGATTGTTCAGACGGTTGAAGTAGTTAAAGGAATTAGAGAGCGACTTCAAGTTGCACAGGATCGGCATCGTCATTGGGCGGACCAGCATCGTAGGCCGTTAGAGTTCTCGGTTGGAGACCACGTATTCTTGCGGATCTCACCTACTCGTGGGGTCATTAGATTTGGCGTTCGCGGAAAATTGAGTCCGCGGTACGTCGGCCCATTTGTTATCCTTGATCAGGTAGGCGATGTTGCTTATCGTTTATCCCTCCCGCCTTCGTTACGAGAGGTGCATGACATGTTTCATGTATCTCAATTACGTAGGTATGTATCGAACCCAAGCCATGTCCTCGATCACTCTGAGCTGGTTGTTGGTACCAACCTGTCTTACGAGGAACAGCCTGTGTCCATTTTGGACCGAAGAAAGAAGATACTCAAGAACCAAACAATTAGTCTTGTCCGTGTTGCTTGGGGTCATCACTCCTTGGAAGAGTCAACGTTGGAACGTGAGGATGATATCCGATCACGGTATCCACACCTGTTTGACTCACAAGGTATATCTCTTTTTGTATACCTTGATTGTCTTGATTTCTCATGCTTATCGCCTTATGGGTAGAGCTACTTGATATCGTAGATTGATGGATTTACATATATAGTACTTACTTTTGATATGGTAAAAATGATTGCTTGCTCACTAGAACTGTTTGTATTAGTTTAGCCCCGATATTTCTACCTGCTTGGATTTGAAATTCCGAGGACGAAATTTTCTAAGGTGGGTAGAGATGTCACTCCCCGTTCCCGGAATGCGTATTTTTATACATGTACAACTCATGTGTATTTATTTAGTATTTATCATGTATTATTCTGTATTTAAATTCCTTTAGTTTTATGTTAATTAATTACCTGCTCTTTAAATTTTTATGTTAATTAATTTCCTGCAATTTTATTTTTGCATTCTAATTATCTGTATTTTATTTTTCTGCATTTTATTCCCTGCTTTGGTCTTATTGGGTTCTCAGGTTCATGGTGGACAACCCAGCCCAACACCCCACCTACCACCACTCCCCCTATTTAAAGCCACCCTCTCCCTTCTCTCTCCTCATTTACTTCTTCTTCTCCTTCCTCATTACTTCTCCACCTAACCAGCAGCAGCAGTAGGCAAGTGCAAACTTGCTTCTCCTTCACCCATTTTTATGGTTCATTTGGCTTCCTCTCATGATCCTGAAAGAGAGTAGTTCTTAGCATTTTTGATTCTTATGGCTTGTTTTCTCTAGATCTAAGTTGTAGTATTTCGGCTGTTCATGGGTTCTTGGTCCACCATCTTTGCGTGTATTTCTCTGGCACTGGAGCGAAGGCTCCATAGGACTTCGAGTTCGGGAAATGTTGTACGCACACGTTCTTACGTGCTCGCGTAAAACATCAGCCCAGTCACGCACACGTCTGTACGTATCTGCGTGTATTTTTAGTCACGCACACGTCTCTACGTGTCTGCGTGAATTTTGAGTCACGCTCATGTTCTTACATGTTAGCGTGTATTTTTAGTCACGCTTACTCTGTGCGTGCGTGTATTTTAGTCACGCTAACGTTCTCATGAGCGTGCGTGTATTTTTAGTCACGCTGACGTTCTCACTTGAGCGTGCGTGTATTTTCAGTCACGCACACATCCATGAGCGTTCGTAGATTTTTTAGTCACGCACATCCTTGCGTGCGTGGATTTCTTGTCCCCTTTTCATGCTCACTTGAGCGTGCGTGAATTTTCCTTCACGATCACACTGTGCATGCCAGCGTGAATTACTTTTTCACGCTCACGCTGTTACACGCTCACTCCTACTAGACTTGGCATGACTTTTGGCCTTAGCTTAGACTTATCAGCGTGACTTTCTTGACCTGGGTGTTTTAATTATCCTATAATTATTCATTTAATTATGGCATGATAATTCTTCTATTATATCCTTACGCCTTTTTGCATGAACTTGATAAATCATGATATGTTAATACTGTTAATACAGATTGTTATGTGGAATGTGTCATGTGTCTTGATTGATCCATGGATACCCAGTATGACTAGAACTTAACTCTGAGGAGTTATAGGCTCGACCCCATGTAATACTAATTGACTTTCATGCCTTGTCACCATTGATAATGATTGTGACATTGACTAATAATTGATCATGCGTTCCTAGTTGGAACTAAGAGACTGGCTAGTCGTCTTATTAAAATGAATGAATGAGACACGTTCATGTAATGAACTATTGTACTCGATTAGCCGATCCCGAATATTGGCATACAGGCACATGCAGGCTTCAAATTATTTATTTATTTATTTATTTATTTATTTATTTTCTTACAAAAACCAGCATGTGTACTTTATGGTCAAGGCGTGATTACTCCGTGGTTAGATTTGATTGTTGCATCACGCTATGTAAGACCTACAACATAGCCGCACGGGTATCGTTGTAGAGTTGCGCATATCGTACCCCGTACAAAAGTACTTATTTGAATGACCATGATCCACGGCATGGGATTTCGCTTAACGTAGAGACTATTAAGTTAAATAAAATAATGATGGCATGGAGAGAATGGATTCCCGAGTTCTTACATGGCAGCCCCCTTGGGACGAGTAGTACCCGACGGGCCGGCTGGTCCCCACAGATACTGTAAACCTGCCACACGGGCAGGGAGCAGTACCTGCCACACGGGCGTCCCGCTGGGACTCGTCTAATTACATGATTGACACAATTGATTGATTGGCTAGACTAGCCTTGCTCGCACATAGTAAGAACTGAGGAATCCCTATTTGCATAATTCCAGGATAACTTGGGGCTCACAATAGCAAGCCGTAGTAGTTGATTGGCCGTTCAAGATGATTTGTTTGTGTACTGTACCTACCCTGTTACCTAACTGGGATGATCAGAATGTCAGGACATGACGGGCCAACTTCTGTCCTTGTTTGGTTGGAAGGTTGGTTCGAAGTGTCGTGATGTGATGTGAATCCTAGTGGAAAGCAGAGATCTATTATCATTATATTCTTTTACTTACTGGTTTAGTCCTTCATATCGTCCTTCCTTGTGGTACTTGCTATTAGAGGTCTAACCTCTCTAGTTTTGCATGGCCAGATTTAGAGCCGGTCCCCGAGGATCCAGCTTACTTCCACCTCCAAGATGGTCAATACTAGAGGAATGATCGCAGGACGACTCGAGTGGGTCCCTTACTTCACCGTTCGTTTTGCTATTTACTTTATACTTAGCCGTTTGGCACCGACATGTTAGTCGGATTGTCTTGCACTTACTTTTACATAATTGTAATTAAGTCAGACTGCAGCTGATAACAATTGTGTATACGTTACTATACCATCTGGCTATGTTTTGTAAAGCCAGATCTCAAGAACATTTTGACTGAGCGTTTGGGACGCCTTACTGCTTTATCTTACATGTTCTCTATTACTGTTTCTTGTTTGAACGATTGAGACAATAGATGTGAAGCGACCATAGTAAGACTTTCATGTAGTATGCACCCCCTCGTCTGGTTAGACAGCATTGATCGTATTATACGATATTCATCTACCCGTAATACGTAGCTGGCTGAGTCATTCCCCTGCTCTCCAGTATTCTGGTTCTGGGGCGTGACAGCAGGACAATGAGGGGACAAATACTAAATCTGGGAATAGCAGGTAGTAGTTCAATATCTGAACAAATATTAAACCAGAGATCAGAACATAAGGATATGCAGGATATCACATAATGTGGATTAAAACTCAAGTATCAGAGAGTGCATGGGATATCTGGAATCACTCCTAATAAGGACTGAACCTATCATGCCCAGATATCAACTGGACTCCATGTAGGGCAGTTCTGAACCTAAGAGGAAAGAGGACAGAACTAATTATGAAATGGACATATCATTACTTATACTGATACTCAAAACTGAATCCTCTCTGCAGGACAGCACCACATATCTGATACTCAAAATGAATGAATGACCAAACTAAAGAATGCCATGCTCTTCTCGAGCCTTTACTCCACCCCTTGCATTGACTGATACCAAAGGAACAAGGAATTGAGTATCAACAGTAGGAAAATGATCAAAGAGCAGAAAAATAGCTCTGGATAGGTATTTAATGGTGGTTGACGCAAGTACTCAAACCTGAACATAAATAAGGGACTGGGAACAATGTCCAAGTGACTTGATATAGAATGCAGGGGACTCATTCCAAGTATCCAAACAAGGTGGACAAGCAACACATAAACAATCAGTGAAATGGACCATTTGAATGAGGACTGTACCAAAATCAAAATGGGAAGAACAATGATACTGGACAGAACAATATAAGAATAGATTACTGAACATAGGTGATGTGGTAGGGACAGAACATAATTTTAGCAGGGAACAAAACATATGTGGACTAGGCATCCAAATAAGATATATATGTATACAAGATGAGACAGAACAATTTGAATTAGCAGGGGACAGAATACAAAGGGATATCAAATCAAGAATGTCTGAACATAAAGGAACAGTGAACTAATAGCTACTTAACAGTTGGTGGCTGAGCTAAGAACAAGGATTGATATCCTAAGTACATATAACTTATATATATACATACAGGGAACTAATGATATAGGAACTGGACATAAAGACAATACAAAGATCTAATGGTTGCTCAAAAGGGATATGAGCTAGGCATTACAAGGTAATGTGGAACATCTATTCACAACAGAACAGAACAACCATATGAGCATATGCTCTCATCTAAACCAAACATATGGATATGGATACCTATGCATGTGAAACTGAACATTGAATCGACTGAACCAAAGTAAAGTGGACAGGACAGATGCTCCTTACTGGACATTCAAGACTGAACCTGGGCAGAATTCAAATGGGTTGATCAATGGATGGTCAGATGTATTAGTGAATAGGTTTAAACCCAGTTGAGGAACTGGTCATAAAGTGAAGAGTAGGGACTGAACCAATATACGCACAAATTGAACAAAATATAGGCAATGCAGTGAATGGCCTAATCCTATATCAAAAGAAAACTTGAACAATAATCAAAATGAACAGAACATCTGATGAATAGAGACTGCACAACAAATATAGGACAGATACTTAGCATATAGAGGTCTGAGACATCAATCTCTAGCCTAACTAACATGGACTGCCCCTACAAGGGACTGAATGCTCGCTCTTTACAGTGAACAGAATAGATATGAGACTTAAAATCAATGCAGCAGTAGACTGATGCAAGTATGTGCAGTGCAAATAATTAGCTCCTATAATGGACATGCACATCATTGAGCTATAGGACTGCACAGAGAAAAGGGGGACAATACCAACTGACTCGACTGAACGAAGGAATAAAATGACTCCACAGTTGAAAGAACAAGAACCAGTGAACAAACCCATGTACCAAGTCCCCATATCCATATTGATCTACCAAACCAATCCCATATCACTAAATAACACCTAACATTGCTAACACAACATATAGCCAATAGAAAAACCCAATTAAAACTGAAATTAAACACTTAAACGCTCTATGGGTTATTTCATCAAACACTTGGTGTGTGTATTCGATACGGTGCGATACACCCGTGATACACACCTCAATGGATCCAAAAATGACCCAAGGCATTCCTAATGTAAAGGGGGATCGTAAATGAATGCATCTACACTAATGAAAGAAAATTAGAGGGTTTAGAAGGCTCTTACTACTTGGGTGATGGATTCCCAAGGAACAAATCCCACATCTAGATCTCCACCAAGCTCCAATGGCCAAATTGTTCAAATGCTCCCAAGCTAGCCAATAGAGACTTTCTCTCTCCAAGGGGAAGAGATTGCAATTGGTTTAAGAGAATTTGAATTCAATTTGGAAGATGGAGAAAATTTGGGAAAGAACACAAATTAGGGTTAATTAGGGTTTCTAATGAAAGAAGAAAGATGGAGAAATGTTGCTATTAGTAGCAAGTGAGAAAGCCTAGGGTGGTCGGCCATAGGGTTTGGCTAGGGCTTGGTTGGGTGCAATGTCTAAAAAGCCTTCCTAACTTGTCATGTAAAGCCCTTTAAGGAAAAACCCATTCTAACTTGTGATTTTAGTCACTATCTAATTAATTCCTAGTTAGACTTGAAACTAACTAATTAGTAATGATATTTAAGTTGTCTAATCTCACTGGCTAGTCCTCTATGGTCATGACTAACATCTAATTGTAGAAGCATGAAAAATGCAGCATCCACAAGTGCAGGCGGGTACTCTTATTCCCCCCCCCAGCTTCACACAGACAGGAGATCAGACGCACAGACCAGCCAAAGACAGAGACATTCTCAGAATGAAGTTCAGAAAAGACTCATTTTATTAATCATGGCTACAAGGGTCTATCACAGACTTGTCACAATTACATAAGAGAGAAACTCCCTGAATCATAATTACAGGGATCAATTGCAAAGTCTTTGCAACATAAGTGAGAATAGAAACTTCTATAGATCCACGAGAAGGTTCGTTTCACCGGATAGCCTCCGCAGTGTGATCATCATGGGCAAAAAGACCAGAGGAGATGTATATAATCTCCATCAAAGTCTCTTCCCCGCTGACTCATAACATCGTCAGAGCAAATCATCTTGCCGCCGAAAGAAGCTGGAACTACAATATGTACAGAAGCAGTAGAAGACCCAAACCACATCAATGTGAAGCCCCGTAGCCCTCAATGAGTGGGGGAAGAGTACAGCCGGCTACTCATCGGATGAGCAACCAATCCTGACCCCGTAGTCAGGACCTCAAAGACCTCCAAGGCGTCACCCAGGTTCGAACTCCTCATGCGAAGCGTTCCAGCACGTTCCAAGACTCATCAACAGTTCTTCTACGAAGGCATTGTCACGACCCGCACCCGCTTTTCGGATACGAGACGTGTCCAAGCCAGCCTACGCCGCAGAGTCGGCGGTAGAACGCTGTCAAGTCCGCAAGAAATAAATGCTCAAAAATAAACATTATTGCTCATTCACATTTCTAGATTTATTACAACATTTACAATTAAAGAAAATACAATATTTTACATTTAATGAAGTTGATACAATTGCTTTCTATTTCTAGGTTGTCTTCAGCATACCCAAGTCTTCCCAATGCTAAGAGTGATCGCAGCTAAACCTGAAAAATGTTGGTTATCCAGTCAGGATTGGAACAAGTACACAAACCGACGGCAATGCAAAACACAATAGAATTAACAAGACATGAAAATAGCATATGGAATATGAAAGCTGTAGAAAACTGATGACATAGCACGATAGAGAAGTAAACAAGGAAAAACTAATAAAAGACATCTATCTAGGTGGTGTGAAATATCCGTTTCAACATGTGGACGACTAGGGGGTAAATAAGGCACACTGCACGTGTCGTGCGCAGCGGCTAGCATTCACGAGAGACACTGGGATAATTCTGGGTAGTCCACATGTATACTAAAATATTTTCCCTCCCGACAACTCCGTGTGACGAGCGTGTCAACAAGCAGCAAGATATATGTATAGATATGAAATGGAAAGACTACTATGAATCGGAAAGCAATCAGAAAGTGCACTTGCCTGAGGTCCTTAGCTGGAGAAACCAATAACACTATACCACTCACGAGCCACAATCAGTCAACACATGCAGAAGTATCCGGATGCTGAAATAAACAGTACCAACGTTCTCAGAATAGTCAAATTAGCTAGGATTGCCTGTCCTTAAGTCCAATTCTGGACACAGGGGCAAAACGGTAATTTCGGACAAAAACGATGTCTGCCGTTGGACCCGTTTTGCACCGAAAAGCGTGCCAGAGTCAACGGTCTCTAAAGTCGTCAAACTACATGTCTACGGATCCAGTTTTTCGATACGAACCCAACCGTATGTCCAAAGTTGGATTCCGACGGGCCGTACACAAAATCGCCAGTTGAGTCGGATCGTGGGGTCTAGTCCAACGTCCCGAGAATCCGTGTCAAAAGACACAATTATTCTTAGAATATACTATAATTAATTATAACTTCTATAAACTATTCAATTGCTAATCACTTCTAACTATTATTGGCCCTAGTCTTATTCAATGACTCAACTCCTATATATATTGAACTGACCTAAAGCTCAGCCATCTCCCAATTATTCTATTTTAATTATTAACAGATGGTTACACAGTCCCTTATGGCCTAAGCCCAACAACAGACTTAACATCTAATAATAATTGACCAAGTCCACAAGCCAAATCTAATCTGTACTGCAAGTACTCTGTAAATGCATAATTTAACCCACAAATTTAATTGCCAAACTTTGGCCAAAATGTAAATCCTGGGCTGGCTTAATATCCCTCATCTCCGCTGTATGAATCGGTTTGCTAGTCTCCAAGAGTAAGGTGAGCCCTACACTACTGGTCGAATATGATAATACTAGCAGTAGGTTAGACAAGTAACCATTGGATTCAAATTCTTCACAAGGCAGAAGCAGCAGAACTCAGCCCGTATCTATTGTATATAAGCTCCGTCGGACACAAGATGCTTTTTAGTGTCGGCACTTCTATGCATCACCTTCCAGTGTCACACTGGACACGCCTTGTGTCGACCAAATCATTCATACAGCCCTAGCCCCCTCACACAAGTCCAATTCCCACTGGATACCGACGCTGCCATTACTAAAAGAAAGAGTGATTAGGAGAGTATACCTGAATCCGATTTGAGTCGACACCGCCTTTTGTGTCCGATTCAGATATAAAGCATTATCTCATCCTCTCAGGAGCAATGAGTCGAACAACTAGGGTGCATTCGACAGGGAACAGATCTTGAGCTCCAAACGCATTCCCAGGTGGTCACAATTCAGAAAATGAGAGCAAGGGGTCAAGATACTCGCCACAAGGTTCCCCGACCGAAATTAACACCACTAAAATTTGAAGATGCTACCAATTATTCGATCAGGACATGATCAAGTGTTCTTCACCACATCACTAGAGGAACAGACGTGCAGGAAGGAAGAGAGTGTCGATCGTGTCAACACGTCGGTCGACCCCGTCGTCATCCTTGCCCATGCTCGGAGAAGACAACTGATCAGAGCCGTCGTCGAGGAAGGATCTCGATCACCGACTACGGACCGCGACTGGAACTCGTCGGAGAGAAGTCTCGATCGTCGTCCACCGAGGAAGAAGACTTCGACGTTGCTGTGAACAGAGCGTCGTCGATCGAGGAAGACCCACCTAGGCGCTGCTGGTGCGCGCTGGCTGTGCGCGCGGGGCCTTCGGCCGGCCGGCGGCGGCCCAGGAGGCGGCGCGGGCGCTGGAACGTGGTGGTGGCGCGGCGTTGGCGTTAGGGTTTCGAGCGGTTTGGGTTGTTACCTCTCGATACACCTATATATGTGAGTTGCTCCCTGCTTCTCTCTCTCGTGAACGGGGTCTGGGAATAAGGGGGCGCGTGGGCTGGGTTTGGGATTGCTGTGGGGAGCAGCTCGGCTGACCCATGAGGCCGGGCTGGCCTAAGTTCTATTGTTTTTTTTTTTTTTTTTTTTCTTTTTTCTCTTTCTTATTACTATTTCTATTTCCCATTTCTTTTCCTATTTCTTATTTATATAACCTATTAATATATAATATCCTCATATATATAATATCTATATCATATATATAATATCTATATATATATACACACACAATATTTGTATATACGTGCACGTACTCATATATACACATATATATATTTTTATATAAATACACATACACCCCTATATTTATTCTTTTGATAAATAGTAGATAAATAATAACTAATAATAATAAATAATTTATTCTCATTTACCACAATAATAATATAGCCAGTTATAATAAAATAATATTGTATAATAATAACCTCAATAATATTGATAATAAATAATATTAAAATATTTAAAAAAATTGGGAAGGGGAGCTACAGGCATAGCCCCTTTGAACGAATGAATCCTCAACCAAAATTTGACTTATACAAGGCCAACCGTCGCTCGAAGCTAAGTCTGGATCCAGATAGTGGTGAAGGGTGCCAGGAAGAAGACGTGACTCTTCAGAAGAAACTACCCCTTTATATTGGGCAGAAGTGGTCCAAAACACAGGCCACATGGCCGACGGTCAAAATTTCCACATTAATAGGATGAACCTAGGACTTAAAACGATGAACATCATTAAATAAAGTTCATTCGACTAAGCCCTAGACTATCCTAGGACCCCTTGAAATTCTCCAAATAATGGTGGCAATTAAGAGGGAGTCATTCATTAAGGAACGGTCATTCATTGCTCTTTAAAAGAAGACTTCAAAGCAAGGACTTCAATCCAGAGGCGCAGCTACATTCCTGCGCCAACCTTAGGTACAGACTGGTGATATTTTCACACCACCTCAACTCCAACGGCACGACACTCTGCTCCGACCCAGAAGCTTAACTACCTTTCGTCAGAGACTTGGGAGACGCCTTTTGCCTCCAGCACAAGCCCGACTGCTACTCTAAAGCACAATAAACAGGTCTATCTAAAGGCGCAGCCTACTCGTCCCCCTAAAGCACAATGGCTTTGCCCAAAACACAGCCTACTCGTTGCCCCTAAAAGCACAGAGGCCCCGTTGTCTTCGAAACATAGTCCACTTGTCGTCCTAAAGCACAGAGGTTCCATCGTCTCCAGAAGCACAGTCTACTCGTCGCCCCAGAAGCGTAGTCAGCCTTGTCTGAAGCACAGACGACATGGTCCCACCCAATCGGTTTGTTTAAACCGCCTCTCTCAAAGATATGATTGGGATTGATCAAGCTGATAAATGCAGATTGATTTAAATCTCAGACGAATATTACACATGTCACGACCCGCTACCTAAATTGTTGGGCTAGGCCGAGTCATGTCCAGCCTACGTTGAGATAAAACGTAGTAAGCTGTTCTAAAGACAACAGGATAAGACTAAATGTGCTAACAGTTCTATAAGTGAAGAAGAATCATAAATGCTCCAAACGCAAAAGTCGTCGTATAGAGTAAAATATCCAAGTACAAGTAAACTGAAATGTAAAACTGGATACATGTCCAGTTACAAAATGATATAGTCTAATACATGTCTACTCTCAAAAGTCTAAGTAAACAAAAGACAACTAGGCGAGGTTCCCTGCAGGAACATCCTCGTAAAGCAGAGCCGGGTCCTCGGCAGTAACTCCATAGTATGAGTCGCAGAGTAACTCCTCCTCAGTAAGGACACCTACAACGTTATCCTGTCAGGACGGGAGCAAGCACTAAATCTAGCAAACTAGCATATGAAACATGGAAATGAACATGAGAGGAATAACTGGAAAGCATGGCATCACATAGTCTATCATGGCAAGGATACATATGTCATAGAAACAGCTGTATATGTAATGTTTAAAACTGTAGCAGGTACGTGATCGGTCAATAGATGTACAATGTGCGGGGGGCACATAATGAAATGTACTTCCGTACAAGTGAAACGGCGACAAATGTACATACGTACAAATCCGCGTTGAGATAAAGCATACGACAAGGTATACATATAAAATGTCAACCTTGCTCGGTACATACGTACGGGAGAAGGGGGCAAGATCACGTACTCAACTATCAGTTTCTCCATAACCCATATTCTAATCATGTGAGAGATACATCAAGACTATTCTAAGCATGATAGTAACTGAAAGTATATCATGTAGAGATTCTAACTTGCTACCCCAAGGATCAGCATTCAACATGGTGGGGTTTGCAGTTCATTTATGTGACAATATGTAAAGTTCGTAGAAAGTACTTGCCTCTAGCAAAGCAAAACAAAACAAGCTGCGATAACAATGCTATGGATGTCCAGTAACTCGTCGCTGTAGAAGTAAATACAACAACTTAGTTTTACACTAAGCTAAAACACTAGGACACTAATTGGTGAAATACGACTTGTGACTGGGCACCTAGCCAAAATGATGACTTGGCATAGGAGACCAATGTGGGGTGACACACTATGTTAACTAACTTTCTAGGGTCTTTACACTAGTGAGGGATGGGGTTCAACACGACTAAAACTCCAAATAACACAAAAAGCTACAAGTCGTAATTAATCAATAAATAAATTAAAAGATCATTGTGTTCTAACAATTTTTGAAGTAGACAAAAAGCCTAGTTTTTCTTAAAGTAAAGTACCAAGGTGATCCTTGTTAATCATAGAAATTTATTATAATTTTTCTGGAATTTATTAACCAGTACAAATATTTTATAAAAATCAGTTTTCCTAAGTATACAGAAAATGAGTTTTGGTTTTATATGCCAAACTAGTGGCAAAACAGTAAATTAAATACTACAAAATTTATACTAAATTAGCTAACTTAACATAGTATCTAAGAACTATTTTTCCATAATTTTAGCAATACTTTAAGTATTTTTAGAAAATCAAAAACAGCTTTGCACACAATAATTAATTATCTGCGTATTTTGTCCATGTATATAATTTGAACCAAAGTTCAAATACAGGACCCAAGGCCATGAATCAAGTCCAATATGACTTGTACAGGTCTTGAATGTGTGAAAACACATTTGAGCCCAAATACCCATGCTAGGCTTGGACACCAAATGGTTGCAGTAATTTAAATACACTAAAAATACAATTTGGTAATAGTACAAAATAAATATTATTATTTTAATAAGGCAAAATTATGCATAGTGAAAATATACATACATATGTAAAAAGTACACATATCTATGTATAAGAAAAATACTTAATTTATAAAGTATATATATATATATATATATATATATATATATATATATATATATATATATTAAGAAAACATTTAATAATAATGTATATATATAATAATATATATATATACACATGAAAATGTATACATATATATATAAAATTTACTAAAAAAAAATATAAAATTTAGTAACTATAAAATATATATACATATATATAAAATACTGTCAAAATACAGTATATACATATATATATATACTAATATATATATATATATATATATATATATATACATATATATATAAATATATATACAAAACAAAAAAGAAAAAGAAAAGGAAAGAAACAGAAAAAGAAAAAGAAAGGAAACAGAAAGGGGGGCTCGAACCTGAGCCAGCGGGGGGGGGGGGGGGGGGGGGGGGGGGGGGGTGGTTTTAGGCTCTGCGCGCTGGCCAGTGGGCCAGTTGGCCCGTTTGTTTAGGAATAGGGTTTTAGTTCATTTTATTTCGTTTTAGGTTAGATTAATAAATTAAAAAAAAATATCTGTCCTGTGTCCTGACAGTTAAGGACACAGGTATCAACGTGTCCGGGGTGATTTTGACACGTACGACACGAGTCTCACGTGTCCAGCTCCACGCTCACGTTCGCCAAGACACGGCGAACAATTTGGACACAACACGAGACACGCACGACTCGTAAGGACACTGCTACTCACGTGTCCAGTCGATCGGGGGGGCTGTCGAAGGGTCTGGACGGCGGAGGAGGCGTCGTGACGGTGGCGGAGTGGTGGCGCTGCAATCGTCTCAGAGAGACGCGTCGAATGGTGGTGGTCGGGGCTGTTGAAGTGGCGTGTAGGCGCGGGCTAGGTTAGGGCGAACTCCGGCGAGTCTCGTCGGGAAGATGGGTTGGTTGCGGCGGCGTAGGGGGCTGTGGTGGTCGTGGAGTCTAGGGTTAGGGTCTGGGGGGTCAGGGGCTATTTATAGAACCCTAGGGCGGTGGGATTAGGGCTAGAAATTAGGATTAGGGTTAGGGTTTGGTCGTGGATCGCCGGAGATGACGACACGCAGAGGCGGTGGTCGGTTAGGGTTAGGTTTAGGTTTTTAGCAGAAAACCCCCTAGAGTTTAGGAAATCACGGATAGGTCCTTCCAGCGTCTAAATGCAAAATTAAATTTGCATTCCGCATTAAAAACAATTAACTATTTACAAACTGATATTAAAACAATTCTAATTATTACAAAACTATATTAAAACAATTTTAAAAATTGTAAATTGATATTTTTAATACATAAAACTTATTTAAAAATTATTTAAAAATTCTAGAAAAATTCCTAAAAATCTAAATAATTATTTTAAGGCTAATTTGTCACTAAAAATTAATTAATACTAAATAAAAATGAATTTTGAAAAACAGGGGCTTACAAGTCTTCCCTCCTTGAAAAATTTCGTCCTCGAAATTCACAAGGATTGAAGACCCAACAATATTCTAACATAGCAAGCAATGCAACAAA
The DNA here is from genome assembly GCA_029216955.1 of Iris pallida. Classification (NCBI taxonomy): domain Eukaryota; kingdom Viridiplantae; phylum Streptophyta; class Magnoliopsida; order Asparagales; family Iridaceae; genus Iris; species Iris pallida. The sequence continues at coordinate 501,861 of JANAVB010016796.1, read as the reverse complement.
ATGACTAAGGCTGCGATCGAAACTAACCTCTAGGTATCAAGCAGGAACGGGTGGTTCCCTCGCAGCGGTTGGATCGAACAAGTAAGGGTATCTCTCCCTCATGTCCGACTCCCTCTCCCAAGTAGATTCACCTGGGGAGTGACGGCTCCAAGCTACTCGTACTAGGGGTATAACCTTGTTCCTCAGCCTCTTCTCTCTCCGGTCTAATATCTCCACTGGCTGCTCAGAAACTGTAAGGCTCGGTCCGACCTCCAACTCTGAATGATCTAGCACATGACTGGGGTCTGGAACATATCTCCTCAGCTGAGATACGTGAAAGACGTCGTGAACTCCTGCTAGGTTGGGTGGAAGTGCAACCCTGTAAGCTACCTCTCCGATCCTGCCAAGTACCTCGAACGGCCCAATGTATCTGGGGCTCAGCTTCCCTCCTCGTCCGAACCGGATCGTCCCTCGAGTAGGTGATATCTTCACTAGCACCATATCACCGTCTGCGAACTCCATCGGTCTGCGACTAGCATCAGCCCAGTGTTTCTGCCTATCCTGAGCTACTCTGAGCCTGTCTCTGATCATCCCAACTTTCTCTGCTGCATCCGTGATCATCTCTGGCCCAAGCATAACTCTGTCTCCGACATCATCCCAAAAGAGCGGTGTACGACATCGTCGTCCATATAGCGCCTCGAAAGGAGACATACCAATACTGGCCTGGTAGCTGTTGTTGTATGAAAACTCTACCAAGTGCAGATAGCTCTCCCATGATCCTTCGAAGTCCAGCACGCAAGTCCTCAGCATATCCTCCAGTGTCTGTATCGTCCTCTCGGACTGCCCATCTGTCTGTGGGTGGTACATCGTACTGAACTTGAGCCTACTGCCCAACTCCTCCTGCAAGCTCCTCCAGTAGTGGAATGTGAATCTACGGTCTCTGTCTGACACGATGCTCACCGGCACTCCGTGTAGGCGAACTATCTGCTGCATGTATAGCTCTGCCAACTTCTCGGTGGAAAGCCCCACCTTGAAGGGTATGAAGTGCGCGCACTTTGTCAGCCTGTCTACGATGACCCAGATGGCATCCTTCCCTCCTTGGGAACGAGGAAGCCCTGAAACGAAGTCCATCGTAATATGTTTCCACTTCCACTCAGGAATGGGTAACGGCTGCAACAAACCAGCTGGCCTCTGGCGCTCCGCCTTGACCTGCTGGCAAACTAGACATCTCGATATAAAATGCGATACATCCCTCTTCATCCCGTGCCACCAAAGATGTTCCCGCAAGTCACGGTACATCTTGTTAGCACCAGGGTGAATAGAATATCTCGATCGGTGCGCCTCCTGCAAAACTGCCTCTACTAGCTCTTCCTTCGGCACGCACAATCGGCTGCCATGCCTCAGGGATCCATCCTCTGCTATAGTGAAGTCATCCAGCAATCCAGCTAATGCCTGGGGTCGAAGTCTGCGAAGACTCTCATCTGTAGACTGTGCCTCCCGGATCTGCTCTATCAAACCTGACTGAATGTCAAGCGCCATCATCTGTATCACTGATCCTGGCCGAACTAGCTCGATACCGAGCTTCTCCAGATCCTCCCACAAATGCCGATCAATCATCAGATACCATGCCATCGGATGCCTGTTCAGCGCATCCGCCACCATATTTGCCTTCCCGGGGTGATACTGTAAATCGATGTCGAAGTCCTTCATCAACTCCAACCATCGTCTTTGCCACATGTTCAGCTCTTTCTGTGTGAACACATACTTCAAGCTTTTGTGGTCAGTAAAGATTTCCACACGCTCTCCGTATAAGTAATGTTTCCATAACTTGAGTGCAAAGATCACCGCAGCTAACTCTAGGTCATGGGTAGGATAATACCTCTCATGAGTTCGCAACTGCCTAGATGCATAAGCAATTACTTTCCCATGCTGCTGTAGGACACATCCTAGCCCCTTCTCAGAAGCATCACTGTATATGGTGAAACCTCCAGAACCTGAAGGTAAAGTCAGAACTGGAGCGGTCGTCAGCCTCCTCTTCAGCTCCTCAAATGCCGCCTGGCAGTCCTTTGACCAAATGTACTCTGCGTCCTTCCGCGTCAGCTTCGTCATGGGTTCAGCTATCCTAGCAAAGTCCTGGACGAACTTTCTGTAATAGCCTGCTAAACCCAGAAAGTTCCTGATCTCTGAAACTGACGTCGGAGCCTTCCACGTCTCAACTGCAGCAATCTTTCTGGGATCCATCGAGATTCCATCTCCAGTGACTACATGGCCGAGAAACTCCACTCGGTCTAGAAAGAACTCGCACTTCGGCAATTTGGCAAACAATCTCTCCTGCCTCAGAATCCCCAAAACTATCCGCAAGTGCTCTGCATGCTCCTCCGGCGTCTTCGAGTATATCAGGATGTCGTCGATAAACACTACGACGAACTTATCCAGATACTGGTGAAATGTCTTATTCATCAAGTTCATAAAGACAGCTGGCGCATTTGTGAGACCAAATGGCATTACCAGAAACTCGTACTGCCCGTACTTCGTGTTGAACGCCGTCTTCTGGATGTCTGCTGGCCTAACCTTCACCTGGTGGTACCCGGATCTCAAGTCTATCCTGGAAAACACCTTCGCCCCGCTCAACTGGTCGAATAAATCATCTATCCTGGACAGAGGATATTTGTTCTTGATGGTGATGGCATTCAAGGCCCGATAGTCAATACACAACCGGACTGTACCATCCTTCTTAGGCACAAAGAGCACTGGCGCTCCCCATGGAGAAGCACTGGATCGAATGAAACCCTTTTTCAACAGGTCATCAATCTGCTCTTTCATCTCTATGGCCTCCTTGGGATTCACTCTATAGCAAGCCCGGGATACTGGTGATGAACCCGGCACTAAATCTATAGTGAACTCCACATCTCTGTCAGGCGGAAGTCCTGGAAGATCCTCTGGGAATACATCCATAAACTCCCTAATGATAGGGTGTGGCGGTGCTGCGTCCTCGACTGTCGCACAACAGTTCGGCTCTAGGCTGATCTCCGGCCCTGTCCTCCTGACACTGAATGGTGCTGTGCCTGGGGGACTGAACAAAATACTACCCTCATGGCAATCTATAGATGCATGGGCGTAGCTAAGCCAGTCCATCCCTAATATGATATCATAACCGGGGAGTGGCATCACAAAGAATTGCCCTCTGAACTCTCTCCCGGCTATAAAAATAGAACATCTATAGATAGATCTAATAGGCATTGGTCCTCCTCCCGTCATCACTCTACTAATCTCCGCAGTAGGTGTAGCTACTAGATGATGTTTATGCATAAACTCTAATGATAGGAAGCTATGAGATGCACCAGAATCAAACAAACATACAGCTAGAAAAGTATACAAATAAACATGACCTGTGATGACGTCAGCTAAGTAATCCGGCTCCGAAACCTGCTCCGACTCCGGCTCAATGGCTAGACTATAAACCCTCCCCTGAGGTCCCTTCTGCTGCTACAGATGCTGCCCGAACCTCTGCTGCTGAGTCGGGAGCGGTCCTCTAGTTTTCACTACTGGGCACTCTCGAATCTGATGGGTGGCAGACCCACAAGCTAAACACTGCTTCAACCTCTTTCTGCAGACGGTGTGATCATGCCCTGGTCTTCCGCAGAAAGAACATATAGCTCCCCTCTGCTGCTGCTGCTGCTGATGCCGGGGTCCCGGGGCTCTAACTGGCGGGGTCTGATGATGTGGTGTAGGGGGACGGTAAGTCTGCTGGGGTGGCGTCGGCGCTCTCTGCTGGAAAGCCTGACGCTTGGATGGTCCCTCATGATGTACAGAAGCCGGCCTCTTGCATGACAGAAGACGCTCCTCAATACTCCGGGCCAACTCTAGGCTCTGGTAGTAGTCAGTCGTACCGTTCGCCACTATAAGGATGCCAATGTCTGGAACTAGACCATGGCAAAACCTACGGGTCATCTCCTCTGGATCAGCAACCAGACTAGGAGCAAAACGGCTCAGGCGACTAAACTCTCCCGCATAGTCATCAACAGAACGGTTCCCCTGCTGGATGTTCTGGAATCGTAGCCCCATGGCTACTCTAGCAGTGGTCGAGAAGAATTTCTTCTTGAACTGGGTCTTGAACTGGTCCCAGGTGGCTCTACCTCTCGCAAACAACGGCTCATTCCTGAACCAGACTCCTGCTAAGTCTATCAGCAGAAATCCTGCTGCCTCGACCTGAAGGTCATCCGGCATCCTAACTCCCAGAAGCTTCCTCTCTACAGAATCTAGCCAGTCATCAGCTACTACTATGCCCTCAGTCCCTGAGAACTCCTTGGGATTCAGACCCATGAAGTCCTTGACCGTCCCCGCTCTCTGCCGTGGCTCTACATGTGGTGGGACCACGGGACGTCCCTCAGAACGCTCCATGCTCTGGCGAAGTAAGGTAGTCTGCTCCTGATGGGTTGTTAGGAACCCTTGGATCAGTGTGAGCAGCTGGGTTCCGTCGAGTGTGACGGAAGCCTGGGTGGGTATAGTGATAGGGGGTGGTGGAAGTATCGGGTCCTGCCGGGCCTGGGATGTGGAAGGTGGTATCTGGGTCTGTGGATCTGTGGAGTGGGGGAATGTGGTAGGTGGAGGTGTATCAGTCAACCGGTCAGCTGACTGGATATGGAGGGCCCCATTCTCTGGGGTAACATACTGGGACGAACGAGTAAGCACCATCTAAATTACATAAAAAGACTTATAAGGACTTTGTTTAAAGTAAGCAATCATATACAAGAAAATCTAATTATAATAGCAAACATGTGATGTATTTCCTATGTTGCAATCCTAGCATTCCTCTAAGTGTTCTAAGCGTCTTTCCTAATGTTGTCTAATTACCTTAAGTTCCTAATTGCAGGCATGCTTGGTACAATAACGTAACCAAACAGTTTAGTCAGGACCTGCATGGGCCACCACTAAAAACATGTCACGACCCGCTACCCAAATTGTTGGGCTAGGCCGAGTCATGTCCAGCCTACGTTGAGATAAAACGTAGTAAGCTGTTCTAAAGACAACAGGATAAGACTAAATGTGCTAACAGTTCTATAAGTGAAGAAGAATCATAAATGCTCCAAACGCAAAAGTCGTCGTATATAGTAAAATATCCAAGTACAAGTAAACTGAAATGTAAAACTGGATACATGTCCAGTTACAAAATGATATAGTCTAATACATGTCTACTCTCAAAAGTCTAAGTAAACAAAAGACAACTAGGCGAGGTTCTCTGCAGGAACATCCTCGTAAAGCAGAGCCGGGTCCTCGGCAGTAACTCTATAGTATGAGTCGCAGAGTAACTCCTCCTCAGTAAGGACACCTACAACGTTATCCTGTCAGGACGGGAGCAAGCACTAAATCTAGCAAACTAGCATATGAAACATAGAAATGAACATGAGAGGAATAACTGGAAAGCATGGCATCACATAGTCTATCATGGCAAGGATACATATGTCATAGAAACAGCCGTATATGTAATGTTTAAAACTGTAGCAGGTACGTGATCGGTCAATAGATGTACAATGTGCGGGGGACACATAATGAAATGTACTTCCGTACAAGTGAAATGGCGACAGATGTACATACGTACAAATCCGCGTTGAGATAAAGCATACGACAAGGTATACATATAAAATGTCAACCTTGCTCGGTACATTCGTACGGAAGAAGGGGGCAAGATCACGTACTCAACTATCAGTTTCCCCATAACCCATATTCTAATCATGTGAGAGATACATTAAGACTATTCTAAGCATGGTAGTAACTGAAAGTATATCATGTAGAGATTCTAACTTGCTACCCCAAGGATCAGCATTCAACATGGTGGGGTTTGCAGTTCATTTATGTGACAATATGTAAAGTTCGTAGAAAGTACTTGCCTCTAGCAAAGCAAAACAAAACAAGCTGCGATAACAATGCTATGGATGTCCAGTAACTCGTCGCTGTAGAAGTAAATACAACAACTTAGTTTTACACTAAGCTAAAACACTAGGACACTAATTGGTGAAACACGACTTGTGACTGGGCACCTAGCCAAAATGATGACTTGGCATAGGAGACCAATGTGGGGTGACACACTATGTTAACTAACTTTCTAGGATCTTTACACTAGTGAGGGATGGGGTTCAACACGACTAAAACTCCAAATAACACAAAAAGCTACAAGTCGTAATTAATCAATAGATAAATCAAAAGATCATTGTGTTCTAACAATTTTTGAAGTAGACAAAAAGCCTAGTTTTTCTTACAGTAAAGTACCAAGGTGATCCTTGTTAATCATAGAAATTTATTATAATTTTTCTGGAATTTATTAACCAGTACAAATATTTTATAAAAATCAGTTTTCCTAAGTATACAGAAAATGAGTTTTGGTTTTATATGCCAAACTAGTGGCAAAACAGTAAATTAAATACTACAAAATTTATACTAAATTAGCTAACTTAACATAGTATCTAAGAACTATTTTTCCATAATTTTAGCAATACTTTAAGTATTTTTAGAAAATCAAAAACAGCTTTGCACACAATAATTAATTATCTGCGTATTTTGTCCATGTATATAATTTGAACCAAAGTTCAAATACAGGACCCAAGGCCATGAATCAAGTCCAATATGACTTGTACAGGTCTTGAATGTGTGAAAACACATTTGAGCCCAAATACCCATGCTAGGCTTGGACACCAAATAGTTACAGTAATTTAAATACACTAAAAATACAATTTGGTAATAGTGCAAAATAAATATTATTATTTTAATAAGGCAAAATTATGCATAGTAAAAATATACATACATATGTAAAAAGTACACATATCTATGTATAAAAAAATACTTAATTTATAAAGTATATATATATATATATATATATATATATATATATATATATATATATATATATATATATATATATATTAAGAAAGCATTTAATAATAATGTGTATATATAATAATATATATATATATACACGTGAAAATGTATACATATATATATAAAATTTACTAACTATAAAATATATATACATATATATAAAATACTGTCAAAATACAGTATATACATATATATATATACTAATATATATATATATATATATATATATATATATATATACATATATATATAAATATATATACAAACAAAAAAGAAAAAGAAAAGGAAAGAAACAGAAAAAGAAAAAGAAAGGAAACAGAAAGGGGGCTCGAACCTGAGCCAGCAGGGGGGGGAGGGGGGGGGGGGGGGTTTAGGCTCTGCGCTGGCCAGTGGGCCAGTTGGCCCGTTTGTTTAGGAATAGGGTTTTAGTTCATTTTATTTTGTTTTAGGTTAGATTAATAAAAAAAAAAAATAAATATCAGTCCTGTGTCCTGACAGTTAAGGACACAGGTATCAACGTGTCCGGGGTGATTTTGACACGTACGACACGAGTCTCACGTGTCCTGTTCCACGCTCACGTTCGCCAAGACACGACGAACAATATGGACACAACACGAGACACGCACGACTCGTAAGGACACTGCTACTCACGTGTCCAGTCGATCGGGGGGCTGTCGAAGGGTCTGGACGGCGGAGGAGGCGTCGTGACGGTGGCGGAGTGGTGGCGCTGCAATCGTCTCAGAGAGACGCGTCGAATGGTGGGGGTCGGGGCTGTTGAAGTGGCGTGTAGGCGTCGGGCTAGGTTAGGGCGAACTCCGGCGAGTCTCGTCGGGGAAGATGGGTTGGTTGCGGCGGCGTAGGGGGCTGTGGTGGTCGTGGAGTCTAGGGTTAGGGTCTGGGGGGTCAGGGGCTATTTATAGAACCCTAGGGCGGTGGGATTAGGGCTAGAAATTAGGATTAGGGTTAGGGTTTGGTCGTGGATCGCCGGAGACGACGACACGCAGAGGCGGTGGTCGGTTAGGGTTAGGTTTAGGTTTTTAGCAGAAAACCCCCTAGAGTTTAGGAAATCACGGATAGGTCCTTCCAGCGTCTAAATGCAAAATTAAATTTGCATTCCGCATTAAAACCAATTAACTATTTACAAACTGATATTAAAATAATTCTAATTATTACAAAACTATATTAAAACAATTTTGAAAATTGCAAATTGATATTTTTAATATATAAAACTTATTTAAAAATTATTTAAAAATTCTAGAAAAATTCCTAAAAATCTAAATAATTATTTTAAGGCTAATTTGTCACTAAAAATTAATTAATACTAATTAAAAATGAATTTTGAAAAACAGGGGCTTACAACACAAAATCTAAATTTGAGATGAAATCCCAAGATTTGCTCAGCTACATCCGAACAAGCAAATCGGCACGCGCCACGTGTCACCTCCTTCGATTATTTTGATAGCCACCAAAGATCTCGTTTGAGGGAAATCTCAGCACCGGCCACGTGTCAGTGCCACAGAAGCCTGCACCGTACAAGGGCGACAGATTCCTTCATATCTCGAAACCCTAATACACATCGCATATGTGCCCCTCTTTCCTATAAATAGGAGAGGTTTTCCTCCAACAAGAGCATCGACAAGGAGAAGAAGATCCACAGAATTATCAAAATCTTCAACTTCGACGTCCTCCTGATCGACAACCCTAGAGTTCCATCAAAGGTACCAGAAAGTCAGAGCATGTCTCATATCATCATTGGATCGTCAACGGAGTAAAGGAGCCGCTGCAGTGCTCGATCTCCACCGTCATACTTTTCCAGAAACTTTTGTACTTAGATTTCTTCGCATAAGAATCGATTGTACTCTTTTTTACGTTCATAATACAAAAAGTTCGTTCAACCTTTTGTCATGTCGAACAAGATGGTGACTCTGCTGGGGACTACCTTCTCCTCCAACGAGAAGGTGGTGACGCAATCTGATGATGACTTGCTGGGATCCTCTCAGAAGATATTGGTCGTACGCTTCAACCAGCAAGCTTTTAAAGATCTCCTTTCTGAAGAGAAGTCGAGCCCTTCAAAGCGGTTATTAAAACCGAAGAAGACTCGACGGACCTGGAAGCCAAAGACGGCTGCGACGAGCAGCACGACGGAGGGGACTGCGCCTCAGACCCTCCTCATTGATGAAGTCCCGAAGATCCCTTCGACCGATGATGCCATGCCATCTCTCCCTCATCCCATGCTCGAAAAATGTAGAGAAGAGCACGACCATCTTATGGCAAGCATGACAAAGGCGCAACACCGAAAGGAGCAGATGACGGTTCGCCCGCTCGTGGAGGATGCTGCACCGGTGAGAACTTCTGTCTTCGACAGAATAACTGGTCCATCGGGTATGGCCATGTTGGATTCCGAATACTACGCATCATCTAATCATGGTAGGAGGAGATCCAAGGCAGCACTCGTCCCATGTGATCAAAGTGTTACGCCTATGGCGGACTGGAGGCCCGCGTTGACAGTAATGTGCGCAGCCGATGAAAAGCTATACAAGACCACCCCAGACTCGCCGAAGCCTCGTCCGGCGGAACCCCGTCATACCTTGAGCACCCACTCGTACTACTCAAGGTCGGGGGTACGTCATCAGCGACTCTCTGATCGAGGCATACTCGGACCTCACCCACAGGAATTCAAAAGAAGAATGCCTTCTCCATATCTCTTCGACTGCGCACAACGCTCCTGTGTATACGAAGGAAGTAGAGGCATGAAGACTTCGTCTGCTCCCTGTGAGCGTAGGATGAGAGAAGAATCCGAGACGCAGTTGGTGTCTAAATCAAGATCCAACTGTACTCAGATTACCATCAACTGCTGCTGTTGTCAAGCAGATCTATCACTGCCAAAGAGGAGGTTCGTCTTTCAAAGGCTGCGATCGAGAACTGGTGAAGAAGAAAAAGAGCTTCGCGTTACTTTAAGCAATGTTGCTCGGGACTCTCCGTTCCAGAAGAAGCTATCCAAGAAACCCCTTTTCTCGGTTGGCAAGTCCAAATATCGGCCTGGGGGTAGCAAGAAGCTTGTGCCCAAGGAAGGCGTGTTCCAACACACGTGCTCCAAGGACGGATCATCATCGCAAGAAGACGGTTCATCGACCGCTGCACCTGCTGGGGGTAGCCAGCCTACTACGGTGTATAACAACCCTTCGTTTCAGCATAACGAAGAGACGTATGACACTGACACTTCTGCGGGCATAAGCAGTCAGAAGATCGGAGGTAGGAACAATGTCGAGTCGGAGGACAATCGCAACTTACCCGTCTTCCTACAATACGATGAGCACCAGCACTCCGAACAAGAAAGCGAAAGATCTACCACCCCTTCTACTTACACGCACATAGCATCTGTGCACATGACAACGAAGAATCAAGCGGAAGTGTTGATCAGCAGAAACACATTGAGGCTCTCGAAGGAAGTCTTAACGCATTGAACATATCCATGCAGACTTTTGCCTCTGTCGTTCTGGAGATCAAGGATAGATTGGTTCCTACTGCCTCCACACCTGTGACTCTGACGGTTCGTGATGGGGCTAGTACCCTGCCCGTCATAAACCAAGTCGTGCAGTCGTCGGCCACTTCGACGACCATCAATCCACCAGTATCCAACGAAATACAACAAACACTCGAAGAGTTATATGCTCGCCACGATGCCAAAGAAAAGCGACCCACACTCCGAAAGATGGACATCCGGCAGCCTTATCCTGCTGAGTAGGGCGATGTGGTTTATCCTTCCAAATATAAAGCACATACTACCACCCCTTATGATACTAAGGAGTCGCCCAGACGATACGTAAGGTACTTTGCCTCAGTAACAGAACACCTGCCAAAGGACGACGCCCTTCTTACCAGCATCTTTGTTGGAGCTCTACAGGGGGTGGCCTATGAATGGTTTTACAGTTTGCCCGACAACTGCATTAAATCCTTTGAAGACCTGAAGAACATGTTCCTGGAATGGTTCTACGAAGGAGGACTGGACATGACGATGTCTACTCTCATGGACATCGTTCAGAAAGAAAAGGAGCCCGTACGAGCGTACATCGAACGCTTCTGCCAGGCCGCCCTAAGGCTACCTCCAGGCATGCCTGAGCCCATGCTCATGGATTTATGCCGCAAGAATATGCTCCCTGCCATAAAACTGTGGCACAGTGCTTCCTGTAACGAGTGGACGCCCTTAATTATTGAAGCAGACGTAGCTCAGAAGAAGGCACAGGACATACAACTCCTGGGTCTGAACTTCCCCTCTATTGAAGATAAAGGAAAGCGAGTAAGAGACGGTAAAGACAAGCAAGCTATGACCGTCAATATTACAAAGGGTCCAGCACTCGTGAGCTCCAAGCCAGCCGAAGCGCATAAACCGAAGGAAACCTACTCCTTTAATGATGAAGACACTCTTGAGTTATTCGAGATGCTGACCAAGGGCGGCAGGCTGCAGCTTGCACCTCCCAAGCGTCCTGACGAAGTAGGAAAGGTGGATAATCCTAAGTACTGCCATTACCACCAATACATCCACAACTCAACACGCGACTGCTACGTGTTGAAAAGACAGATTCAACGTCTTATCGATGCCAAAGTTATCTTCCTCGATTACGAGGAAAAGACTATGACGGCCAATATGGTCACGATATAGTTCGGGAGCTTCCCGATAGCTGAGACTCAAGACGGCGTCGTCCCCATCCCAAAGGCAATGATGGAAGTGGTCAACTTTCCGCCCGCCAGGGATAATGCTCAGGGCCTCATCTCCTTCACAACACCGCAAGGTGAAGTAATGTAGGTTCATCTAGATCTCACTCCTGACATGACTGTGCTAGCAGCACGCCCAGCTAAAGGGAGGAAGGTCAGGACATGTCGCATGGTCTCCTCCTCGGCAGAAGACACCAGGGTGATCACTCGTTCGGCTCTACATCGAGAGGAAGACCAGGCTCCTGAAGAAGAGACGCCCTCGCCGGCGACCCAGTCTACTCCCGATACAGCACAAGCCGGACCTTCTCAACCTCCTGCCGCAGATAAGTAGAAACAGAAGAAGGTCCGCTTCGATAAGCCTCTACGAAAGGATTCGCTAGTAGTCCCGGTCAAGCCCTACAACTTCGATATACTAACGCTGTCACGACCCGCACCCTGTTTAGGGGCACAGCACGTGGGTACGTCCAGTCTACGCCTCAGCATCGGCAGTAGAACGCTGTAAAGGTCATGTAGAATATATAGAATCTAAGACACAATAATATAACCTGTCATCTCTGTACGGAGGAATATAAACACAACTCAATCACATAAATCTAAGAAAGATAGGCACGAATATGATAAAGAAACAAGATGAATAAATAGTCTGAAATAGTGCTGAGTCACAATCACAAGTTCAGAATTTAAGACACAACACAAGATCCCAAATAAATACTACAAGTCTTAAAGTATCAAGCTAGAATATAATCCAGACAAAATCTAGCTAAACTAAGTCACTACAGGCGGTGCGTCCTCTATGAGCACCGGGTCTACAGGCAAGTCCTGGTCATAGACTCTATCAATGCCAAACCCGAAGTTGGTCGGGCAGTCTGTATCTAAATCCTCTGAAAAACAACAGGGGTTATCCTGTCAGGATATGAGCAAGTACAAACACCAACAACAGTTCCATGTGAATCGATAAATACTATAAGAGACAATTATAATAAAATAAATAATGAATGTCAAAACTGGAAGTAAAACTGTATAAAAGAAATGAATAGCATATCATGGCGAGATGTAAGATAAAGCTGGAATAAGTAGTAAATGTAATCTGATGTACGATGTAAACCTATAAACTAAGTGCCATGAGATATTAAAGCGTTATGTGATCGGCTTGGGTCAAGATCAGGCTGTTCCATTTGACCGACTATGCACAGGTAGTATAATAGCGTAGGGATCAGGCCGGCTAAAATGGAAAGCTATGCACAAGTAGTATAAGGTCAGGCTATACCCTACGTGTGGTGAGGGTGGAGCTATGCATAAGTAATAAACAAGTAGGGGTAATGATCACATAATCTCTAATAACTCTCCATCTCCGAGTAGTATAATGGATCCAGACATGACACGTCATGACACAGGATTCGAAGAGCAGGGGGCCAGCCCACTCCCAAATCGGTGTCTATACAAGTACAGGAAACAATATCGAACAATGTACTCATATACCAGGTAAACCAGGAATGACATCTCATGACGAGATTCACGTATACTAGTCCGTGTATCCTCGTGTCGAGAATCAAGTATAACACTACAACTGAATCAAATGTAGTAGATATAAAAGTAATGAAAACTATCAGAGAATGTACTTGCCTGCTGTCCTTAGCTGAGAAAATCGAAACTACAACCCACTCAATGAGCCACGAATGGTCAACTCGCACAACTGTCTCTTAATGCTGAAACAGACATTACTAACATTCTCAAAATGGTCAAATTAACTATAATCGCCTACCCATAAGTCTAATTCTGGACACAAGAGCAAAACGGTAAATTTGGACCAAAACGATGTCCGCCGTTGGATCCGCTTTGCACCGAAAAGCGTGTCGGTATCTACGGTCTCTAAAGTTAACACATTACATATCTACAGGTCCGGTTTGATGAAACGAACCCAACCGTATGTCCAAAGTTAGATTCAGATGGGTCGTGCACAAATTCGTCCGTTGGATCGGGTCATGGGCCCGCCAAAATAGTATTCCGGTCGACCTTCTCAGAATCGGACCAAACTTGGCATACAGGACCAAAAAAATGATACGGTCCTGTTGGTGCAAGTTTCGTCTCGATATGACGAACGTGCACAAAGTAATTGATAAATTTCGACGGATACGCATCAAATTCATCGTGCACACGCGACCAATTTAAATTCCGTCAAAGTCCACACGTCTACGAAGTCGATACGCACCTTTTGATACTTTCGGTTCACGACCACGTCGTCCGGATTGACGGGACAGACGGCGTATCGGGACAATTTTTTCTAAAAATTCAGTTTTGAAAACCAATTTTTTCTTAAACTTCACAAACCTGTAACTTTCTGTATAAAGCATGAAAATCAAATCTACAAGAAGGATTTTGATCTTCTATATGTTGTCTATAAGTTTTTTCAGAAGTTTTTCCAAAATTTACGATATTCTGGTCGTAAATCGACCGTAAACATAGAGTTTCGGGACAGTTTCTAAACCCAGAAAATCGAGTTTTTTCTCGATTTTGGAACTCGTTTTTCATTGCACATGATGCAAATCGGCACGAACTATTTGAAGGAGATTAAAGGTGTATAGGTTAGGATCATACCGAAAGAAACGGATCGAAAATCGATCGAGCGTGCGCGGAGAAATCCCATTGCGAAGTCGGCTCCTCACTGACAGTTTTTACGCGCGGGTGGGCTGCTTGTTGCGCGTTTCCCGGCGATGGATGGCCGCGGGTTGGTCGACGACGACGTTGGGGCGTACGCTGGGTTGGGGTGACAGCTTAGGGTTAGGGTTTTCCAAAAAAATCTATCTCTCTCTCTCGATACACACACACACATATATATATATATATATATATATAATATATATATATATATATATATATATAGAGGTTTCGGCCGACTAAAACTCGAGCCCAAGGGCTCGGGTTGGTAATGCTGCTGCTGTTCAATTTGTGTGTGTGTGTGTGTGTGCGTTTATGTTTATTTAATTTTGACTTTCTTTTGATTTTGACTTTCTTTCTTTTTTTTATACTTTCTTTAGTACTTTATATATATATATATATATATATATATATATATATATATATATATATATATATATATATATATATATATATATATATATATTTACCTTGGCGAAATATATAATATATATATATATATATATATATATATATATATATATATATATATATATATATATATATATATATTTATAAAAAAAATATATATATATATATTTTATATATATATATATACACACACACACACACATACATATATACATACATACATACATACATACATACATACATACATACATACACATATTATATAAAACCAACCACATATTATTTTTATTTAAAAATTCTTTTTTCCTTCTTTATAAATAAATATTATATAAACATATCTCATAAAATGAAATAAATACCAAATAATTCTAAAATTAAAAATAATTATTCCGTATCTATATTTATTCAATATATTAAAAAATTTATAAATAAAACATATATATATATATATATATATATATATATATATATATATATATATATATATATATATATATATATATATATATATATATATATTTTTTTTTTTTTTTGAACATATATATATATATATATATATATATATATATTTCGATCCCTCCATAGTTATGGGGGGTCGAATTTCCTATCCCCATTAGTTCCTTTTTGTGGTATTCTTGTATAGGCTTTCCCTTTTTGTGTCTTGTATACGTGGTCGGTCTTCGGCTTTTTGCGCCTTGATTTATAAAAGGAGGGGTTTTGGTTTATATATATATATATATATATATATATATATATATATATATATATATATATATATATACAAAAAACACTCAAAATAGCTATTTAACTAATAATGTAAAACACTAACGATAATAATTTATTTAATATTAAAATATTAAAATAATATAAATGACTATATTAGCCCTATTAAGGAAAGTGGGGGTGACGGACGCAGCTGGCCAACACGCCGGTTGGGTTATCACTCTTCGAGCTGCTCCGGTTCTCCAAAGCGACTCGGGATGCCCTGAGCGAGGCACTGCAAAATGCAGAGGCTTACCTCGCATAGGTGAAGCAGCCCAAGGAAGACCCTGCGGCATGTCCGTATTGCCATAGCGTGGTCGAGGTGATTCCTAACATCACCTTCGCGCAGCACGATATGCTACTAAAGAACAACCGGCACAACCGACCCTTGTACTACACAGGATACGTGGGTGCCATCAAGGTCGATCACATTCACATCGACCCGGGCTCATCGCTCAGCATCATCCCTCGAAGTCTGCTTCAAACTCTGGGGATCCCGATGTACCGTCTCACGGCATCGAACATTACCATCAGCGGCTTCAACGCGAAAAAGAGTGAGCCTCTGGGCAAGATCCGATTGAAGTGCCAAATATGTGGTCTTCACACTGAGGTTACCTGTTACATCATCGATGCAGACATAAATTACAACATGTTGCTTGGACGGCCATGGATCCATGAGTACTTGATCGTCCCCTCCACCCTTCACCAGTGCATGAATTACGTGGCCAGTGACGCGACCGTTAAGACGGAGTTCGCTGATATCGACCCGTTCCGAGGTCTCAAAGCATACTTTACGGATGTCGATATGTACAAATCACTCCCCTGGGACGATGACTCCTACGATGCCGATGCCGAAGCAGAAGCTGTAGCCGTCATGGAAGGACCCATGACTGAAAAGGAAGACACCTAAGACTCCAGTCCCCCTGGTCATCAAACTCCGGGGCAAGGCTCCAGTATGGCCGCCTCCGACGGCATCAAGCCAGAAGCCCCTGCAAATAAAGCTCTTCCGAAAGGCCCCGACACCCGCTTCAAAATCGCAGGATACTCTGGCTGCGCCTCCCGCGGTGATCAAGATGAAGCAAAAATCTCCTCCACCTCGTTCTATAGCAGCTCTTGCCCACGAGGAATTACAAGATGACGTCTGCGCCAATACCGAGGCACAGTCTTTAGATGATGTAATTCTTCGGGATAAAATTTTGCATTTTATTAATAGAAAGTTGTCTTCGAATTACTCCTGTGCGCATTGGAACACTAAGTACTTCTTAGACAACGCTCTATGTACTCTACAAACGCAAGTGACAACCGCCAACCTTGTAAATTGAGTTGTCCCCTCCAAAGGCTCCTACTTTCTAGTCTCACCAAAGAACCCAGAGGAGCAACCTATCGTCTTTGGTCGACTGGAACATCCGCAGCGGCCAGCCCCAGGAGAACCGGGACCCGACGACGGCAAGATGCAGCTCTACCGCTATGCTATTCAAGCCAAATATCTCATCCAGAAGATGGGATACGACCTGAACAACAACAAAAGGCTGAACTACGGCAAAGGTCGGCGGCTTCCCTTACGAGTTCGTACTCCGAAGGGGAAGCCTCAGAACTACTACTAACGTACTCGCCGGGGGTTGGGGTATATGATTTCCATGACCACTTCGGAGAGTTCAGAATCGGAGGCTCCACTACACTCGTATTCTTTCGACTCTTAAACCTGGAATTCTGATACCAGTATAGGCCGGGACCTCTAGAAGGTACTATCCGTCAAATGGTTTCCACAAACGATCCCGCAGAGGAAGAAGGCCCGGCACTCGATTTCTTCGAAGAAGAGCCCTGAGCTCAACACCTTGGCTCTCAGTGGGAATGGCAGTTCGAACAGCGAGAGCCTCCCACCGAGGATGAGCTCGTCTAGATCGACTTAAGAGATGAAACTTCCCCGAAACCCATCTTCATCTGCAATACAAACAGGAGCTCCTGCGCCTTCATGCGTGCTCGCAGATCCCGGTGAAAACTTGTTCAACCCTCATACACTAAATCTCAGAAAGTAAAGTCCTTCACGTCCATATTATCTCTGGATTGCTTTCTTACATCCTGCTGTACATCTACCATGTCCATATCACCTCTGAGTAGTTGCATCTCCTATAAAGACTCTATGTCATCATGACCACATAGAAAACAATTCATGTCCATTCATCTTTGAAGTGTCCTTCTATAACCATATCTACCATGTCCATATTACCTCTGAGTAGTAGTTACCCCAGTTACAATAACCCCAAAGTTGTCATAACTTTCTAGAATACAGCCATGTCCATATTACCTCTGAACTGTTATTCTAGTAGAAGGATGCTTGCCATGTCCATATTACCTTTGAGTAAAGCACCATTTTCATGACAATCCTCGACAGTTGTCATTTATAGAACCGTTCACGTCCATATTACCTCTGAGTCATTCTATGCTCCCATAGATTCTATTCTTACCATGTCCATATCACCTATGAGTAAGGAAAGTTTCTCCACAATGGTTCGGTGTTTGTCATGTCCATATTATCTCTGAGTAAACACCCTGTACCCCTTAAACTTTTTTACCACCCAAAGAGACAATGCCTTCCACTCCAAGTCAGGATGGATCCAGCCGTCGATATGAAGGCCACCCTTCGGGTAAGTACGACAGGCAAATAATAGTCTATTGGCAAAAAGAAAGGCACAATGGGGACGTGCCTCAGCCGCAAACACATCAGATACATGACCATGAAGCAGGACACGCAGCGTAGTGGACAAACCCTCGGGCACGGCCCGGAAGCAATCCTTCGGGTCGGAGCATACCTCCTCCTCGATGCGACCAATCAATAGGGCCTTACACTCTGGGGTTAAATCCCAATGCATGCTACGCACTTCAAACATGCAAGAGAAGGCAGAAAGCGGGAGATGACAAGAGACATAAGGCACGAACAAAGGAGTGCTACCGCCATTTTCGAAATACCAATTTTCGGTTATTTCCAAGGCCGTCGCGTCCTGTAGCACCAACTCGTCACCAAACAGTAAGCGAGGCTTTAGCATCTCGGCAGCATCATGAGGACATGACAAACAGCCTCGGTCCATCATGCGACGAAAATAGGTGAGCCTCTGCTCTCGAATCATGACCAGACGAGCCCTTGGTTGATATGAGATGAGTGACTGCAAAGTGGACTTGGTAAATGCCTTCCTGGCACCGTTGCCTTCGCTGCCGACGACTAGGGCCAAGAGGATGTCTCCGAAAAGAGAGGAGACACAGGAACTGTATAATAGATGTCAGAAAAACAAGAATTGAGGGCCGTATACTGGCTAAACATTCAAGCGATGAAGCCAATACAATGTAGGCGCATTTTTAAAACAACATCGAAAAAGTCAAGAACGTCAACGTCGTTTCGAAACGACATGGCCGAAAGGAAGCCATTCACATGTAACAGTAAATCAAGAATCGGGATCAGGTGCTTATCGACAATAGGAGGCCGTACTTCCCCTTCGACGGGAGGTCGTTCGACGACGACGGCCTCAGAGGCCAACTGTTTACCTTGGACCTGACGACTGCTCGTCGCCCCTTCTCCAGCTCTTCCTACGATAGAGGCCCCAGACGGCCTCGCCGGTTCTACGACTATTTGAGGATTAGCCCTTGCAGGCATTGCAGACCGATGAGGACTGATCGCCTCACCATGAGTTTTCTTGGAATCAGCCGCATCGTTTTCAGAGTGCTAGATTTCTTGGTGGCTATGGTGGGAAAAGCTAGGGTTCGAAAGAAGAAGGAACTCTGACACAAACTTCTGAGGAGTGGGTGAAGACAGAAAGATTTATCCTTCCCCTAATATTCCTACTTATAGGAACAGTCACGTCGACAAGAGAAGACAAAATTCTTCGGACGTCGTGGGTTCAAAAAAGGGTAATGTTGAATGGTTCACTAGAAACGATAAGTCATGATCACGCTTAAGGAGGAGACAGCTCAATGCATTTAATACCGGAGCCTAGGCATGACGCCACCATGACAACAGACGTGATGTGCAGCACACCTACAAAGGAACACATATCGTGATTCTGTTCAAAGTATCCCGAGCTTGACTAAAGTTCGGAACACTTTGAAGGGGGTCTTGTAGAAGCATAAAAAATGCAGCATCCACAGACACAGGCGGGTACTCTTACTACCTCCCACCTTCACACAAGCGCAGGCGATCAGACGCACAGACCAGCCAAAGACAGAGATATTCTCAGAATGAAGTTCAGAAAAGACTCATTTTATTAATCATAGCTACAAGGGTCTATCACAGACTTGTCACAATTACATAAGAGAGAAACTCCCTGAATTAATTACAGGGATCAATTGCAAAGTCTTTACTACATAAGTGAGAATAGAAACTCCTATAGATCCACGAGAAGGGTCGGTTTCACAGGGCAACCTCCACAATGTGATCATCATGGGCAAAAAGACCAGAGGAGATGTATATAATCTCCATCAAAGTCTCCTCCCCGCTGACTTATAACATCATCAGAGAAAATCATCTCTGTAATTCCCCAAAAATTTTGGAGGATTTTCTTCATATTTTATTACATTAATATTTTGTTTTTTTTATTATTTTGTTTCACTAATAAATCTATAAATATTAGCCTAGTCATGCTCAGTTTTGGGTTACAC
Source organism: Iris pallida (assembly GCA_029216955.1). Classification (NCBI taxonomy): domain Eukaryota; kingdom Viridiplantae; phylum Streptophyta; class Magnoliopsida; order Asparagales; family Iridaceae; genus Iris; species Iris pallida. Next base: position 481,821 of record JANAVB010016796.1, on the reverse strand, counting down.
ACTGACTAGGCAATATGGCACGGCCACTGCAGCTAAATGCCTTGACTAGCATGTTAGCGGTGGGTGCTAATAGATTTATTTTATTTATTTTATTTAGTTGTTTAATTATGAAACCGTATTATAGCTATCTTGACCATTTAGTATTCATAAAATTATTATTTTTGAGTTTAGAAGTTTATGATTATTTGTAAAAATAATATGTTAGTAGTAATATGTAGCCTCTCCTAATTATTATAATCTTGCTAAGTTATTTTCGTACAAAATTTTATTTTTATTATTATTACTATTACCTTATTATCATTATTAATATTATTATAGATGTGACTAATCGATTGTTATTTTAATAGTAGGCAATAATTATTAAAAATATGTGCAAAAATATATTAGTAAGGTTTTAGAAAATATTTTATATCTTTAGTATTTATTTAAAAATTTTATTTGGATTTCTTTTGGTATTATGAATTGTTAAGGGTTTTGTAAAGAAAAAGAAATATATATATATATATATATATATATATATATATATATATATATATATATATATATATATATATATATATATATATATATATTGCGAGAAATTGAACTCAATTTCTCGCGAGTCAGCCTATGCTAATTTCTCCCGCAGCTCCTGTTAACCGACGGATTCAATTTTGAATCCAAACTTCCTCAAATCCAATATCAAATCTTGCTAAACCCAAATCTCAATCTATTCAAATCTTTCCTATCCAAACCTAGCAGATGATCCAATAGTCGAATCAAATATGAGAATTTATAGGATTGACCGATATCTATCTATATGCGGGATAACGACCCCTCAAAAACCGAAAACTGTAAAACCCCTAAATTTCTACTATATTTTTTATAAATATGGTATTGATTTTGGTACTTCGTATTTGTACGTCGCGTACAAGTTTACGTTTCATAAATTTCTCGTTAAGTGCGAATAAGTGCGAAGTACATATTTTTATAAAATATTTTAATTATATAGATGTAGAAAATATTTCAAAATAATAGACGATAAATATTTTATATTGCTTGAAGTTGTCAATACGTTGTGTCGAGGATTATCAAACTTTATTTTTATTTTAAAAAAAGGTCATTTTATTTTATGGTACTAGTATAACTAGTAATTTAGAAAAACTGTGTTTTATGTAAGTATTATTTTTGCATGCGAATGTATATATATTTGTATTTTCGAAATTCATTATTATCATATATTATCTCGAAAAAGGTATATTAAATAGGGGTTGTTTTAATATGTAATTAATTATGGTGATTTAAGTTTTAAAAAAAGTTATTAAGTTATTTAAATACAGTTTAAATTAGAAGTGGAATCTATCTACATTGGATTATATTTGATTGAGTAACTTTTAAATCAATTTGAATTAAATAGTGGAAAATCTAAGGGGAATTAAAACTCTTCTTAGTCCTTATCTAAATAAGACTTTTGTAAATTCCCTGATTTTTCAAAATAAATATTTGTGGAATTTTTGGATTTTTAAATAACTATTTATTGACTTATTATATAATTTATATTATTTTACATATATTTAGTATAGTGCTCATTAGTGAATTTAGTATAAAAGAATATATAAAGCTATTTTTCTAGTATATTAAGGATCTGAACTATATTATACAATTTTTTTTCCTCAAACTTTTAAGATTTATTTTATAACTTTTATTACTTTTTACATGTTACTTGTATTGTACACTATTTACATAATATAGAATAAATGTCAATTTAGTATTAAATATTTCAGCTTGTATAAATGAGATTAGATAAAGGTTGTTTAAATAGATATTAACTCTATTTATTATCTATAGTAATTTTAAATAATATTATAGATAATTTAGATAAATATGAACTATATTTTAAGTTAATCATAATCCTAAGTCTAATAGGAAAGCATCCATATCTATATCCTATCCTAACAAAGCAAACTCCAATTTATTTAAATTAAATCTTATCTAATTTAGGAGATAAATCTGAAATAAATAACAATATAAATCCAATACATCCCCCTTCTATCAGCCATAATTCGAAATTATTTTTAGTCCAATAGAAACTCTAAAATTCGTCATTAGAATTCAGTCCCGCTTTTTAGTAGCAAGAGTAACTTGCAACGACGATATCTCCTAGCTCTGAACTCCGTTTTGCCTCCAGTTTTTTTTAAAAGAAGCGTATCGAGATAAGCTTTCCAAAAACATATTTTAATAGACAAATTTCATTCTGTAGATTTCTACAAAATTGTTTGAGTATCTAGTGTCCCAAAAATAAACGGGTTTCAGTATTTTTGCGATTTTGGAAGATTCCGGAAACGAAAATGTGATCCGTTTAGTTTTTCGGAGAGCTAATACAAAAACCTATGCCATATCCTAACTTTAGAATTTATTAAATAAATGTAATTGGTGCAGTATTATTTATAATTAGATAATAGACTATTTTCAGCATCCGAAGTTGTACCTACACCTTCCTCTTTGTGCGCTGCTGTTGATTCGTCGCCAGGACATCATCTTACCTCACTCAGACATCAGGCAAGACACCTTGCCTTTACTGTTTAATTTCTTGCTCAATATCATGCATGTTTTTTTTTATGTTGTTCTTTCAAAACTATATATAGATGCAAATTATTATACTTTATGCAATTGGCTTAGACTTAAGAGACCACCGTATGTTTAGTGCATCTCATAAACTGTCACGTTGTGCCACGGATTATGTGTGAGTTGTGAGTCGCATATAGATACGGACTTGCGTGCTGACTGATCATTGGTGCGTACAGGCCGTGCGTTAGGATATAACTGCCAATAGATTTTTTTTAGAAGACTTGGCAGTTATTAAGGATTAAAACAGTGTCGTGGAGTCGATACATGTATAGTATCATTGGAGGGAGGGGACAGTTATTAGCGTAGGGGCTACATTTATTTTTACACACATTTGGGCCGAGGGTGACTCTTATGAGCACTACCTTCTGCCCAGGGCCGATAGCGTCTCGGATGAGCGCTACTTGACGGCCACTCTCTATTACTTGCTTGTGTGAATCCGTTACAGCCCCTGCGTAGAACGTTGTCCTCAAAATACATATCACATAGGATGGTTAGGAACCTTTACTCATGCATACTTTTTTGTTGAGCTTTATTATTCAGTTTATTGGCATGATATTATGTGTCTTATTACGTCCCTCTGAGGACCTGGTTATCTCTCCAGGTGTGTCTTGTGATTTTCTGCAGGTGCTCTAGCTAAGGTCATGTCTTGCGCTCTATTCTTCGAGATGTTGCTTTTGGATCGCCATCTCCTTCGCGTGACCAAATCATTTTCTTGTATAATTCTTTCTTATTTAAATTAGTTGGTAGTGGATTTGTCTCCGCCCAACGATTGTATACATGACAAACTCAAAGTTGCTTTTATATTATTATTTATATTTTTGGATGAGATTTAGTGTCTTGGCTTTCTACATTTTACAACTTATGTATACATACGAGCCGTATATTTACTCGTATGTATACAGCTGGCATGATACGTATCTAGTCTCAAGTATTTGGGACTAGGACTGGGGCGTTACGTATATATATATATATATATATATATATATATATATATATTATATATATATATATATATATATATATATATATATATATATATATATATATATATATATATATATATATATATATATAACGAGAAATTGAACTCAATTTCTCGCGAGTCAGCCTATGCTAATTTCTCCCGCAGCTCCTGTTAACCGATGGATTCAATTTTGAATCCAAACTTCCTCAAATCCAATATCAAATCTTGCTAAACCCAAATCTCAATCTATTCAAATCTTCCCTATCCAAACCTAGCAGATGATCCAATAGTCGAATCAAATATGAGAATTTATAGGATTGACCGATATCTATCTATATGCGGGATAACGACCCCTCAAATACCGAAAACCCATCCTTCTTGCGACCAAACCAGCCCCATCCTTCGTGCGAGCCTCCCCAGCATCCCTGCGCATCACCTCTACCACCTGCAAGCCATCAAGGTTGGCCAGAGCGCCGCCGCGCTCACGAAATCCGACCAGAAATAGGGGGTGTCCTGTTTCAACCGATCGCTCAGGTACCATCTTCCCGAACCAAAATCTTCCTGATTTTTCGATCGTTTACAATTTCGTAACTTCCTGTAGCAAGCCTACATAACCCTCTAAGCACCCTCATAATTCTAGTTTGATGGGGGTACGCCATCGATCCAGAAAATCGATGGAAATATCCCGGGAAAAACTGATTCGAAGAACAGTTTTCAGTACCTCATGTACCCTATTTTGATGGCGATACGTTAACAACCTAGTAACGATTTATAAAATCTATTTGAATGAAGTTGTAGTCAACTCGTAGGACTTCAAAATCCTTTATGCGGTTTAAATGTTTACTAATTATATGCTGAGTAAATTGATTTCAAAATTTGAGAAAAAAATAAGTTTTTAAAACCCAAATTTTAATAAAACCAACTGATACGGCGTGTGCCCCGACAAATTGGACGACGTGGTCGCGCACTATATGCATCGAAAGGTGCGTATGGATGTTCTCGACGTGTGGGAACTGACAGAGCTCGATTTCGTTTCGCGTACACGACGAAATCAGTACGTATCCGCCGAGATACTCCCGTATCGATGTTTTGCAAACTTGACCATAACTTTGTGCACATTCGTCGTATCGAGACGAAACTTGTGCTATCAGGACCGTATCATTTTTCTGGTCCTGTATGCCAAGTTTGGTTCGATTCTGAGAAGGTCGAATCGGAACCCCTTTTTGGCGGGCCCGCGACCCGCTCTAACTGACGATTTTGTGCACATACGGTTGGGTTCGTCTCCTCAAACCAGATCCGTAGACATGTAGTTTGACGACTTTAAAGACCGTATGTTCTGGCATGTGTTTCGTTGCAAAATGGGTCCAACGGCGGACATCGTTTTGACCCAAAATTACGATTTTGCCCCTGTTCCAGAATTAGATTTTTGGACAGGCGTTTCCTAGGTATTTCTTTTATGCCAAATCTGTTCGTGATGTTTATTTCAGCATCCGAGGTCGTTCATAAAAGTTGGCTTTCAGTGCTTCCCTATTCTGACGATTTGAGTTACCAGGCGTCGCCATTCTGCACACTACCTCCAGGCAAGATACCTTGCCACCAGCTGTTTATTTATTTTAGCTCATATTTTCATACATTATTCATTATTTTCTTTATGCAAAATAAACTGTGATACATGGCAAAACTTGTTAGAAATTACTGTTCAGTTATATTTCCTGCTATGTATTATTTTTTAACATTAGGCTTAGAGTTAAGGGACCACCCTGTTTGTACTGCATTCATAGGCCTTGACATATTTGTACCACGAAGTTGTGAGTCACATATAGAACTCGGACATGCGTGATTGGCTGGCCACCGGTACATATAAGCCGTACGATAGAAAAAACCGCTAATAGATGTTGCATGCTTAGTTTGACTTAGCGGTTAATAGAGGTTTTGTGTTGTGGATACAACATAGTAGGCATTGGGCGGGGAGGACAATTCTTTAGTGTATGGGCTTCGATGTACTTTCCCTTTTGTAACCCGTGAGCTCCGCCGGAGACGCGGGTCAGCTTACCCATGATTACTGACGGCCACTGACGTTCTGCGGAATGTTCTGCTCTTATTGATTGGGCCTCTGGTGCCCCAAGGGGGGACTATGCCGATCCTATTTAGCCAGGGCCCATGCGCAGGAAGGATTGTTCTTAACTACATTTCACTTAGAACGGTTAGGCACCTTTATCCGTTAGATATGAGTACTTTTGGTTTGGGTACTTGTATCTGACCGTGGCTTGGAACAATAACTTGTCACGGATTAGTTCGTCATATCTTGTCCTTGTTTGGTTGTAGGTGTGGCTTACTACTTCGATGAGAAGGTATTGAACCTTGTTGGGGTCCGGATACCATATTGGATTCATAGCATAGAAAGATACGTCATCGTGAATTAGTTTACCATCTTCTGTTCTTGTTTGGTTGGGAGGATGATAAGCTAGTTCAATAGGTGTGTATTGGACCATGTTATGATCTGATCTTACTTATTCTTATTGAGCAGTATTTATTCAGTTTATGTGGCATGTTCTTTTTGTATCTTGTTACGTCCCTCTGAGGACCTGGTGATCTCTCCAGGTATAGGTGTGCAGGACTTTTCGCAGGAGTATGGCTCCGGTGTAGACTCATCTTTCACGCTTGAGCGCGTAGTACTTTCTGATCACAGCTGCCCCTATTGGGTCGAGGAGCCTATTTAGATATCTTTCTTTGTTTATCTTAGAGGTTGGATTCTTTTTCTTTCAGTTTATTCTAGTGCCGGTAGTGGATTTATCTCCGCCCGGTCAACCATTATATTTTGACATTTACTTTGATTATGAGATTCCATTTTCCTTATATTATACTGTGGATGAGATATAGCTTTTACCTGTGACTGTCTGTTGTTATTATTCATATTACAGCTTATGTGTATATTCGAGATTTCCTTATATTGGAGTATCTCGTATATATTTAGCTTGCATGCTACGTTCCTAGTCCTACGTATTTTGGGACTGGGGCGTTACAATCTCGCTACCGAAAGAAGCTGGGACTCCAATATGTACAGAAGCAGTGGAAGACCCAGACCACAGCTAGGTGAATCCCTGCAGCCGTCAATGAGTGGGGCAGAGTACGTCCGGATGCTTATCAGATGAGCAACAATCCTGACCCCGTAGTCAGGACCTCGAAGACCTCCAAGGCGTCGCCCAGGTCGAACTCCTCATGAGAAGCGTTCCAGCACGTTCCAAGACTCATCAACAGTTCTTCTACGAAGGTATAGCCCCTTTGAACGAAGGAATCCTCAACTAAAATCCGACTTATGCAAGGTCAACCGCCGCTCGAAGCTAAGTCTGGATCCAGCATGGTGGTGAAGGGTGCCAGGAAGAAGACGTGACTCTTCATAAGAAACTCCCCCTTTATATAGGGCATGAGTGGTCCAAAATACACACCACATGGCCGACGGCCAAAATTCCCATATTAATGGGATGAACCTAGGACTCAACACGATGAACATCATTAAATAAAGTTCATTCGACTAAGTCCTAGACTATCCTAGGACCCCTTGAAATTCCCTAAATAACGGTGGCAATTAAGAGGGAGTCGTTTATTAAGGAATGGTCATTCATTGCTGTTTAAAAGAAGACTTCAAAGCCAAGGCCTTCAATCCAGAGGCGCAGCTAAATTCCTGCGCCAACCTTAGGCGCAGACTGGTGATGTTTTCACACTACCTCAACTCCAATGGCGCAGCACTCTGCTCCGACCCAGAAGCTTAACTAGCTTTCGTCAGAGACTTGGGAGACACCGTTTGCCTCCAGCACAAGCCCGATTGCTACTCTAAAGCACAATAAAATGGTCTATCTGAAGGCGCAACCTACTCGTCACCCTAAAGCATAGTGACTTTGCCCGAAATACAGCTTACTCGTTGCCCCTAAAAGCACAGAGGACCCGTTGTCTTCGAAACATAGTCCACTTGTCGCCCTAGAGCACAGAGGTTCTATCGTCTCCAGAAGCACAATCTACTCGTCGTCCCAGAAGTGTAGCCAGCCTTGCCTGAAGCACAGACAACATGGTCCCACCCAATCGGTTTGCTTAAACCGTCTCTCTCAAAGATAGGATTGGGATTGATCAAGATGATAAATCTAGATTGATTTAAATCTCGGACGAAGATTACACAGAATCTAAATCTGAGATGAAATCCTAAGATTTGCTCAACTACATCCGAACAAGCAAATCGGCACGCGCCATGTGTCACGTCCATATTACCTCTGGATTGCTTTTTTACATCCTACTGTGCATCTACCATGTCCATATCACCTCTGAGTAGTTGTATCTCCTATAAAGACTCTGTGTCATCATGACCACGTAGAAAACAATTCACGTCCATATCACCTCTGAAGTATCCTTCTATAACCATATCTACCATGTCCATATTACCTCTAAGTAGATACCCCCGTTACGGTAACCCCAAAGTTGTCATAACTTCCTAGAATACAGCCATGTCCATATTACCTCTGAACTGTTATTCTAGTAGAAGGATGCTTTTCATGTCCATATTACCTCTGAGTAAAGCACCATTTCTATGACAATGCTCGACAGTTGTCATTTATAGAACCCTTCACGTCTATATTACCTCTGAGTCGTTCTATGCTCCCATAGATTCTATCCTTACCATGTCCATATCACCTCTGAGTAAGGAAAGTTTCTCTACAAAGGTTCGGTGTTTGCCACGTCCATATTACCTCTGAGTAAACACCCTGTCCCCCTTAAAATTTTTTACCTCCCAAAGAGACGATGCCTTCCACTCCAAGTTAGGATGGATCCAGCAGTCGACATGAAGGCCACCCTTCGGGAAAGTACGACAGGCAAATAATAGTCTGTTGGCGAAAAAAAAGGCACAATGGGGACGCGCCTCAGCTGCGAACACATGAGATACATGACCATGAAGCAGGACACGCAGCATAGCGGACAAACCCTCGGGCACGGCCCGGAAGCAATCCTTCGGGTCGGAGCATACCTCCTCCTCGATGCGACCAATCAATAGGGTCTTACACTATGGGGTCAAATCCCAATGCATGCTACGCACTTCAAACAGGCAAGAGAAGGCAAAAAGCGGGAGATAACGAGAGACAGAAGGCACGAACAAAGGAGTGCCACCGCCATTCTCGAAATAGCAATTTTCGATTATTTCCAAGACCGTCGCATCCTGTAGCACCAACTCGTCACCAAAAAGTAAGCGAGGCTTCAGCATCTCGACAGCATAACAAGGACCTGACAAACAACCTCGGTCCATCAAGCGACGGAAATAGGTGAGCCCTGCTCCCGAATCATGACCAGAGGAGCCCCTGGTTGATCTGAGATGAGTGACTGCAAAGTGGACTTGGCAAATGCCTCCCTGGCACCGTTGCCTTCGCTGCCGACGGCTAGAGCCAAGAGGATGTCCCCGAAAATAGATGGAGACACAGGAACTGTAAAATGGATGTCAGAAAAACAAGAAGTGAGGGCCGCACACTGGCTAAACATTCAAGCGACGAAGCTAATGCAATTTAGGCGCATTTTCAAAACAACATCGAAAAAGTCAAGAACGTTAACGTCATTTCAAAACGGCATGGCCGAAAGGAAGCCATTCACATGTAACAGTAAATCAAGAATCAGAATCAGGTGCTTATCGACAACAGAAGGCCGCACTTCCCCTTCGACGGGAGGTCGTTCGACGACGACGGCCTCAGAGGCCAACTGTTTGCCTTGGACCTGACGACTGCTCGTCGCCCCTTCTCCAGCTCTTCCTACGATGGAGGCCCCAGACGGCCTTGCCGGTTCTACGACTATTTGAGGATTAGCCCATACAGGCATTGCAGACCGATGAGGACCGATCGCCTCACCATGAGTTTTCTTGGAATCAGCCGCAGGCATTTTCAAAGTGCTAGATTTCTTGGTGGCTATGGCGAGAAAAGCTAGGGTTCGAAAGAAGAAGGAACTCTGACACAAACTTCTGAGGAGTAGGTGAAGACAAAGATTTCTCGTTCCCCCAATATTCCTACTTATAGGAACAGTCACGTCGATAAGAGAAAAAAAATGCTTCGAACGTCGTGGGTTCAAAAAAGGGTCATGATGAATGATTCACTAAAAACGAGGAGTCATGATCATGCTTAAGGAGGAGATGGCTCAATGCATTTAATACTGGAGCCTAGGCATAATGCCACCATGACAACAGACGTGATGTGCAGCAAAGGAACACATATCATGAATCTATTCAAAGTATCCCGAGCTTAAATAAAGTTTGGAACACTTTTAAGGGGGTCTTGTAGAAACATAAAAAATACAGCATCTACAGACACATGCGGGTACTCTTACTACCCCCCAGCTTCACACAGGCGCAGGAAATGCCACTCACAGACCAGCCAAAGACAGAGACATTCTCAGAATGAAGTTCAGAAAAGACTCATTTTATTAATCATGGCTATAAGGGTCTATCACAGACTTGTCACAATTACGTAAGAGAGAAACTCCCTGAATTAATTACAAGGATCAATTGCAAAGTCTTTGCTACATAAGTGAGAATAGAAACTCCTATAGATCCACGAGAAGGTTCGATTTCACCGGGCAACCTTCGCAGTGTGATTATCATGGGCAAAAAGACCAAAGGGGATGTATATAATCTCCATCAAAGTCTCCTCCCCGCTGACTCATAACATCAAGAGCAAATCATCTCGCCACCGAAAGAAGCTGGGACTCCAATATGTACAGAAGCAGTGGAAGTCCCAGACCACATCTAGGTGAAGGCCTGTAGCCCTCAATGAGTGGGGACAGAGTACGTCCGGATGCTTATCGGATGAGCAACCAATCCTGACCCCGTAGTCAGGACCTCGAAGACCTCCAAGGTGTCGCCCAGGTTTGAACTCCTCATGAGAAGCGTTCCAGCACGTTCCAAGACTCATCAACAGTTCTTCTACGAAGGTATATCCCCTTTGAATGAAGGAATCCTCAACCAAAATCTGACTTATGCAAGGTTAACCGCCGCTCGAAGCTAAGTCTGGATCCAGCATGGTGGTGAAGGGTGCCAGAAAGAAGATGTGACTCTTCAGAAGAAACTCCCCCTTTATATAGGACGGGAGTGGTCCAAAACACATACCACATGGCCGACGGCCAAAATTCCCACATTAATGGGATGAACCTAGGACTCAGCACGATGAACATCATTAAATAAATTTCATTCGACTAAGTCCTAAACTATCCTAGGACCCCTCGAAATTCCCCAAATAATGATGGCAATTAAGAGGGAGTCGTTCATTAAGGAGTGGTCATTCATTGCTCTTTAAAAGAAGACTTCAAAGCCAAGGCCTTCAATCCAGAGGTGCAGCTAAAATCCTGCGCCAACCTTAGGCGCAGACTGGTGATATTTTTACACCACCTCAACTCCAACGGCGCAGCACTCTGCTCCGACCCAGAAGCTTAACTACCTTTCGTCAGAGACTTGGGAGATACTATTTGCCTCTAGCACAAGCCCGACTGCTACTCTAAAGCACAGTAAAATAGTCTATCTGAAGGCGCAGCCTATTCGTCGCCCTAAAGCATAGTGACTTTGCCCGAAACACAACCTACTCATTGCCCCTAAAAGCACAGAGGCCCCGTTGTCTTCGAAACATAGTCCACTTGTCGCCCTAAAGCACAGAGGTTCCATCGTCTCCAGAAGCACAGTCTACTCATCGTCCCAGAAGCGCAGCCAGCCTTGCCTGAAGCATAGACGACATGGTCCCACCCAATCGGTTTACTTAAACCGCCTCTCTCAAAGATAGGATTGGGATTGATCAAACTGATAAATACAGATTGATTTAAATCTCGGACGAAGATTACACAGAATCTAAATCTGAGATGAAATCCCAAGATTTGCTCAGCTACATCCGAACAAGCAAATCGACACATGCCATGTCTCACCTCCTTCATATTTCGAAACCCTAATGCACATCGCATATGTGCCCCTTTCCCTATAAATAGGAGAGGTTTTCCCCCAACAAGAGCATCAACAAGGAGAAGAACATCCACCGAATTATCAAAATCTTCAACTTCGATGTCCTCTTGATCGACAATCCTAGAGTTCCATCAAAGATACCAGAAAGTCAGAGCAAGTCTTATATCATCATCGGATCGTCAATGGAATAAAGGAGCCGCTGCAGTGCTCGATCTCCATCGTCACACTTTCTTAGAAACTTTTGTACCTAGATTTTTTCGCATAAGAATCGATTGTTCTGTTTTTTACGTTTATAATACAAAAAGTTCGTTCAACTTTTTGTTATGCTGAACACTAATCAATGTGGTTCTAAAGTTTTACCAAATTATATCACTAACACAATTTAATCAATTAAATAATAACTAAAATAATTAATTTTCCAAAAAGTAAAAAATACCCTCATTTTAGAAAAGTGGTAGTTATATCTTGATAATCTGAAACTCCAGTGCTTAAAGGATGTCCACCTATGCTTCCCATATGTAGTTTAGATTTTAAACAGATGACATGATTATGGATGACTAACGTCGGATACAAATTCACATTCCTTATTACAAAACCTAAGATAAAACAAATAGCACCTAATCCAGGTTTGGTACCCCCATCAAGGCATCAACTAATAGTAATAATATGCTGATATGATAAGGATTCGAAACATACATATCTATGCAGAAAGAATGATGATTACATAATTTTATATCATAGAGGTTACGAACCTTAATAAAAAATAGATACAAACAGGGCCGGTCCAAGGGATTGGGTTGTCCTAGTATCACGTCCTAGATCCAGAATATCAGAGAGCGGGGGAATGACTCAGCCAGCTACGTATTACGGGTAGATAAATACCGTATAAAATGATCAATGTTGTCTACTAGACAAGGGGATGCAAACTACATACAAGTCTCACTAGGGTTACTCAATATCTATTGTCTCAATTATTCAAGCAAAAAACAGTAATATAGAACATATAAGATAAAATAGTAAGGCATCCCAAACGCTCAATCAAAATATTCTGGAGATCTGGCTTTATAAAACATAGCTAGATGATATAGCAAGGTATACACAATCGTTATTAGCTACAGTCTAATTTAGTTACAATTATGTAAAAGCAAGTGCAAGACAGTCCGACTAACAGGTCGGTGCTAAGAGGCAAAAGTAAAGTAAGCAGTAAAACGAGCAGGGAAGTAAGAAACCCACTCATGTCCTCCAGCGGCCATTCTCCTAGTACGGACCATCTTGGGGGTAGAAGTAAGCTGGATCCTCATAAACTGGCTCTAAATTTGGTCATGTAAAACCAGTGAGGTTAGACCCCAAATAGCAAGTACCACAAGGAAACACGAAATACAGAAATAAAACCAGTGAGAAGTAAATCAAGCAAAATAATTATTAATTTCTATTTTTGCTACTGGGGCTTATGTGACATCATGACACTTCGTGTAGTACCCTGTCCCGCAAAGTCAAATGGAGGAATCGAAACACCGACGACGTTCGGACTTAGCCTTGCAACGGCTGCTCGAAGGCTCGCTCGGTCGAGGCAAACTCTTCGCTCAGGTCGGGTAGTTTCAGTGAACTCGCCTCATCTTAGCCTTCACTTAATAACTCGCATGTTTTCAACTTGCATAAGTTAGGCTTGTTAATAAAAGAGACGCATCCACATAGTTAAGGGAATAATCCCGACGGATCGGAATGTCTTAGAACATGGAAAATAGTCCCACGGTCTGCTTAAAAGTCGACTCGGCGTGCTTTTAAAATGACACTCAATTCCTTCGTTCCTGTGGCTTGGAAGAAGGAAGTTGGCCTAAGTTGCTAACACAACGCTCGAATTGGCCAAAGTCATAGGCGTCGCCCGCATGAATGCTTGATAAAGCATGCACGGTCCCGTCGTCCAAGGCTTGGCATAGCCTTCGTATGTCCCGTGGGTTAAGTCGACTTGTACGGCTTGTTGGCTTAAGTCAAGGCACCCGGGAACTCAATTGTTCAAGTCGAACGTGTGCATGGCCCGTCCTCTTGATGCGAAGCTCGGCGTAGCCTTTGCTCGTCGAGTCTTTGCCCGAATAAGTTAGACAAGAGTTGTGCTGGGCTATCAAAGCCATTTTTAGCACTGTCCTGCTCAGTCTGCGGTTGTCAAGTTGCGTAGTTCCTCAAGAACAAGGCTCGTCGTATAAAGTATATGACTTGAGCGATAGCGTTGCCTAGAGAACCAGACCTGTCTAAGGCACGAGCTACGGTAGATTTAGTAAAGAGTATGCTACGGACAAAGGTAGTCCACGCGACTTGTTGTCTCCAAGATTGGTCCCGCTACTTGGGAGTCTTGCCAAGTCTCGATAAGTTTAGATAAGCAAGCACGCAAGATCGGTCCCGCTACTTGGGAGTCTCGCTAGGTCTCGATAAGTTTTGCACACGAGATCAGTCCCGCTACTTGGGAGTCTCGCTATGTCTCGACAAGGAAACACACGAGATCGGTCCCACTACTTGGGAGTCTCGTTAAGTCTCGATATGTCTCATACACGAGATCGGTCCCGCTACTTGGGAGTCTTGACAGAAAGAGGAAAAGCATGGTCATGTTAAGAAAGGATTTGATAGATCGAGTTGAGTCTGCATGGTCATTGGACAACTTGTCGACAAGGTGTAGTCTTCTCGAATGATCGCCGGGGCACCAGGATCATGTCGGCCCTGGAGAAGTGAGACGGCTCAAAGTAGGATGCTGGATAACCGCATAGGAGATTCGGCACCTCCGGGGCTAGCTACCCGCGGAGGGACGGTCCGATATCCCCGAGCCGGGTCAATGATAGCTTGACATTGCTAATGACCACTCATATAGATGGGTCAGCAGAATAGCGGCAAACTGCATGTATGCCTTTGGATTGAGTCTAGAACTTGAATGCGTGTTTAGTCGGTAACATAAAGTCTGGGCCTAAGATTGGGCTGCAGCATAGGCACCGTGCTTGGCACGATACTTGGCATCGGGATGTCCTTAAAATTAACACTATGTTTCACAAGACTTGTCTAAGTTAGCAAATAAGTCGAGCAGGATGGCCGTAAGGCGGTAGCATGATAAGTCTTGACAAGTTGCGAGGTACGGTCTCAATCTTGAAGCACGAACATGTCTAACCAAGGTCTAGAGGCACGACCAGCACGAGTCGTCTCCTTGACGTCGTTGGTACGAGAATTGGTCTAGAGACACTTGAGTTTAAGTGAAAGTCTTAGCACGGCCGAGTTCGCATAAGTTGCTCCTCGGCGAAGCACTGTCTCGAATACGTCGAAGTCACGAATAGAGTATGGCACGACCCTGCCGTCCCGAGTTGAAGTTTGGTCAAGTACATAAGCGATGAGGCACTGCCTCGATCGAAATATATGTTGGCAATATAGCACGACCATGTCGTTGCACATCGGTTTGGTCAGGCATCGTAGTCTTAAAACTGATCCTAAGACAAGACTAGAAAGACAATCGTAAAGGGACTTATATTGCACAAAGTAAACGAACGTGTTGGTTTTGTATGGGTGGGCGAGGAGCTCACTCCACCAGTACAGTTGAGTACTGACACCCACACAGTTTTTATGTGCAGGCACAGGTAGAAGCTCGTGGCGCGGAGCTCGCTTGGATGCGTCGAGGCACAGAGTTCCTTGGCAAATCGAAGCGTGCGGCTGCGTGAACTCAAGACTTATACGGGATATAATGTATGGACATCGCCTTCCGAAGCTTCCGCTGGCTCAAGCATTGAATTCGAAAGAAGAGAGAAAGAGCAGAGTGACTTGTAAAATGAGAGAAAAGTGAGCACGAGAGACTTGTAATCATGGCCTTGCGCCATTGTAATATCATTGTTCAATATCAATAAAAGGGTTCCTTTGAATAGCTTGTGTTTTGCCTTTAAATTTCTAATGCATGTTCAATATTTCTGCTTGGAACTTCTGTGCACGACCCCGTCGCCGCCGTTGTAATCGACCGTTATGAAACTGTCTTGTACGAGCGCAATCTAGGCTTGTGTGACATCATGCCTTAGCGAGGATGATCGCTCCTACGGGAGCGGGGCGTGACATAATGGTATCAGAGCACGGCTTTACGTCCTTGGACTTCAAGTCAAATTTCTCAGTTTTGAAAGCTCGTCGTCGAAAAAGGTGTGTGCGCTCTCTCTCAATTGTCCCGCGGCATGTCCATACAATAAGTCTAAATATTTTCAAAAGCTCGTGCAAGCGTTCAATCAAACGCATCGGTAGGCCTTTGTGCCGAACGGTGTTAAACTTGACTTGATAGAAAACTCGTGCTAAAGTTAGCAAGTCACGCGCATTCCTGAATAGTCCTACATCGACCTTAGCAGATGAGCGTATAACTCGGAATATAGTCTGCACGGGATAGCTATGCACACGGCCTTTTGGCTAAGTTATGCCGCGTATCGCGCACCTCGACTTTTTGGTGCAAATGAATCGCGAGCAACATCAAGTATCGCTCGATCGGGAACGGAGATACACTTAGAGTGTATATCAATAGCAAAGCCATCGAACTAACGCTTAGGCATATACGGAGGATTGGATTAGATTTTGAGGAATAGTGCAAATGACTTAGTGCGTCGATGCGATGTGAGCGATTACGCTAGAGATTCGTCGAACGAATCTGAAAGACATTTTAGCGAATAATACGAACGTGATTGAGGACTAGAATGGATGGCTCGAATCCGAGTGGTGTATGGTTTGTTTTGGAATTCATTCGAGCGAAGATTGAGGATTAGAAATAACAAGTATGTCGACGAGGCGATGCGATCGCGCAAAGCCTTAGAAAGCGTCACGCTTAATTGGTCGTGACTTCGAATGTTCCGAACGAGATGTCGTTCGGACAACTTGTGAATGGACAACGCGAGCTAGAAAATGAGTCAGAACGATGAATAAAAGTGAATGTCTCGATCGAGGAAACTTAGAGGATCGCGTGTGTGATTTTGGATTTGATCGAATGGAATTATGGTATATCCAGTTCGGACAATAGCGTCAGTCGTACGACTCAGAGTTCGTTGCAAAGAAAGATCGTCAGGCTACGTACATCATCGATGGTATTGAGGCGTATCAAAGACCGATGTGCGATAACTCGAGGGTACTCTGATTCAGGGAATGACGATCGTGTAAAATGTTATTGTTCCGCTGGATGCTATCTTCGGAATGTTGGAACACGTCGAGGAATAGATAAACTTGGTTCGAGGATTTTCTAGTTGAATAAATGACGAATGGACCATCGAACTGAGATCGTGGCTTGAATGAAAATGAAATGTTTGGATTTGCTTCGTTGATAACCACAACGTTGACGTTCGTATCTTATACGAACGCAACTCCAGCCTCGCACATGCATCACGCCGATTAGGGCGATCACTCCGCGTGAGCGCTGGTATGGTGATTCATACAGCGGGGGTGATCGAACTTGCATGGCATGGCAATTTGATTGCTTTGAATTGTGGTTTGACGCGAAGGTGGACTGGAGAATGACTCAGTGTGCTTGACGATCGAACTTGAGGATTGAGTAGGTCTAATCCGCGTATGGAGAATGAATTAGTCTAGACTCAAACAAGAGTTACGCTCCGATGAGAATGATTATTCTGCGGGAGCGTTACATGGTGATTCATGAACCGCCGTGGATAATCGGACTCGCGTGAGATTGGGGCACAATATATTGTCGAGCTAGACGACCTCGTGATCGAATACACGAATTGGTTAGAATTGGTGATTGAACAGATTCGGATTCTGCGCAACGAATGCCTTGATGCGAATTAGGTGATCATGCTCGATACTTAGAAATTTGAGTGACGCGAGCTTGGATAGAAAACCCCATAGTACCGACTTTGGTTTGACCCTAGGATTGGGGTCACTATTGGCATTATTGTTGGGGAACTATGATTCCAATCCTGACATTGACTTAGCCTTGAGAAATGGCCTAGCGGTTAGGCGAGACGCCCATGTTTGAAGAGTTAGCATTGGAAAGAATGATCTTGAGGATTGGCATGGATGAATAGTTTGAATCACTGATATAGAAATACCCCTCACAAGATTCGGCTGACATGCATATATTTCAAGGACGCTTGAGTATGTGCACGATGTGACTCGAGTGAGAATGACGAATTCTCTATCATACGGCTTGGCTGAATGCATGTATTTTGGGGACACCTGGAATGCATGCACGATCTAGCCAAGTGATACGTTAAGTTCAAGCAAGACTTGAGGAATGGAAGAGTGTCCAGAAATTGAAATCGTATTAAGAAAAATAATGATAATAGTGCGAGCGTGGCTCGGAATCAAAAGAAATGCGTATACGGAGTGTATACGATAAATTATGGCGTACCTCGCTCGACTGTTATAGTCCCGTGTCTGGGCACGATTAAGTCTCGGCCATAGAAATAGTAGGATGGCTTGCCTTCAGGAAAGTCTCGAGGACGAGACTTGTTCTGGGTGGTGTATGTTGTAGTTCCCCGTCCTGCAAAGTCAAACGGAGGAATCGAAATGCCGACGGCGTTCGGACTTAGCCTTGACATTGTTAGTGACCACTCATATAGATGGGTCGGCAGAATAGCGGCAAACCGCGTGTATGCCTTTTGATTGAGTCTAGAACTTGAATGTGTTGTAGGAGCGTAAAAAAATGCTTCATGGACTCAGTCAAAGAAGTTGAGAATTTTATGCAGGGCTACTCTGTACACTAGCTACCCTCTACGCTAGTTACTATACGCGAGTGATTTTTACGCAGGCTATTTTACGCCGGGGACAGACTGTCAGGCCGTATTTAATGCAGAAGATTTGATTTGACAGAATGATCATGTTGACAGCATGCAACACAGAAGACGAGAAGATCGGATTTTCACCAAATTCGATACCTGTCGTATAGTGTGCAGAGAAGGCTATTTTACGCTCAACAAAATATTACTTCTTTTTTACGCACTATAGTTATTCGAGCTTTTACGCTCAAAGCTATTGTGAGTGTAAAGTCTATTTGGGCTAAGTTTTACGCTCAAGGCTATTTTAGCCACTTTACACTGGGAAGTTTATTTTGGGCTATTTTTACGCCGATTTGCCACTTTACGCTCAGGATATATTTTGGGTCATTTTTACGCCCGATCCTTCCTGACTGCTTTAAAACGTGGTTTGTTTACGTGGCTTTCATACCACATTTATTGAGGAACCTGTGTACGTGCTCCCTATTTTTGTTGAAATAATGGGACACGTGTTAACATGCGTAGAGGGTGACTTCCATCGTGGTTGACAGTTATTAGCGTAAAGACAAGACTTTGTTGCTTTTTACGCACGAAGGGACAAGTCTATAAATAGACTGATTTTCAGAATACAAAGAACGCGGAGAGACAGGAGGGAATACATAGAGATCAGAGCCCAGAGACTTTGATTTTTCCAGAGCATTCTTCTTCATCTTTTCTTCCAGAACAGAGTGAAGCAAAGCAGGAAAGCATTTGACCTCGCCATCAGTGCCCAAGTGCGTCGATACCTTTTTGGTGACTTAGTTCTTCCGGCTGTTCATCTTCTAGCAGTGATCTTCATCATCATCGTATGGTCCAAGGAACAAAGTGATCGCCTTCAGATCAGACTTCCATAACAATACTTTCCAGAATAATTTATACTTTTTGTACTCTTTCTCGTTTTATTTTCAAAGGCCAATTTTAGGTATTTTGTTAAGTAAAACAAAATAACGACTCTGCTGGGGACGACCTTCTCCTCTGATGAGGAGGCAATTGCTCAATACGACGATGTGTCGATTGGATTGACAAAGAAGACTCTGGTTGTGCACTTCGACCAGACTGTATATGAAGAAATGCTCCGAACTGGGGGTGGTACTCGCTGCTCCAATGTTCAGAAATTGAGGATGGCGCAAAAAGTTTGGATTCCCAAATCCAAAGCATTCTCGGATCTCCCTAATGTCTCTGAAGGCAAAGGAATCCTTCCTACTCCTGTTGTAGAGGCTCCCGTTTGTAACGAGGCAGTCTTTACTTCAGTGTTGCGTCCTGAGCGTAAAAACCAATCTCCTGTCTGTGACAGGGAAGATTCCCATATTTTACGCTTAGCGCGTAAAAACCAAGTTTTACGCCCAGCGCGTAAAAGTGAAGTTTTACGCCCAGTGCATAAAAAACAAAATTTACACTTTGTGCATAAGAACAAGTCTCCCGTCTGTGACGAGGTAGACCCCAATGCTTTACGTTCTGAGCGTAAAAATAAGTCTCCTGTCTGTGACGCGATAGACACACAAAATTTACGCTTCACGCGTAAAGGAAAATCTCCCGTCTATGACGTGGCAGATACTCATGTTTTGCGCTCTATGCGTAAAGGTAAATCTCCTGTCTGTGACAGTGTAGATAAAATTCACAATAATGCTTCTGCATCTAAAGTGAATTTATCCGCACGCATGAAGCATAAAAATATAGTTGGTAAAACTTCTATTTTCAACCAACAACCTTCTTATACTGCTGTACGCAAAGTACCAAATCTTTAAATTACGTGCAATGCTGATGGAGTCCTTTGTGCTAAAAAATCTCAGGATTTACGCACGCAACTCCAAGCGCGTAAAAATGTAAAGTTTGGTTCTGCTAATACAGCCAATAATCTTCTTTATACACAAGGGACTAAACGTTTCTCTACCCCAAATGTAATAAAGAAGACTTCTTCTTCTACTCCTTCTGATTTACGCGAGTTGCTAATGCAAAAGCGTAAAGATAGAAAATCTCCTGTGACATTCCCCCAAAAAAATTACCATTGTGAGTATCATCAGATTATAATCAAATGTTGTTGTTCGGCTACTAAATAGTCAGTTTTTGACCAGTTAAGTTTTAATACGCCTCAACGACAAGTTGATGATCAAGAACATGAGTTGTCCTATGCGTCAGTCAATATGGCATCTCATACCAACAGAGGACGACGTCTAAGGCGCAACACGTCACAAACTCCAGGTCAACAACAATTCAACAGACTTCTTGATTCCTTTGAAGGAGTATATCAGAATACTCGATCAAGAAGACAAAGATAGTTGCAGACTTCTGATTCACAAGCTGGGGGTACTCAATCTTTTGAGTCCGAAACTGATAGCATCGATTCATACCTCTATACCAATCCCTCTGTATATTCAAGAGAGGTTGAATCCTATGCTATTGGAGATGAACCGGAGACGTCATCTGCTAATACAGGACAACGTCTTTCTGCCGTTGAGCAATTATTAAAGGACATGCTTAATATGGTACAAAGTATGCACCAGATAATGACTCAACAAACTGCTCAACCGGCAGTAGTAACACTGGTGCAGGTAGCAGCACAAACTCAAGATAGTCAAGGAGTTGACATACCTTTCAATAATCAAGAGCCTGCTGTTAATCAAAATTCTGCATCTCCAGATCCTATCATTTCAGAAGATGTACCGCCTCCGGTAGGGGTTACGGTACACCGAACCACTATTCAATCAAATGTGCTTCCTCAAACCAGTGAAGCTATTCAAGCAATACGTGAACTTAAAGCACAGTTTGAAGTTTTGAAGCACAAAGATCAGCTCCAGAGGTTAGGAATTAAGCAACCTTATCCTCCCCAATGGAATGATGTACCCTTTCCTCCGAAATTCAAACCACAATCAATGGTGTTGTTTGATGGAAAGGCTTCTCCTAGTTAGTATATCAATTATTTTTATATTATGACTATACATCTGCAAAAAAATGATGCTCTTCTCACTCGAGTGTTCATTAGGTGTTTGACGGGTTCAGCTTACGATTGGTATCGTAGTTTACCCGACAATTGTATTTCGTCTTTTGACAAATTTAAAGCAATATTTCTCTCCCGCTTCTATGAAGGAGGTATGGACATGAATATGTCCTCCTTAATAGAGATTAAACAAAAGGAGAAAGAAGATACTCGGACGTTCATCGAACGTTTCCGACAGGCAACTTTAAAAATGCCTCCTGGTATGCCAGATTCAGCGTTGATTGATACATACAAGATGAATCTGCGACCATCCATTGCTGTCTTCACGGGTTCCCAATTCACAGACTGGGCCTCGTTTATTATAGCAGCAGTTTTCGTCGAGACCAATGGTAGGTTGGCTCGTGAACATGGGATAATTTTTGCCTCAGAGGATAAAGGAAAGAAAGGCTCTCCTGGTAATAATTTTGGCAATCGTAATGGAAAAAGAAAGGATACCCTTATGGTTAATCTTTCCAAGAACAAAACGATACCGAATAGTCAAGAGTCTTCTAAGCCAAAAGAAGAATACTCTTTTGACGAAAGCGATATCCCAGGGATATTTCATTGCCTGGTAAAGAGTGGCAAACTCAAGATTTCGGAGCCAAGAAGGCCTAATGAGGTGAATCTGACTGACAATTCCAAGTATTGTATCTATCACAGATACATAAATTATCCCACCAGAGCTTGTTATGTCATAAAGAAGAAAATCCAAGAGTTGATAAATGCCAATGCCATCGCTTTAACTAACGATGAGCATACGGTTACAACCAATATGATTTCTCTTCAATTCAGAGATTTTCCTCCACAGCAAGTCCCAGATGGGATTGTCCCAATTCCAAAGTCGACGATGAAGATTGTGAATATCCCACCTGCCAGAGAAAAAAATGAAGGATTGTTGTCTCTCACACTAAAGAATGGTAAATCATGTGGGTACATCCAGACTTCGTACCTGAAATGGAGGATAAAGGTAAAACTTCAAAATCTAAGAAAGGTAAAAAAGTTAAAACCTGTAATATGATTTTTCATGTTATTCCAGATCCTGATGATTTGGATCATCTTTGGGATGGCATTCCTTTAGAGGATAGGCTAAAAGGTTTAAACATATGTCCTCCAAGTTTAGCTCATCCTATCAAGCTTAAACTTACTCATCAGCAGTGGTTAGCTATGAATAGTGTTCCCTTATACAGGGCACAACAAGTTTTTGCTGCTTATGAAAAAGCTCCTACAGGGATTCTTTCTCGTGTCCCGAATACTCGTCATCCTGTGGTTACAGAGATTTTTGTCTCTTCTTCCTCTGTTAAACCATCCAATGAAAGTCCACTGCCCATTCATTTGTACAGTCAACAATCAGTCTATCTCATGAAAAAGATGGGCTATGACTTTTAAAAGGCAGAGGGTTTGAACTATGATAAAGGAATGCGACTTCCTTTACAAATTCAAAGTCAAAAATCCACTGTTGGATTGGGTTCTGAACTTCCTTTCAAAAATCTTGGCAAGAAAGAGGGAAAGAAGACTAAATCCTGCAATATGGTACTTCCTTCTCATGAGTCTGAAGAAGAAAGCTTTGCTGGTACGAGATCTGGAAAAGAGTACCATAAAGATTATGAGAGATCTTCTAAAAAAGCAGAAGACGTTGTTGAAACATCACCAGTTCAACCATCTCCTGTTCCTTCTAAATCAACAGTGGTTGAGAAAGGGAAACAAAAAGCAGTACGCTTTGATGTTCCTTTGAAATCTGCTTCAAGTCAAGGGGTGGTGATAAAACCCTACAAATTTGATATTCTAGCCCAGTTAGCCAATACTCCGGCTAGACTATCTATATTTGAGCTGCTTCGTCTTTCTAAAGAAAGCAGGAAGACTTTGATTGAAGCTTTGCTACAAGCAGACTCATGCTTAGCTCAAGTCAAGAGTCCTGATAATACACCAGTGTCGTGTCCACAATGTCATAGTGTGATGGAAGCAATTCCTAACATTACCTTCACATAAGAGGACATGTTGTTGAAGCATAACAAGCACGACATGCCTTTGTGCTACACTGGGTATATTGAATCCACTGAAATTGATAGGATTTACATTGATCCTGGGTCTTCTATTAGCATTATTCTTCAGAGTATGCTAAGACTGCTAAGGATTCCTACTAGTGATTTGACTTACACTAGTACCACGATAGTTGGTTTCAACTCTGGTAAGAGTAAACCACTGGGAAAGATTCGTCTGAAGATTCAGATTGGTGATCTTCGAACTATGGCAACCTTCTATGTTATCAACTCAGACGTATCCTACAACATCCTTCTTGGGAGACCGTGGATACATGAGCATAACATTGTGCCTTCAACTCTCCACCAATGCTTCAAGTACGTGGATTCCAAAGGGGTTGTGAAGACTGAATTTGCTGATATTAATCCTTTCAAGGGTGTTGAAGCCTATTTTTCTGACTCAATACTCTACAAACAAGAGCATGTGAAAGAGATATCAGATATGGCTGAAGATCAATCACCTGCTGAAGATCAGTCTGTCAATGAAGATCCTCCGAAAGAGCAACCTTTGAAGATCAAGGTCAAAGGTCGAATCCAACTCCAACCTATCAATGATCAACCTTTGATGATCAAGGTCAAAGAAAGAACTCGGGTTTCATCTGAGGAATCAGTCAGTATTTCTGCCAAAAGCCAAGTTCAACCTCTTATGATCAAAGTAAAAGGACGTACTTCTCGTGCGAATGATCCAGAACCACCATTGATCATCAACCTTGACAAGTCTACGCAGAAGACGGATGACGGTCCGTTAATGATCAATCCGAAGCGTAGTAGTCAAATTGTAAATGATGTAAATATTGATCATTCTGTACTTTCTAATATCAATGAAGATTTCTTTTTTGAGTATATGGCTGTCAAATTTGTTGAAAGAATGACTTTATCTCCTGATGACCAAAGTCATCAATATAAACACGACATAGATACTGAGGAAACTTTATACATTGACCATAAGAAAAATTCTTTTCCTCCTCATGTCGATGTAGGACCTTATGCTCAAAAGTTCCTAACATCTTCTCCTTATCTTCTTCCTGTAGCTGCTCCATCACAAGCTTGTGTAACTTTTAGACGTCACGAAGAATCTTATTTCGTGATTCCGTCTGATAAGAAAAACAAGCACCAAATTGTGTTTGGCCTGGCTAGAAACATCCTTGTTGTTCAGACAGATGATCTTAGAGATAAAGATAAAGGAAAAATCTGAACTGACAAATATAGTCCACAATCTCTCAAGATTATCCAAAAAATGGGATATGATTTGAAGACTATGCAAGGTCTTAATCAAGGCAAAGGTAGACGATTACCATTATGTGGTGATCCGTTTTACCAGAAAACTCGTCATGGGTTGGGATATGATTCGTCCCATATGTTTAATGACGATATACAAGAAGAATTCTCTTCCTCAGATTCAGAAGAAATCCATTTCATCGAATCTGATACATCCCATTCCTCATATGCTGAAGAAGACTATTATGATGAATCTGAGTGTGTACTCTCAGTCAATATGGTTCAAACTGATGGTGAATCTGAGCCATTTAAGAATGACCCTTGGGCTCAACAGATGGACACACAGTGGGAACTTCGTTTTGAACAACGACAACCACCTACAGAGGACGAGATTCTCCAGATTGATGTTGGAGATAGAACTACGTCTAAGCCAATATTTATCAATAAGAACCTTTCCAAAGATGAAAAGGAAGAGCTGATAAAACTGATTAAAGAATATATTGATATCTTTGCATGGAGTTATGAGGATATGCCGGGTCTAGATCCGAAAGTTACTACTCATAAACTCAATATTCTTCCTAATACCAAGCCTGTGAAACAACAGCAACGGCATTTTCGACCAGACATGATAGATGTAATAGAAGCAGAAGTCAAAAAGTTGATTACATGTGGCTTTGTTCATGAAGAACAACACCCAGACTGGGTTGCCAATATTGTTCCTGTTGTGAAGGAGAATGAAAAACTCTGAGTTTGCATAGATTTTCGAGATGTTAATGCAGCTTGTCCAAAGGACGAATTTCCACTTCCAATTACTGATGTCATGATAGACAATACATGCGGTTTTGAATGCATGTCTTTCATAGACGAATTCTCAGGATACAATCATATTAAGATGCATCCAGAAGATAAAAAGCATACTGTTTTTTGTACACCCCTTGGAGTCTACTGCTATACGGTTATGCCGTTTGGTCTTAAAAATGCCGGTGCCATGTATCAACGGGCTATGAGCAACATCTTTCAAGAATATTTACGGAAGACAGTTGAATGTTACGTAGATGACATTGTGATCAAAAGTCGATCAAAAGATGATCACATTCAAGACTTGAAGACAGTATCTAAATTGATGCGCCAACATCAATTGAAAATGAACCCTACTAAGTCTTTCTTAGGGGTTTCCAGTGGCAAGTTTTTAGGATTTGTCATCACTTCTCAGGGTATCCATGTTGATCCTGATAAAATTAAAGCAATTCTTGAAATGCGTCCTCCATATAATCTAAAGGAACTCCGCGGCTTCCAAGGTCTCATTGCTTATATCAGGAGATTTATATCTAATCACTCTTGAAGATGTCAACTTTTTTCCCGTCTATTAAAGAAAGGTGTATAATTTGTCTGGGATAAAGCTTGTCAGAAAGCTTTCAATGACATCAAGCAATACCTTACAAATCCA
Organism: Iris pallida; assembly: GCA_029216955.1. NCBI lineage: Eukaryota > Viridiplantae > Streptophyta > Magnoliopsida > Asparagales > Iridaceae > Iris > Iris pallida. Next base: position 455,857 of record JANAVB010016796.1, on the reverse strand, counting down.
CCTGTTATGGTACTACCAGTGGTAGAAAGACCATTTTTGCTATATGTTCGAGCATTAGATGATTCTCTTGGTGCTCTTCTTGCACAAAAAAGTGATATGGGTCACGAACAAGCAATTTATTATCTTAGCCGAATGATGGTCGGAGCTGAACATAGGTATACTCCTGTAGAAAAGGAATGTCTGGCTTTGGTTTTTGCTGTCCAAAAGACACGACATTATGTGTCAGGATAGACTATTCATGTCATCTCCAGAATAAATCCTATTCGGGTATTGATGAAAAAACCAAGCATTCTTAATTCCAGGTTAGCTACCTGGACGATGTTGCTCACTCCTTATGACATGGTCTATGTACCTCAAAAATCAGTGAAGGGTCAAGCATTAGCTGATTTCTTAGCAGCTCACCCTATACCTGAAACATCAAAGCTATATAAGGATATTCCAGATGAAGTTGTGTATTACAACATGATGTTGAGAGATGATATTTGATAGTTATACTTTGATGGAGCATCACGGGTTGGACCTAAAGGCAATATTGTATCTGGCGTAGGAATCATTTTGGTTTCTTCTGACAAAATGGTCATATACCGTGCCTATTCTCTCAATGAGCCATGCTCCAACAATGTAGCAGAATATAATGCTCTACTGATTGGTCTTCAAGTGGTAAAACAATTGGACATCGAGTTCCTGGAAGCTTACGGAGATTCTCAACTGATTGTTAATCAGGTTAGAGGGACATATGAAGTCAGAAATCCTGACCTCATTCCCTATCATCAAGTGGTAATAGAATTGGTCTTTTCATTCAAAGGATTCTTCATCGAATTCGTACCACGTTCTCAGAATTTGGAAGCTGATACTCTTTCTAGCTTAGCTGCAGACTTGGCTGTTCCAATTCGAAGACAAAATACTATTACTTTGTTCGACCGAGACTTATTCTGTATAAAAAATAATCTGTATATTGAACAGAGTTATATTACAAAATCAAGTTCCTAACTGAAGGATTAGAGAAGTCCGTTTATTGACTACGCAATTCATGGGATTTTGCCTGAAGATCCAAAAGAAGCTGCATCAGTCAAGAGACGATCATTTCGATTCTACTATGATTCTTCCTTACATATGCTATATCGTCGTTCTTATGACGGACTTTTGCTGCGCTGTCTCTCAGAGAGTGAAGCTAAGCAAACACTTCGTGAAGCTAATGATGGTGTCTGTGGTGCCTATCAACCTGGTCCAAAATTATAGGACCGCATTCGAAGGATGGGGTATTATTGGCCATCTATGATAGCAAATGCTGTGGATTATGCTAGACGATGTAAAGCATGTCAGATTTATGCTGATTTTATTTATCAACTGTCTGAATTCCTACAACCTACGACAGCTTCTTGGCCTTTTGAAGCTTGGGACATGGATATTATTGGTCCGATTAACCCTCCTTCTGTCAAGGGATATCGGTTTATCCTAGCTATAACCGATTATTTTTCTAAATGGGCGGAAGCAGTTCCACTTGTTGAAGTAAAAACATCTAATGTGGTTAATTTCATCAAACATCATATTATTTATCGTTTTGGGATTCCTCGACGGATAATACATGATAATGGACCACAGTTTGCTAGTCAGGCATTTTATCGGTTCTGCGATAAGAATCGAATAAAAAACCTGGCGTCTAGGGCTTATAATCCAGCTGCTAATGGTTTAGTCGAAGCTTTCAATAAGACGATCATCAAACTTTTCAAAAAGTTTGTCTCTTCTAATAAACGCGATTGGAATGAGAAACTTGGAGAATGTTTATGGGCTTATCGAACGGCAGTCCGAACTCCTACTGGTTTTACACCATTTTCACTGGTTTACGGATGTGAGGCTATCCTTCCACTGGAAATCCAGATTCTATCTCTTCGAATAGCTATTGCTAATGAGCTAACTACAGTGAACAATGATCGCTCACGACTCCAAGAACTTGAAGGATTGGACGAGAAGCGTCTTCAAGCACAACAGCATATTGAGCTATATCAAGCCCGTATATCTCAAACTTTCAATCGTAAAGTTAAAGAGAGGGTATTTAAAGTTGGTGAGCTAGTTCTAGCCGTTCGAAGACCGATGGTGATGACTCATAAGAGCAAAAAGAAATTCCAAGCAAAATGGGAAGGCCCTTATGTCATTGAGACAGTTTTCTCCAACGGTGCCTATAGCTTGTCTAAACCTAATGGAGATTTGCTCATGATGCCGATCAATGGCAAATTTCTGAAGAAATATTATGTTTGAATTTCTTCCTCATTCCCCAGCTACCAATGTTTGGTTAAGCTTGGAGAGAAATTTTAATCTTTTATCTTACCAGTTGATATAAAAAGTTGGATTTATTATCTATCATGTCCATTTGACCTCTGAATAAATATTAAGTCTGCTTATTTTTCCTATCTATCATGTCTATTTGGCCTCTGAATAGATATTAATCTATTTTTCTTTGAGTTGTTGCGATCTGTCATGTCTATATTACCTCTGATAGTATTGTATACTCTAAACAAAAAACGAGATTTTATTATCTATCATGTCCATATTACCTCTGGATAGATACAATTTATTAAGTTTAGAAGACTTGTCATGCCCATATTACCTCTGATAAATGTTTTCTATCTCTTACCTATTATTTAATTCCAAAATAAATGATAGGATCACAAAACAAATATTTTATTCATTTCTTGAATAAGATAAAAGATTACAAAAGCTCCTCTAAGGCGGAGCAGATATATCTTTTAGCAATTTTTGAAGCTCCGCCAAACGCTTCTCACGAGAGCCCATTACATTTTCAGTAGCTACCTTTCTTCGGGCCTCTGGAGTGCAAATGAGAGAAAACTTAGCAAAAGTAGCTATCAGATTATCTCTGGCATCATCAAGGAATTTGATAGTAGATTCAGCTCCAAAAACTTGTTCCTCCAGAATTGAGCTTTTTGTCAAATATGTGTCACGAGCTGCTATTAATTGCTCCTTCACAGCTTTCAGACGAGCTAGTTCAGCCTCTACTTCATGAATTTTATCATTTTGTTCCTGAATTTTCGTATTCAAAGTGTCATAGGCTTCTCTATAACTCTCCAGCTTAGGCTTTGTATCAGCTAAGAAAGTTTTTTCTTTGGCAACTTTGCTGCTGTGCTCTCTGAGAGATTCGTTGAAAGTAGTCTCTCGACCAGTGAATTCAGCTGATAAAGCATCATATTCAGCTTGAATGAGACTTTCGGTAGTTTCACTTGTCAACCTCAGATATTCTTTAATAGGTTGCTCAAGTTCTTCTACCACCTTTTCCAATGCAGTTGCTCTCTCAACATCATTAAACATGGCGACGTTCCTGATAGTGGAAACAATCGCGCCTTTCAAGCTTTCATAACTGAGGCCCCTGTTCAGGACCATGTCAATCAAAGCTGCCAGTGTCTTGTAAAAAGCTTCAGTATGAATCTCAACTAAGAGATTCATTTCTGTATTGGAGCTTGGAGTTGCAGCAATCTCTACCAAGTCTCTTTTTCGAATACTAGGGGTAGATGTGGTGGCTTCGGTAGCAGACTGAGATAAAGATGATGTTGTTGTCACTACCATAGCCAACTGATCCCTGGGAGCTTCAGGGATCATGTCTTCAGTACTTGTTACTCTAGCCATTTCTAGAGTTCCGGTGGCGATAATTGTGGTGGATGGAATGACAGTTGGAGCAGCTGACTCAGGTTCTGGCATTGACTCTTCAGTAACTTGTACTGGATCAGTGGTAACAGCGGAGGATGCTATTACAATTTCCCCAGCTTTGGTTGGTGACTTAAGCATGCCTTCATTACCTTCTTCAATTATTGGCTCCACAGGATCTTTAAGTGTTTCAGTTATAGGGAATTCTTCTACAGCTGATTTTTCATTAAAATCTAGTTTTTCTTCGGCAGCTTCCTCATCATCTACAGTAAGATCTACTGTAGTTTCTTCCTTATCCTTACCCTCAGCAGGAGGGGATACTTCTGGCTGAGCCTGTATTTCTGGCTCTTGTTGTACCTCCAATGATGGAGGACATTCTTCTTGAGACTCCACTTCGGGCTCTCGTGCTACCTCTTCTTGAGTATCTTCTTCTTCTGAAGAAGAAGCCTCCTCCTCAGATTCCTCGTTTTCCTCATAAATATTTTCTTGAGGAGGAGGAAGAGCCACAACCTTCGAGGAAATGATAACACCTACAAAAAATTAAACAAAATAAGTTAATATACAGAAGTCGTAGTTTTATATGGATTTTGTATAAATTATATTTACTTGGAGTAGGTGTGGAACGCTCCAAATACGAGTCATAATCACCATTCCAATCTTCATCAACAAGATCAAGAGATGGTTCATCCAATGGGATAGGCTCTTAAGCGACGCCTTCAATCATTTGTGCCTTTTGTGGCAGAGTTAAGTGAAGTACAGTGCTGAGACGTCCTGGAGATAAAACTACTGCAAGTGCTGCTGGTTGAGGTGCTGAAGATCCTTCCCCAGGGTGAACTGAAGAAGATGACACATATTGCGGTTCATCCACCCGAGTGTCGCTCTTCGGGGTAGAGACTCTTGATCTGGAAGGTCTCTTTGTGGTAGCCTTCCTTTTCTTCTTCTCCGGGGTATTTTCTGGAAGTGGGACGACTGTACTTTGTTTTCTTTTACGGGATTTGCCAATGATAATAGGTTCTGTAGCCTCTTCTCCAGCTCCTGTACCAATAACTTCCAGATATGGATCTGAAACAGCAGCATCGTCAGGGATGTTTATTGGTACCCTGACTGGCTCTTCCACATTGCCTTCCTTAGGCCATCTCAGGCTACCTTTCATATTGTAGCCACGGGCAAAGGAACGAATGGAAGCTTAAAAGTGAGCATACGTATGAAGTATACGTAGCTCTGTAGTGCTAGTAGCGGTTGAGAATCTAAATTTGGCACCTGTACGGGCAGTACTAAAATATCTCCAACCCCTAGCACCATCAAGCAGTTTTCCATAGTAACAAAAACTGGTAAAAGGGTTACCAACATGAAGTTGGTCATACCCAAATTGGCGAGCGAACCTACTGGGTAGATATGGTTCGAACGCACAGTTATCTTCATTTTTGTACATCAGGTGAGAGGGTCTGATGCACTGCAGCCATCTGAAGACTGATGGTGGCAATAAAGCTCTTCCTTCGACTTCATCTTCAAATTGAATGCCGAAGCAATCGGCCAGAACTTGTGGTCGGGTACAGAAAAAGTTCCAACCATAAGAATAGTTCAAAACTGCTCGGGTATCTGCTACCGTTATGGCAGTCCATGTAGCTTTGTCGAATTTTTGGAGGAAGACCTCCGCATCATCTCCTGGACCTGGTGGCAACAGATTGCAGTTGTGGTGCAACAACCAGCCCATCAAATAAGTATAGGGCATTTCTACCCCGGGGAATACGGTCCGATGAGGAGCATTGTTGATTAACTCCTCACCGAAAGTCCTCAAACTGGCATTTACTCGGCATACCATTGCCGATAGCAGGTTAATTCTGACTTTGAATACCAAACGTACTGCTGGTCATAGTACGTTACGGTGGATTCTGTCAACTGTACCAGTTCCAGGTACAACCATCTTCTCAACTATAAAGAACGGAAGCCTGCCAGCAAGGCTTTCCTGGAGATCTTCTGACTGCCATATTTGAGGAAGCTCAAAGCTTCAGTTCCAGCAGCGAATTCCCCAGTCTTGGTGGACAGATATTTGTTCGGAAAATTATAGGCAATCATCATATCCCGAATTTTGTTAGTAGGAATTGTTGAATCTGTATTGATAGCTGGAGCTTTATTTTATTGGAATCTTTCTTTATCATCCTTGGATATTTTATCCTTATGGAAGAAGAGATACGTTGTCCACTTGTTGATATATGCTAGATAAGATGTACTTTCGTGCATTGTAGTATAAATCATGTAGTGGCACATCAATTCTTCATATACCTCAATCAATTGAGGGTTTGTCTCTCTGATTTCAGCAAGTTCCCGGTTGGAAGGAACGTATTCTTCATATGGGACTTCTCCCATTGGCAGCTTTGAGATGAATTGTATCTCATGGAGTACAAGACCCATTTCACCTTTCGGGGTCATAAAAGTTCCAGTTGAACTTATGTATATTTCCATCAGGGCCATGAACAAGTTACCGTTCGGTGGTATACCCTGACTAGTGGAAGCCACCGCTTCGTACAGGCCGATATCTTTCAGCTATATCTGGAAGTTCTTCATCATCCAAATGCTAATCTGGATCCAGTTCTGGTTGAATGGAGTCAACCATCCCGGTAGCCTGGGATTTATCTTGGGATATAGTACTGCAGCCCTTATAAACTGGTTGACAAACATCTGGGTCTGTACTGGTTGTATTAAACCTGAATCTTCACTAGGAGTAAATCTTGACATGAGGCCAAAGAAAGAAGTGACACCGCCATTGGGAACACTGACGTAATACCCCATATCATTGGCATGATCCCTCTTGAATACAATTCTGCCCGGTCTGCCATAGCTACTGGGAGTCAAATTCCATAACATCTGACGAGGGTGAATAGCATGGACAAAAGCAGAAAGAGGGTAATCTCTATCCATATCAGGGAGATACATTGCTCTATCACCAGACTTGAACACCCAAGACTCCTTCTTAGGGTGTGTTTGGGACTTGCAGTCTATTGCATCCCCAAATAAGAAGGCTAGTTTTACGAAATGTTGATCATTCAGTAAGGTCAACAATTCTCCATTAATCATAGATAGCATCATCCTATCCCCTTGTGCAGCTATCAACTGTGCTCTCTCTATGGGGTATTCTGGATTCGATTGAGGAAATGATATGTGAGACTGATTCTCCACATAATTCGAGCCCATCATACCAACTGATGAACCAAAGACGTCTGCAAGTGGATGAGCTTGCAAGTCCACTGTCAAAAGAAAAAGAAAAAAATTAAGTTAGTAAAAATCTAATTTGAAATCTTACCTACAAAGAGTAAAAACTTTGACTTTTACGCTTGTTTGATAAAAAGTTGTAAAGTGTAAAAAAGTCTTTGTTTTACACAAAGTCTTTTTCATTTTATGAATTTTATGCTGGCATATGTTAATATGAGCGTATTTTAGCTTTTACGCTAGCATGTGTGGACATGAGCATATTTTAGCTTTTACGCTAGTATGTGTGGACATGAGCGTATTTTAGCTTTTACGCTACCATGTGTGGACATGAGCGTATTTTAGCTTTTACGCTAGCATGTGTGGACATGAGCGTATTTTAGCTTTTACGCTAGCATGTGTGGACATGAGCGTAATTTAAGTTTTACGCTGACACGTATAGACGTGGGCGTATTTCTTAATTTTACGCTAATACGTATGGACGTGGGCGTATTTCCTAATTTTACGCTGATACGTATAACGTAGGCGTATTTTGTTATCTTAATTTCTACGCTGACACGTATAACGTGGGCGTGAAATGAAAGATTTAAGTCTTCTTCTCCGACGAGCTTTTCGGCCATAGGGCAGTGTTTTACCCCTCATTGGAGGAGCCACAGCGGGGTTGTTTTGTTGCGATGCTGCTGATGACCGCACGGGAGTTTGGGCACGGTCGACCGACGAGGAATCGACGACGGGCTTCTTGCCTTTGCTGCCGGCGGTGGATTTCTTGGGGGCATCGAATTGAATGTAAAAGTATGAAAAGGGGAAGAAGAGGATTCGAGAAAGCTTGGGAATACAAGGAAACAAAGTAAAGTTTTCTCTCTCCCCGAAGAACCCTATTTATAGGGAATTTTTGAATCGGTTCGAATTCCAGATTTTACGTCGACTGTTGGATATCCCAACTTTTACGCGGATGATCGTTGGATATCCCAAACTTTACGCTGACTGGTCAAAACCCGAATTTTACGCTTCTGTTCAAAGTATTTCAAATTTTGAAAATATTTGAAAACTTTGAAGGGGGTCTTGCAGGATCGTAAAAAAAATGCTTCATGGACTCAGTCAAAGAAGTTGAAAATTTTACGCAGGGCTACTCTGTACGCTAGCTACCCTCTACGCTAGCTACTATACGCGAGTGATTTTTACGCAAGCTATTTTACGCCGGGGACAGACTGTCAGGCCGCCTTTAATGCAGAAGATTTGATTTGACAGAATGATCATGTTGACAGCATGCAACACAGAAGACGAGAAGATCGAATTTTCACCAAATTCGATACCTATCGTATAGTGTGCAGAGAAGGGTATTTTACGCTCAACAAAATATTACTTCTTTTTTACGCACTATAGTTATTCGAGCTTTTACGCTCAAAGCTATTGTGAGTGTAAAGTCTATTTGGGCTAAGTTTTACGCTCAAGGCTATTTTAGCCACTTTACGCTAGGAAGTTTATTTTGGGATGTTTTTACATCGATTTGCCACTTTACGCTCAGGATATATTTTGGGTCATTTTTACGCCCGATCCTTCCTGACTGCTTTAAGACGTGGTTTGTTTACGTGGCTTTCATGCCACATTTATTGAGGAACGTGTGTACGTGCTCCCTGTTTTTGTTGAAATAATGGGACACGTGTCAACATGCGTAGAGGGTGACTTCCATCGTGGTTGACATTTACTAGCGTAAAGACAAGACTTTGTTGCTTTTTACGCACGAAGGGACAAGTCTATAAATAGACTGATTTTCAGAATACAAAGAACGCGGAGAGACATGAGGGAATACTGTAACGCCCCAGTCCCAAAATACGTAGGACCAAGTACGTAAACATGCCAGCTGTATTCATACGAAGTACGTAGGTCTCGTATGAATACATGAGCTGTAAAATGTAGTAATCCAAGACAAACTAAATCTCATCCACAATGAAAAGAATAATAATATAAATATCAACTCGAATATTTATGATACAATCGTTGGGCGGAGACAAAGTCCACTACCAACTATCACAATGAAAGAAATGTACAATAAATCGAGTGATAAAAATGGCAAGACGAACCAAGGGCAATTGTCTTCGAAGAAATGGAGAAGACCACGGCCTTGGCTAGAATACCTGCGGAAGACTTGAACACACACCTAGGGAAAAACCAGGTCCTCAGACGGACGTAGCAAGATACAGGAAGAACAAGCTAATATGAACTGTCAGAACAAAATAATATATAAATGACTATCCTAGACACAAATATGCAAAGGAGATTCTAACCGCCTATTGTGCATTTTAGAGGACAACTTTCATGCGCATGGGTGGGATTTTAGGCTATGTGTACGTAACTGGCATCCAGTCATCCGTATCCGTCCGTAACGTCTAAAACGTCAGAGGGCATCTGCAAAAATATCGCCACAGTTCCATCCGGAGACTGTGGTTTACCTGTTTGGCTTTCCATATGCACTAGCGACTGTCCTCCTCCAATATTTCCCACACTGTTCAAGTCATGTCCATGGCTCGACCAGTTTTGTAACTGCTTGAGTCTCTAAAACCCTAGTCATAGCAGTCACGAATATCTACCGTCACACGACAATAAAGATAGCTAGTCAATAAGTCGTGCCCCTAATAAAATGCCTCAAACCGTGTAGTGTAAGTGTCATGGCCAGCGAAGATATAAAAATATCCCGAAATAGGAGGGCAGTCCGCTAACACTAAGTTAACATGCAAATAGTAAAGTAAAACGACTAATAGAGTCGCTTGCACCCAAGTGTGGCTTGGACGCGCAGTTTATAACAAATAAAAATAACGAATACAAAACAAGTAAATAAATGCTGAAAATAATATGACAGTTAATTAGCAAGGTATACTTGCCTGTTGAGTCGCCTGATGAGCTGTCTGGTGTGGTACAATAAAGGTGGCACAAAATCGACTTCGGTGTTACCACTACGCAAGATGACCTCTCGAATTGATTTAAAGTTGATTGGCGTGATATGATCATATCGGCACGGAATTAGTCCTAGACGTCAAAACTATGCAAGATAATTTCGGATGATGGTACGGACCGTGTCATTAAGTCCAGAATAGTCAAATTAGCAAGGGACGATATAAGGTAGTTCAGAATTCGGAAGAAGATGTAAATATGACTAGCCACGAATAAGAAGAGAGATGTATATATAAATATATAGCTATTTTGGAAAACATATATTATATTAAAAACTATATTTTATTAGTCAAACTATTTTGGATAAATACTTTAATAATCTAAAAAATGTCTTTTGAAACCTTAATTTTATAATATTATAACTTTAGGTCAAAAGTCATATTAAAATACCTCAAAAATACAATAATATATTTTAGGCTTCATCTAGTTTGAAATGAAGGTCACTATACTTTCGTTACAAAATAATTTCTAGAAAATTATTTAATATACATATTTATTAAAAATAATTATAGTTAATAACTAGTGATAATAATAATACTAACAAAATAAATGATAATAATAACCTAACATTAAAAATAACTATTTCTATTCCTTATCTTGGTCACTGATAACAATAATAATAATATTAGCAAAATGCCTAATGTTTGCCAAAAAAACAAGATTCAAAATAAATAAAAATATCAATATGATGATGATAATAATAATAATAATAATGATGATAATAATAATAATAATAATGAAAATGAAAATATAAACAATACTATAAAACAAACAGACAACTAAATCAAAACAATAGCCACTAAAAATAAGTAAGAGAAAAAAAATAAAAAAAACTTTCGTTTTCTCCAATACAGCATGTGCTGTGCTGTGTCCTTCATTAAATGAGAAAAAGAAAGCTTAAGTGTGAAGAAAGAAAAGAAAAAAAAATTTGAAGGAAGGAGATGACGAAGAGAGAGAGAAAAGGGTTTCGAGAGGGAGTCGGAAGGAAGGAGGGGGCGGAGGAGAAGGGAAGTGAGGCGGCGACGGGTTTCCGGCAGCGACGGAGTTCAACGGCTAGGGTCGGGTTCACCGGAGGGAGCGCACGGCGGCTCTGGGCGCCGGCGGCGGCTGAGGAAGCGAAGGGGGTTTCGGGGCTGGCTCGGTCGGCGTCGCCGGACGCGGGGCGGTCGCGTGGCGAGCGGCGGATGGAAGGGACGGGCGGCGGTTCCCGGCGATGGGGTGACGCGGCTGGAGGGAGACAGCGCGGCGTCGAAGCGGTGGAGGTCGTGCACGGAGGGAACGGAGGGCAGGACTGGCCGTGCGCCGGCGAGGCAGCGCGAGCTCGGGACGGTCGGCAGCGCTAGTCCACAGCGAAGGTGAGGCATGTGTTTAAATTAGGGTTTTATCCTTCTATTTTTGGTTGGTTTGGGCTTTCAGCGGCGGATTGGGTTTTTTCGGCCGGTGGCCGTGAGCGGTGAGGCAAAGTTGGTGTGTTTTGGTGTTCGGTCGAGATGGGTTGGCTAGTCGAGGAGGAGTCGACGTGAGGAGGTCGGTGGTTTGTAGGGGTTGTGGTGGCGGTGTTCTGGCATAAGGTGTTTGTGGTCGGTCGCGGTGTTGGTGGTGGTTCGGTAGGCGGTGGTGAGGGTGATGACTATGGTCGTGGCGATGGTGGTGGCATCGGGTGGTGTCGGGGGAACGGTGATGACGTGATGTTGGAGGCTGTGGCGGCAGGCTGGTGTTGGGACAGCAGGTGGTCGGGCCGAATGGGACAGGAGGAGGCAGAGGGTTAGGATTAGGATAAAAATTTCTATTGTGTCGGGGAAGTGTCCGACACGGAATCAATGTATTTGTAAAATATATGGAATAAGATTGTGGATGGTGGAACACGGACACGGTGCACGCACTTCATGGAGAAATATTTGTGGAGGAATAATTTGGATGATAAAAATATTGGAGAAGTACCTGCCTATTTATAGGATGTGGGAATTTCCAATTGGATAGGAACTAGGACTATTTAAAACCCAATTAGATAATTCTTCTACTTAATTTAAAAACCAAATCCAAATCTAAATACAATTCTAATTTAAATCAAATTAAATTTTAGTTTAAAATCGAATAAGATAAATCAAAATTTTAAATATTTATCTATTTAAATAATTCCAAAAATCAAATCAAGATGTAAATGGCCACAATAACTTCCAAATATATTTTTCAAAATACCAATAATAATAATTTCGAAAATAATAAATATTTTTAAATATCTTTTTGAATAATAAAATATTAATATTAATAAATCTCGAAAATTACATTTTTATTTAAAATAGACTAATAAATAATTATGAAAAATATATATGTAGGTACAAAATGATGTTCTCATAATTATGCTTTTCTAGCATACATTAAAAATATTATTTATTATTAATAATTATGAGAAATGAAAGACTTTATAAATAAAATAACAAACTAGGAAATTTTGGAATGCTAACAAAATAATTATTATGTATATTATTTTGAAACCATAAAAATAAGAATATATATATATATTTTTAAATTATGTACGCTCGCACATATTTGCACTCGTCGAGCAAATTCGAATAATGAACTTTTGCGCATGACGTACAATACGACTACGCGACGTACAATACAAAATTTTAAATAAGTACCAAAATAATTAAATAAAAAATAATAGTAGAAATTTAGGGGTTTTACAAATACATAGAGATCAGAGCCCAGAGACTTTGATTTTTCCAGAGCATTCTTCTTCATCTTTTCTTCCAGAACAGAGTGAAGCAAAGGAGGAAAGCATTCGACCTCGCCATCAGTGCCCAAGTGCGTCGATACCTTTCTGGTGACTTAGTTCTTCCGGCTGTTCATCTTCTAGCAGTGATCTTCATCATCATCGTATGGTCCAAGGAACAAAGTGATCGCCTTCAGATCAGACTTCCATAGCAATACTTTCCAGAACAATTTGTACTTTTTGTACTCTTTCTCGTTTTATTTTCAAAGGCCAATTTTAGGCATTTTGTTAAGTGAAACATGCGTGTTTAGTCGGTTATATAAAGTCTGGGCCTAAGATTGGGCTGCAACATAGGCACCGTGCTTGGCACGATACTTGGCATCGGGATGTCCATGCAATTAACACTATGTTTCATAAGACTTGTCTAAGTTAGCAAATGAGTCGAGCAGGAAGGCCGCAAGGCGGTAGCATGATAAGTCTTGACAAGTTACGAGGCACGGCCTCAATCTTGAAGCATGAACATGTCTAAGCAAGGTCTAGAGGCACGACCAGCACGAGTCGTCCCCTTGACGTCGTTGGTACGAGAATTGGTCTAGAGACACTTAAGTTTAAGTGAAAGTCTTGGCACGGCCGAGTTCGCATAAGTTGCTCCTCGGTGAAGCACTGTCCCGAATACGATGAAGTCACGGATAGAGTATGGCACGACCCTGCCATCCCGAGTTGAAGTTTGGTCAAGTACATAAGCAATGAGGCACTTCCTCGATCGAAATATACGTTGGCATTATAGCACGACCATGTCGTTGCACATCGATTTGGTCAGACGTCGTAGTCTTAATTAAAACTGATCCTAAGACAAGACTAGAAAGACAATCATAAAGGAACTTGTATTGCACAAAGTAAGCGAACACGTCGATTTTGTATGGATGGGCGAGGAGCTCACTCCACCAGTACAGTTGAGTACTGACATCCACACAGTTTCTATGTGTACTCACAGGTAGAAGCTCGTGGCGTGGAGCTCTCTTGGATGCATCGAGGCACGGAGTTCCTTGGCGAGTCGAAGCGTGCGACTGCGTGAACTCAAGACTTATACGGGACATAATGTATGGACATCGTCTTCCGAAGCTTCCGCTGGCTCAAGCATTGAATTCGAGAGAAGAGAGAGAGAAGAGTGACTTGTAAAATGAGAGAAAAGTGAGCACGAGAGACTTGTAATCATGGCCTTGTGCCATTGTAATATCATTGTTCAATATCAATAAAAGAGTTCCTTTGATCATAGCTTGTGTTTTGCCTTTAAATTTCCGCTGCATGTTCAATGTTTCTGCTTGGAACTTCTGTACGACGACCCCGTCGCCACCGTTGTAATCGGCCGTTATGAAACTGCCTTGCACGAGTACAATCTAGGCTCGTACGGCATCATGTCTTAGCGAGGACGATCGCTCCTACGGGAGCGGGGCGTGACACTTTGAACCAACTCCCCAACCAAATAAGGACAAAAGTCGACCCATTATGTCAGGACATTTCGTTTACCTTAGTAGTTAACAGAATAAGATACAGTGCACAAACAAATCTAATTTAAAGCGGCAATACAACTACTTCGGCTTGCTAACTGTAAGTTCCAAGTTATCTTGGAAATATACATTATTGAATTCCTCAGTTCTTACCATGTACAAGCAATGCTAGTCTATGCATAATCAATTGTGTCAACCATGAATTATACGGGTCCTAGCAGTACGCCCGTCACCAATACTGCAGAAAAGTAAACAGATACCACTCCCTGCCCGTGTAGCAGATTTGTAGTATCCGTGGGGACCAGTCGACATGTTGGGGCCCTATTTGTTCCGAAGATGACTGTCATATAAGAACTCGGAAATTCATTCCTCTCCATGCAGTAGTTATTGTATGTTACTTAGTTGTCCCTACGTTAAATAAAATCACATGCCATGGGTCATGATCATTCTGAATGAGTACATCTGTGTGGGGTACGATATGCATAACTCTACAACGATACCAGTGCAGTTAGGTTGTAAGTTTTACATAGCATAATGTAGCAAACAAACTTAGCCACGGGATAATCATGCCTTGACTGTAAGATATACGTGCTATTTTTGTAATAAGGAAGTATTGTGTGAAATTGAAAGTAATTATATAATTAGAAATATCAGCATGAGTGCACATGTTAATGATCAGGATCGGCTAGTCAGTCGCAATAGCTTACTGTATAAACAAGAATGTATCTCATTCAATTCAATAAGACGACTAGCCAGTCTCTTAGTTCCAAATACAGGAACACATGATCAATGTTCAACCAATATAGCAAACTTCGTCAATTCGTGAAAAGACATAAAAGTCAGTCTAGTATTCAGTTGGGTCGAGTCTATAACTCTCAAGGATCAAGTATAAGTGACTAGGAGGTCTACAAGTCATCCAGGGCACGGGAGTCATAATCTAAACATCAATAGGCACCAAATCAAAAAATTAGGACAACTGGCGTGAGTTGGGAATGGTGCGAGCTGTCATGCCCCGATTCCATAGAATCGATAGTTGTCCCCAGGATGTGATGCCGTACGAACCTAAGTTACGATCGCACAAGACAAAATCATAAGGTTATCCGAAACATAACATCAAGTAGAGTACGCAGAGAAATTAAAGAAACACATTTGAAAATAGAAGGAACTTTTCTTTCATTGATAATAAAACAATATTTACATGACTCCGGTACAATCATTGCCGTATGGGCTACATTATGAATCGATTACAAAATGAACGCTGATGAGATAGTCATTCCATACATTACATCCCTATTTACAAGCAAAAATTTTTATTCGACCTGGTATCATGGGGAGTCGAGACATCTCTTTTTCTGGACTGAATATTGAGTCTTCAAAAGGATTCAAAATAAGCCTTTAATACACAGATGGGACTTCAAATGTACTTTTATCGCCTTGAGATTAAGTGGCAATCCCTTCTTGGTTCGGGATTGTAGAAGCATAGAATTTTAGGACCGGAAATTCTATGCGCCTAACATTACATGCGCCAGGGAGCTCAGATGAAGTACTTGGCATAGCAAACAGCAAAAGCATAGACATTAAAAGAAGATTTTTATTTCATATAAAAGTCTATTACATGTCTAAAAAAGGCTCTACAAAGAAAAATTTCTACAGAAAAAAGACCCTAAGTCTACAGCTAGGCGCAGCAACCGCCATGCGCTCTCAGTCAGGTGCATCTCTTCAGCGTCAAAGTCAGGCGCATCTCTTCAGTGTCTCAGTTAGGCGCATCTCTTCAGCGTCTCAGTCAGGCACATACCTTCAGCAGCTCAGTTATGTGCATCCCTTCAGCGTCTCAGTCATACGCATCATGAAGTCTCAGCATATGCGCTCCACTTCGACCCGATCGGGCACTTCGACTAATGAAGCATTTATTAAGCAGAACAAGGGTGGGCGATCAACCCCACCCTAGCAGGAGGAAGAGCTCTCCAAAGGAAGAGGAGAGCACCGCAATCGATCCGTGGCAAAAGGAGGCTTTAACACAACCAGAATGGGCAACACCCACTCTAGCAGGAGGAGGAGCTCTCCCAAAGCCCAAGGAAGATGATCGGGGCACCACAATTTCGATCTGTGACTCTTCCAGCATAACGGAGATGTGGCTCGAGCATCCCGATCTTTGGATGCAACAAGCACCATCCGCCTGCCTCAGAAGCCCTCGACTCTGACTTTTGGATGAAACAGTCACCTTCAAGTGCATGAACGAAGACAAGTCGCCGCATCTTCACCCTCGGGAACATCTCGTCAACAGAGTGTGCTCGAGCAAACAAATTCATTTCGGGAGGACGTGAGAGAACGAGAAGCAAACTCTCTCCTTGCCACTATTCATAGGCTGGACAAATCGAACCCATACGCCAAGTGGCCGGCTCTCCGAATCTCGTGCAATGAATTTGCATTTATGGTGATGAACCTGACGCTTCGAATTCAACCAAGTCAAAAACAGCTATTTAAAGCACTCGAAGAACGCAACAGTCGGACCAACAAAGGTAGGTCATGTAAAAGAATGTGCCGGTCAGACAACGCGCATTATACAGACGCGCCCGTCGGTTCCAAAGTGCCCCGTATGGATGCGCCCAACAAAGTACAGATCCATGCGTCCTAATCAACATGGACCCATGCGCCCATTTCGGTTCGTCATCCATCAAGCAATTAATGCTCAAGTGACAGAGTTGGCAGCACGTCCCCCGAAGACTGGACAGTTAGCAGCTTTTTTAGAAGACGAAGCGTCACTGACGACAGCATCATTATTACTTTTCTCCGACGGTTACAAGCCACGTGGCCGCCCAACTATTTTGCATGTGCCTCCGCAGCCATGCGCCCAAATCTCTGCATGCACCTCAAAAGCCATGCGCCTCAGACTTTTCTCTGATCCCTAAAGACAGAGGTCAAGTCACTACTGAAGCCCCGCATGCGCCTCAAAAGCCATGCGTCTAGACTGGTTCGTGACTCCTAAAGGTTACAAGCCAAAGTCTACTCATGCGCCCAATCCTAGGCGTATCCTGTCAGATTACTCTCCACCAAATCCAAGATCTTTGAGCTACGGATATGCGCCACGTATCCTTTGACTCAGTTCAGCCGATGAAGGGGTGCTAATCATCCAAGATCTCAGCAACCGAAAGATCTTCTCCATTCCTACGTGTCAGCTCTGCCGCAGCCCACAAATGCAATAAGAAGAGTTCAACTCCTCAATCCGAACATACCACCCATATGCCTCCATCGGCAATCATCACGTGGCATCCCCACAAACAGGCGCATCCTATATATGCGTATATGAGCAGCCAACCTGCTGCTTATAAATAGAAGGATCATCCCCTCTCACACACACACAGACTGTCAGAGATCAAGACACACAGTCAACCAAGGCATCAGAGTTAACTCCCAGAGATCGGAAGAGACACTCAACGTCTTCTTCCTTTTCGTAAACTCCAGCACCCAGAGCAATTCAGACCTTCAGAGAACCGAGAACCGTCGTCAGATCGTCAATGGAGTCAACGCATTAACACTCGTTCCATCGACACAGGGACCCAGATAAACAAAAGTATTCTCCTAGGACTACATCTAAGTCCTACATTGTAACACTGTTCTGTTTATAATTGAAATTTGCAATCAAAAGATTTTAATGGCAAACAAGCTGGCGACTCTGCTGGGAAACTCTTTTTCCTCCACCGAGAAAGCTGTGTCGCAATCCGACGACGTGCTCTTCCTACAAGATGCTGGTCGTACGCCTCAATCAACAGGCGTATGAAGAGTTCATCTCTGGAGGCAGTGCGAGTCCTTCGAAGCAGCTGTCGAAGCCGAAGAAAACTCGCCAAGTCTGGGTGCACAAGGTCGACGCCTCTGGTACCACCATCTAAGGGGATACGTCGATACAGCCTACCCTTTCTGCTGACGTCCTCAACAGCCAAAATGTGCCTACCACCGTGGCACATCTATCGGAGAAACGTGGGGCTGACCACATTCTCCAACCATCTTTCTCTCTGTTGAAGAAGATGCGCCGACGGAGAAGGAGCACAGCTAATGTCTTGCGTATTAACTCTGATGTGCCACAGAAGGGTTCTGTCTTTGACAGACTCACTCGCTGTCATGGCAAAGAGAATTTGGACTCTGAGTACTATGCACCCCAGCGGACTGGTACGAAGAAGTCTAAGACAGCACGGGCCATGCACCTCAAACATGCTATGCCGACAGCAAACCAGAAGCATGCGCTCACAATCATGTGTGCTGCTGATGGTAAGCTGTATAAGGTCGACTCGGGTGGTTTTGCGCCAGAAATGAGCCGACCTTCAAAGTCCTTGTCTCACTTGGACGTATCTGCTGCGTTCGCAACCAAGTCGAGCAAGACAAACCCTGTGGTCTTGAACTCCCGTGCCTGCATTGGTTGTGCGTCTGAGACTCGTTCAAGTCACTTTAAATATTGTTCCCCCACTACTGATCTGAGCGTATGTTTTGCGTTGGATCAGGGGCGCAGCATTTACTTGACCACCCCGGCGCTTGGCCTTGCCATGTGCCTGATGGGGGTGCGAAGGTGGCACTCTCCTCCAACAATCTGCGTAACATGATCACTCACAAATATCGATCAGGAGAGTCAACTGACAAGCATAATATGCCCCTCACAGGGTACACCTGTGCTGTAGTTACCATCAACTGCTGTTGTAAGACAGCGGTCCCACCAAGGTAGTCGGTGTTCCAGTGGCTGCAATCATCAACACCTCTCCAACATCACCTCGGAAAGAAGGTGACAGC
The DNA here is from genome assembly GCA_029216955.1 of Iris pallida. Classification (NCBI taxonomy): domain Eukaryota; kingdom Viridiplantae; phylum Streptophyta; class Magnoliopsida; order Asparagales; family Iridaceae; genus Iris; species Iris pallida. The sequence continues at coordinate 437,047 of JANAVB010016796.1, read as the reverse complement.
TGAAATGGAGCCAGAACTACAGGTTGCTTCTTGCAACGTAGTCTCCAACTCCCCATCAATTCGGAAAGCAACTGGCAGCTCCTCGACTTTGTCCTCATCCAAGAACCAGCCGAGGAAGACCAAGATAATTGTCCCATCCTCAGGAGTGTTTGAGGGCACTCGGGGGAGAAAGAAAATCGCAGAAAAAGCTGGGGGTAGTCAAGCCCCTGTGGATCTTCATCCTGGAGACGAAGTCAGCCTCCCGGACATAGCTGGAGGTAGTCAAGCCCCTGTGGATCTTCATCCTGGAGACGAAGTCAGCCTCCCATACGTAGCTGGGGGTAGTCAAGCCCCTGAGGATCTGCGTCCCGAAGACGAAGAAGTCCTCCAAGACAAAACAGGGGGTAGTCAGACCCTTACTGATACTTCTCTCGAAGACGAAGGTGTTCTCCAGAACATAGCTGGGGGTAGCCAAGATGAAGCCCAGGGGGAAGTTCCTCTTCTACAAGAGAGCGAAGCCAAAAGCGAAGCCTCAACCAATCCATCCACTTCCAATCGCGTCATGATGGTGTACATGACGGGAGCTGGTGATGCGGAGTCAGATACGCCGCCAGCAGATCTCATCCAGCGCATGGATACCTTGGAGGGAGGACTCAAAAACCCTCTCTGCCTCCATGCAAATACTGACTCAAGCAGTGTTTGAGATACGGTCAGCTTTGGCCAGGGCACCGTCTACTGGTCCTGACCCAGGGGCCAATGGAGAATCAAGTGTACCCCTTCAACGGGTATCCATGGTTACAGATCGTCGCGAGGCACCTCGGACGTCGGAGCCGTCAAATGCTCAACTCTAGGCTGTACCACCATCTTCGACTCCCAGCTCCACAGAAGACGTGATGGAGATGATCAGGGACTTACGAGAGCGCTTCGAGTCGAAGAATAGACATGAGGAGCGGCAGAAGATGGGGATCCCCCAACCATATCCCCTCGAATTGACCAAAGTGGTTTATCCTGCCAAATATAAACCGCAAACTTTGACGCCATATGACGGGAAAGACTCTCGATGCTGTTATCTGACATACTTCCAGTCTCAAACAAGACATCTCCCAAAGGAAGACGTACGACTCACCAGCATTTTTGTCAGGACACTGAAAGGAGTGGCTTACGACTGGTATTGCAGTCTCCCCGACAACTCCATATCTTCCTTCGACGACTTGACACGTCTCTTCCTCGATCATTTCTACGACAGAGAGAAGGACATGACAATGGCGTCCCTCATAGAGATACGTCAGAAGGAGAAGGAAATAGTTCGAGCATTCATCAAACGGTTTCGACAAGCCTGCTTCAGACTGCCCCCGGGTATGCCTGCACATGCACTTTTCTACTCCTGCAGGATGAACTTGCTACCTGCGATCAAACTCTGGCTCAACTCCACTCCTTCTTCCGACTGGAGTTCCTAGATCATCGAGGCCGAAGCAGCAGAAAAGAAGGCGTCTAATGCTCGTCTTCTGGGAGTCAGTTTCCCTGCCTTTGAGGATAAGGGAAAATGGCCTGCAGCCAACAACCCTGGACGAGAGACGAAGGGGAAGCAGACATTGACTGTCAATGCCTTCAAAGGTAGGGATGGTAATGGGGCGGGTCGGGGCCGGGGATCATGCCCCCCATTCCCGTCCCCGAGTAGTGTTCGAATCCCCGTCCCCGTTCCCGTCCCGGTCATGTTTAAATTTTTATCCCCATCTCCGTCCCCGTTTAACAATGTACTCCCCGTCCTCGTCCCCGTCCCCGTCCCCGCCCTATTAACACTTTTAGGATCAGATTTTTTCCTCCCCATCTGCCATCCCATTAATAATTTTTTCTGTATAGTATAAACTATTACATTCCAAAAAAATTACAAGATATGTTGATTTAATAAAAATTATATCTAGTCCTAGATAGATCATGAACTCATACAAATGTGTTGAGCATATAAGTATAAGTAATCGGGGTCGGGGATATACCGGGACGGGGCGTACAATACCCATACCCGACCCTGAATACGATCGGAGATTTTGTTTAATCCCCATTCCCGTCCCCATCTCCATTTCTATATCCCCAAACCCGTCCCCGTCGGAGAAAAAAAGTCGGGTCCCCGTCGGGTTCGGGGAAAGTTACCATCCCTATCCAAAGGTGCATCAGCACCCACTCAGAAGCCTCCACTTGCACCAAGGCCAAAGGAGGTTTATTCTTTCAACGATGAAGACACCCTACAACTCTTCGAAATATTGAAGCAGGGTGACAAGATCAATTTGCCGGACCCGAAATATCCCGACGAGGTTGGGAAAGTGGACAATTCGAGGTACTGTCACTACCATCGGTTTATCGAACATCCAACTAAGGACTGCTACGTCCTCAAGAACTACATCCAGCGCATGATCAATGCGGATGTTATCTCCGTCGACTACGAGAAGAAAACGGTCTCGGCCAACCTGGTGTCACTCCAATTTGGCACCTTGCTGCCAACCACAACACAAGATGGCGTCGTCCCCAGCCCAAAGGCGACAATAGAGGTGGTCAATCTACCACCTATTCGTGACAACGTGAGTGGACTCATCCCACTCACCACATCTCGGGAAGAGATCTTATGGGTTCACCCCTATCTCGTCTCCGAGGTTACTCAACCGGAGGTACGCTCTGCCTCCAAAACCAAGGACAGGAAGATCAAGTCTTGCCGTATGGTCTCTTTCTCTGCGGAAGAGGCACTTCATGTACATACGCGTTTACATCAGAACGCCCAACCTGACGAAGCTGCCGTCGAGGTGGTGCCCCCTTGTACCGTCCCTACTGCCCAGGAAGAGGGCCCATCCAGGCCTCCAGCAGCCAATAAACAGAAGCATGTAGAGGCCCGTTTCGACAAGCCTTTGCGAAAGAAGAATGCTTCGGGGCTAGCCAAGCCCCACAACTTCGACATACTGGCACAACTTGCCAGTACTCCTGCCCGCCTATCTCTGTTTGAGCTTCTTCGTCTTACCAAGGACACTCGTGAAGCTCTCTGTGAAGCCCTGAAGGATGCTGCATCCTTCATCAGTCAGGTCAAGCAGCCTGAGGATACCTCGACCACATGTGCGCACTGCCATTATACGGATGAAGTTATCCCCAATATAACCTTTTTCCAACAAGATATGCTGTTCAAGCACAACCGACACAACAGGCCACTGTATTATACGGGGTATGTCGGTTCCGTCAAGGTAAAGCGGATTCATATTGATACAGGGTCTTCCCTCAGCATCATCCCGAAGATGCTACTCTCAATATTGGGGATCCCAATGTACCGTCTGGCACCTTCTAACACTACAATCAGCGGCTTCAATACTAGCAAAAGCGAACTGCTGGGCAAAATATGGCTGAAGTGTCATATCGGTAACCTCCGAACCGAGGTGACTTGCAATGTCGTGGACGCTGACGTCAACTACAACCTCCTACTGGGTCGTCCGTACCTGCTGTCACTCTCGTTTCCCGTTATACGTATTTTCAGGATACGTATACGGATTTCTGACAATTGTCAGGTGGCCCGTATTTTTACTTATCTTGCTTAGCTTAGCCTTGGTTTACATCTTGACTTGATTGCTTCAACTTGGTTCAACATGACTTGGCTTGGCTTGGTTTGGTTTATATTGGGTTGAGATGAGAGGGGTTGCTATATAAGTCAACTTCTTCTCTCTCCTCCATTATTTGCATTTACTTCTTCATCTTCTTCATTTACTCCTCCCACCTACCAAGCCTAGGCAAGTGCAACTTACTTCATGATGGATCTCAAGTTTTATTGTTACATTCCCTTCCTTACTTCATTCTAAGCCTCTTTAGAACTTGACATTTTTGGATTTGATGGATGAATTCTTGTAGATCTAAGTTTGTAAATTTTTGATTTTTCTTGGTTTTGATCTCTAAAACTTGGATATTTTCAAAATCCAATGGTTCCATGTTGTAGGAAATACAATTCTACCCAATTTTGGCTTTTGAACCACTTGATTTCGACTTCGTATGAGAAAGTTATGCCATTTTTGAGTTCATGGGTTCCCCACGCCTCTTGGTGCTGTCGGGACGATGAACAGTGCCGTGCGCAGTGTCTTCGCCGCGCGCCGTGCTTGTGCACAACGTGCGCCGAGGGCGATTTTGCCCGCGCGCAATGTGCAACTTGCCCGCGCGCAATGCGCAACTTGCCAGCCAGATGGTGACCACCAGGCGTAACCCTGGCAATGAGTGGGTTTCTTTTGTCCTCCCACTTATTTGTAAAATTATTCTTTTGAGGCGTTTAGCCGACGAGCACGTGTTAGCTTATTTTGCATCTTTATTTACTGTCTGCCTACGGGCTGTAACATGATTGACAGATCCTAGGGTTGATCATGTATGACTAAACTCTTGCTAGTCCTCATATTTTGTACGACTAGCTTCATGATCAGCTGAATATGTAATATTTGGGACGCCTTACGATTGTATATTTGGTATTCTTGCATCTTGTAACTTTTACTTACTTGCTTGTGATTGAGACAATAGGCTTGTTCTTGACCATAGGAGACTGATGGCTTGTAGTTAAACCCTCATGTATCTAGACAGCCGTGACCATATAGCGAGGTGGGTTGCACTTCAATATACGTAGCTGGCTATGTCCGCCCCCGCTCTCCAGTATTCTGTTCTGGGATGTGACACGGTTTAAGTGGTGGCCCATACAGGTCTTGTAAATCAAGATATGTGAGGGTTTACCGAATAGATGTCTCAATCAGTACTCGTCCTTGATCTCTGCTCGTATCTTCTGAATCCCTGTAATCTTGACCTGATCACATGCTTGTATCGTTGATCTGTCCTGGTCCTTCTTTATTGTTCCCTATGTCGTCTTCTTCAGCGGCATTATTCCTGGACCTGCCGATCAGCAAGACGGAGCACCTCCTGTAGACCAGCTGCAACCTGGAGATCAAGCCCAGCATTCAGGATTAGCCTCCAGAGTCATGCCTACTGGAGGAGAGCCACCAGTTCAGCCCGTCCAGTCTGCAGAGCCCGATGATGGAACTTTGGTGGGTCCCATCAGGTTACTATTAGCCTCCCAAGATCGTCGGGGAGATGCCTTGCACCAGGCGGTGGCAGACGCTTTGACCAGAGGAGGTCATCAGGGTAATAGCACGACCAATAGCTTCAAGCACTTGAACCCTCCCTTCTTCGACGATAGTGATGATGCGATCGCTACAGATGCATGGCTTCAGGACACAGAGGTGATTCTAGAAGCAGCCAGGACTCCAGAGAACGAGAAGGTGGCCGTGGTGCGCCTACAGCTTCTGGATCTTGCCCGCAGCTGGCGGGTGGCGCAGGCCTTTAGATTAGTGGCCCCTAATGCCTGGATAGTATTCAGAGAGAGATTCCAGACCAAGTATTTTGATGCTGTAGCTCGGTACGACCTACAGACGAGGTTCACCAATCTGAAGCAGATGGACAGGACGGTCGACGGATATGCGGTCGAGTTTTTGAGACTCAGTCGGTTTGCTCCCACCTTGGTTACGATCGAGTTCGATAGAGTCCAGCGGTTCCAGTAGGGGCTCCATTTAGAGATCTTGTTGGTAGTGGAGTAGTTTGAGCATCAGACCTTTGATGCAGTACTGAGGGCAGCCCGGAGACATGAATATACCTTCCAGAGGATCGTGGATAGGACCGGCCGTCGGAAGCGATCCCATAGCCAGATGAATCAGTCATCAGAACCAGCTCCAGCAGCCAGGGCTTTGACTATTGGAGCTCCGAGGCGGGCGGCCTCAGTGACGTTGGTTCAGCATTCTACCCCGATGCACCCTCAGCAGCAGAAGCAGAAGCAGACTTCCGCAGTGGGATGTTCACTCTGCGGGAAGCCAGGACATGTGGTATCAGAGTGTCGCAGAGCACAGGATTTGTGCTTGGTTTGTGGTGCCCCGGACCGCAGCGTTGGGAACTGCCCGAACAGGGGGAGTTCATCGGCCTTCTCTAGTTCTTCAGTTAGAGGACCAGCACCAGTCCAGCAGCAGCAGCAGCTGCAGTACTCGTTTCCGAAGCCATTGTCGACGCAGGCCCAGGCATTCGAGCAGCAGAGACCGCAGCAGTATGCCCAAGCCCTGTTCCAGAGCAGACAGAGAAATTTTCAGCAGAGGGGACCCGTACCCAGAGGACATGGTCAAGTGTTGGCTTTGACCATGGAGGAGGAAGGATTAGCACCAGGAGAGGTAGTGACAGGTACTATTCTCGTTAACACCTTTCCAGCTTTAGTATTATTTGATTCTGGTGCCTCGTATTCATTTATGTCTGCACGATTCGCGACACGGGTAGGACTGGTGCCCGAGTCATTATCGGTAAGGCTCAACATACTTACTGGTAATGGACTTGTGGGAGTAGATAGAGTGTTTTCTTCGTGTCAGATCGTAGTTAGCGGTAGAAAATTTCTCGCTAGATTGATAGAGTTTCCGATGGCCGATTATGATGTGGTCTTAGGGATGGATTGGTTGAGGGACCCGTATGCTAGGATAGACTGCCATATTAGCAGGGTTATTTTTAGCATTCCAGGCGAGCCGGAGTTTTCCTTCTCCCGAGGCAAAGTTGAACCTTCTCCTCCAGTATTGCGGATGGCAGTAGCAGTAGTACAGTTACCTCGGATAGTCGAGGAGTTTCCAGATGTTTTTCCAGAAGAGCTAGGGATGCCGCCAGAGCGAGAGATCGAGTTTACCATCGACTTGATTCCCGGGACAGCCCTAGTGTCAGAGAGAGTCTACAGGATGGTGCCGTCAGAGCTAGAGATATTGTACAAGATGATTGAAGAACTTAGAACTAAGGGATTCATTCGTGCTATTGGATCGCCTTGGAGAGCCCCGAAGCTTCTTGTAAAAAAGAAGGATGGTACGTCCAGATTATGTGTAGATTATCGTACCTTGAACTCAGTGACAATCAAGATCAGATACCCTCTCCCGAGGATAGATGACTTGTTTGATCAACTCAAGGGACATCAGTATTCTCGAAGATCGACTTGCAGTCAGGATACCATCAGATTAGAGTCAGAGAGTCGGACATCCCGAAGACAGCTTTCAGATC